>LR738712.1:266415842-266549630 GCA_902687465.1 Secale cereale | reverse complement strand
GTGCAATGCTTTGACGGGTGTCACTGTGAGGCCGCGTGGCAATGTTGCAATGTTGAACTAGGGTCTTTGTGACACCCAACTGCTTATATGTTTGCAACGATGCTACGAGGCATTGCTGCGGCGACCCCGGCCCCGGAGATGGTGCGACGACATGCTTCAACACTTGTGGTGCAATGCTTTGACGGGTGTCACTGTGAGGCCGCGTGGCAATGTTGCAATGTTGAACTAGGGTCTTTGTGACACCCAACTGCTTATATGTTTGCAACGATGCTACGAGGCATTGCTGCGACGGCCCCGACGATGGTGTCACGACATGCTTCAATGCTCGTGGTGTGCTACAATGACAACGACGGTGCTGCGTCAGCATCTCGAAAACTTTGAGGATGTTGCGACGGCATGCTCCAACGGCCGCGGCGATACTACGAGGTGTGTTGCGACGGCCACAGCGTTGACACAACGACATGCTTCGACACTAGTGGTGTGCTTTGACGGCTACGACGATGCCACGACATGCTTCAACGGTCGTGATGGTGCTACGAGGCATGCTGGAGCAGCCACAACAATGGCACGACGCCTGCACTGTACTTCAACCGCCGTGAATTCGCGATGATGTTGCGACGACATGCTTCGATGGCCACGGCGATGCTGCGCCAGCGAGGGTGCTTCGGACAGTCATGGTCATGCTGCGACATCGTGTTTCGACAACCATGGAGATACGACGGAGGCCCGGCTTCTTGGACGTTGTTGCACTGGCGTGTTTCCTGGACGGGCAAGTGTGTGAACGACGGGCATAGCTACTTCGAGGATGGTGCAATGGCGTGCTTCGACGGCATCCGTCGATGGCGGCCCGACTGCTCCGTGATGCTACGATGACACAGTTCGAAGGCGGCAACAACAGCATCAAGATAGTCAGAGCAATCTTGACCCCATGTGCTTGCTACTACGAGATCAAACCAACTCGTACGGTTAGATCCACAAGTTGGTGCTCTAGAAATCCTCGTTTGGCGCTGCATGTTCCTTCACATGTGTAACTACGTAGCGAATGCGTATGGGTGTAAAAGAAGGATCATTGAAAAATAGGCAAGTCACAGAGATACTACTACAGGGTCACGAATTCACGAAAAGGTGGGCTACCTTCGCATTGGGCCACACGATCGCGTGGAATCCGACGGCGCCGGACGTGGGTTACAAATAATTACCCACCACTGCCATCCATAGATTTAGAAAACGATTTGCTAGAGATCTAAAGAAGACATTAAAAAAAAGATCGGGGAAAAGAAAGAGCTGCCCGACCCAACCTTTCTTCCCCTGCGGACGACCCGACCTCCGTGTGCCGCCGATGTCTCCCACCGCATCAACCTTCCAGCCGCCGCCGCCCAGGAGCCCCCGCTCCCTGCCAGGTCAATTCCCGCTGCTGAGGTTCCCCGTCGCCATCGGCTTCCCCCGTGCCCGACGGCGGAGATGGCTCCCCGTCACCATCGGCTCCCCACGTGCCCCGCGGCGGAGACAGCTACGGACGCGGCAGAGGACGACAAGGGGCTGTTGTGCTCGCGCGGGAGGAGGGAGGCCTCCTCCATCTTGCCACTGCGGGCTGCGTCGACGCGGTGGAGCTGCCGCCATCGCCTATCGTTTCCCCGCGCCGCACAAGATCGGCCATGGCCGCCTCCAGTTCTCGGGAGAAGATGCTCGCCCACTTTGACCCGCTGCTGTTGTCCGCCAGCTACGCCACGCGCACGGAATCAGCTCGGATGGTGGCCGTGAGTGCAGTGCAGTGTGCTATGGCCTCTGGCTTCGGAGGAAGAAAGCGGAAGAGATGGTGGTGGTGCCTTGCGCTGCTCGGAGGTCGTTCAGGGAAGAGAGGGAATCGCTCAAGGTGAGGCCGACATCCAGCATGCCAGCGTTGTTAACGTCGCGTCTTCGGACTGCTCGAGGGACTATGACAGGCGTATATGCAGATGCCGATATCCTGCAGCCCCGACGCACACTTCTTCCTCTTCCGGCACACTTCTTCCTCTTTCTCCGCTTAGTGAACCTGTTAGAGTACGTAATGGGTCTAATGGGTCTGGGCTGGCGGTATAGCCCGTTAGTCTTAGGGTTAATTAGAGATAAGGGTCGCTTGCTTAGGGATCAAGTAAACCTCTCTATATAAGGGGAGGAGATGTATCAATCTAATCAAGTAAGAATTAAGAAGGAAAACCCTTCCTTCTTGCCTGGCCGTGGGCAAAAGGCCCCCGGCCGGCCCTCTCTCGCCCTCCTTCTAGCAGCGCCATAACAATTTGGTATCAGTTAGCTTCGGTTCGATCATGTCTTCACCGCCGCCCAACCCGTCTCTTCCGCTGCCGGTCACCTCGACGCCTCAGGCGACCACCACGACCGTCGCCCCGCTCCTGCCCGCGCCGGGATCCTCCGTCGCGCCTGCCCCCGCTGTCCTAACCCTGGACGAGTTGTCCGGGGTGCTGCGGGACCTAACCCAGGCGGTCCAGGAGATCAGCCTGTTCTTGGCTGGGTCCTACGGGCCGCACCCGGCTGCGCCGCCGTGGCAGCCGTCGCACCAGGCGGCCTCCACCGCGCTCGCCGGGCTGCTGCAGTAGCCGCTACAGCTGCCATCCACCGCCAGCACCGCCCCGCCCTGGCTGCAGTGGCAGCCGCCGCTCCTAGCGGCCTCCGCCGCGCCCGGCGCTCCGCCGCAGCAGCCGCTGCCGCTGCCCGGCACGGCACCGATGCAGCTGCAGCTGCCATCCACCGCCCCGCCCTGGCTGTAGTGGCAGCCGCCGCTCCTGGCGGCCTCCGCCGCGTTCGGCGCTCCGCCGCAGCGGTCGTTGCCGCTGTCCGGCGCGGCACCGCAGCAGCCGCCGCAGCAGCCACCACCGGTCAGCTTCGGCCCCGCCTCGACCGCGCCGGCGGGAGTCCCGATCCACCAAATCAAGTTCCCGCCGTCGCCATCACCGCTTCCCCGGGGCGTCCCCATCCAGCAGATCAAGTTCCTGCCGTCGCCGTCACCACTTTCGGCTTGGATCACTACCCGCCACGTGTCGGCGGCGGTGAGCCTGCAGGCTGCTGCGCGCGGCCTTCTAGCGCGTCGGCGTGTGCGGGAGATGCGTGGTCTGCAGCTGCCGCTCCTCCTAGTTGCGCTTCGCTGCGCAAAGGACCTCGATCTCGTCTGCTGCGTCGAGGATCTTGGGCATGTTGTTTTCCCCACGGACAGTGACCTTAAAGTCTGCGACATCGACGGTTGGGGGGGCACACCCCTCCTCGCCATTCTCCATCGAAAGCCCTCTACTCTTCTCTGTGCGGTGCAGACCAACAGTCGTCCGACAGGGAGAAGGCATGGTGTCACCGACAGGAGCGCACCGCGTAGCACCACTGCATTCTGCCACCGGCCGCCGCGAGGGCGCCTATGCTGGTCGCTCTTGCGACCACTTCCAGGTGGCCATACACATGCACTTCTTTTGTCCAGATGGTGTCCATGGGATCCAGGTGGCTGTACAGGTGCACGCCTGACGTGCGGATGGTGTCCACTTTATGTTCAGGTGTCCAAAATAAAGCGTCCCAGTCTATTTCAGGTTGAGAGTAATAAAACAAGCCGAGATGTAAAAGGCTTGTTTTTAGGTGTTAGGTTTGTGTTGCGTCGAGTCATGATTATAAGTTGGTTAGGTTGCAGCTCGAGGACAAGCTGCATATCCAGGTGAGGTGTAGTGTTAGAGTATGTAATGGGTCTAATGGGTCTGGGCTGGCGGTAGAGCCCGTTAGTCTTAGGGTTAATTAGAGATAAGGGTCGCTTCCTTAGGGATCAAGTAAACCTCTCTATATAAGGGGAGGAGATGTATCAATCTAATCAAGCAAGAATTAAGAAGGAAAACCATTCCCTCTTGCCTAGCCGTGGGCAAAAGGCCCCCGGCCGGCCCTCTCGCGCCCTCTTTCTAGCAGCGCCATAACAGAACCGTTTGCAGCCTCACTAGTGCACTCGGCCTCCACGCATCCTCAGACACAAGGCTCAGTCTTTGCGTTTTGTGGTTTGATTCAAGAATTGGTGGCATATTGTGGTCACTGCACCCGTGTTCTCGTGGTAATTGTGCAGCTGTATGTTGCAGTTTGGAGTTGGACCTATGATACTGACGCCCATTGTCTGTCTATAGCTGTGACACTTTTCTTCCCTCATGCGACTACAAAAAGGGGTGCGGCAAGCAGAGGGCAGTTTGCTTGGAGTTAGTGGCGAGCAAGAGGACAGTCTCCGAGATTGACGCTGACATAGACGAGGAGTGGGAGGTCTGCGTGGAGTTAAAAAACAGGGGTTGTACTGCCCAACTTCAGCCATGATATGTGCATCAAGTGCTACCTTCAATGGTGAGAACAAGAACCTGATCCCCTCACCTTTTTTCTGTCATGTTCAACCATAGGAACCATGTTTGGTGTTTAGGTTAATGTCGTCTTCAGAGCTAGCTTAGTCGATACTAAATGTTCTGTGTTATTAAGAGTGTCACCAGTCACCACCGAAGCCTCTTTGTTCCTGTTCAGATGTCTATGCCATATAAGTAAGTTGGTGTGACCATCATTTATGAAAAAATATGGCCAACCTCTATATCTGCTTAGTAGTTTTGTGCTTGCTTCTTACGAGTTCTGACTTTCACCACAACATGTAAGTATTAGAGATTTACAAGGTCAATTTTTTCTTTAGAATTTTATATTGCAAATTCGCCACATACATGTAAGTGAACTCAATGAAGTTTTAAGCTGCAAAAAATAAGTTGCATTTAGATTCTGTTAGACTGCCATAGAGCTTTCAAACTCGGCCGACAATCATGGGGTTTTACATTGCATGTTTACGCAAAATGACTGCAGGGAATTCCTTCTTAGCTAGACGAGCAGAAGGAATGCGTAAACTACTTACCGGTTCATAGTTCCTCACACACCAAAAAATAAAACTTGCCAATTTATACATTCAATGCATGAGCAGACGAGCTTTCTCTGCAGATGAACAATTATATTTCACTAAACTGCCTCCTGCCAAAAAATTGTTGTGGTCATTGTTGGATAATCCAAACAATCTCTAGCGTTGTACGTGTGCTAGTAGTAGAATAGGAATTCTATCCCGAGTCGGTTTGTAATTTCCTAGTACGTATACGTGTGTCAGGTCTGTTGATTAGGAATCCTTAGTAGTTGTGTCCGTGTTGGTGTTTACAAGTATACGTACGAGTATGTTTCAAGTTGAGTCGTGTCTGCACCTATATATATATGTGTAGGGTGCGTGAGTTTTGTATCAGAAAGACGAAAAGCAATAAAGAGATTATTACGAGGCACGACACGTGCCTCTGGCCATCTTCGAGTTGCTGCGTTCGTACGCGTGTGTTCTGGTCCCGGTGTTTGCGTGAGCGCCGCAGAGCTATCGAGTGCTACAGCTAGTTCGTATACGTCGAGGCGAGTTGCACGTAGACGACCCGTCGAGCTGCAGTGTGATCGTCTGTTCGATCCTTGGGAATTTCCAACAATTGGTATCTAGAGCAAGGTGTGAGGAGCTTCGCCGTCAAGTTGCGTCACGGTGGAGTTCAAGGATTCTTCGTCGTCGTCAAGTTGTGTCACGGACGACGGAAAATCAAGGAGGATCATGTCGACTTCGAAGGCGAGTGGTGGTGGTGTGATCATCCAGTATCCCATGCTTGAAGGTGGCAATTATGGGGTGTGGGCTGCGAAGATGAAGATCTTCATGCGTGCACGTGGAGTCTGGGAAGCTGTGGAAGGTGATGGTGCGGTCGAAGAGACAAAGGACCAAGAGGCTTTCGCAGCCATAGCCCAAGCTGTGCCTGATGCCGTTTTCATGACCATATCGGAGAAAGAGACGGCAAAGGAAGCTTGGGAAGCTCTCAAGGAGATGCATGCTGGAGATGATCGTGTTAAGAAGGCTCGTGTTCAAGCTCTAAGGAGGGAGTTCGAGAGGATGAGCATGAAAGAATCAGAAGGGGTTGGTGAATTCGCGTTGAAGCTAACCTCCCTGGTTAATGAGATGCGAGCTCTCGGATCAAAGATGGAGGACATCGCGGTTGTGGAGAAATTACTACGAGCTGTTCCCGACAAGTTTTTACCGATTGTTGGCACCGTAGAGCAGTGGGGAGATGTGACGAAGATGTCCGTGATGGAGGTGATCGGGCGGCTGAAGACCTATGAGTTGACGTTGAAGGGGCGTGAACACGACCAAGAAGAAGAGCAGTTGATGTTCTCACGTAGTAGAGAGAAAGATAAGCAGAAGTATCGGGAGTTCGACAAATCTAAAGTCCGTTGCTACAATTGTCAGGACTATGGACACTATTCTCGAGAGTGTCCTAATCCGCGGAAGGAGGCAAAGAAGGAGCACGGGACTTTACAACTAGCTGAAGTGGGCATGGATGACGACCCGAGGTTGCTTTAATGAAGAAGCGGCGGTTGAAAAAAAAACAAAAAAAAGAGTGGTGTCTTTAGTTTTGTTTGTGTGAGAGTCGTTTGTGTGTCTCGGCGAGAAGACGAAGGCCAGCTTGAGGATGGGTGCGCACCGGTTAAGTTGAGTTCCTGCATGAGAGACTATGTGTTTAGTCTATATGTAGCACGCTAAAATGTGATGGCGTGGACTGGTAATCCAGACGATGTGTTGGTTCTAAGTCGGCGAGTCGAAAGTTTGGATTAGGGGGTGATTGTTGGATAATCCAAACAATCTCTAGCGTTGTACGTGTGCTAGTAGTAGAATAGGAATTCTATCCCGAGTCCGTCTGTAATTTCCTAGTACGTATACGTGTGTCAGGTCTGTTGATTAGGAATCCTTAGTAGTTGTGTCTGTGTTGGTGTTTACAAGTATACGTACGAGTATGTTCCAAGTTGAGTCGTGTCTGCACCTATATATATGTGTAGGGTGCGTGAGTTTTGTATCAGAAAGACAAAAAGCAATAAAGTGATTATTACGAGGCACGACACGTGCCTCTGGCCATCTTCGAGTTGATGCGTTCGTACGCGTGTGTTCTGGTCCCGGTGTTTGCAGAGCTATCGAGTGCTATAGCTAGTTCGTATACGTCGAGGCGAGTTGCACGTAGACGACCCGTCGAGCTGCAGTGTGATCGTCTGTTCGATCCTTGGGAATTTCCAACAATTGGTATCTAGAGCAAGGTGTGAGGAGCTTCGCCGTCAAGTTGCGTCACGGTGGAGTTCAAGGATTCTTCGTCGCCGTCAAGTTGTGTCACGGACGACGGAAAATCATGGAGGATCATGTCGACTTCGAAGGCGAGTGGTGGTGGTGTGATCATCCAGTATCCCATGCTTGAAGGTGGCAATTATGGGGTGTGGGCTGCGAAGATGAAGATCTTCATGCGTGCACGTGGAGTCTGGGCAGCTGTGGAAGGTGATGGTGCGGTCGAAGAGACAAAGGACCAAGAGGCTTTCGCAGCCATAGCCCAAGCTGTGTCTGATGCCGTTTTCATGACCATATCGGAGAAAGAGACGGCAAAGGAAGCTTGGGAAGCTCTCAAGGAGATGCATGCTGGAGATGATCGTGTTAAGAAGGCTCGTGTTCAAGCTCTAAGGAGGGAGTTCGAGAGGATGAGCATGAAAGAATCAGAAGGGGTTGGTGAATTCGCGTTGAAGCTAACCTCCCTGGTTAATGAGATGCGAGCTCTCGGATCAAAGATGGAGGACATCGCGGTTGTGGAGAAATTACTACGAGCTGTTCCCGACAAGTTTTTACCGATTGTTGGCACCGTAGAGCAGTGGGGAGATGTGACGAAGATGTCCGTGATGGAGGTGATCGGGCGGCTGAAGACCTATGAGTTGACGTTGAAGGGGCGTGAACACGACTAAGAAGAAGAGCAGTTGATGTTCTCACGTAGTAGAGAGAAAGATAAGCAGAAGTATCGGAAGTTCGACAAATCTAAAGTCCATTGCTACAATTGTCAGGACTATGGACACTATTCTCGAGAGTGTCCTAATCCGCGGAAGGAGGCAAAGAAGGAGCACGGGACTTTACAACTAGCTGAAGTGGGCATGGATGACGACCCGAGGTTGCTTTAATGAAGAAGCGGCGGTTGAAAAAAAACAAAAAAAAAGAGTCGTGTCTTAGTTTTGTTTGTGTGAGAGTCGTTTGTGTGTCTCGGCGAGAAGACGAAGGCCAGCTTGAGGATGGATGCGCACCGGTTAAGTTGAGTTCCTGCATGAGAGACTATGTGTTTAGTCTATATGTAGCACGCTAAAATGTGATGGCGTGGACTGGTAATCCAGACGATGTGTTGGTTCTAAGTCGGCGAGTCGAAAGTTTGGATTAGGGGGTGATTGTTGGATAATCCAAACAATCTCTAGCGTTGTACGTGTGCTAGTAGTAGAATAGGAATTCTATCCCGAGTCGGTTTGTAATTTCCTAGTACGTATACGTGTGTCAGGTCTGTTGATTAGGAATCCTTAGTAATTGTGTCCGTGTTGGTGTTTACAAGTATACATACGAGTATGTTCCAAGTTGAGTCGTGTCTGCACCTATATATATGTGTAGGGTGCGTGAGTTTTGTATCAAAAAGACGAAAAGCAATAAAGAGATTATTACGAGGCACGACACGTGCCTCTGGTCATCTTCGAGTTGCTGCGTTCGTACGCGTGTGTTCTGGTCCCGGTGTTTGCGTGAGCGCCGGCGAGCTATCGAGTGCTACAGCTAATTCGTATACGTCGAGGCGAGTTGCACGTAGACGACCCGTCGAGCTGCAGTGTGATCGTCTGTTCGATCCTTGGGAATTTCCAACCATATATTTATAAGCTAAAAATTCACATTAAATTGTTGTGGTCATTCAACCATGTATTTATAAGCTAAAAATTCACATTTGCGATTAGTCTGGATCAATGATAAACATGTCCAGGCTCCAGATTATTCCATAAAGCATATTATGATTACTCCTTAATCAGCTTGATGATTCTGGCTGCACGTCGTGTTTTAGCATTCACTTTCATCTAGGGTGCATCTATATTTGTGGGTTATTTTTCCTTTGCACCTCAAGCATGCCGTTTGGGCCTTCCAACTTTTACTCATCTGCGTGTATTAGGAAATTTATGAAAATGTTTTATTTATCATCGTTTCTGTTCTTACATAAGCAAACATCCTTAGGTGTTGGTTTTTCATTTCCGTTCGACATCATTAAATTTTCCAGCGTGTGCTTGATGCATTGTTCCCCTTAGTTTTGGAGGAACATGTGCCACTGCTGGTACTTTTGGTTGTGAAAAAACTTTCGTTAGTTGGGCACTTTAATTATGAAGTGATCACCTTACTGTCATGTTGTCATAGCTGTATCAAAAACTTCTTCTATAATATTTTCGTGGTACCATCTCCATACCACTAGTTTAAAAGTCTCCACAAAACTACGGTGAAAGAGGAAATGAGATAGCCGAGTTCTCATGGATTTGCCCCCAATCGACAATGACATTGACAAACGAATGTGAAGAGTGGAGCCGTTCCAAGTGTGTGGCGAGCTCACCATGAATAGAAGGTACACTGGCATGTGTTTTGGGTGATGAGGATGAGCTCATAATTTTCAGGTTGAACTATCTGTCTAGATCGCTGGCATTGTCGTCATGCTCGCCAATCGGGGAAACATGTGCACATGATACCCTAGGATAACAGATAAATCTTGTGTCAAAGGCCGGAATCTTGCCTCGCTCACACAAGGATATGGACATCTTAGTTTTCTCTCGTGGCAACGTAGGGGCATATGTTATTAGAGCTAAACATGCTGTGTATTGTGTCGGAGTAGTACTTGGTCCGAATAGTACTCGGACAGTAAACCGAGTAGGAGTAGTAGTACAGGTACCGACTAGGTTTGTTGGTGCTGGCTAGCTCCTATATATGCTCACATATACCCCTGTAACAGATCAGAACAACGAAAAGTTCAGAGCAATAAAAAGCAAGAGCAAAGCTCGATACGAGCCTTTGGCGATCTATCGATTAGTTTGTTTTGTTCGCAAGTGTTTCGCTGATGACGCCGAAATACATCGATCCAATCGATCAAGCTAGCCAGCCGAGGCGTATACATATGCAAGTTTCTGGCTAGTTGCACGTACGTGTGTACTAGGCACTAATCGATCAAGCTGCCAGTGTGCTTGTTCGTGCTTGTTCGAGTTAGCTTTGCACGTACACATACGTGGTGATCCTGGGTGGTTTTGATCTAGAGTTCAAAAGCCAACAATTGGTATAAGAGCCTCAACGATCTATGATCTACGATGGGGGATAGCGGCGCTGAGTCAGTCAAGTCCAGCAACGACGGTTCCAAGGCGAACAAGAATGGCGACAAAGTGAAGAAGGGCGGCAAGTCAGCGACCAGTGGTGGAGGAACGGGCGACGCCAACGTATTGATGCATCGCAACATCCCCATCCAGTACCCGATGCTCACCGACGCCAACTACGGCATGTGGGCGGTGAAGATGAAGATTATTCTCCGAACCCTACGAGTGTGGGAAGCCATCACGGACGACGACGTCGACGAGGAGTGCGACGAATGTGCCATGGCCGCCATAGCCCAGTCTGTGCCGGATTTCGTGCTGATGACATTGGCGGAGTTCGAGACGGCAAGAGAGGCGTGGAACGCACTCAAAGAGATGAGGATCGGAGAAGATCGCGTCACGAAGGCTCGGGCACAAGTGCTGAAGCGCCAATTTCACAAGTTGCAGATGGAGGAAACTGAATCGGTGAACGACTATGCCATGCGCCTGACTACTTTGGTGGGAGAGACCCACGCGCTTGGTGCAAAGCTTGAGGAAACCGAGATTGTGGAGAAGTTTTTCAGTTCGGTGACTGATAAATTCACGTACATCACCGGCACGCTCGAGCAGCTTTACGACATCGACGACATGACCATAACGGAGGCGACCGGACGCTTGCAGACATGGGAAGAGAATGCTCGTGGTTCTCCGAAGGGCAAAGAAGGAGGTGGTGACCAACTCATGTACTCGCATGCAGACTGGGAGTCCCCAAGTAGCAAAGGAAGGCGCAACGTTGGCGAAGGCTCAATCAACGCGAAGTGCGGTGGACAAACTGGAAAAGGCAAAGGAAAAGGCAAACCACAAGGATGTGGTAAGGCGGACCGATCTAAAGAGCGGAAACCATGAAACTTGGATATGTCCGAGGTCAAGTGCTATAACTGCAACGAGATGGGACACTTTGCGAAGGATTGTCCGGAGCCTAACAAGCGGGAGATCAAGGCAAATTTGGCGAAGCAGGAAGATGAACGTCGAGGTCTTCTGGTGGCTGAAGTTTGTGATCTCATCCAAACAACGGTTATGAAAACAAACCGGAAGGTCTTCATGAGAAGAAAGTAACACCGAAATTATCCGGGAATCAGAACGTGTCGTGGTATCTAGAGACGGGGCCAGTAACCACATGACGGGATGCAAGGAGAAGTTCCTCGAGCTGGAATATGATGTTCAAGGCTCGGTCAAGTTCAGTGATGGTTCAAATGTGGAGATTTGCGGGTAAGGTTCTGTCCTCTTCGAGAGTCTCACAGGAGAACATCACATACTCACCGGAGTATACTACATCCCACGGCTTCGCAACAACATCATCTCTGTCGGAAAACTTGACGAGAACGGATGCAAGGTGGATATCGAGAACGGAGTGATGACGATCTTCGACAACCTCCAAAACGTGCTAGCGCGCGTGAATCGCACGCGGAACAGACTCTATATCCTCAACCTTGATCAATCTCAACCGGAGTGTTGGCTCGCCAAGAGTGATGATGATTTGTGGTTATGGCATGCTAGATTTGGACACATTAACTTCTGTGCCTTGAAGAAGATGTCGAAGATGGAGATGGTATCCAGGATGCCATTTATCGACCATGTTGATCGAGTATGTGACGGGTGCTTGGTTGAAAAACAACATCGCAGGCATTCCCTGCTCGGTCTACCTATCGTGCAAGTGATGCACTCGAGCTGCTCCATGGTGATCTATGTGGCCCTATCATCCCAGCAACTCACGGAGGAAAGACGTACTTCTTCCTTGTGGTAGATGACTACTCGAGATACATGTGGGTCGTTCTCCTACGATCACGGAGGAAAGAAGTACTTCTTCCTTGTGGTAGATGACTACTCGAGATACATGTGGATTGTTCTCCTACGATCTAAAGATGAGGCGTTTGAAGTGTTCAAGAAGCTGAGGCTGCAACGGAGATGGAACACAAGCTGAAGGTTCGCGCTCTACGGACAGATCGCGGCGGAGAGTTTACGTCGAACGAGTTCAATGACTACTGCGACAAGATTGGCATAAAAAGGTTTCTCACGGCACCTTATACGCCACAGCAGAACGGGGTTGTTGAAAGGCACAATCAGCAGAATGGGGTTGTTGAAAGGCACAATCAAACCGTCGTCGACGCGGCGAGAAGTTTACTCAAGAGCAAGAACTTGCCAGGGACTTTTTGGGGAGAAGCTGCCTCGACGGCGGTCTATCTTCTCAACCGAGCTCCAACGAAGGCAGTGATCGAAAAGACTCCGCATGAAGCAATTTACGGACGTAAGCCGAATGTGTCTCATCTACGGACGTTCGGGTGCGTGGCCCATGTGAAGACGGTGGAGCCGCATCTCTCAAAGCTTGCCGATCGTAGCACCAAGATGGTGTTCATCGGATACGAGAGGAGTTCCGGCACCAAGGCATGCCGCTTCTACGATCCACGAACCAAGCGTGTAGTGATTTCACGCGACGTCGTGTTTGAAGAAAACCAAGCGTGGAATTGAAGCGTAGCAGCCGACGATGCTCCAAACGGTAACATATTCACGGTTGAATTTCCAACTGATAATGATGCAGGGGATGATGTCCAGGTGGTTGGCAAGACGCCCAACCAAGGTAAACGCAATGGCAGTGATCACCATGGTGCCAACATCGACGACGACGCGCATGGGTTGCAAGGTGATAGCCACAACGACGCGCAAGACACGTGTGGAGATCTCGGCAACGACATCGACAATGAGGCACATAGTGACAACGACAATTTAGATGAAGGTCATGGTCACAACGACTACACCGATGACACGGATGCCAACTACCCGGCATCTACCACGCCCGAGACTCAACCGTCTTCCTCAAATGCATCAACGCGGACACAATTTGTGTCGCCTCCTTCGCAAGCCATAACGAATTCTTCCAGGCCTTGTCGCTACAAGACCCTCAAGAAAGTCTACAAGTAAGCAAAACCAGTTACGCTCGAATACTCCGATTTGTGTTTACTCAGAGTTGAGGAGCCGGCAAACTTCATAGAGGCGAGCAAAAGTTCAAGCTGGATGCACGCCATGAATGAGGAGATGAAGGCGATCGAGAGCAATGTCACGTGGACTTTGGTAACCGGACCTCCGAATCAAAAGGTCATAGATTTGAAGTGGGTTTACAAGTTGAAGAAGGACACGAAGGTTGCCATTGTGAAGTACTCCCTCCTAAACTAATGTAAGAGTGTTTAGAATACTAAAATAGTGATCTAAACACTCTTATATTAATTTATAGAGGGAGTACAAGGCAAGACTCGTTGCGAAGTGCTACATACAACGTCAAGGAGTTGACTACGAGGAGGTGTTTGCACCGGTTGCTTGAATCTAGACAATGAGAGTGCTCCTACCTTTGGCAGCACAAGAGGATTGGAAGGTTCATCATATGGATGTGAAATCCGCTTTCCTCAACGGCGACCTCAAAGAAGAAGTGTACGTGGAACAACCCCTCGACTACGAGAAGAAAGGTGAAGAAGAGAAAGTTTACAGATTCAAGAAGGCACTTTACAAGCTGAAGCAAGCGCCACGAGTTTGGAACTCAAAGTTAGATCAAAGATTGGTCTTGCTCGGGTTCAAAAGACCCCTCGATGGTCCAAAAGAGAGTCTACCAAGCACCAATGAACATGTGAAGATTGAAGACACGACCAAGAAAGAGCGTTGGCGTCAAGCTATGGACAAGTCGACGACAAAAAAAGGCGACCCCTGAAATGATGCAAGGAACGACGAAGACAATGCCAACGACAAAGTTTATGAGTAGTAGTCATCGCATTTGGGACCCAGGTCATAACGAGGACGTCATGTCTAAGGAGGTGAATATTAGAGCAAAACATGCCGTGTACTGTGTCGGAGTAGTACTTGGTCCGAATAGTACCCCAAGGTAAACCGAGTAGGGGCATGTACAATGGTTCTAGCTTAGCAATGACACGTAGGATAAATGATGAGGTGGAGGAGAGAGAAATCATAAGAGAAAGCTTGTCTTCTCTTAATTAAGAGAAGGCAAGAGGTGATCTCTTAGCACAATATGTCTCACCATGTTTCTAGAAATAACTAGTTATTGAAGATAAGGTTAAAAGATGATCAATTGTAGACATGCTTTTTTGTCATCTCTAAATTACATGCAAGATTTAAGATAAGACTACCTTATCAACCATTGTACATGCCTTAGGAGGTAGTAGTACAGGTAGGTTTGTTGGTGCTGGCTAGCTCCTACCTGTAACTGATCAGAACAACGAAAAGTTCAGAGCAATAAAAAGCAAGAGCAAGGCCCGTTACGAGCCTTTGGCGATCTATCGATCAGTTTATTTCGTTCGCAAGTGTTTCGCCGAAGTACATCTATCCAATCGATCAAGCTAGCCAGCCGAGGCGTATACATACGCAAAGTTTCCGGCTAGTTGCACGTACTTCCTCCGTTTGGAATTACTTATCACAAAAATAGATGTATCTAGACGTATTTTAGTTCTAGATACATCCATTTTCGAGACAAGTAATTCCGAACGGAGGGAGTACGTGTGTAGTAGGCACTAATCGATCAAGCTGCCAGTGTGCTTGTTCGAGTTAGCTTTGCACGTACACATACGTGGTGATCCTGGGTGGTTTTGATCTAGTGTTCAAAAGCCAACATATGTGTTATTAATAATAATAGCCATCCCTCCCTCCGGAGCTGCCGAATGGCAATGTTGCTCCTTCCATGTGGGTGGAGTACATAAATAAACTCATCAGGTTGACTCTAGGTTTTGGCTTGCCGGAACCGGCAAATAATGTACTCCGCTACTTAGTATATTAATCACGCAGGGAAAATAAAGTAGATAGAGCTGGCTATATTATATACACCACCAGATAAACTTCAGGCGACGGTCTACCCAATACTTGTGCTTCAATTTTCCTCCCTCGTGCTGCCATGATTTGCCCCAGCACCTGCACGTACATACATACATACATGAGGCCCATGGATTTCATCCAAATGACAACTAAAACCTACAATTGGGTTAAGCACAAGTTTGACATAAGAAACTGCATGCTACACTAGTTTAAACAGCATCTTTTTAAGTATTACTTCCTCCGTTCCTAAATATAAGTCTTAGTAGAGATTCCACTATGGACTACATACAGAGCAAAATGAGTGAAACTACACTCTAAAATATGTCTATATACATTTGTATGTAGTTTGTAGTGAAATCTCTAAAAAGACATATATTTAGGAACAGATGGAGTATATTAGCCGACGGCAAACACGTGTCAACTGTCAGCATCTAATTTGGACCTAACCCTGTCGACAGGTGAACCCAGCTGGAACTGGATATTTTTCTACAAGATCAGTTGGAATTGGATAATATAGGCAGCAGACACATCCAGGTTAGAGACCCCAACGCCAACAGCCAATCAAAATGCTGGATCTTGGCCAACTCTCACCATCCTACTGCCTCTGGAATCTAAGGAGCCAATATGAAGCGGTTTAATACATAATGTCGGGTGTTACCGATCAATCAACATGTGGATACGAGTCACTCTAATGCGAGTATATATAGCACAGTAATCAACCATGATCAGAATTTAGCTGCTACTATTAACACAGAAAAGGGGAAAGAAATAATTACCTTCTCTCATTCACAAGCAATTTTGGTATCAAAACTGCTCAGACATATTGCAAATGATTGAAATGCTGATATCGGGTAGCGGTAGTCCATGGTGAACAAGTCTTTGCCTATCTTTCCAAACTGCAGGATCACCTTGTCATGCTCCTGGCCAGCTGCTCCATTCTCATCTGAAGCCACCAGCTGAAAGTTCTTCACTGATGCAACCGTCACCCGCCCACGGAAATTGAGGCACCAACATTGCAGTTGCTCATGCCACCGAGGAGACTTGTTCTTCAGCATCAGCTTCTCTTCGTCCTGAGCTTGACCGTGTGCACTGTCTATCCGAGCAGATTTAGATCTGAAGAATGGAATCGACGGGAAGGAGTCAAGGTTACCAAGGGGAAATTCAGTTTGTGTTGGAGCTTTGCCTCCTTCAACTGCTGATGCAGGGATAGTGCTCATAACACAGTTCATCCTTCTTGGACCTCTGCAGCAGGTATGCAACAGGACAATGAGTGATATCCTTCCATCAGACGTGTTATACGAGGAATTTAATACAGTACTGTTAGAGCAAGTACAATAAGGTGACATAAGCAGGCTATAAGGAATAGAATATTATATCTTTGCTTAGTTGGAAGAGAGAGAAGAGGAGAGAGAAGAGAAGCGGGCTCTTCGTGAGTAGCCGGCTGCAACACGAGACCCAAGACGCTTTGTGAGTATGTAAGGTGGGCCAACTATTAATAAAGTAGTACACATTTAAAACTTACTATTGTACATGTCGACTATAAGGTTGGCTCTAGATGACATAGCAACTCGTTATAGCCGGCTGTTGGCTGTATTATTAACCATGCTCTTACCATGCAGTGTCGATTAACATCTACAGGGCTACGCTTATCAATGTAGACCTGCCTTTACTGTGTTCATGCCCTTGTCAATTAAATCTAATTTGCTTATACGGTGGTGATTTACCAATAAAATCAGCTGCAATAATCACAACCAATATTCTAACCACTCAGAATTATATAACATACTGTGAGTTTGCTACTATCAGGTGTTATATATATTTATACCAAAATGATGATATAGATCTAATTAAGACAGCAGAACAACAGTGTGAATAGCCATACCTGGAGCCCAAAACATTCAACTCATAAGAAATGTGTGAAACTGGGTAACTGCCAGCTGGAAGTCTTGGCGAGACCTGGTTCAAACCAATCACACAAGCAGACCGGCTTTTTGAGACGACAGCTCCATCATACGGTGGATGAGCATCATAGACGGTAAACTTTGTTCCCAGAAAGTTCGACCTGTTCATGAAACAGTTGGTCAGGTCACTTTTGTGTTGTTATTCCGGACTAGATATCAATCATGAAAACAATTCAGACAACAATAAAGCCAATAATAACTTTCCATCGAATGATCCTGACAAGCAAATTATCCTAATAACAAAATATGTAATGTTCATCTTACTAACTAAGACCAGTTGATGCTCGGTGTTAGGCCATGTGCATCAATCGATGCAGAGGCTGGGCATAGAACCTAGAGTAAAAAATGCTTCTTTTTTTTACAATTTCATGCTCGGTATTAACTTAAGACGACGACAAATGGAAAAACAAATAGTGCTCTGTTTTCTTACGACTTTAAGGTGTATTATCCAAAAGAAGAAAGAAACAACGCAGACTAGAATTTAGCTGAAACAGCCTACAACAGAACTAAAGGATCTTGGCTACCCGTAATATCAAGGAAAGAGCACAAATCATAGCTTTGAATAGAGATTAAATCTCAAAAGATCACCTTAGCTTGCCAATATAGGTGCTGCTTCCCTCTGACATATCACCCATATCAAGATAAATTAGGTAGTCTGTGTATGTAGGCTTTCTGCATTTGCGTGCAGCAAGCAAGAACTTCCCATCATCAGCCAGTGCTGCATCCAAAAAGTAGTAAACATAAGCCCACTATAGTCTGCATAGCTACAATGCTTGCGCCCAGCAAAAATGGGGATGATTAAGGAGCATACCTTCTGTGAGTCCAATATACAGATAATACGTCTGAGTAGTCCGGTTTCTTCTTATGAAACATTTGAGAGTGCCATCTTTTGGGCCAGGCTGCACATTATGGAGTTAGTACAAATAAAATTTAGTACTGAGATAATATTACACGGAAGTGGAATAAATTCTTACTAGAACCACACACAAAAAAGGCGATTGATACTGCGAATCTAAAGCTATGCTTGTCGGACACCGCAGATAAAAGGCATAGCGTACATCAAGATGGCATTTGGTCATCTTACTTGTCACATTTCCTTATACATCACTTCATCATGGCAAATTTAGTTTACCAACAACCCTCTCTAGTCAAGTCATGACCACGAAGACATCCAACTACCATTACAAGTTCCCAATACAAGAAGGCTTTAAGAAAGATGGTTGGCACCATCCATGACAAAGATAGCTCACTGCTTTAATCCCGAAGACCTGAGCAACATTTATTTTCCTTTTTTTCGAAAAGAGGATTACCCTCGGCCTCTGCATCAAGCCATAAACACAGCCCTAATTGTATGATTGCACGATGTATTGCTCTTCGTGCATAGGCACCTATATATGATGTACAAAGGTGGGCCACGGAACTCAACTACATAAGGAACTAGGAGGCGGGCCCAATACACAATATGCACATAACACATATACTCAACACCCCCCCGCAGTCGAAGCGGCACCGCGGCTGACGCAAAGACTGGACCGGAACTCCTCAAAGGACGCCGTAGGCAAGCCCCTTGGTCATGATATCGGCAAACTGTTGGGAAGTAGGGACGTGTAAAACACGAATATGGCCAAGGGCCACCTATTCCCGAACAAAATGAATATCCAACTCAATATGCTTGGTCCGTCGATGATGCACCGGGTTAACGGAGAGGTAGACCGCTGAGACGTTGTCGCAGTAGACCACCGTGGCACGGTCAACAGGGCAAGAGAGCTCCTGAAGCATTTGGCGAAGCCAAGAACACTTGGCGACGGCGTTGGCCACCGCACGATACTCAGCCTCAGCACTAACGAGAGACCGTAGGCTGCCGCTTGGACGACCACGAGATGAGTGAGGGTCCAAGATAGACACGATATCCCGAAGTGGAGCGACGAGTGTCAGGGCAGCCCGCCCAGTCTGCATCGGAGTAGGCGGTGAGGGCGGTGTCGGCGGAGGCGTGAAGTATGATGCCAAGATCCATAGCGCCACAGATATAGCGAAGAATCCGCTTGACGGCAGCCCAATGAACGTCTCGAGGCGCATGCATATGAAGACACACCTGCTGCACGACATACTGGATCTCCGGTCGAGTCAGAGTCAGGTACTGGAGAGCACCAACGATAGACCGATAGAAAGCAGCATCCGAAACAGGAGAACCATCCGTGGCAGAAATCTTGGCCTTCGTATCAACAGGTGTAGCGGCGGGCTTGCAGTTAAGCATGCCGGCGCGCTCCAGGAGCTCGTGAGCGTACTTCCGCTGATGAAGAAAGAAGCCATCCGGACGGCGCACCACCTCAACACCGAGGAAGTAGTGCAAAGGACCCAAGTCCTTGATGGCGAACTAATACGTCTCCATCGTATCTATAATTTTTTATTGTTCCATGCCAATATTCTACAACTTTCATATACATTTGGCAACTTTTTATACTATTTTTTGGGACTAACATATTGATCCAGTGCCCAGTGCCAGTTCCTGTTTGTTGCATGTTTTTTGTTTCGCAGAATATCCATATCAAACGGAGTCCAAACGGAATAAAAATGGGCAGAGATTTTTTTTGGAATATATGTGAATTTTGGGAAGCGAAACCCACACGAGACGATGCCCGAGTGGGCCTCGAGGGTGGGGGGTGCGCCCCCCTGCCCAGGGCGCGCCCTGGGCCCTCGAGGCCACACTGTAAGGCGGTTGATGCCCTTCTTTCGCCGCAAGAAAGCTAATTTCCGGATAAAAATCGTGTCAAAAGATGAGCCCAATCGGAGTTACGGATCTCCGGGAATTTAAGAAACGGTGAAGGGCCAGAATCTGGGAACGCAGAAACAGAGAGAGACAGAGAGACAGATCCAATCTCGGAGGGGCTCTCGCCCCTCCGCCGCCATGGAGGCCATGGACCAGAGGGGAAACCCTTCTCCCATCTAGGGAGAAGGTCAAGGAAGAAGAAGAAGGAGGGGGGCTCTCTCCTCCTCGCTTCCGGTGGCACCGGAGTGCCACCGAGGCCATCATCGTGTGACGGCAATCTACACCAACACCTCCGTCATCTTCACCAACATCTCCATCACCTTCCCTCATCTATCTACAGCGGTCCACTCTCCCGCAACCTGTTGTACCCTCTACTTGAACATGGTGCTTTATGCTTCATATTATTATCCAATGATGTGTTGCCATCCTATGATGTCTGAGTAGATTATCGTTGTCCTATCGGTGATTGGTGAATTGCTATGATTGATTTAAATTGCTTGTGGTTATGTTGTTGTCCTTTGGTGCCCATCATATGAGCGCGCGCGTGGATCACACCATAGGGTTAGTTGTATGTTGATAGGACTACGTATTGGAGGGCAAGAGTGACAGAAACTTCAACCTAGCGTAGAAATTGATGCATACGGGATTGAAGGGGGACCAATATATCTTAATGCTATGCTTGGGTTTTACCTTAATGAACGTTAGTAGTTGCGGATGCTTGCTAATAGTTCCAATCATAAGTGCATAGAATTCCAAGTAAGGGATGACATGCTAGCAGTGGCCTCTCCCACATAAAACTTGCTATCGGTCTAGTAACGTAGTCAATTGCTTAGGGGCAATTTCGCAACTCCTACCACCACTTTTCCACACTCGCTATCACTAACTTTATTGTGTATTTATCTTAACAGCCCCTAGTTTTATTTACGCGCTCTTTATTTTCTTGCAAACCTATCCCACAAAAACTACAAACTACTTCTAGTTTCATACTTGTTCTAGGTAAAGTAAACGTCAAGCGTGTGTAGAGTTGTATCGGTGGTCGATAGAACTTGAGGGAATATTTGTTCTGCCTTTAGCTCCTCGTTGGGTTCGACACTCTTACTTATCGGAAGAGGCTACAACTGATCCCCTACACTTGTGGGTTATCACGAACTCAGCGCGAAGACAAGACGTGAGCTGACCGAGGAGACCAGTCGTACATGCCGTCAGGATGATATCGTCGACATAGAGCAGCAAGTAGGCCGTGTCAGAGCCCTGATGATAGACGAAGAGCGAGGCGTCCGAGCGGGTAGAGCGGAACCCAAGCTGGTGGAGAAACGCCGTGATGCGCTGGTACCAAGCGCGTGAAGCCTGCTTGAGTCCATACAAGGACCGCGAAAGCAGGCACACGTGGTCGGGAAGCGCCGGGTCAACAAACCCGGTGGGCTGCTGGCAGAAGACCTGCTCCTCGAGGTGACCATGGAGGAAGGCGTTGGAGACGTCCATCTGGTGCACCGGCCAAGCACGGGAGGCCGCAAGGTGGAGAACTGTGCGTATCGTGCCGGGCTTGACGACCGGAGCGAAGGTGTCAGTGAAGTCGATGCCAGCACGCTGTCAGAAGCCACGAACGACCCAGCGCACTTTGTAGCGATCAAGGGTACCATCAGGACGGAGCTTGTGTTTAAAGACCCACTTCCCAGTAATCACGTTCGCGTGCCGGGGACGGGGAACAAGCTGCCACGTCCGGTTGCGCAACAGAGCGTCAAACTCCTCTTGCATCGCAGCCATCCAGAGTGGGTCACGAAGAGCGGCTCGAACGGAGGACGGCAACGGCGACGGCTCAGAGGTGGACGCCGCATGGACGTAGTCATCCGAGGCGTAGCGCGAGCTCGGGCGAAAAACGCCCGTACGGGCGCGGGTGACCGGACCAGCCACAGGCGCCGGGGGCGCTAAGGGGGCTGTGGGCACCAGGGGTGCCGAGGGGGCCAGGGGCGCCGGGGGGCCGTGGCCACCGGGGGGGGCCGCGGGTACTATGGGCGCCGAGGGGGCCACGGGGGCCGCGGGCACTGACGGCGCCGAGGGGGCCACGGGGCCACAGGCGCCAACGTCGTGGGCGTCGGGGGCGCCAGCATCGCGGCTATAGGAGGCGCCGCATGCGGGGGGCGCACCTCAAAGCCAGGGGGCGGGCCAAGAGAGGCGCGCGAGCGCCCTGGGAGAGGCGTCGAGGAGCCCGCGTCACCGGTGGCGGGAGGAACAGCCGGGGGTACCTGGTGAAACGAAAACACATGCTCATCAAAGTAAACGTGCCGGGAAGTGAACACACGGTGGGAGACGGGATCGTAGCACCGATATCCCTTGGAGTTGGAGGGGTAGCCGATGAAGATGCAAGCGACAGAACAAGGTGCGAGTTTGTGAGGAGCGGAGTCGGCAGTGCTAGGATAGCAAAGGCACCCGAAAATACGCAAGCCATCATAAGATGGGGGCGTACCGAAGAGAAGATGATGAGGTGCACAGTTCCACCGTGGGCGGCAAGGGCGAAGGTTAAGGAGAAGAGAAGCAGTGGCGAGTGCGTCCGGCCAGAAACGAGGCGGCACATTAGCATGGAACAGAAGCGTGCGAACGCAGTCGTTCAGAGTGCGAAGGACGCGTTCGGCTCGACCGTTCTACTGGGAAGTATACGGGCATGTGAGACGAAAAACTGTGCCGTGGTGCAACAAAAAAGTGCGGAAAGCAAGGTTGTCGAACTCTTTTCCATTGTCAATCTGAAGAGCAAGGATGGGACGCCCAAACTGCATGCTGACATAGGAGTAAAAAGCCGTCGAAGTGGAGAGTGCATCCGACTTTCTGCGCAAAGGAAAAGTCCACACATAATGAGAATAATCATCAAGGATAACCAGATAATATAAATAACCCGAATTACTAGGAACCGGAGAAGTCCACACATCGCTATGAATCAACTGAAAAGGAAAAGAAGCCATGGTGGTGGAGTTATTGAACATGAGGCGAACATGTTTGCCAACACGACAGGCATGACAGGTGTGATCCTCAATCTTATGACAACTGAAACTGAAACTCTTAAGAATATGACGAAGTGTGACGGGGTTGGGGTGACCCAAGCGAGCGTGCCAGAGATCAACTCCGGTGGAGAGAGCGACCGGTGCGGTGGTGGTGGATGAGGGCGAATGCACCGGATAGAGCTCGTCAGGGCTGTCACATCGGTGAAGTACCATCCTGGTTCGAGCGTCCTTGACACAAAAACCAAGCTCATCAAATTCAACAGTAACAGGATTTTCACGAGTGAAACAACAAACGGAGATAAGATTCTTAATAAGATGAGGAGACACAAGTATGTTAGACAAAGATAAAGGCGTAGAAGTAGAAGGAAAAGAAGTGTGCCCAACATGTGTGATAGGAAGTGTGGAACCGTCGCCGACAATGATGCGACGGTCGATGGAGACAGGAGTGAAGGAGGCAAGGTTACCAGGATGAGCAAACATGTGAGCCGTGGCACCGGTGTCCATGTACCAATCACCACCTCTAGTGTAGTTGTTCGGCGTAGGAGCGGCATGCAGCCCGGTGAGGAGCACCGGGTCCCAGGGCGCCGACGGCAGGACCGGCGAGGGGAACGGAGACGCTATGGGGAAGCCGTAGCCGTCGCTCAGCTCCGACGGTGGGTACTCTCCATACAGCTGCGGAGCCGCGGAGTACGCATGATGCGCGGGAGGGGCGGGAGGCCCGGATGGTATGGATAGGAAAAACCTGCTGGCCCGCTGACATATACTACAGGTGTTGGGCGCCGTCGGGCTGCTGCCCAGCGGGCGAGTGCTGGCACGCTGACGACCCCCACCGATACCCGGGAGACTCGTACACGGGCGGAGCCCCGTATGCAGGCGAAGACCCGTACATGGATGCGGGTGAAGCCCCGTATGCCCCGTACGTAGGATTCCCGTACGTGAGAACGGGCGCGTCGTAGGTGGCAGCCGCCCCGTACGGCAGCGGGATGGCAAAGGCGGCGGCAGATGGGCGGGCTGACGCCTTCGTTGGTCCCGCAACTGATGAATGGAACCGATGACTGGCGGCGGGATGCAACGGCTGATGAGCGACAAGAGTCGCGAGCATGGGTGGACACCGGCGGAGGTCGTTGGATGCTGGCGGCGTTGACCTGTAGTCCCGGGCTGGTCTGGATCAAGAGCAGGATCATATTGATCTAAACGGAAGCAGCGGCAGCACAACAGCGGGAGTAGGATCAGATTGATCCAAATGGAAGCAGCGGCAGTACAACAATGGCTCACCGGATCGATTAGATCAGGAGCACAACTTGACGAACGAGCGAATCGAGCGCGGCTGGCGATGCGGCTAGCGAACGAGCGGGGCGATGCGGCTAGCGGGGATCGAGCGCGGCAGGGAGAGGTAGAAGCAGCGGCCGGCGCGGGAGGCACGCAGGCACAGGCGGCGACGGCGGCGCAGAAGACTAGGATGAAAACCTAAAAACTGATACCATGTATGATTGCACGATGTATTGATCTTCGTGCATAGGCACGTATATATGATGTATAAAGGTGGGTCACGGAACTCAACTATACAAGGAACTAGGAGGCGGGCCCAACACACAATATGCACATAACACATATACTCAACACTAATGTATGATTTTATTCAATCACCATCTTTCACCGCTACACTAACGTAATTCAAGATACTACTCTAAATATACCCCGATTGATGATCCTAAATACCACGACAGCAACGAAGCTATGACACAATTAATTAATACCTACGTAGTTGGTAACATGAGTGAGTGAGGATGATGAAGAGGGAAGCGCGAACCTGCTTGAGCGAGATAGGGAAGGTGAGCCTGGCGGAGGCCTCCGGGACGCGCACGACCTCCTTCATGATGCCCCTCCATGCCCGGCAGACGCCCGCGCATGCCACCACGTCCCGGCGGGAGGGCCAGCAGCCCTGGGAGTCCTCGATCCTGACCAGCACCTCCCGCAGGAGCTCCGGGGGCAGCTGAGCCCAGTAGGTCCCTTCCAGCGCGTCCGGCAGCCCGACGGAGGCCACCCGCGGGGCCCCGGCCCCGGTGGCGGCGCGGTGCGAGCGGGAGGAGCGCAGGCCGTGGCGCGAGATGTTGCCGAACTCGTCCTTCATGTCCTGAATTAGGCTCCGGAAAGACATTCCCCTTGCTCCGCCACCGCTCAAGAATGAGGAATTTGAATGCCAAGCTTGAACCGGAAAGCAAGGAATCTCACATGTAGGAGCAGAGAGAAATGGCGAATCTTTGGATTAACCGAGCGGAGCGCGTGAGGGGCAGGCAAAGAAGCTATGGTGCAAGATGCAAGGAGGAGGCAATGTATCCCCGGGATCCCAGAATAAATCCAGCCAGCCCAACGGACGCACTCAACCCACCCAAGAGAAAAGCTGATAGGGATAGCAAGCAAGCATGAAGCAGACCAACCTCAAATAATGGCGCTGCAATTTCGCAGAGATTATTTTCTTGGTTTCGTGGAGACGGCGAGAAGAAGGAGAAGAAGAAGAAGAAAGATTCGAATAGAGAAACGGAAGTTTTTTGGTTTGTGGATTTGGGGTGAGGATTGAGGAAGGCTAGGTGCCCGAGGAATTTTTAGGTGGTGGGGCAAATGGCGAATTGGCGATAGATAGGCGGTGGTGGCACAAAGAACCGGTCGGAGACGCTCCTAATTGCGTCCTTATATAATGAGATTTGAGAGCTACTCCAGCTCCTGCCGCTGCTAGGATGAGGGTTCCTTGGCTGGGAGTGGGCGTCCATTCCGATTCCGTGCTCCACACCGACCATCTAGGGCGTGTTTGGTTGGGTGGTTCGCACTTGGCCCGCACCAGGCATGCAAAATTCAGCCCGTTTGGTTTCCTGCGCGGGCTCCTCAGCCTGGCCCGACTGATGCAAATAAAGGCCTCTCAGCCAGGCTGAGAGGAACGCGAGAATCGAGCGAATCGTTGATGCAGCCTCGCGCATGTACCCATGCCTTCCACTTAAAACGAAACGGTACGTGCAATTGACCATGATGTTTTTCAGAATTACTTCGAAACTGCCACCGTAGCTCCCCGGATCTCTCTTTCCTCTCCCACGCATCAGATTTAGATTGGATCGATGCACAACAACCAGCCGCCGGAGGGAGCTCCTTCTTGCAACACCGGTCCGAGCTCCCTCGCCCCCATTAACCCCGCCAGCGGAGCTCCCTCTTTCTCCACCGGTCCGAGCTCCATCCTTCGCCGTGACCCCGCCGCCGGGCATCCATGCTCCGCCGCCCGTCGGCGTGTGATTTGCAGGGGCTGCATCGGATGGGGAGGCACGCCTGTGCCGGCTTGACACAACCGTCCGCGATTACGGCGGCGTCATGGGGCACTGGTGGTGTAGGCTTAGGCAGATGATGGGTTTGGCCAAAAAAAATCCACCGTCGTTGTGCTTTAGGGAAGTACATGGCGATTTCTCGTACAGGCTAGCAAATAACTTCTCACATTGGCCTGCCCCACGGTATGCACACAACCAAACATACATCTCAATTCTTTTTTGCACCAGCTTGACCAGGCTAGACACAGCCAGGATGGTGCATACGATGCAGCGTGAAGCTATGCAAGGAACCAAACACACCCCTACTCACTCGTCCCCAATTAACTGCTAATACTCTGTTAATCAAACTAATTAGTGTGCACTTATTCTTTAGAAGACACACAGACCAACCCGGTGTAAGAGCAAATACAATAGAGTGACATAAGCAGACTATAAGAAATAGAATAATATATATGTGCTTAGTTGAAGAAGAGAAGAGTATAGAGAAAAGAACCGTGCTCTTGATTAGCAGTCAGCTGCAACACAAGACCCAAGACAATTTGGGAGTATGTTATGTGAGTCAACTATCGATAAACTAGAAGATATTTAAAATTTATTATTGTATATATCGGCTAAGAGGTTGACCGTATATGACATGGCAACTTCTTATAGCCGAGCGTTGGCTGTATTATTAACCATGCTCTTAATGCAAGGGAGATTTCAGGATGGTGAGGGAATCATCGTTGCCTGCCCACCCGCTGTATCATCTCTTATGCCCTTTGCAGTTAGAGCAAGTCCAACGCGGCAACCTATTTCATCCATCGATGTTCATTTGAGTCAGCGCGGACAAAAATACTGGCCCAACGCACCAATCTATTCCCAAAACGTGTCCACGTGAACCCATTTTCGGCCTAAATTTGCGGTTGAAATGCGTTGGGATGCTCTTTCGGTGTCTGCCGCATCCTCACCTGACGGCCACCCAACTACCTCAATCATTTTTATTAACTAGGTGATTTCCCCGCACGTTGTTGCGGGGTTTTAAAGATTAATTTTAAATAAATTTTGTATGAATGAAATGACCTAAATCAAAAGCTATTATTTTCAAAAATAATTGTGTGTGAACAAAGAGTATATATGTAAGTTGGGCCATCAGAGATGAATCAATTAAAATGAGGTATGCATGTGCAACAAAATAGTTTAGTGGATGATGATGTGGCACATTTGGTGTTGTGAAGATCTACATGTTGAGAGAACTATATGATACCCGGCGTGGTTGCACTCCAGGAATATATGCTAAAAACAAAAATAATCGAATACTTCTTCAAATAAATGTTCAGATAAGAAAACATTTTTGAGAAACCTATGTTTGGGAAAAATATGAAGCATGAAGCACATGTAGTGATATGCGTTAAGATCATGTTTAGTAGTAGAACACGGATATCACGTGGCAATACAAAAAATTAGCTGCTATAGCTATTATAACACTTCGCCCTAAATAAATTATCCATTTACCCCAAAAATTATGGTATCAAGTATCAACAAAGGGACATACTGTAGCACTTGGCTGCACTGATGACACGAACTATTGTTGATTTGACACCTCCTAGTAAACCAAGAAGGTCTCAAATGTTACAACTATGCAGTAGGCAATATGTGTTGGCAAATTACGTTTGGTGTTTGCCAAAATTTCACGAGTTATGACTTGTAAGTTTAGATAACAGCTCACACACTAAAATCTTGGAGTAGGATTCTCATTATTCCATTTAATCACCATATGTCTCTTAAATATAGAAACATGCTTTATCTTACTATAAGAAACATGCAAGGTTCAAACAAACACGAGGAAAAGATGCGTGTGTTTTTTAAACTATCACCAGGAATGCGGTAGCATAACAATCTCTTTATTCTTGATTCCTATTTTTTTCCTGCATTACCGGACAAAATGGAAGAACAAATGCATGGTAAAGATGAAGAATTATATCCTTGGGTGATCCTACATAAACAAATCTGATAGTAGTAAACGTGAAGGTATGGATAAATGACCAATCATTTTTTCTTGATTCTTTATATGCAATTCTTTCTTGACCCTTCTATTCCGATTGAACCTAATCAAAGAAAATCTACATAGAAGTACGTATGTGCCAAGTACATGTCATATACTCATAATAAAATGATGTAATTGAAAAGGAAAAACTGATGAAGGCGTACGGATCTGCAAAGAAAAATAAATGAAAAAGCATGAACTAATAGAGCATTCTCAAATGATAACAATGGATTTGGAGGTCAAGAAAAAACATGAACTACAAGAGGTAGATCCAAAAAATACACCAAAAAAATCTTCAAGGATAAATTATAGACTTGCCACCATTAGTAATCGGAGTAGAAAATAATTCTCGTTATATGTAATAACAATAGTACAACGTCTCCAATAGTTGAGTCATAGAGATGTTGTAATAAATAGGCTAATTGGGAGAGAGGACGTGCGTCAAATAGTTGAGGGGAGATAGGGGAGAGAAGGTGTAAAAAATAATTGAGGGAACTGAATAGCCTTTGATGCAGCTTCAGCTATCGATCTGCAGCGATGATCTGCCACACGCATGTTGACCGACACGGTGGAAGATGCACGCTACGGCCTCATGTAGAGGGCGTCCATTAGTCCGCAGCGGCTTGCACACTGCCTGACATCATTAATGGTTTCTGCTGCGGTGGCGCCGTCAGCGAAGTTGATGACTCGGTGGCTGATTCAATCAGCCGAGGCCGCGGGGGCGCGACACTTCCAGGTAAGTCAGCGTACGTACCTTAGACACCCCCACCCTTGGCTCTCTGCCACCAACTAAATCATCATCTCTCCAGAATGGATCTGAGAGGCATTGGAGGCGACCAAGTCATCCATGAGATAGGTAGCTGATTCGAGAGATGCATGGATTCGTAATAGGAGACAACTAGCTGATGTCGGAGACGATGGGTGTGATGCCCCAGCACTGTCGAAATTTAGCGGGGGCGAGGGGAAGTCCTTCGAGAGCCGGCGGAGTCATTGCTTCTGGGCAGCAGGGTCGTCATGGAGATGGTCAGGGTTGGGTGCATCGATGCTGCTGGTACCGGTGTTCTCCCGAGGCATCAACTTCTCATCTTCACGGAGGATCTGACCGCTTCCTTTGGTTTCGCTGGTCGCGGCTGATTGTGCACCTGACGATGATCTGCAGCAGAGAAGCTCCATCCTAGTCAACTAGGGGCGATGGTGGGGCTGCACTGGATCACGCCGGAGGGCTTTTGCCGCAGCGTTGGGTGGTAGGGCCCCAGCCGGTGTGGTGAGTTGCTGGTGGTTGATGGCGATGGTGGATGGAGGTAGCGTTTTTGGGGGGTAATATATCGATGGAGGTAGCGATGATAGGGAAGCGTAACAGGCGAGCACATCAACCGACGGGCTGCACCTTTATGGGCTTTTACATTGACGCATCCGCCGCGGAAGGCGAAAGCAACAGCCAGAGTTGAATCAGACAATTTGTTGAAAAATGAAAAAACAAAATAATTGATGAGGTGGCACTGTTGCTGAGGTGAACATCTTGCATGTCAAGAGAAATAAGATAGTGCGGATGAACTATTTAGGTATTATAGATGCCGACCGTCGATCGCGGGCCCACGCATCCGCGACGGCGGTCAGCCTTTTTTGATCCGAGCGTGCGGCGGGGGGCCATTCTGATCCACTTCCAGACGCCCCCATCCCCATCTCACCACCCCCTATGCTCCCCCGTCGGCGACCAACCATGGCCACCACCATGGGCTTCTTCTCCGGCAAGAACAAGGGTAAGGCCCCGCCGGCCCTCCACCCGCCTCCACCATGGCGTTTTCCGCTGCTAGCGATTGCTTCATGCTGCCGTTGAGGCCGCCGTCCCCCGTCAAGGACGAGCCGGTGCCGACCCCCATCAAGCAGGAGAGCTACAACTCTAGACCTTTCTGCACTAACCGCCACGAGGGACAGTGTTGTGATATCTTCCCGTGAGTCTCTGAACATACATGCAAATGCATGATGAGTTGTGTTGTGATATCTTCCCGGGAGTCTCTGATCTTGATCGTGCATGTTGCGTGTATGATTAGTGCATGGTTGAATCGAGGGCATCACAAGTTGGTATCAGAGCCAACTGCCTGTAGGAACCCCTTCCACACTCCTTGGTCGATGTTGAGTCTAAACTTGAAAGAAAAACTATTTTACTTACTATGTTATGTTATGTGGCTTACCCACATCACCTATGGATGGGATTAGGATCTTTTATTTCGCTCCTTTACTTTGGGATTTTGATCACTCTTCTTTTTGGGTTAAAAATATTTTGCTAACTCTAACTCTACGTTCTCGTAACGACTTCCTTATGGAGAGCCACTCATTCTAGATCCCCCATTGACGTATTAAGACTTCCGAAACACTCTTCGATGTTTTCTCGAGACCCTTGTGCCCACCGCCTTCACAATTGCCTACCACCGATAAATCCTTATGGATAACTGCATATAGTTGCCATTCATACAATCATTCCCTTTTGCTCTTGTTATTACAAGATACCACAAAACATTTTCCTATATTCCGAAAAACCATTATTCATGTTGTCTTGTAGCTTCATTTCCGCATGAATACATCTACGAATAATTCCTCACACTTACCGGGGATTAGTTCATCCCTAGTTGTTCATGTATTTTACAAAATTCTTTGAAATGATGTCTGACCCTCCAAGAGTCCCTTGCAGCCTATTGCTCTTGAAATTCTTGCCTCCTAGCATTATGGTTAATTCCATATGTCTAGTATTCTTTGTTGACATCCCTTGTCATTGCCATTTTGAGCATAACATTTCAATATGTTTGTGTATTCGCAACCATTAATCAAAACTAGAATTCATCCTTCCGGCATAGACATCATTCCGGACATGAGCTGCTTCTCGGCAAATCAAACCTTGATTGCTTGTCCTTATAATTCTACTCAACTTACTTTTCTTTTGATCAGAGCGACTGCTTATGATCCCGTGATATAGAAATCAAAATCTATTGGTATTTTATATACATCGAATTATCCAAATATTTTTATAATTTGTTGCCTGCTTTGTATTCTTTCTTCTCCTGGTTGGGTACTGATACTCCCGCCTTATTTTTTGTAGACCACCTGATTTTTTTGTGGATTACTACCCATGGTTCCTTCGTGCTCTAAATAATTGACGAATTTCCCCTGATACAAAATGCCTCTAGCGAGTCGTATCATCTACTCTGTGTCATCAACCCTCTACTTTCAAGCTTGTGTCTGTTGTTTCTATAAGCTCTGGATAGCTTCCTAAAGTCCTCTGATAAGTTTTATTTATGGTTTTGCCATCTGTGTGAACCCGGAAACTTCTACGAGTCACACTCTACTAGTGTTTTGCCAGCTAAATTTTCAACACTACAACATCTTTGAAAGCGAGAAGTGAATGAAAAGTTGTGCATTGGATAAGTGGGAGTCGACCTTGAACTTTGTGTTCATGCCAATGGACACAACGTATATCTTGTCATGGAAGCTTCTCGTAACAATAATTATTCCATTGGTATAATTTGAAGTTGTAACTATGATTTGGTCCTTTGCAACTGTAGTTCTAACCATGCTGTTCTTCTTTGATACCATTTCGTAGACAAGTTAAAGTGTTTGTCTTCCACAGATCAGTACACTAGTCTAACCTCTATTCTGGTCTACCTTCGAGTTTTACCCTCTGGTATCTCGAGAATATTACAGAACTACATAACTTCTTATGAGTTCTTCATCAACTATTATTTCTCGCCGATTCCAATTTCCCTCGGGTTCTAAGTTATTAGACACTCAAGGACATCGATAACTGAATCGAGTCTGCACTGCGATTCAACAACTCTTACTAATCTTCATTGCTTACGAGTTTGTACTCGATAATGTCATTCCTAGCCGATTGGCTACATTATGATCGTCATGCTAACGTTTGACCATGCTACCCATGTTGATATGGGGCTAGGCCTGGTGTAGGCCGATCTTTCATGATTGGAGGTGATTCCCATGAAGAACACGAAGAACATGAGGGGAACAAAGGGAAACACTCAAATCAACAAGAAACGATCACATGTGCTAGATCTAAACACACAAAAGGTCACAATGATCCAAAGATAACAAAGGACGACACAAATGGTAGCTAGTTCATCCCCTAGAAGGAGGTCTGGAATCCATGAAGGATCTCCCCATGAGGGGTCTTGAATCCACTTGGGGGATCTTCTCCAGAGAGGCATCGATCTCTAATGGAGTAGGTATCAAGTGGATGAGCAAAGCTCTATATCTAAAATGAGATATCACAATGCTAACCCCGGAGAGAGGGATGAAGAGGAGTATATATACACTACAAAAAACCACTTCCATGATGATATGTGTTTGTCACAGTAGGCCACGTTTTCTGTCATTCATGTACATCCATGACGATTTTATGACATAATCAAGATAGTGATTGTGACGCCCCTGATTTGGCCGTACACTAATCATGCACGCACATGTGTACGACCAAGATCAGGGACTAACGGGAAGATATCACAACACAACTCTAGACATAAATAAAACAATATAAGCTTCATATGACAAGCCAGGGGCCTCGAGGGCTCGAATACAGAAGCTCGAAAGCAACAGAGTCAGCGGAAGCAACAAGATTTGAGTGCGAACATAAGTAAAACAAGTTTTGCCTTAAGAAGGCTAGCACAAACATCAACGATCAAACATGCAATGCCTCCTTCCTGGGACCTCCTAACTACTCCTGGTCGTCAGCTTCCTCCACGTAGTAGTAGGCTCCGTCGGGGTAGTCGTAGATGTCGGTAGTGGCATCAGTCTTCTGAGATCCTCTATCTGGTTGCAACAACCAGAAAGAATAAAGAATGGGGAAAAGGGGATCAAAGCAACCGTGAGTACTCACCCAAAGTACTCGCAAGCATAAGATCTATTCTAAGTATGCATCAGTATCAAAGGAATGAGTTGTATAAGTGGACTGAACTACAGAAAGCTAGAATAGAGGGAAAGGCCTAGCCTATCGAAGACTAGCATCTTTTGGAATCCACCATCTTGCAGCAGAGGAGGGGAGTACAGAATAGCGTTTTAATTAATAAGCATGTTGTAACAATATCCAACACATATCTCAAGTATCCATTTGTAGTTGTAATAGATCAGGATATAAGACTGAACGCCCATTACCGTGGACATGGATATTCGAATAGATAACTTCCTTGCAGGGGTGGATGACGTTACCCTCACGCTCGATCATCTCTGGCCGGACACACTTTTCTGAGTCAATGCCCGGCCTCGGAAGATCAACACGTCACATCCCTACCTAGGCTCAGCAGAGAGGTCCACGCCGGTCTACATCCTAAGCACTCCGGGGTCATGGGCCATCGCCCGTTGCACTCCGGATCGTTGCGCGCAGGGCGATCGAGGCCACATGCACTGGGGCGCCGACCAGACCGTGCCACAATGCTGAACTGGACATCTGACAAAACTTCGGCTGATACCACGACGCCGAGGCCCATAACTATTCTCGCGTGGCGGTTAGTGCGAAAAGGCCAGAGGCCGATTCAGAACAAATACCCAAACCAATAGTGTATTAGGGGCTCGCGAAGACGAGCAGAGACTCACGATAATGTGACCCCTTCGCCCCGTCTCGAGAAAATACGGCAAGGGCTAGCCCAGCCCACTCCGGGGCGGCCTGCCTGCCTGGCCGTGCCTCGTAATTAACTCGCGGGTGCTCCATGGGCCCGCCCGACCTTCACATCAACTCGCGGGTACCCCTCAGGGCCAACCCGGCGATAACAGGTCTCAAGTAAAGTCTGGGTAACCATGTGTCCAAAACATCAAGGGAGAAACCCGAGAAATCACCCTCGGTGGATTCCGCTCAATGTAATCATCAAGGCGAACATAGGAGGAATCACCCTCGAGGTTCACACTTGAGGTGTTGCACGACAGAGTCGTATCGGGAATGGTGAAAGAGGAATCACCCTCGATGACCACGACCGAATAGCTACACTACAGAGTCATCATCGGGAGTGCGTTACGAGGTATCACCCTCGGCACTCGATAGTAGCTCTGCTGAGTCGAGCAACAAAATGGGCATGATGTGATGTGAGGTGTCGGGTCTGGTCGTCGATCACGCTGATCGAGTCGTCAGTGATGAAGCAGGGGCAACAAGGACATGGTGGGGGTCACTGATGGATCACTACAACCGTATACTCGGAAATTTAGGATAAGCAGCTAAGGTACAATAACAGGTACAAAAACAAGCTATGCATTAGAGTAGGAGCAAACAATAACAGTAACAAAATCTAATGCAAGCATGAGAGAGAATAGACTGGGCGATATCGAGATGATCAAGGGGGGCTTGCCTGGAAGCTCCGCTGAAAAGGTCTGGTTGTCAGAGGCGTAGTCGTACTCGGCGGCAACGTCAGTCTCGGGTACTACCGGAGAGAAGGGGGGGGGGAGAAACAGTAAATACAAAGCACACATATGCACTATAGATGCACGACATGACAATAAGCGGTGCTAGGGGTGCTTTAACGCAGTACTACGCGATAACGACGAAGGGAGGAAAACCCGGGAAAGCATTCCCGGTGTTAGGCATATTCGGACAACTGAAACGGAGGTGGATAGTTGCATGTTCGTTATGATGGGGGAATGAGGCAGACGAACGAGCCGCGTATTCGGATTCGTCTCGTCGTTCTGAGGAACTTTCAAGTGTAAAACTTTTTCATCCGAGTTACAAATTATTTTATATGAATTTCTAAAGTTTTAACAATATTCTAAATTTATTATCAATTCAAAATAAAGATTAAAACGCTATGGGTACCCAGCCCTGTGTACCACAGATTGTACACCAAGGCTGACAGTGGGCCAATGGGGACCCAGTTGATGAGTCAACGTTTGACTGGTCAATAGGGGGTGGGCCCCCCTGTCATAGACACACATAACTAATTACCGATTAGTTACGTTAGTCAAACATAATTAATTAGGGTTAATTAACAGATTAATTAATTAATTGATTAAATTATTTTTATTTATTTATTTTAAATTTCTTTTCTTTTCTTTCTTCTTTTTTTAATCTAAGGGGGGCAGCTGCCAGTGGCTCAAAGGCCACCGGAGCGGGCACGGTTAACGGGCAGCACAACCCGGGCGGAGGTCGAACCCGCCCGGGTGCGGGGCGAGTAGCGGCGGGGCATGCCCGTCGGGGCGGATAGGGGGCGACGGCCGCGGCCACGGCGGAGCGCCAGCCGGAGTGAGGCGCGGGGCAACAGTGGCTGTGGCCGCCGACGACATCGGTGGAAGGCGGGGCGAGGCGTGGCGGTGCGAGGAGCGGCGGGGCAGGCAGAGCGCAGCGGCGAGCGGCGGCTGTCTACGCGAGTGATGGATGGAGGCGGCGCGGGTAGGCGACGCCGTCGGGTGGCCCAAGCTGAGGTGGGACGAGCTAGGGCAGGGGGTGGCCGGTGACGTGGTGTGCGGGGGTGCCGAGGCAGTAGCGGGCGCCCGGGCGCTAGGCGGGCCGGAGGTGAGCCGGTGAGCGGAGCCCGGCGGACGGTGCAGCGAGGCGAGGAGGTGCGCGACCAGGGGGGCTCACGGTCGCGGCCACTGCAAGGAGCGGGTGTCGAGCGAGCGGGACGGCGCGGCCAGGGAAAACACAGCAGCGACAGAGGGTTCAAGAGGGAGGGACGGGCGCTCATGTCTGATGCTGAGGAGCGGGGCGGCGAGGCGCGACAGGGTCCGTTGGTGGAGTGGTCCGGCGAGGGCAAGGGCGAGGTAGACGACGACGCGTCGGGCGCGGCGGCTTCGGGTCCCTGTGGCGGCGACACGTCCAGAGGAATGAAGAGGATCTGGGCGAGGGTGGAGAGGCCATCATGGAGGGGACGAGGAGGCGGCTGTCTGGCGAGGTGGCGAAGGCGTCGGGGTCCGGCAATGTTGTCATCGCGCGATGATGAGGGACGACCCTATCCAGATGGGATTGGGAGAGGGAGAGGAGTGAGGGGGGGTTTCTGGGTCTAGGTCACGGGGGAGTGGGGTGAGATAGGGCCATATAGGCCAGGGGGTGAGGTTGGGCCGACCGGTTGGCTAGCTGGGCCGGTTGGTCCAGCGTGCGTGTGTGTGTGTGGGGGGGGGTTCTTTTCATTTTATATTTATTTAACCTTTCCTGTTTTCTTTAGATTAGGGCATTAACCACTTTGCCAAAATTTGGTTCACCACCAATATAAACCAATGAAATTTTGCCACATGATGAACATTTTATTTTAGACATTTGAAAATGTTTGAGTTTGACTTGACTTTGAATTTGGACCAAATTCGAACCAACGCGAGTTTAACAACAGTAGTCATGATGATGTGGCATCATTAGCAGGGAATTACTGTAGCTTAATTATTCGGGCGTTACAACTCTCCTCCACTACAATAAATCTCATCCTTAGATTTAAGGCATGGAATAATGGGGAAGCTGTAAGGATGGATGTTTGAAAGGATCGGCATCCGGTAGTTATCTTAAGGAAGAAGATTCTATAAGCACATGGAAACGTATCGAGAGTGCTATAAGGAGGTTCAGCAAGTTTCAACCAGGTAGGCATCCAGCTGATGCATAAAACAGGTGATGAAGGGGTTCAGAGCAATGAAGAATAATGTTGCCTCTGATACCGAAATGAAACATGGTGAGGAAGTTAGCTCGTGAATTACATACAAAGCCAAGTGCAAAGAATATTTCGGAATCAAGGTTGTACAGGAGAGTCAGGTTTCGATCCTGTGGAACTATGGGTTATGGGCCCACCATGTGGGTTAAAAGCAGGAAGGGTGCTAACATTTTGCATGGTCATGATAGCAAGGCCATTCAGAGGATAGCCTGTCGGTTATGTTGGCAACAACATTGGTAGCAGGGGCGAGGGACGAAGAGAACCAATTTCCTGCTCGTTAAGATGAGGCAGACCAATAGTTAAAGTTCTCGTCCATTGGTGGCTACCGGAATGTCATCAACAATAGCAACAAGGTCTTACGGACAGAGTTTGTATACCGAGGTGTTTACATAAGCAGGGAATTACCACTGCTCAGACAAGTTAGGTTACAAGAAAGGTTAAACAAAACAATGGAAAGGAAAGTGTAGACTCGAACCAGATATCGATGTTCTCAAGTGCCTAACAATTGAAAATTGGATTCGGCGAGAAATAAAAGTTGATGAAGAACTCATAAGAAGTTATGTAGTTCCGTGATATTCTCGAGATACCAGAGGGTAATACTAGAAGGTAGAGCTAGATAGAGGTTGGACAGATGAAAAGATCTGCAGAAGACAAGTACTTTAACATGTCCATGAAATGGAATCAAAGGACAACAATCATTGTCGGAACCACAGTTGCAGACGACCAAATATAGATACAAGATGAACTTTCATAAGGGGATTATTATTATAACAAGAAGCTTCCATGATAACTTCAACATCAGGTCCATGGGTATGAACACAAAGGTTCAAGGTCGACTCCCACTTTATCAATGCATAACCTTCCATTTAGTTCTCGTATTCAAAGGAGTTATAGTGCTAAAATTTTACCTGGCGAAAAGCCAGTAGGGTATAACCCGCATAACTTTCGAGTTCACACGGATTTAGGGATGACATAGATTCAACCCATAGGGGCATCGTAAGAACATATACCACAAACTTCACGAGTAAACAATTCAAGACCAAAAGCAGAGCATGGTTGACCAAAGCGGGGGATAAAAATTACCAAAGGCATTAAGTATCCGAGGAAAGGCTTACAAGGTTATTGAAAATGGAAGATGCTGTCGGATAAAATCCAACAAAGGAACTGGTGGTCCACAAGGAATCTGATGTGAGTATCTTTACTTCACCAGAAGAAGAACGAATGTAAGGATATCATATTATAGGAATGACTGAATAATTCAAAGCTAAAATGTAACGAAATTATGATTCCCAAATCGGGGGATAAGAAGCAGAGGCTCAGATCAAAGAAAAGTTGAATAGACATAGATCGACAATCAATCAAGGTTTGATTTGTCGAACACCGGCCGATGTCTGAGCCGAAAGCAAGAATTCTAATTAGGACTGATGCTCGCGAGCATTCACAAACAAAACAAAACAAATGCTTGAAATTACGATGACAAAGGATGCTAATGAGTATTGCTAGGCATATGGAAGTAACCATAATGCAAGCAGATAAGGAGGAACAAGAGTAAAGGCTATCAAGGAATTTTGGAAGATCGAATAGTATTCCAAAGAATTTTATGAAACACATGAACAACTGTGGACGAACGGGTACCCGGCAAGCGCGAGTAATTATCCATAGGGGTATTCATGCGACAAGGAGTTGCAGGGCAGTAAGCATCAAGGATTGTCGGATCATTGGAGAGTATTTCAGGATATCTTGTAATAACAAGAGAAACTGGGGATGAAGGTATGATCGGCAACATAGGTCATTACGCATAAGGATTATCGGGGGTAGTGATCGCAACGGCGAAGGGCACAAGGGTCTTGGGAAAACATCAAGTATCTTCAGAATCTTCTGGTGCACCAAGCAATCATCTGGAGTAAGGGGATCTCTGGGAGAAAGTATTTACGAGAACCTAGAGTTTGAGTTAGCAAAATCATTTAACCCGAATAGAAGAGAGATCAGATTTCCAGAGTATAAACGAGGAATAAAATATCCTAATACCACCCAATGGCGACGTGGGCCCGTAAGCCACACAGCCATGTTAGTAAATGTTTTCCAAAGACTAGACTCAACTTCGGCCATGGAGTTGGAAAGGGGGTTCCTACAGGCAGTCGGCTCTGATAGCAACTTATGACGCCCCCGATTTGACAGTACACTAATCATGCACGCAAATTGTACGACCAAGATCAGGGACTCATGGGAAGATATCACAACACAACTCTAGACACAAATAAAATAATATAAGCTTCATATTACAAGGCAGAGGGCTCAAATACAGAAGGTCGAAAGCAACAGAGTCAACGAAAGTAACAATATCTAAGTACATACATAAGTTAAACAAGTTTTGCCTTAAGAAGGCTAGCACAAACATCAACAATCAAACAGGAAAGGCCTCATGCCTGGGACCTCCTAACTACTCCTGGTCGTCAACTGCCTCCACGTAGTAGTAGGCTCCGTCGGGGTAGTCGTAGACGTCGGTAGTGGCATCTAGCTCCTGGGATCCGCCATCTGGTTGCAACAACCAGAAAGAAGAAAGAAGGGGGGGGGGAATGGGAGAAAAGCAACCGTGAGTACTCATCCAAAGTACTTGCAAGCATCAGATCTATTCTAAGTATGCATCAGTATCAAAGGAATGAGTTGTATAAGTGGACAGAACTGCGGAAAGCTAGAATAGAGGGAAAGGCCGAGTCTATCGAAGACTAGCATCTTCTGGAATCCACCATCTTGCAGCAGAGGGAGGGAGTACAGAATAGCATTTTAATTAATTAGCATGTTGTAACAGTATCCAACACATATCTTAAGTATCCATTTGTAGTTGTAATAGATCAGGATATAAGACTGAACGTCCATTACCGTGGACACGACTATTCGAATAGATAACTTCCGTGCAGGGGTGCACCATGTTACCCTCATGCTAGATCATCTCAGACCGGACACACTTTTCTGGGTCAATGCCCGGCTTCGGAAGATCAACACGTCGCAGCCCTACCTAGGCTAATCAGAGAGGTCCCCCGCCGGTCTACATCCTAAGTACTCTGGGGTCATGGGCCATCACCCGTTGCACTCTAGATCGTTGCGCGCAGGGTGATTCAGGCCACCTGCATCGGGGCATTGACCAGGCCGTGCCACAATGCTGAACTGGACGTCTGACAAAGCTTCGGCTGATAGCACGACGCCGAGGCCCATAACTATTCTTGCATGGCGGTTAGTGCGAAAAGGCTAGAGGCCGATTCAGAACAAATACCCAAACCAATAGTGTATTAGGGGCTAGCGAAGATGAGCAGAGACTCACTAATGTGACATCATCCCCTGTCTCGAGGAAATATGGCAAGGGCTAGCCCAGCCCACTCCGAGGCGGCCTGCCTTCTCGGTCGTGCCTCGTAATTAACTCGCGGGGTGCTCCATGGGCCCGCCCGACTTTCACATCAACGCGCGGGTACCCCTGAGGGCCGACCCGACTATAACAGGTCTCAAGTAAAGTCCGAGTAACCGTGTGTCCAAAACATCAAGGGGGAAACCCGAGGAATCACCCTCGATGGATTCCGCTCAATGTAATAATCAAGGCAAACATAGTAGGAATCACCCTCGAGGTTCACACTTGAGGTGTTGCACGATAGAGTCGTATCAGGAATGGTGAAAGAGGAATCACCCTCAATGACCATGATCGAATATCTACACTACATAGTCATCATCGGGAGTGCATTATGAGGTATCACCCTCGGCACTCGATAGTAGATCTGCATAGTCGAGCAACAAAAAAGGCGTGATGTGATGTGAGGTGTCGGGTCTGGTCGTCGATCACGCTGATCGAGTCATCAGTGATGAAGCAGGGGCAACAAGGACATGGTGGTGGTCACCGATGGATCACTACCAACCTATACTAAGCAGTTTAGGATAAGCAGGTAAGGTACAATAGCAGGTACAAAAATAGGCTATGCATCCGAGTAGGATCAAACAATAACAGTAGCAAAATCTAATGCAAGCATGAGAGAGAATAGAGTGGGCGATATGGGGATGATCAAGGGGGGGGGGCTTGCCTGGAAGCTCCGCCGAAAAGGTTTGGTTGTCAGAGGCATAGTCGTACTCGGCGACAGCGTCAATCTCGGTGACTACCGGAGAGAAGAGGGGGAAGAAACAGTAAGTAAAAAGCACACATATGCAACACAGATGCATGAAATGACAATAAGTGGCGCTAGGGGTGCTTTAATGCAGTACTATGCGATACCGGCGAAGGGGGAAAACACCCGGGAAAGCATTCCCGGTGTTAGGCATTTTCGAACCGCTGAAACGAAGGGGGACGGTTGCATGTTCGTTATGATGGGGGCATGTGGCAGACGAACGGACCTCGTACTCGGATTCGTCTCGTCGTTCTGAGCAACTTTCATGTATAAAACTTTTTTATCGGAGTTACAGATTATTTTATATGAATTTCTAAAGTTTTAACAATATTCTAAAATTAATATTAATTCAAATAAAGATTAAAAGGCTATGGGTACCCAGCCCGGTGTACAGAGATTGTACATAGAGGCTGACAATGGGCCAGGGGTACCTAGTTGACTAGTCGACGTTTGACTCGTCAACACGGGGTGGGGCCCCTGTCATAGACACACTTAACTAATTATTGATTAGTTAGGTAAATTAAACATAATTAATTAGGGTTAATTAATATATTAATTAATTAAATTATTATTATTTTAAAATTTAATTTCTTTTCTTTCTTTTTTTTAAAAAAACTAAGGGGGGCAGCTACTAGTGGCACAAAAGCCACTTGAGCGGGCGCGGCTGACGGGCAGCGCAGCCCGGGCGGAGGCCGAACCCGCCCGGGTGTAGGGCGAGAAGCCGCGAGGCATGCCTGCCGGGGCGGACAGGGGGCGACGGCGGAGCGCGTGCCGGAGCAAGGCGCGGGTCGGCGGTGGCAGGCGGGGCGAGGCGTGGCTGCGCGAGGAGCGGCGCGGCAGGCGGAGCTCAGCGGCGAGCGGCGGCCGGCTACGTGCACGATGGACGGGGGCGGCGCGGGCAGGCGATGCCGTCGGGCGGCCCGATTTGCATCGGCATGAGCTGGTTCAGGTGGTGGCCAGTGACGTGGTATGCGGTGCTGCCGGGGTAGTAGCGGGCGCGGTGGGGTAGCGACGGCGCGCGGGTGCTAGGCGGGACGGAGGTGCGCCGATGAGCGGAGCCCGACAGGCAGTCCAACGAGGCGAGGAGGTGCACGACCAGGGGGCTCGCGGTCGCGGCCACTGCAAGGAGCAGGCTTCGAGCGAGCGGGACGGCGAGGCCAGGGCGAACATGGCGGTGACAAAGGGTTCGAGAGGGAGGGACGGGCGCTCACGTCCTTTGCTGAGGAGCGGGGCGTCTAGGCGCGACGTGGTCCGTTGGTGGAGCGGTCCGGCGAGGGATACAGTGATGCAGACGACGACGCGTCGGGCTCGGCGGTTTCGGGTCCCCGGGGCGGCGACGCGTCCAGAGGGAGGAAGAGGATCTGGGCGAGGGCGGAGAGGCCGTTGTGGAGGGGACGCGGAGTCGGCAGTCCAGCGAGGTTGCGAAGGCGTTGTGGTCCGGTGACATCATCGTTGAGCGGTGACGGGGACGACCCGATCCAGATGGGATCGGGAGAGGAGTTGAGGGGTTTCTGAGTCTAGGTCACTGGGGGAGTGGGGTGAGATAGGGCCATATAGGGCCATATAGGCCAGGGGTGCGGTTGGGTCGGCCGGTTGGCTAGCTGGGCCGGTTGGTCCAACGTTGGGGGGGGGGTCTTTTTATTTTATATTTATTTAACCTTTCCTTTTTTCTTTAGATTAGGGCATTAACCACTTTGCAAAAATTTGGTTCACCACCAGTATTAACTAATGAAAATTTGCCACATGATGAACATTTTATTTTAGACATTTGAAAACGTTTGAGTTTGACTTGACTTTGAATTTGTACTGAATTCGAACCAACGCAAGTTTAACAATAGTAGTCATGATGACGTGGCATCATTAGCAGGGAATTACTGTAGCTTAATTATTCGGGCATTACAGTCATACATGTGCTGTCAGAGAAGTGTTCCATGACAATACTGAAATTATCATCATGGATGTCGTGGGGTTAACACAACTGATGCCCTCTTGGAAGGACTTACGTGCGAGGCCATGTCTACGGTGATTAGCTTAAAGGGGTTGAGCGGGACGAGAGACACGCGTTTACCTAGGTTTGGCCCATCACGGTGGAGGTAAAAGCTTACTCATGCCTTTGTTGCTATTGCTTGAGTATCGATTACAACGGAACAGATTCGCTTGACCTAGCTACCGATTGATTGTCACTTGGGTTTAACCGCCGCATGGACTCGCCTTAATATACACAGGTCGAGGCCCTGGGCTTATAAGAGTCCGAACCAACTTATACTTCCTAATCGACGCCGACTCTACATCACCTTGCCTTCTTTGGAAAGTCGCCGTTGGGCGGCTTACAGCTTCGGGTCTTGGTCCTTCTGTCGGCCCTCCTCGTAAGCCGCCTCCAGGCTTCATGTCTTGACTTCTTGGGCGTGCTTAGGCTTCATTGACGAGAAGCCAATACTATAACCCGACACCTCCGGGGCGGGTTACACCGTGGGGTTATATCCCCAACATTAGGCCCCAGATTGATTTGTACCGGTTCATGTCAATCTTCACTCTCTGGTTGGCGAGTCTTCTTTTTTTTGACATGGTTGGCGAGTCCTCTTTGGCTCTTATGGAAGTTTTGACCTTGAACAAATCCTTATGACCTGCCATATAAAAGGATGACGTCATCTGCATAAATTGAGAAAAAAGCTCATGAGATCACAACGGATCTTTGCATTAACCAATCATTTCAAAAATTGAGGCGCCCCTTTTAGTATGATAGTTATGATGCTTCCTCGATCTTTGGGCATGTTGTTGCACTGCTCCATTTTCCCTTATAAATAGGCACGGGGGCCCATCTCCTTTCTATTTTACCACGTCGCCCCCTTCTTCTTATTCTTCCTCCCCATGACATCCATTCCGTCCAGAGCTCCGCCGCTCCAACTGAACCGCGCCAGCCACTCCATCAAAGGCGGCTGCATTAACCTGTTGCGACCAGAGTTCTGCGGCACGCGTCCTCTCTCCTCCAGCACCATCAGGTTCCACTCTTCCCCTCTTATATCTACATTAAGTCACCTGGGTTCATAGAGTTCATCGAAGTTCTTCTAAGTTCATCTTGCTTTCTGAGTAGAACTCGTATTTCAATCCAAAAAACGAGGTAGGAGCAGTGCGATAGCAGTTTAGCTACCATCTTGTATCTTGGGTAGATTGCTTCCTCCTTAGAATCGGTATATATGCTGCTAACTTTTCCACCTCTGCCTCTTTTAGGTCTAGCAATTATTTCCTTTTTTGCGCCGTTCATAGATCTATAAATGTAACTGTGAACTGTGAAACCTGTTTCTCCCATACTTAGTGAAATTTTAGCAATCTTGGATCTATGGACAATTGACCTACCCTTCACCGTTGGGGCGGCTTAACAATGAACTTGTAACTCGCCAACGATCCCAGACACTTATTCTTCTAGTTAGTCCGCCAACATGTTGCCGTCATATACTTTTATAGCTTAACACCATATACTCATAGCTTGATAGTCACCATATTCCATGTTTCGGACCACTTATAACTTCTTAATATCTCACTGCAACATATTTACCGTCTTATATTCATAGCCGACCCATCACTGTTGAGATGTCATGTAATCACTTTAGGCGGCTTACCACTTGTAGTTTTAACCCGCCGTACCTTTACATTTTATCCACAGTTGTTAACCTGGCCAGCCATGTCTAAAACTCCCGCTTCTTGCAATTGGGAAGCCTCCCAATTCTCAGAACTCATGAATGAATATGTGGCCATAGGCGTCTTACCAGCTAAAGAAGTTGTCCACTGGCGGGTTCCTAGTCCTGAAGCTATTCCACAACCCGGACAGGGTGAAGTTATAATTTTTACCAATCATCTTCTCCATGGCTCCCCCCTCCCGGATCAAAGTTTTTCTAGGATGCTCAGCATTTTTATAATGTTCATCCTCACAATATTGGTCCCAACTCCGTCTGCAATCTAGGCAGGTTTCAAGTATTTTGTGAAGTGTATGTGCAAGAAGAGCCTACTATTGACCTCTTCAAAGATTTCTTTTATATCAACCGCCAGACTGAGATGACAGATGGACCCAGTTTAGAACTTGGAGGTGTTTCCATCCAGCGACGAAGAGTTGTGACCTTCACCTCAGATGTACTACCAAGCCACCCCAAAGGTTGGAACCACACTTGGTTTTATTGCAGAAATACTGCTCTGGTCAGAAAAAATCCCCTGCCATGTTATCACCTCTACCGGCTCAACCCCAACAGCGAGCTCCCTGGTCGATTGACCACCATTGACCACCGCTGAACGCGCCCAATATGCACCCACTTTTTCGAAGATAAGGGCGTTAATAGCCAACGGCTTAACTAGAGTTGACTTGACCCGTTGCTGGGTCTCTTGGAGGATTCTGTCATTGAGCCGCCATAATGGCTTAATGTGTGAATATACTGGCGATGTGAAGGACCCACAACATTACAATCAAAAGCCTCTAACTGATAAAGAGGTCAATGAAATGGTCAAATCTTTTCTTGGGGAGCCTCAAGCAGCTTGCAATAAGGTGGGGTTCAATCCCTTATGCAGTATTAACCTGGCCCCTGCTATGAGTACATTTGAATAAATCTTTCTCTCACTTATTTATCCTTTATTTTGTATCCCTTTTGGAGGAGGAAGATAACAACAGCTCACCTCCCAAGAAAACTAAAGCAGTAAAAACTCGAGCTCCGGGTCGCCGTAAAAAATAGACAGGAGAAGAACTGCTCGAGTTGGATGAGTCAGAGGTAGAACTTGACTCCTTTGGTATTCTTTTCATGCAACTTATTGATACTCATTGTTCTTAGGACGGCGCGGAGACAAGCCAGGCCAATGCAGAAGATGTAATTACTGTCTCCTCCGACTCAGAACATTTGCCAAGAAAGAAAACACGGCAGGTCATCCGGAAAGTAAGATTTTATCATCCTCTTGCTTATCTGGATCCCAAGTTTATTTTTAAGAAACAACAACACGAGTCCATGTGTATGACCCGCAGTAGCGGCAATGAAGAACTTATGACTGGCTTATCCAACATGCGGGCTCCACGGAAGCGCCGCAATGAGGTGCCTCACAGCCCAACTCTATCTCTTCCATGAGCCCGCCTCATACGACAACTCCTTAACCCTTCTGACTCTGCCTATCAGGAAATGCCTCCATCATCTGACGAGTCAAATGGAACACAACTTCCTGCCTTTGTGATTAACCCAGGGTGAATGTTTACTATTGTTGATTAGAAAACTTGTTGTCACATACTCATAAACTTTTATGCTCTTGTCATAGGGCACGGCCAAAACTGGTAAGAAAGAAAAGGTGGCCGGCTCTTGCGAGTCCCCCGAGGCTGCTGAGCCTGAGAAGCAGGTGCTGCAGACTACTAAGGCACCAATCCAGAATCCCGACGATCATATTAACCAACAAGATGACCCGCCTCCACAGACTGGCCCTGCAACTCTTGAGTCCATGGTCATTGATGTTAACCCAGCGGCCAGCCATGACCCGCTAAGTCCTAAACCTTCCTCTCCTGCCAAACCAACTGACAAGAGTCCTGTCACCGACAATGTTGATGACATTACTATCGTCGGGTTAGCTTTTAACGCGCACAAAGCCTCCAGAGTGTTAACCAAACAATCCACAAAAGAAGTGGCGCCCTTATTGGAGAAGGGCAAGACTAAACTGGAACTTGAGAGCTACTCAACTTTAAATGCGAGTGAGTTGCATGCCGGCTATCTGGGCCGCCTTCACACAAGCCGCGACAAGGAGGCTGACTTAGTAAATTTGATGAGACAGAAGTCTGAGGTATGAATGCCTTCAACTCCTTTTAGCCCTGCATATATATGTATTCATCTAGCCCCCAACACTGGTGCAGTGACGTGCTATACATTTTTTTAACCCTTTTCCACGACAGCGTTTCGAACCGCCGCCAAGTGAGTGACTGCGATAGGGGGGGGGTCCTTCCCACACGACCCAGAAATCGTCGGGGATAGGCCCTCCTGGCACACAGGCAGGGGCAAAATGAGCTCGTGTGCGATTGGGCGAGGCATTGAAACCCAATCATTTCCATTCGTATGTACATCTCACACGGTGAATCCCAGAAAAACATTTCCGTTTGTATGTATATCTCACACTGTTTTTTGTGTGGAAACGTTTGTGCAAGGTGGCCTAACGCAAACAGTTCTCTGCCGGAAGCCGTGTGCGATTGGTAGTTGATCAGACACGCCTACTTTCTAGAAACCGTGTGGGTTGTTTGAGTTCATCACCCATGGTGCTGTCTGAGTAACCGTCTGCAATAGAAAACCCCAATAAGCAGGGTAATTAGCCTATTATTGATAATCCATGTAGTAATCAAATTGATATTTCTTATAAAACACACCAGATATTTCATATGCGTATAACAACAACCAAGATTTCATAATCGAATTACATCAGATAGCTTCAGCTCTCAGTTACGCCATTACACTGCAGCACCAAGTTTCACATGCAACATCAAAAACCTTTGAAAGTAGCATCGTACACGGTAAATAGATAGATGAACCTCATCTGGGAAACTGCAGAACCAAAAGGCAAATATTAAGCCTTCAATGATGTTGAATGTCCTTGCAACTTTAGGCAAGTGGCTATGGATAATTGCCCGCCCAACCTTTGTCCTCTTCAGGAAAACTTCAATATTGCACTATGGGTGTTGAATGAATACCTTCCTCGCCTCTTGACCATGCAGGTGGTTTGAGAGGTAATCATCGGTGAACTGCTTTGTAAAGTACTGAAAACAAATATATGCATAATTTGTTATTATAAATTTTGAAATGGCACAAAGGGTAAAAACAAGGTAAAAGAGTTAGTACCACCATATAGTTGATTGATGTCTTCTTCATTGTGCAAACAAAGATCTTGTTGTTATTCGTCGCAAGTGTCTTCATCCTAACAATCTTTCTGAGTTTCTTGACTTGACTGATATTCATGGACATCTCATTTCCCCATATGCAAAATGGGTCGAGCAGTGGGTCTAAGCCTCTAACAGTAGGACCAACATGTGCAAGACCAAATTTTAAGAAACCTAAATATTAGAATGATTCCTGCAACTGCACAATAATGTGCTACTACTAGCGAAAGGACCATGCATGAGCAAACCTCGATGGTAAACCGCAGTGTCTCCCATTGTTTCCCTACAACACACATAAGGAAGATCTTGATCAGGTTAACTGAGAGTTGCCATACTACTAGTAGAATATGTATTGAGTACAACCAAATTCAATTTATTTCTCACATGCACAACAATACAAAACTGTACCCACAACAAATGAAAATTAAAACAGTTAACTGAGCATGATATCGCGGAATAGAAGCATGTACTAGAAGATAAGATAGTTAACAAAACAAAGAATGCTTGGGAATAGTACTATGAAATATAGCAATTGTTGGTCCAAAATGTTAACTGAACATTACATTTTAGAGGACCAAACTGTTAACTTAACATCAGATTCCATATTAACATTACAAAGGACAAATCACTAGAAGACACTGGTGGTGGCCTCGAGAAAACAACACAGACTGTATTTTCAAGTAGACAACTGTGTGGCGGTGTCGACGGTGGCCTCGAAGACGAGGTGCTCCTCCAAGATCTGGCGGTCGGCACACATGGAAGCCATAGCGACCTCATGCGCACGTGCGATCGCGATTTGTTATCTTTTGCCAGATGCTATAGAACTCCACGTTATACCGCATGCAAAATGGCTGTGGGCGGCGCTTAATTGGAGGATGGGGCTAGTGATTTCGGCGGAAGGTGTCGCGCCATCGGTCGGGGCATGTGGGATGGGGAAGGCGGAGGATGGTGTGGGTGGGGTGTGGATTACTTGACCATATCGATGAGGCCGTACAGCAAGAAGAAGGGTCGCCGGCGAGGAGGCCGCGCAGCAAGAAGAAGGGTCGGCGGCAAGGAGGCGGCGCTGCAAGAAGAAGAGTCGTCGGCGAGGAGGTGGCGCTCCAAGAAGAAGGGTCGCCGGCGAGGAGGCGGCGCTGGAAGAAGAAGGGTCAGCTGCGAGGAGTCTGAGCTGCCATTAAGAAGTAGTGAAGGTTTGAACTTGGAAAGCAAGGAGGAACAATGGAAATGTGGCTTTTGGTGGGAGGGAGGGGGTGGGGAGATAGATATTTTCATGGTGGATTTTTTTCCGATCGGTTGAAAGGATCGAAATGGACCTAGAGGGGGGGGGGTGAATAGGTACAATTACAAATTTTAATTGTTACTTAGCAATTTTTAGGCAATAGTGCTAAATATGAAAATGAGCCTAACAATTGCAAGTAAGATGCTTAACAAGTTAAGCAAGCAACACGAGTAGGTAGGTAAGGTAACACAATAAGATATAAGTAATAACTTAAAGAACAAGTACCACAAGTAGAAAGTTTAGGTTAGGAATAACCGAAACTCCGAGAGACGAGGATGTATGCCGATGTTCACTTCCTTGGAGGGAAGCTACATCACCGTTTAGAGAGGTGGGTGCTACCACAAAGACACACCAACGCCACGAAGGCTCACCCTATTCTCTCTTTGAGATATCACCACGAAGGCGATTCCCAACCACTAGTGGTAAGCCTTTAGGTGGCCTCCAAACCCTTACAAACTTTTCCGGGGGTAATCACAGAGTTTGATTCCTCTTCGAAAGACTCCTACCGCCTAGGAGTCTCCAACCTCCAAGAGTAACAAGAACGATGAGGAAAAGCTCAAGACTTGCTCAAATCACAAATTCCTTTGGTGCAAAGAAGAGGAGGGAGTGGATCTATCACTTGATTGGACAACTTCTCACAAATGTCTTCAAATCCTTTTGGTATCTAAGATTTGGTGTATCAAGGTGAGAGAGGGTGTGAATGTGTTCTTGAGTAAGCTCAAAGTGAATGGTCAACATCTCTTGTGGAAGAAGGGGACTATATATATAGTCATAGAAGAGAGGAGACCGTTGTATAGAAAAACGTACACCAAGTGTCGGACATCCGGTCATTACCGGACGTCCGGTGGCACAGGTAGCACCGGACGTCCGACGAAGACCGGACGTCCGGAGCCTGACGGTTCACCAGACAGGGCCACGTACCATACTGTGTGCACAGGTGACCGGACGTCCATTTCAGACATCCGCTGTTTTCTCTCTGTGAAGAAGTGCCGGACATCCGGAGTGTGCCGGACGTCTGTTAGGCGCTGAAGGACCAGTCGTCCGGAGGAGACCGGAAAACCGCTGTATAGTTTCTGTTGAGGAATACCGGACGTCAGGAGCAGGTCGGACGTCCGTTAGGCGCTGAGGGACCAGACGTCCGGAAGATACCGGTCGTCCGGTAGGCTGTGAAGGTCCGGACGTCCGTAGAGTGTCGGACGTCCGGTGATAACTGAACACAAAGGTTTAGTTGCTCATACTTCTAGGTGAACAGAATATTATAATTGGTATGGATAGAGTAGAGATGATGTGGGAGGATACTTTGTATGTTTTGAGCAAGCCTTTCACAATATCCATCGATCCCCTCTTAATAGTGCGGGATCCCTATACTCAGAATCAACCTGAAAATCAAGCTAGAAGCTATCATCTTGTATATCCGTTCTTGAGCGATGTAGATTTTTCTGTATTCATGATCCACATACGCATTGAGACATAATCCTGAGATATACTTGATAAACATGATTAGTCCCATATATGCATGTTGTCATCATTTATCAAAATATAATTAAAGGCAAGATTGCACTTTCAATCTCCCCCTTTTTGGTAGTTGATGACAACATGCATGCATTTCTCAAAGAAATGTATTAAAGACTTTCAAATATCGAAATGATGTTATGGAGCTCCCCCTAAATAGGTGCATGAACAATAATAAACAAGAAGAGAGGAGCTCCCCCTCAATATGATATCATGACAGTCTCATTCACTAGATTTCATAGCAAACTCATACACAAGATATCATATACCAATCTCATACCCATGATATAACACAATATTTCCATAGATATATAGGTGCATCACATAATAGATAAAGTTTCAACACATAGTACATTATAACAGGTTCACATCATAGGTTCGATACAAATCTCACATCATTATATAAATAGATAATTTCTTAGAGAAGTACCTACTCCCCCTTTGGCAACTACTACCCAAAAGGTGTCAGACCATCATAAAGCATCATCATCATCCTCATCATCGCGAGTACCACTGCCACCAGCCTCGTCAAGGAATTCAGACCACTCAGGACCCGAGGGAAAGCCAAAGTCAGAAGGCGGAGCATCTGGAAGACGTTCATCATCACTCACATCGAATACTCCAGAGTCTCTCAGACAAGCCTTCAGAGCATTCTTGGAAGTAACCATGCGAGTGACTACATCGTGGTTCTGGGAACACTGAAAGGTGATAGCCTTCATCATGGTAGAGTGAGCTTTCCCAAGAAAGCGAGCAATGCGTCCAAGAGATGAAGAACCGGAATGAGTAGTGGGAGAAAAATGAGCAGCAGTTCGACGAGGATGAGTAGAGGAAGAGGGCCTGACCCAGTCATCCGCCATGTGGGATGGAATGACCCACTGCTCATGTAAATGAGTGCGGACAATGGGAAATGGCGCCACACTCTCAATAAATGCCTGAAGATAGGGGGCATGAGGAAAGGCTCGCTTGAATTGAAAAGAAGCGAGACGGATCTCATGCCACAGAAAATGAGGAACATTTATCTTTCCTTTAGGTGCCGTGTAGAGACGATGCATTAGGTCGATGCAATAGCTATTGCACGACCCTTTGTCTCCCATTTTAGGATAGACGGTGCGAATGACACACTGAAAAATGATGTAAAAGGGAGAGCGCCAGATTGACACTTGGTTTAGATCTTTTTCTTTCTCCTCCTTAGTCATTTCAGTGATGGGTTTGAGGATATCCATGCAAACATTTATGCCTTTGGGCTTATGGCGGGGATCATCCTTGTGTATTTTGAACCCACTATCAGGAAAGCCCAGAGCAGCCACAAATTGGGAGTATGAGGCTGTAAGCACTGTGTCGGAGGTCATCCAAGTGACAGTGTTGTTGGGCTGAAAGTGATATGTGGCATAAAATTGATGGATGGTAGCATTGTTAAAATCATGCTGAAAGGAAAAGGGAGCAGCAAGACCCGAAGTCTCAATGAGTTCAATGGCTCCCGGATACTTCGCCGGATGAGAACGAATGTGCTCAAGATCAATGCACAAATGTAAAGACAGACCTTTAGGTAAAATGACAGTGGTGAAAATGCCTGCCTGGACATTGGTGCGAAAGCGATCATCTGTGGATTCGCTAGCAACCGTAAATTGGTCTACATCACGACGCAGAGCAAGATATGATGCGATGGGAATGGTATTGAACCGCTTAACCTTTCGACCGTGAGAGAGAGGAGGCTCAAGGGAGATGTGACGAGCATCACCTTGAGGCTGAACTGGTAGAGGAGGTGGCTTAAACGTGGGTCGCCGAGTCCCGGGCTTGGGTGCAGCAGTGTGGGAAGAGCCAAATTCCTCCCTCTCCATAGCTTCGAGTTCATCCTCAAAATCTGATTCCTCCGATGAGGAGTCGCTTGTGGGGCTGCGAGGCTGAGCGACACGCTTCTTAGCGCGAGCATGTTCTTGGGAGTCATCGGATCCGCCACGACGAGATGGGCGAGCAACCCCACTGGTGGCCTCCTTGCGTGCGGAGTGTTTAACCTTCGGCATCCCGACCTAGAAGAAGAAGAAGGACCCAAAATCAACACACTACTCTCATTGATCAAGGGCAAACCCGAGGGATGAGAGGAGGGGAAGAAGAAGGGGCAACCTTGGAGTGAAGGAACGAGACGGAGAGCTGCCGACGAGGGAACCAGGCGAGCAACCCGGCTTATGGACAGGCGAGGGGCCCCCCGGCGGCGGCCAGAAAATGGGGTCCCAGCGGCGGCGGCGACCAGAAGATGGGATCCCAGGGGCGGCGGCCAGGAGATAGGGATGGAGGGGTGGGGATTTTTAGGGTAAAACTGCCCCTCCCCACGCGGCCCGCCTTATATATGGGCCAGGGATATTCCGGACGACCGGTGGTTTCCGGACGTCCGGTCCTAGAATAATTAGTGGATATCCGACAATACCGGACGTCCAGAGTAGAGTTGACAGAAGGGTTTTGACGGACGTACGGAGCGTACCGGACGTCCGGACGCACTCGAAACACCGGACGTCCGGAAAGTACCGGACGACCGGAGGATCAGAGGATTTTTGGCTTAGGGCATTTTGTAGGAAGACGATGATGACGCTTACATGATACTCTGAGTCTATGAAATAACTTGCTTGGTTACTATGTTTACTCTACGAGCGGTGGCTGATGCCACCATGTTTGAGCATATGTGATATGAGACCTCAAGAATGTTGACTTGGGTGCATAGTCACTACTCCATCATATTAAAGCACCACATGACATGGTAAGCTTTGAGAGTGTTTGTTCTTTTTATGCATTGTATAGGAGGTAGAGTACTCATGAGTTGAGTGTCTCCCCCTAAATATATGCCTACATGACGACGAGATATTAAGTTTATGCATGAATGGGTACTAGATTTCACATAATATTGTCAAGCTCCAAGATACCAAGTTCACGCCTAAGTCGACAAAACCTAGCTTCATCCAATGGCTTAGTGAAGATGTCTGCAAGTTGCATTTCTGTACCAATGTGGGCAACATCAATGTCACCCTTTTCCACATGATCTCTCAAGAAATGATACCTAATGTCAATGTGCTTGGTGCGAAGATGATCTTTGGGATTCTCAGCAATGTTGATGGCACTTTCATTATCACATAGAAGAGGCACATGTCGATAGGTGATACCGTAATCCTTCAAAGTCTGCCTCATCCATAGTAATTGAGTTCCACAACTGGCAGCTGCAATGTATTCTGCTTCACAGCTGGAGAGGGCGATACAATTTTGTTTCTTGGAGGACCAACTTACCAATGAGCGTCCAAGAAATTGGCATGCACTGGAGGTAGACTTGCGGTCCACTTTGTCACCAGCCCAATCAGCATCCGTGTACCCAATGATATCAAACTTAGCATCCTTGGGGTACCATAGACCTAACTTTGGGGTGTGAACAAGGTATCTAAGAATATGCTTAACCGCTTTATGATGGCTTTCCCTAGGGGAAGCTTGAAATCTAGCACACATGCATACGCTAAACATGATGTCTGGTCTAGATGCACAGAGATAAAGCAATGAACCAATCATAGAGCGATAAATAGATGGGTCAAAAGGAATACCGTTTGTGTCTTCAGTGAGGGCAATTGTGGTTGGCATGGGTGTCTTACATGGACTAGCATCAGACATGCCAAACTTTGCTAGGATGTCCTTGAGGTATTTTGCTTGAGACAAGAAAATTCCTTCTTGAAATTGTTGAATTTGAAATCCGAGGAAGAATTTAAAGTCCGCATTGAGCGACATTTCAAAATTCTTGGTCATTGAAGCCTCAAACTTCTTGCATAAATGAATGTTAGGAGAACCAAAGATTATATCGTCTACATAGATTTGGCATAATATCAAGTCACCCTTGTGTCTCTTAGTAACAAGAGTGGGATCGATCACCCCTCTCACAAAACTATCATCGAGTAGAAACTTCTTAAGATGATCATACCAAGCACGAGGTGCTTGTTTGAGGCCATACAAGGCCTTATGAAGTTTGTACACATAGTTTTTGTGATTGTGATCAACGAACCCAGGTGGTTGTGATACATATACTTCTTCTTGTAGAGGACCGTTAAGGAAAGCACTCTTCACATCCATTTGATGTAATGTAAATCCATTGAAAGCAGCATAGGCAAGTAAGATGCGAATAGATTCGAGACGGGCAACGGGAGCAAAGGTCTCACCAAAGTCCAAACCTTCAACTTGTGAGTACCCTTGTGCCACTAACCTTGCCTTGTTTCGGATGATGACACCATTCTCATCTTGCTTGTTCTTGAAAATACATTTTGTTCCAATGACATTGTGTTCTGTAGTTGGTCTCTCCACCAGAGACCATACTTGGTTGCGTTCAAAACTGTTCAACTCTTCTTGCATTGCCACGAGCCAATCGTTGTCCATTAATGCGTCTTGTACCTTGACAGGCTCAATACTAGACACAAACAAGAAGTGAGCACAAAAGTTTGTCAATTGTTTAGGAGTGACCCTACCTTCGGATATGCCAGTGAGAATCTTGTCAACATCAACACGACTGGCCACACGAGGCATGAGAGGTGAGAGTTTCACGAGGTTCAACTTCATGTCCATCATCCACGTCCTCAACATATGGATCATTGATGTGTGATGGAAGATCTTCTTCTTCATGTTGCATTTGTTGAGGTTCATCATCCCTGATTGCACTTTCTTGCTCTTGGTCTTGTTGAGGATGATCATGGTGAAGGACTTGATCATCATCAGGTGCTTGAGTTGTGGGCATTGGTTGAGGATTTTGATCTTGTGGTGGTGTGGGTGTTGTAATGGTTGGATATATAGGAAGTCGTGCATCGTTTTCCATATCATCATGAGGTTCTTGTTCCATTGGAAGAAGAGCACCAACACCCATGTTCAAGATATCTTGAGAGGAATCTTCATCACCTACATCACTTTGATCAACTTGCTCTCCATGAGAGCCATTAAATTCATCAAACACCACGTCACAAGTTTCTACAACACATCCATTGGATTTTTTGTAGACCCTATAGGCGTGGGAGTTTGATCCATAACCAACAAATATACCCTCAATAGTTTTGGATTGAAATTTTCCTAATCGTTCTTTCTTACTGAGTAAGAAGCACTTACATCCTAACACACGAAAGTACTTGACATTTGGTTTGTTTTCGGTTAGGAGCTCATATGGGGTCTTTTCCAAGATTGTACGGAGGAAAAGACGGTTTGAGGCATGACATGCAGTGTTGACGGCCTCAGCCCAAAAGCTATGTGGTGAATTGTACTCATCCAACATAGACCTTGCCATCTCCACAAGGGTACGGTTCTTTCTTTCGGCTACACCATTTTGTTGAGGAGTGTAGGGGGCGGAGTATTGATGCTCAATCCCCTCGTCACTGAGAAACTCTTCCAAGGTGTAGTTCTTGAACTCGGAGCCATTGTCACTTCTTATTGCCAAGATTTCTTTGTCAAATTTACGTTGAGCTTGTTTGGCAAAATCAATGAAGGTGAACTTCGTCTCGTCTTTGGACTTGAGGAAGAACACCCATGTATATCTTGAGTAATCATCAACAATGACAAGACCATATTTTTTTCCACCAAGACTATACATGAAGGAGGCCCAAAGAGATACACATGAAGGAGCTCCAATGGACTTGATGTAGATACAATATTCTTGGGTGGGTGCTTTGATTGATGTTGCTTCCCGGCTATGCATGCACTACACACACGATCTTTCTCAAAAGAAACATTAGTTAATCCAAGGATGTGATTCCCCTTTAAGAGGTCTTGAAGATTTCTCATGCCGACATGGGCTAGCCGGCGATGCCATAGCCATCCCTTGTCGGCTTTGGCCATTAGACAAGTTGCATGGAAGGTACTCTCTTTCAAGAAATCAACCGTGTAAAGGTTGCCATCCAACTTTCCAACAAAGGCCATTTCAAGAGTATCTCTCTTAAAGACTTTCACATCCGTTAGTCCAAACAGTGTATCATAACCAACGGAAGCCAAGACGAACGGAAAGTAAATGATATTTAAGAGATTGGACAAGCATGACATTTGCAAGTGACATGTCATTTGTGGTAGCCACCTTACCCAATCCAAGTACCTGTCCTTTTGTTCCTCCACCGAACACGATGCTCATAAATGGTTGAATGGCTTCCATAAAATCGTAGAGCAATTTTCCGTCTCCGATCATATGGTTGGTGCATCCACTATCGATCACCCATTTGACTCCACCGGAGAAGGCAACCTACACACAATTCACTACTTGGTTAGAGGCACCCATTTTGCAATGGGACCTCTCACATTAGTCGCAAGGGTCTTAGGAACCCAAATAGCATAGAAACGAAATGCATTATGATGGCCAACAAATTTTGCATAAACCTCTCCATCCTTTGTTTTACGAAGCACATAGGATGGAGGCATGAAACCCTTAGGTTTGATGGGAGTGGGTTGGTCCCTAGTGGCCTTTCCACTCATAACCTTGTTGACTTGACTCTCCCCTTTCTTCCTCTGCCCTTCACGTACAAATGTCTCCTTGAGAGGAGTGGTGCACTTTTGAGTGGAGGTTTTTGTCTTGCTTGTGCTTGGGTCGTACCCAAGTCCTTCCTTTGCGAAAACTTCATTGTGACGGCTCAATACTTCATTAAGGTTCTTTTGTCCTTGAGCACAAGTCATGAGTCCTTTCTCGAGCTGTGCTTTTAGAAATCGATTTTCCTCACAAATAGATGCTAGATCATAACTTGCGTTAGTAGTACATGCATCAACATTTATAACAGGAGAGGAGTAAGCCTTGGCTAGAGTTTCAAGATAAGTAACTTTGAGTGTCTCAAAGCTCTTTGTAAGAAGGGTGAGCTCATCTTCCTTAGTCTTAAGAGACACAGATAGAAGCTCACACTCCTTAGAGAGAGTAGCATGAGACCTCACAAGTTTGCTCTTATCATTCATCAACTCCTTGAAAGAGCTTTCAACCTTTTCCAAGGAAACAAGTTTCTTGGCATGTTCATCAAGGTTTGTACCAATTTTTATGCACAGTTCATCATTTTTTGCTTCCTCATATAGGACTTTCCGCTCAAGGATTTCGTATTTTTCCTTTTCCTCGATGACGAGGGTTTCGAGTTCCTTAATGGTGACGGTGTGCTTACCCACCATCTCCATAAGCATACGAAACATAGTGAGTTTCTTTCCTTTGAGGGAACACATGAATTTTTCTAGTTTAGCATACATAGGATCATTCTCATCATTATCCTCATGATTATCCTCCGCATCCAGGTATTCATCATTAAGAGTAGGTGGAGAGAAAAGAGGAGGTTCCGAACGAGAGGTTACCTTCACTTTGTCTGAAGAGGTTTGTTGCTCATGGTCCTCAACAATGGCGTTGGCCATCAAACACTTGTGCGCGTTGCCCTTGTAGTCTTTCATGTAGTTGTAGGTGACAACCTCACCACTTTTGTTGACTAGTCTCAAGGTGTTTTGAGAATCTTGAGCAACACCGGCAACACCTCCAACATCATCGAGATCGGAATCTTCTTGGGCAATCATGGCCCTTCCATCTCTCTTCTTAAGCTTGGAGTTCATAGGGTTTGGCAATTTCTTCTTTACAAAGTTCTTGGGGAATCTGGGCTTATCTTCTCTCTTCTCATATGGGCACTCATTTGAGAAGTGATCCGTCTCGTCACAGTTGTAGCAACTTCGGACCTTCTTCTTTTGAAATCTCCCTTTGAATTTTCCTACGCTGAACTTTTTCACAAAGAGAGCAATGTCTTCATATGAGGGTCCCTCTTCAGAGTCACTTTCATCACCTTCTTCATCATCTTCATCCTCACTTTCTTCTTCTTCACATACTTGTTTAGCCTTCAGGGCTAAGTTGGTCACGGAAGATGAATTTCCATGCATGGCAAGATGTCTTGTAGCATTTGCCTTGGATTCTTCAAATAGTTGAAAGGTGGATATGATGTCATCTGGAGTCATTTCTTTGAATCCATGGTGTTGCTTTATGTCCCCCACCATTTGATGGTGATAAGGGGCAAGAGCATGTAGCAACTTGTCCACAAGAAACCGCTTTGTCAAGTTGAATCCATCTTGTGTCTTGTCACAGTCATAGGACTCTATATCAGAGGTAAGCGCATCAGACGCTCATTGAGTTGGTTGGGGGTTTCACCTTTCTCCATACAGAAGTTTTGCAATTGACCTTTGGCAATCTCATATTGTGCAAGCCGAAGGGAGGAGGTTCCGGTTTTTGACCTCACAATGCTATCCCACAAATCCTTGGCACTGGTGATGTGTATGAAAGGTCTCCTTTGCTTTTCACTCATCCCTTTCCTTAACAACACGATTGCAGTGTCGTTGAGATGCCTGTTATATATTTCTCTTGGAGTGAGGTTCCTTGGATCAACAGGGTTGTACCCATCCTCCAAGATGTCCAACATCTCATCGTTTGTGTACCTAAGATGATCCTGCATAGCAACTCTCCACATAGAAAAGTCAGCCTTTTTATCAAGCACGCGAGGTTGACCCCCATGCCTATAATTTAGTTTTTCATCTTTAGGTTTTGCATATAGCCATGGAACATTAGAGTGACCACTATTAGGAGGTTGTTGATCAAGAGAAGGAATAGGCGCAGTTTGCCTCGAACCCACACCACCCGGACTAGGGGGTATCGTGGAATCTGTGGTTAGTGCGGCTAACCTTATTTTGACCAAGGCCTCAAGAGAAGCATCATGCTCCTGCTTTTGCTTAGCAAGGGCCCGTTCTAGATCCTCAGAGGTGAAGGTCTTGACTCCCGAAGAAGTCGAGACCTGGCCTTTTGGATCTACAACAAGGGGTGTCCCATCGGGGTTCATCTCGCTCTAGGGCGGTTAAGCCACAAGAATAGAGCACGAGGCTCTGATACCAATTGAAAGGATCGAGATGGACCTAGAGGGGGGGGGGGTGAATAGGTACAATTACAAATTTTAATTGTTACTTAGCAATTTTTAGGCAATAGTGCTAAATATGAAAGTGAGCCTAACAATTGCAAGTAAGGTGCTTAACAAGTTAAGCAAGCAACACGAGTAGGTAGGTAAGGCAACACAATAAGATATAAGTAATAACTTAAAGAACAAGTAACCACAAGTAGAAAGTTTAGGTGAGGAATAACCGAAACTCCGAGAGACGAGGATGTATGCCAGTGTTCACTTCCTTGGAGGGAAGCTACGTCACCGTTTAGAGAGGTGGGTGCTACCACGAAGGCACACCAACGCCACGAAGGCTCACCCTATTCTCTCTTTGAGATATCACCACGAAGGCGATTCCCAACCACTAGTGGTAAGCCTTTAGGTGGCCTCCAAACCCTTACAAACTTTTCCGGGGGTAATCACAGAGTTTGATTCCTCTCCGAAAGACTCCTACCGCCTAGGAGTCTCCAACCTCCAAGAGTAACAAGAACGATGAGGAAAAGCTCAAGACTTGCTCAAATCACAAATTCCTTTGGTGCAAAGAAGAGGAGGGAGTGGATCTATCACTTGATTGGACAACTTCTCACAAATGTCTTCAAATCCTTTTGGGATCTAAGATTTGGTGTATCAAGGTGAGAGAGAGTGTGAATGTGTTCTTGAGTAAGCTCAAAGTGAATGGTCAACATCTCTTGTGGAAGAAGGGGACTATATATATAGTCATAGAAGAGAGGAGACCGTTGTGCAGAAAAACGTACACCAAGTGTCGGACATCCGGTCATTACCGGACGTACGGTGGCACAGGTAGCACCGGACGTCCGACGAAGACCGGACGTCCGGAGCCTGACAGTTCACCAGACAGGGCCATGTACCATACTGTGTGCACAGGTGACCAGGCGTCCGGAAGATTTCGGACATCCGCTGTTTTCTCTCTGTGAAGAAGTGCCGGACATCCAGAGTATGCCAGACGTCCGTTAGGCGCTGAAGGACCGCTCGTCCGGAGGAGACCGGAAAACCGCTGTATAGTTTCTGTTGAGGAATACCGGACGTCCGGAGCAGGTCGGACGTCCGTTAGGCGCTGAGGGACCGGACGTCCGGAAGATACCGGTCGTCCGGTAGGCTGTGAAGGTCCGGACGTCCGTAGAGTGTCGGACGTCCGGTGATAACTGAACACAAAGGTTTAGTTGCTCATACTTCTAGGTGCATAGAATATTATAATTGGTATGGATAGAGTAGAGATGATGTGGGAGGATACTTTGTATGTTTTGAGCAAGCCTTTCACAATATCCATCGATCCCCTCTTAATAGTGCGGGATCTCTATACTCAGAATCAACCTGAAAATCAAGCTAGAAGCTATCATCTTGTATATCCATTCTTGAGCGATGTAGATTTGTCTGTATTCATGATCCACATACGCATTGAGACATAATCCTGAGATATACTTGATAAACATGATTAGTCCCATATATGCATGTTGTCATCATTTATCAAAATATAATTAAAGGCAAGATTGCACTTTCATCGGTGCCGTGAGAAACTGGCGCACAAGTGTGGTTCAAGCGCGGGCGGTGGACTGTAGGTGACGAAGCTTCATGCGTAAGCGAGACAAGAAGGTGCGCCAAGATATTTGATATCGCATCCCACACGATTCTTGCTAGTAAACTGTTTGTGGTATGCCTGATGTTTTCATTATGTTTTGAAAGACAAAATGGTGTTACGGAGGGAAAGGATGGTGTTTGAATTGTTAGAACATTTATGTACAGTGAACATGCAGATATATGAGTGTCATGTGCAAATTTGGAATTATTCCGGGTTCGTTTGGCATTTTATGCATTAATTGAGTTTCTAGGCATTTAATGTGCATACTTCAAATTTGAACTACAAGCACATGCTCCTGTGCACCAAAGTTTGTTTAAAAATCACATGTGTGTCTTTGGGTGAATTTATAGGTCATGCAAGAATGGAAATGAAATTCAAACATTTGTGCGTCGTGGCTCCGCCAGGAACATTGAGAAACTTGGCTTCTAAATTCCTGTAAATTCAAAACTCACCAGAAAATCATGAAACTTGGCATGGTGTCATTTCATGGCACCAACATGCTGTGGTAAAAAAATTGGACGCATTTGGACAAGTTTTGGAATAAGCTTCTTGCAAACCGGTGCTTCTCTCGAGAAGACTCGTGGTTCCCGAGGGGGGACGTGTCACCTTTGTGTGCGAAACGATATACGCTGCCCCACCTTGATTTATTATAGAGGCAACATAGAACTATAAGAGTGGCATGTTAAAAGTTTGGAATTATTCTAGGTACGTTTGGCCTTTTTTATACACTAATTGAATTTCTGGTCATTTAATGCGCATAATACAAATTTGAACTAGAAGCACATGCCCCCGTGCATCAAAGTTGGTTGAAAAATCACATGTGTGTCCTTGGGTAAATTTCTAGGTCCCATGCAAGAAATGGGAATGGAATCCAAACATCTTGGTGTCGTGGTTCGGCCGAAAATATTGGGAAACTTGAATTTTTAGTTCCTGTAAATCAAAAACACGCCTGCAAATAATTAAACTTGGCATGGTGTCATGACATGGCACCAACATGCCGTGGTATTTTTTGGCCGAATTGTGACAAGCTTTGGTATATGCTTCTTGCAAACCAGAGTTTCTCTCAAGAAGGCTCGTGGTTCCGAGAGGGAACATGTCACCGCCGTGTGCGAAACGACATATGCTGCCTTCTCCCGCCTTATTTTTTACACATGTAGCTTAGACCAAATAGGATATTCATGCTAAATTTTGGAATTATTGTGGGTTTGTTTGGATTTTTTATACATTAATTGAATTTCTGGTCATTTAATGTGCATAATTCAAATTTGAACTACAAGCACATGCTCGAGTGCACCAAAGTTGGTTGAAAAATCACATGTGTGTCCTTGGGTGAATTTCTAGGTTCCATGCAAGAAATGAGAATGGAATTCAAACATCAGGGCGTCATGGCTTGGCCGGAAATATTGAGAAACTTGGTTTTTAATTCCCGTAAATCCAAAACACGCCTGAAAATCATGAAACTTGGCATGGTGTCATGAGATGGCACCAACATGTAGTGGTAATTTTTTTGGCCGAATTGGGCGAAGCTTTGTTATAAGCTTCTTGCAAACCGCAGCTTCTTTCAAGAAGGCTCGTGGTTCCGAGTGGGAACATGTCACCTTCATGTGCGAAACGACATACACTGCCTTCTCCCGCCTTGAATTTTTTACACAGACAACTAAATTTTGGAATTATTCCAGGCTCATTTGGCCTTTTTACACATTAATTGATTTTCTAGGCATTTAATGCACATAATTCAAATTTGAAGTACAAGCGCATGCCCTAGTGCACAAAAGTTAGTTGGAAAATCATTTATGTGTACTTGGGGGAATTTCTAGGTCCCATGGAAGAAGTGGGAATGGAATTCAAACATCTGGGCGTCTTGGCTCGCCGGAAACATCGAGAAACTTGGTTTTAAAATACCCGTAAATCCAAAACTCGCCTGAAAAGAAAATTGGCATGGTGTCATGACATGGCACCAACATGCCGTGGTAAATTTTTTGTCCGATTTGCGAAGGCGCACACATTAACAATCAACAAAGTCATTTTGGAACAGGTGCTGTCTGCTAGGTGGCTTCTCACCCCTCGTTGGTTACCCCAAGTGGAAGGTTTGAGATGCAGTGTAGCAGAAGTTTTCCCTTGGTAATACCAAGGATCGATTTCCCAGAGACTCCTAGTTTCAACAAGAAGGTGTCAACTGCTAACAGCGCCGGATATTAGCAATCAACGTGGACCTGCACACAGATACAAATAACTTTGCTCCCAACGAATACAGAGAGGTTGTCAATCCCTCCGGCCTTGTAGTTTACAAAGGATCAAACGCAAGTGATAATAGTGATAGGTATAATTGCAATAGTAAGTAAATAGCGGAAAAGTAAATAGCGGATGTGATCAATGATGGTAATATGGACCGGAGTCTCATGATGTTCACTAGTGATGTCTCTCTCCCAAAAGACGATAAAACAGCTATGTGAGGTAAACGAATTACAGCTGGGCAATTGACAGGACCATGTGCGCAAACCAATGCTGACTACATTGCAAGAAAGGTTGAGGTTCAAAGCATGGGCGGTACGCCAAAGTAAGTAGACCGAAATCCATCAATATCTACTACTAATCATCCACCTTGAGATATCTATCCAGAACATCTCGCTGGTATTAAGTTGCGAGCCCCACCCATAGTGTAAACTCAAAGCAACAGACAACTGCATTAAAAGAACTTTGCGTAAAGTAAACAATCCTTGCACCCGCGGGCACAAGCACCGTTGTTTTCCCCCTTGTGGCAACAACACATCCCCTAGACTCTTGTTTCTGTCACTCAAGCTAGTCATCGAGGGGCATGAACCCACAATCAAGCATAACGTTCCCTCTTGGAGTCACTACCTACTACTTGGCCAAAGCAATAAATAACAACGGAGAACATGCAAGAATTACTTACGAACATAAACATAAAAGAGGTGAATCAAATATATTACTCAAACACAATCTGAACATAATCTCATAATCCATCGGATCCCAGCAAACTCATCATAGCAACAGCATAAGGATTACATATGTGCCTCGATCATGTAGGGCAGCTCACGAGGACTAATTAGTGAAGCACAAGAACGGGAGGAGAACATCACATAGCTACTGGTCATGGACTCATGGTCCAAGGGGAGACTACTCACAACTCATCCGGGAGGCGTCCATGGTGGTGGAGAAGCTCCCGGTGGTGATCCTCCCCTCCGGAGGGTGCCGGGAAGGGTTCTCCTGGTGCTCCCGATCTTGGAAGCGGCGGCGGCGGCGGAACAGAGATGAGATCGCGAAAAAGAGTTCCTGTTTCGAGGGTTTCGGGAGACGCTTTAAATATATGCCAAAGGGGGGCATCGGAGGAGCCTCGGGAGGCCCAGGCGCCCCCCCCGGCGCGGCCTAGGGGGGGGGGGGGGGCGCCGCCAGGGCGCCTGGAGCCCTGGTGCCCCCCCAGTTGTCCTTCGGGCGCACGGTAGTTTCTGGAACGCTGATTTTTTATATAATTTTTCTGGATTTTTCCTGCCAGTTCTCGTAACGTGAAAACCTGAAATACAAAAACAGCCGAAAACAGAAACTGGCACTGGGGTTCCCTGAGTTAATAGGTTAGTCCAAATATGATCAAAAGTGTATGGAAGTGTATAAATATCATAGCAATATCACCCAATAGAGGCATGGAGCAAGCATAAATTATAGATACGTTTTGGACGTATCAGCATCCCCAAGCTTAATTCCTGCTCGTCTTCGAGTAGGTAAATGATAACAAGAATAATTTCTGTGGTGACATGCTATTAACCATATAGGACTTTTTCATAGTCATATGACAAAAGCTTACTGAGACAATGAATCTGTAGTAATTAAGTTGCCTCATGAGAAAATCACAAAGAACTGAAAGTTTTACAATATGATACTGAAACATCAAATAGATTTGCAATGAACATGATGTGCAAATATGATAAAGTGATATCTAGCTTGCCCCCTTTAGTGAAGCAAAACATAAATGCAGGGGCACCTCCAAGGTTTAAGTGATGACTAGATACAATGATTTCAGAATAAACGATATCACAATCATGCAAAAGACAATGCTACTTTGGGACAATGCACATTACACTCAGAATGACAATCATGCTCTCAGTAGTTGGTGCTTTGAAGAAAGAAGGTGGAGACTCAACATAAAAGTAAAAGAATGGCCCTTCGCAGAGGGAAGCAGGGATTACTCATGTGCTAGAGCTTTTTATTTTGAAAACACAGAAACAATTTTGTCAACGGTAGTAGTACTTCATATGTGTTATGCATAAGACATCCTATAAGTTGCAAGCCTCATGCATCGAATACCAATAGTGCTCGCACCTTGTCCTAATTAGCTCGGATTTCCATGGATTGTCATTGCATTACATATGTTTCAACCAAGTGTCACAAAGGGGTACCTCTATGTCACGTGTACAAAGGTCCAAGGAGATAGATCGCATTTGATTTTTCGTTTTTGATAGATCTCAACTTGAGGACATCCATACCGGGACAACATAGAAAATAGATAATGGACTCATCTTTAATGCTTAAGCATATTCTCATAAGAGATTGAGGATTAATGTCCAAGCTAAAACTTCCACCATGATACATGGCTTTGGTTGGCGGCCCAATGTTCTTCTCTAACAATATGCATACTCAAACCATTCAACCCATGGCAAATCACCCTTACTTTAGACAAGACAAACATGCATAGCAACTCACATGATATTCAACAAAAGTGTAATAGTTGATGGCGTCCCCAGAAACATGGTTACCGCTCAGCAAGCAACTTATAAGAAAATAAGATACATAAGCAACATATTCTTTACCACAATAGTTTTTAAGCTACTTTCCCATGAGCTATGTATTGCGAAAACTGAAGGTTTTAAAGGTAGCACATGTAAATTTACTTGGAGTGGCGGTGAAATACCACATATAGGTAGGTATGGTGGACTCATATGGCATAACTGGTTTAAAAGGATGTGGATGCACAAGCAGTCAGTCCGCTTAGTACAGGTGGAGGTTAGCAAAAGACTGGGAGCGACCAACTAAGAGAGCAATGACGGTCATAATCATGCAGAGCGACAAAGCAACATTGAATCAGGCATGGAAATTATATCGCTACTCAGAAACAAAAGATCATCAAGGCTTGACAGACTTCTTTTACAGTCTTAAATATGCGTGAGCATACGCCAAGTCAATCAGAATAAATTCTTGAGGGAAGATATTACTAAACCATACCACATCATTGGCAAAGAAATCATGTTGGTACTCCAATAACACATTGGGAATCCCCCAGCTATTTGAGACTAACCATAAGAAAACCTAAACTACTAAGCGCCATTATGCACGTAGCATCTTTATCATAGACATATTAACCAATGCAATGGAAGCAAAATCTCTTAATAAGATAAGCATGATAATTAAAGAGAGTTCAAGCAACAAACTAAACACAAGCTCTTTAAAAAAGATAAGCATGAATACTAAGAGCAGAGCATGATAGTAGCTATTTAAAAGACAAAGAACACACACAACAAAGATAGTCATGAAAATTCTATGTTATGTTCTAGGTAGAAATGGAGCGTGTTTCTCTCCCACATAAAGAACGCTGAGTTCCGACTCGTTATGAAAAACTAAAAAGGAAACTAAAAGCAAGAAGCTCCAAGCATAGCACATAACACATGAAGTGATTAAAATATAGTGGAACGAAAGACGAACTGATAATGTTGATGGAGAAGGGGATGCACGGGGGCATCCCCAAGCTTAGACGCTTGAGTCTCCTTGAATATTTCTTGGGGGTGCATGGGGGCATCCCCAAGCTTGAGCGCTTGACACTCCTGAATCTTTTTATCATCTTCCCTCGCACACTTGAAAACTCCCTTCATACATAACTCATCATAATCTGATTAGCGAGGTTAGTACCCATAATAAAATAATTATACCTTGCTGGAAATAAAGATATTCTTGAAGGTCTACTGTTTCTCAAGATTGCCAAAAGGTTTTTGCAAAGAAAAAGCAAGCTCTTGGTTTGCAAAATGAAGGAAAAGCAAAACAGGACAGAATCTGTGAAAAACAGAACAGCAGGTAGTAATTGATTTGTTCGGGGCACTTCTGCAACTCAAATCAAAAAACTCAGAACAGATGCATGAAAGAAAATTATATAGAGAACGCTTTCGAAAAAATTCAGACCAAAAATATGATCTGGTGATTTTATACGATTTTTTCTATCCAAGGACAGAATCTGTTTCCTGGACAGCACCTCACAACTTTTGAACTTTCTTGCAATCAGAGGCTATACTTGGCACAAAACTGAAAAGTAAAGATACAATGATGATGCTACTGTAGTAAACAACATCAAGACACAACAAAAGCAAAATAAACTTATTCATTGGGCTGCCTCCCAAAAGCGCTTTCTTTTATGCCTTTAAGCTAGGCATAGTGCAAAGAGATCAAGTTGTATCAATTGAACCATCATCAAGATCATCAAAACGTTCTTCAATAATACAACTAGTCTTAAGAGGACTTTCAAATAAAGGCCTCATAGAGATACTTCTAGGGAGAAGACCAAAAGGATAAAAGTCAAGGGAAGATTCATTTATATATTCATCAAAGAGAGGTGTTTCTTCCAAAGTCTTTACAGTTTCAACCCCTTTGGCAATAGATGGATTACTTTTAGAACGGGGAGCCTTTGGAACGTGAACGAACTTAGGCTCCCTCTTTGACGGAGTTTCTACCTTTTTAGTTTTGATCGAGGAGAAGGTAGTTCCTAGGGTATCAATTATTTCCTCAATCTTGTCTATCCTAGAAGAGTCCAAGTCATGGAATTTGACGGTCTCCAAAATTTTGAAAATTTTATGCATGGAGCTATCAAGTCTATTCTAATTCCCTTGGATCTTACGATCCAACTCATTTATCTTATTAATGCTTGGCATCTCTAGCTCTATCTTTTCAAGTTTTTTCATAATGTAAGCTAGGGTGATGTCCTCTCGAATGCTAACAACAGGGAGATTCCCAACAAGATTTTCAATAATACTAAGGGACTCCCAAACTGGGGCCTCTAGGAAATTCCCACTGATAGCAGTATCTAGAATAAACCTATTCCAAGAAGTAATTCCAACATAAAAATTTCTAAGCAGGATAGTAGTAGGTTGCTTCTTGGCGGCTCTTTTTTGTGAATCATTAATTCTATACCAAGCATCTTTCAAACTTTCCCCACCTCTTTGTTTAAAGGTGAGAACTTCTGCGTCGTCAAAGACAAAAGGACCCGACATAATGACAACTAATGAACGAGATAACTATTTTTGTGATTTTTGATAAAAGGGTACTAAAGCAAAAACTGAAAGGTAAACTAACAAGACTAAAAGCAAAGGTAAAAGATAGCGTGCAACTCCCCTATCCTGAAGAGTGGAGTCCCCGACAACGGCTCCAGAAATTGCTTTGCTAGGTGGCTTCTCACCCCTCGTTGGTTACCCCAAGTGGAAGGTTTGAGATGCAGTGTAGCAGAAGTTTTCCCTTGGTAATACCAAGGATCGATTTCCCGGAGACTCCCAGTTTCAACAAGAAGGTGTCAACTGCTAACGGCACCGGATATTAGCAATCAACGTGGACCTGCACACAGATACAAATAACTTTGCTCCCAACGAGTACAGAGAGGTTGTCAATCCCTCCGGCCTTGTAGTTTACAAAGGATCAAACACAAGTGATAATAGTGATAGGTATAATTGCAATAGTAAGTAAATAGCGGAAAAGTAAATAGTGGATGTGATCAATGATGGTAATATGGACCGGAGTCTCATGATGTTCACTAGTGATGTCTCTCTCCCAAAAGACGATAAAACAACTATGTGAGGTAAACGAATTACAGCTGGGCAATTGACAGGACCATGTGCGCAAACCAATGTTGACTACATTGCAAGAAAGGTTGAGGTTCAAAGCATGGGCGGTACGCCAAAGTAAGTAGATCGAAATCCATCAATATCTACTACTAATCATCCACCTTGAGATATCTATCCAGAACATCTCGCTGGTATTAAGTTGCGAGCCCCACCCATAGTGTAAACTCAAAGCAACATACAACTGCATTAAAAGAACTTTGCGTAAAGTAAACAATCCTTGCACCCACGGGCACAAGCACCGTTGTTTTCCCCCTTGTGACAATAGCACATCCCCTAGACTCATGTTTCTGTCACTCAAGCTAGTCATCGAGGGGCATGAACCCACAATCAAGCATAACGTTCCCTCTTGGAGTCACTACCTACTACTTGGCCAAAGCAATAAATAACAACGGAGAACATGCAAGAATTACTTACGAACATAAACATAAAAGAGGTGAATCAAATATATTACTCAAACACAATCTGAACATAATCTCATAATCCATCGGATCCCAGCAAACTCATCATAGCAACAGCATAAGGATTACATATGTGCCTCGATCATGTAGGGCAGCTCACGAGGACTAATTAGTGAAGCACAAGAACGGGAGGAGAACATCACATAGCTACTGGTCATGGACTCATGGTCCAAGGGAGACTACTCACAACTCATCCGGGAGGCGTCCATGGTGGTGGAGAAGCTCCCGGTGGTGATCCTCCCCTCCGGCAGGGTGCCGGGAAGGGTTCTCCTGGTGCTTCCGATCTTGGAAGCGGCGGCGGCGGCGGAACAGAGATGAGATCGCGAAAAAGAGTTCCTATTTCGAGGGTTTCAGGAGACGCTTTAAATATATGCCAAAGGGGGGCATCGGAGGAGCCTCGGGGGGCCCAAGCGCCCCCCTGGCGTGGCCCAGGGGGCGGGGGGGCGCCGCCAGGGCGCCTGGAGCCCTGGTGGCCCCCCCCGGCTGTCCTTCGGGCGCACGGTAGTTTCTGGAACGTTGATTTTTTTATATAATTTTTCTGGATTTTTCCTGGCAGTTCTCGTAACGTGAAAACCTGAAATACAAAAACAACCGAAAACAGAAACTGGCACTGGGGTGCACTGAGTTAATAGGTTAGTCCAAATATGATCAAAAGTGTATGGAAGTGTATAAATATCATAGCAATATCACCCAATAGAGGCATGGAGCAAGCAGAAATTATAGATACGTTTTGGACGTATCACTGTCACGTTACAAATCAGAAACATAAGTATTATTGAAACAGTGGGCGTTCTACTTACCATTTACGTGCCGCCACGCGTCCCTTTTTTTATTGAATAGGAGGTGTCGTTCTGGGTACTCCTTCCGTTTTAGTTTACAAGTCCTGTGTGTATACCTAGGTTTCCAATTTTATCATCGTAATATAAACTATATAACACAAAAATATACTGTTTGAAAATAGAACATCTAAAGTTTCCAATGGTATATTTTTTCTGTAATATATGACTTCTATTAGGTTGGTCAAATTGAGAGAGATGGAGTAGTTATTTGAGTACGGGAGGCGTGCGATCAGACCCCTTCGCGTGGTCATCGGGAGGAGAGCCCTTTGACCTCTATCCGCCACCCACCTCCCTCCCAACGTATCCATTAATGGCGCCCGAGCCCCTGCTTCATGGTGTGGCTATGTATCACTCGACTTAGATTTCAGAGAGAAAAAAATAAAATTCGAGAAGAAAGTTTTGCACGGATCTGGATGTAAGATCCGCCGGACCTATATAGCGTCGACTGCGACTTATAGCAAGACTGATGAATATAAGGACAATGACATTGGATAATAATTGTCTTACATATTTAGGAAGATAATTAAGAAAGCCGCATGCGGCAACTCCCGAAATATACAAGGGCAAAAGTAGAAGGAACTAGTCTCCACGGCGAGCGGAGATGAGCTCTTTCTTGTCCTTGGGACGCTGCTTGAGAGCATCCATGGATTCCTCTAGCAGCCTTTGGTGCTCGATGCGGGGCATGCTATTCTCGTCCATAAGTTTCTTGACGATGACACGGGTCCTCTTCAACAAGGCAGTGGTCTCCTCCTGCTGCTCCGCACTTCCGCCGATCTTCGCCCTCAGCAAGTCGCGCTCGGGACGGAGCTTCGCATTGCCCTCCCTTAGTTACTGGATGAAGCCGGTAGTCTGTTCAAACGAGGCTTTCATGTCGTCCTGCAACCTCGCCCAGCTAGAGATCTGATCCATCTGGCTATGGATGATCAAATTCATGTGCCTGTATGAGTCCTTGCCTGCCCACGAGACATTTTCCTAGACCGCCCTGGCACGGGAGGACATCTCTGCTGCATTTGTGGTGCGGCAAGACATCTCTGCTGCATCCGCGGCGCGGCCGAGCTAGTCTGCTGCATCGACGACATGGCGGGACCTCCATGCTGCTTCGGCGGCACGACGGGACCTCTGTGCTGCTACGGCCGTGCGGCGGGACATGTCGCTTGCTTTCGTGGCGAGGCGGGATGCCTCTCGTGCTTCCGCTTCCATGCTCGCCTCTCCCTGGTGGTAATCTCTCCACCCAGAACTCACGCTAGCCAAGGCAGATGCAAGGGAACAATGATAAATGACTTTGTCAGATCTTGGGTTCCGGCAAAACCCTTGTGGTTTGAACACTAGGGTGCGCACGAAGATCTCTCCTTCGACCCTAGCTCCTCGCTGATTCCTAGGTCTAGCTCGTCAAGCCCGAAGAACAAGGGACACCAAGGTTTATACTGGTTCGGGCCACCGTTGTGGTGTAATACCCTAATCCAGTGTGGTGTGGTGGATTGCCTTATAGGCTGGGGAAGAACCAGTACAAGGGAAGAACGACCTCCCGAGGAGAGGTGTTATTGCACTCGGATGAGCTTGCTGTGTGTGTTGTTGGCTCTTGATCAGTTCCCCCTAGGTTGGGTCAGCTCAAGATGAGATGATCCCCGTATGGTGGTGGCTAGTCCTATTTATAGAGGCCCGGGTCATCTTCCCAAATATTTAGCGGGAAGGAATCCCACACCGGCCAAATTTGAAGGGGGACAGCTAGTACAAGCTATCCTGACAAAAGGTGGTCTTTGCCTGCCAAAGGCTCTGGTGTTGACGTCGCCGTGGGCTTTGCGATGACCTTCGCTCTGCCGTCCTGCTAGTCTTGGTCTTGTTGCACCAATATGGAAACCTTTGCATGATGCCTCGGGACTCCTCGCCTGCGCCTGCCTCTTTAGCACCAAAGAGGAAACTGGCACCCTGTGCCCGCTGGCGCCCGCCTGGCCTTGGTTGTCATGGCTCACATCATGAGGACCTCGCGAGGTGCCCCTTGCCTTGATATCTCCACTCCTCGAGAGCCAGCCTAGCGAGGACGTCCCAGGGGAGGTCTTGTGTCACCCGCCTCGTGAGGCTTGGCCCCTCGCGAGGGTCTTGAATAGTTGGTGACGAGGATGAGCCGTACCATCCCGCTGGATGAGCCACGCCCTGGGCCGCAGGCACGCAAGTCTGGGTACCCCTGTTCCCAGAACACCGACATACTTGTTTGTTTTTGTGGATGAGGAGTTGAGGAGGAATGTGTAGTCATCTTGGAGTAGTAGTATTTATAACCGAGTACTGATACGCTCCTAAGTGGGAAACCATTTAGGTTTTGATCGGTGTGTACAGGTTTGTAATTTGGAATGTGACGGGACCCAGGCTCAAAATTTATTGACGGTTCTATAATTTCTAAGTGCGGCACTATTCCGGGACGGCGTAACATGGGCACGCTTTCTCGGCCACGTACGTGGCATTTGCACCATAGGGTGCACCGCAATAGGCAATGTCAGCACACGTCTTGTTCCAACAACCATGCGTGCTCGTTATTACCATCACACATGCTTGTTTTAGTTAGAATGTGTGCCCATCTAGCGCGCACACGTTGATCTATATAACTATTTCTTTTTATTGTGGCTAATTGCAAACAGTTCATCTATGTGAAGTAAATGCCGTCAATCGCAGACACGTTGATCTGGCTGACCTTTTATGTTTTGTTACCTAATCGCAAATAGTTAATCCTTCTGAACCGTATGCCCTCAATCGCACACACCTTCATCTGGCTGCCCATTTCTGTTGTTCTCCCTAATGAATAACAGTTAATCCGGGTGAACTGTATGCTGTATATCGCACACGCCTTCATCTGGCTGCCCATTTATGTTCTTCTTCCTTATCGCAAATAGTTAATTGAACTGAACCGTATGCCCCGTATCGCACACGCAACTAAAATTTGAACTGTATTTGATGAATCCTTCATCGCTTGCATCTTTTTTGACGATTTTTTACATTGTCGTTTGCGATTAATGCATCGCACACAGTTTTGTCAAATGGTCTCCGATCATAGTGTCGCGTTAGCATCATCCCGCAGTAGTGCAAGTCTTAAGAATCTGAAAGCCATTGAGTATGCTTGAGACTTTGTGAAAACTTCAAAAGTGTAGCCCCCCAAGTGCCAACTTATCCTATAAGGATGAGACGGGTCGTCTGTACCTTTAGAGTTAGAAAACTTCCAAAGTGTAGCCCCCGAGGGCCGGCTTATCATATAAGGATGAGTCGGGTCTTCTGTACCTTTAGAATTAGAAAACTTCATCACACATTAGCCCCCGAGTGCAAAGTATATTGCTTGCAATGTGCTTAGGACTTAAATATCATTATTGAATATGAATTCAATCACCTTAAACCTTGCTGGAACATGTCTTATTGCTTGTAATCCTTGTCAGGAAGCTTTGAGCTTGGGCAAGTCAAACATCGCTGATTTAAAGAAAAGCTTGGAGACTCAACATAACGAACGTGCCAAGGCTGAATTAGGCCTGAAATCATCTCTGGAGGATATTGAAAAGACCAAGGACAAGTTTGATGAAGAAAGAGCCACCTTGGAGATCGAGAAGGCCACGCTTCTAAAAAGAGTGGAAGATGCGGAAGCCGAACTTAAAGCTAAATCTGAAGAGGTGACCAGCTTAAAACGACATATTTCTTGAATGACAGCCGCCATCTCTGGTAAGTAGAACTTTATACTTGAGTACATTAACTTGATTGGCGACTTTTAATATGATACTTAACCCGCCCGGCGGCTCACTATTTTTAAATTCTAACCCGCCTGACGATTCATGTGTAAAATACTGAACATGTCCCAGAAGCTCTAACCTTGGCCAAGACATGCTATTGAAGCTGAAGGTTGTTTACGCTTTAACTGAAAAGCTATGCACTGGCACTCAACGAGAACTTCTAGCCATATCAAATGGAAAAAAACCTCCAACCCTCATCAAGACTGTGTTGGAGCATTTATCAACAGTGCCAGGGCAGATTGAAGAGTTGAAGCTGTCAACCGCTCACTCAGGGGCCATTACGGCACTTAGCCGGGAAAAAGTGTGGCAATCAGAGCTAGATCCAAATGACATGGCTGGCGAGTGTCTGGAATTAAATGATGAAGGGTCTATCGTTGAAGAGGCTTATTTTACCAAGAGATGCGGCCCTTGGCGTGTCAACTTGCATAGGAACTAGACCTGTCTAAGTATCACGTGGCTTATAACAACAACAACACCCACATCAAGGCGCCATCTGATGATATTATAGACTTGACTCCGCCAAGGCGTAAGCATACTTTTGCTCCTGATATTGACCCCACTGTTGTTATGAATTATGAAGCCTTCTTTGAAGCCTTAACCGATATCGATTGGACATCGGGTGATCTTCAAATTTCCAGCAAAGACCCGACACAAGATGACCTGGAGACCTCCAACATAGGGCGTCAAGACGACGTTAACCCAGCGAGGTCTATCCCGGACGGTACAGAGGCCGGATCACAGGAGGGATTAGACTCCGAAAAAATTTAGTTGAAAAACCTTCAGGGCCAGCTGTGGCCTTGTAATAGCTAGTGAAAAACAAGTATCTGCTCTGTCATGCCTTCGAGCATGTTATGCTAACTGTGTTTGGGCGACTTGATCTTTGTGATCTTGCCAGATATATATGTGCATATGGTCTTTTAACATTGTCAAAATTTCTTGAATCTTGATATATAATCTGTAAAAAATCCATCAGTGTCTTGTACTGGCAACTTGTAGTCACAATCCAGGGTGAGTTAAATAACTCAACAATCCGTGGCGACTTATAATCATATCCAACCCTTGAAAATATCACTTTGGCGGCTTATAGCCTGATGAAACTCAACATGGAGCAATATAACCCGGATCCATATGACTCGACGACTTCTCATCTGTAAAAACTTCTACAAAACAGAAATAAAGAGTATGGATAACTCAAATATGTGTTAAGCCGACTTGCAAGGCACGACCAAATAGATTGTTTTTTTTTGGAAAAAACACATTTTTTTGCTTCCAAAAAGCTTGGCATGAAAGTCGGTTATCCCGTAAGCCGGCTCTCACGTGACATAAATTCGTTGTTTTAACCTTAACGAGTTCAGGGTCTTATTGGAAAGATTGACTGTTAAGAGTACGAACATGCCACATAGCAGAGAGACTACAGCAGACATGCAACTTTATCCTAACTCTCTGTGTAAGCCGGCTCTCACGTGACATACACCATCGTTTTAACCTTGACGAGTTCAGGGTCTTATTTAAATGATTGACTGTCAAGAGTACGACGGGTCAGCTGGCTGAGTAGCAAGTTGCAAACAGGCAGGTGTAAGTCAATTTTGGCATGGAAGCTGGTCAAGTGGGTACGAAAGCTATACTCATTTAGTAGGGAGCCCCCAAGCAACCTATGGCATGGAAGCCGATCAAGAGGTAAGCATAGCTATGCTCATTGAGCAGGAAGCCCCCAAGTGACCTATAATATGGCATGGAAGCCGATCAACCCGTTGTTGAGGTTTTTGCTGACCACAAAAGTTCCTTCCCAAGGGGGTGAAAGCTTATGCATATTTGTTTGGTCTTGAATCAAATGGAGCACTAAGTCACCCTCCTAGAAAGTTCGGCTTCGAACCCAACGACCGTGATAGTGACTTAGGTCTTGCCGATAAATTGCTGAACGAGCCGCCACAAGATTACGCTCTTCCTCAAGAGCATCCAAAGAATTCTGACGTGCCGTCTCATTGTTAGCCTCCACATAAGCCTCCACTCTGGGCGAGTCATGATGAATATCACTTGGGAGAACTGCTTCAACTCCATAAACCATGAAGAAGGTTGTATAACCCGTCGATCTGTTGGGGGTAGTTCTGATGCTCCAAAGCACTAAAGGAAGCTCTTCCACAGAGTCCTCTCTAAGGGCACCATGAGCCCAGGTTTGATTCCTCTCAAGATCTCCTGGTTAGCACATTCTCCCTGACCATTGGAATGAGGATGCAACTGATGAAACATCAAGTCTGATGTGCTCCCTTTGGCAAAAATCTTTCATAGCACCTTTAGAAAAATTTGTCCCATTATTAGTGATGATACTATGAGGATAACCAAAGCGAAAAATCAGCTTTTGACAAACTGAATTGTAGTAGCCGCCTCACAATTGCAGACTGGCTCTGCCTCAACCCACTTGGTAAACTTGTCAATATCCACCAAAAGGTGGGTCTTCTTATACTCAGACCTCTTGAAGGGACCGACCATATCAAGCCCCCAGACCGCAAACGGCCAAGTGATTGGGATCATTCGCAATTCCTGAGCTGGCACATGAGCTTGTCTTGCGAATTTATGACACTCATCACACTTATTAACAATATCCTCCGCATCTGCATGAGCCGTTAACCCAAAAAATCCATGACGATATGCTTTAGACACTAATGATCGTGAGTCGACGTGATGACCACAGTCGCCTGCATGTATCTCTTGCAAAATCTCATGGCCCTCCTTTGGAGAAGCACAATGTTGGAAAACACCAGTCACGCTGCATCGGTATAACTCGCCGTTGATAATAGTCATAGACTTCGAATGCGGAGTGATCTGTTGCGCCAAGTTTTCATCCTCGGGTAACTCGCCACAAGCAAGATAAGCCAGATAAGGCAGTGTCCAGTCAGGAATAGCATGGAGAGCCTCCACCAACTGCCCCTCCTGGGCAGGCATAGGAAGATCTTCCTCAGATGGTAATATGACTGAAGGTTATGTAAGATGTCGAGGAACACATTAGGGGGCACCAGCTTACGTTGAGACCCAAGCTGGGATAGTGCATCAAGCGCCTTGTTTTATCGTCGATCAATTTGATCCACCTGATAACCCTTAAAGTGGCCAGCAATAGTATCAACCTCCTGACGATAAGCCACCATGAGCGGGTCTTTAGAGTACCACTTGCCTGAAACTTGTTGAGGCACGAGGTCCGAGTCGCCCAGACATCTGACCCGACTTAAATTCATCTCCTTGGCCATACAGAGCCGATGGAGCAAAGCTTCATACTCAGCTGCATTGTTAGTACAAGGAAACATTAGCCTTAAAACATAACATAATTTATTACCTCGTGGGGAAGTCAAAATAGCTCTAGCTCCCGAGGCTTCCAATTTCCTAGAACCATCAAAATGGATTGTCGAGTATGTATTGCCAGGCTTCTCCTCAGGTGTTTGCAATTATGTCCAGTCATTTATGAAATCCACCAAAGCTTGAGACTTGATAGCTGTCCTGAGCACATACTTCAGGTTGTGAGGCCCAAGCTCAATTGCCCACTTAGCAACCCGGCCAATGGCTTCTTTATTTTGAATCATAAATATCCCCAAATGGAGCAGAGCTGACTATCGTCATAGGATGCCCAAGAAAGTAATGTTTCAACTTGCGAATTGCCATGAACACCCGAAACACTAGCTTCTTCCAATGTGGGTATCTTTGCTTGGACTCAGTCAGGACCTCCCCAACATAGTAAGTCAGCCGTTGGACTAGATATTCTTTACCCACCTCCTTACACTCCACAACAACCGCCACACTGACAACCTTATTATTAGCTGCCAGCCCGCCATGTACAAGAGCAAAGGCTCTTTGTCCATGGGAGCAGCCAAGATCGGTAGCTCAGCCAACTATTTCTTAAGGGCCTTGAATGCTTGATCAGTAGCATCCCTCCAGACAAAGTGGTATGTCTTCTTCATCACTTGATACAAAGGAATTGCCTTCTCTCCCAGGCAACTTATGAACCAGCTTAAGGCTGCAATACGACCCGCCAGACGCAGGCCGTCATTAACACATGCCGGTTTAGAAAGTGAAGTGATGGCCTTAATTTTCTCCGGGTTAGCCTCAATGCCTTGTTCTGAGATCGGAAAACCTTGAAATTTACCTGCAGGTACACCAAAGACACACTTGGCCAGGTTAAGCATCATCTTGTGGACTCGGAGATTGTCAAAAGTTTCTTACAAATCATCCATGAGAGTCACCTTCTTGCTAGACTTGACCACAATATGACCACATAAGCATGAACATTGCGCGCAATCTGACTATGAAAACAGTTCAGAACATAGCGCTGGTAAGTCGCCTGGACACTCTTGAGCCCAAAAGGCATAGAAACATTGCAAAAACCCCCCAAAAGGTGTGATGAAGGACGTCTTCTCTTGGTCTTTAACTGCCATTTTGATATGATGATAACCCGAATAAGCATCCATGAAACATAAACTCTCACAACCCATCGTTACATCAATGATCTAGTCAATACAAGGGAGAGCAAACAAATCAGTTGGACAAGCCTTGTTGAGATCTGTGTAGTCAACACACATACGCCAAGTGCCATTTTTCTGAAGTACAAGCGCAGGGTTAGCCAACCACTCAGGGTGAAAACTTCTACGATAAACCCAGCCGCCAAGAGCCGAGCTTCTCTTCTCCAATAGCTTTACATCGCTCTTCATTGAAACAACAACAGAATTGTTTAACCGGCTTAAATTTGGGATCCACATTTAGACAGTGCTAAGCGAATTCTCTCGGTACACCCGTCATGTCAGAAGGTTTCAATGCAAAGATGTCCCGTTTCTCACAGATGAAATCGATGAGCGTGCTTTCCTATTTGGGATCCATATTAGCCCCCACAGTGAATTGTTGAGATGATTCGCCAGGGACAAAATCCACTTGCTTGGTGTCATCGGCCGACTTAAACTTCGATAGATGGTCCCGTTTAGTACTGGGCTTCTTCAGAGGGGTCATATCAGCCGGGTCAACATTGTCCTTATAAAATTTGAGCTCCTCAGTAGCATAGGATGATTCTGCATAAGCTGCATCTCCTTCTTCGCACTCCATGGCGACTTTCCGATTGCCAAGAACCGTAATTGTCCCGTTTGGTCCTGGCATCTTAAGCTGCAAATAATATAACAAGGGCGAACAATAAACCAAGCATAAGCTGGCCGTCCGGACAGAGCATGATATGGACTCGTGATCTTCACCACCTCAAACCATAAGGTCTTTGCCATGTAATTACGGTCATCACCAAAAGACACTTCAAGCGCTATCTTCCCCACATGATAAGCTGACTTACCAGGCACCACACCATGGAACACTGTAGAGGACGGCTTGAGATGCTTGTTAGTCAGATTCATCCGGCGAAAGGTATCATAGTATAATATGTTGATGATGCTACCACCGTCCATAAGAACTTTCATGAACTTATAGCCACCCACTTAAGGGGCTACGACCAATGGCAGATGACCCGAATTCTCAACCTGGGGCGGGTGATCTTCGCGACTCCATGTGATCATATGCTCTGATCATCACATGTATTGGGGTACTGCCGGCTCAACCGCATTGACCACGGGCTTATGAACCTTCTGATCTCGCTTGCAAAGGCTTGTAGTGAAAATGTGGTACTGACCCCCCGTTAAGCTGCTTTGGATTACTTTGATATCCAGACTAATTATTTTGCTGGTGGTTACCCCGACCAGACTGCTGATTATAACCACCCCGACCCTGATAGCCAGAGTTTGAGCCGCCTCCACCGAAGCCGGACTCTTGATAGCCGGATCCTAACCCGCCCTTTGGCCCATTGCTGTTTCCGTGATGCTGGTGAAGGCTATGATTTTTGAACTCCCGCATAATGAAATAATCGTTCTAGGCATGAGTAGACAGCCTATCAGGAAAACTATGCTTCAGACACAGATCATTAAGTGCTGCCTCAAGATTAAAAGGCTTTGTCGTGGCAAAAGGCGGCTTACCATTACCGTTGTAGCGCTTGTTTTTGTACCTAGTGTTGGTATTAGCTACTAGATCATAACCGCCGTCAGGGTGTTTGCGCTTACCATCATTACCATGGTTGTTGCCATTATGCCCTGCTACATTCTGCTACTGACCCTTACCATTGCCACTCTTCTTGCCCTTGTTGGATTTTTCATCATTAGATGCAGGGTCCTTTGTGTGATTAGAGTTTGCTTATTTAATGAGAGCCACCATGAGCTCACCCATGTCTGTGCAATAATGTTTAAGCCGCCCGAGCTTTTGCTTAAGGGGGACAAAGTGACAGTTCTTCTCCAATACCAGAACCGCGTGAACCGCCGCAATGCTATCCAATGAGTGAATAATACCGGAGACCCTCCCGACCCAATGGTGGGCTCACTCATCCTCATGCTGTACACACTTATCCAGATCAATGATCGTCAGAGGCTGCTTGCATGTCCCTTTGGTGAAGCGTGCCTTCAACTCTGCCCATGAGTTGATAGAATCATGAGGTAACCCTTTTAACCATGTACAAGCTAGCCCATCCAACATCATAGTAAAGTATTTGGCACATATAACATCATTGACATCCAACATCTCAATGGCTAACTCATAACTCTCAACCCAACCTTCAGGAGGGAGATCGGTTGTATAATTGGGCACTTTGCGAGGACCCTTAAAGTCTTTAGGCAAGCGTTCATTACACAAAGCCGATACTAAACACGATACTCCAACTGTCTTGGAAGTCATCCCGGCCCCTACCGAAGCTGCAACATTACCGAAGACTAATGGTAAGCTTCCTGGTGACCCGCCTCCTCCGCTTCACGACGGGCTCTGGTAGCATCTACAACCGCCTGAGCATCAGTCCTGGCATCAAGGGGTGGGTTATCCGCATGGGGTAGGTTATCATCACGGGGCGGGTTACGTCACCGTTCACTGCTGGAGACCGCGAGGGACTCAACACGCCTGCTGTAACTACAGGTTGGGAGGGGAGTCGAATGCACCCGCTCACGATTGTATGAGTACTTTTCTTGCTGCGCCACCGATGTTTCAAGAAGTTCAATCACGTTCTGTGCTTCCATAACAATAGGTGACTCACCAGTGATAGGGAGTGCCTTGAGCCAGGTGGCCGCTGCTATCATGTTATCCATCGGGTTAGAAAAATGACCCAGCGGTGTTGAAAAATGTTGAGGTGCGGTCTAACACCTACGGGGCGGGTCTGACTGTCGAGGCTGAGCCGCCGCCCTGTCCCTAGGCACCTCTGCAGCCTGGGTATAACTGGTGGAGTACTTGGACCTGCCCACTGTGTGTTGAACAGATTCATGGGCTCATAGTGCAAGGGAAGGTAGCTCTGGTGCGTCCTCCGATGGACCCACATTGGAGGTGTTCCAATCCAGACTTAAGCGGCAGGCTTGTGCTTTCACACGCTCTGAATCAGCCTCTATCTGAGACCGTATTGTGGCCATCCTTGCATTCCCTACGTTGATATCCTCCTGGGCCTTGGTCATCTGCTCCTTAAGCTTCACGATAACTGCATTGCATTCTGCTTGGGTTTCAGCTGTGACCTGGGTTCCCATTAAGGTTGTTAATTTGTTCATCGACTCCGACAAAACCTGAGCCAGCGGCTTCGCTAAGCCAGAATTTGAAGGGTCAGTGGCTGCTCCAGCCGCCGTGCTGTTGTGAGCCGACGCCATGCCCGCCATGAAGATGGCGGCTCGGCTTGGCAGCTCATAGGGATTCGGAATACTGTTTTCATCGGAATAGCCCCCGAGCCTGCCGTATTGAAGCTAGTAAATCAACTCTATCTCTTTGGTTGAGGACTCATCACCTGATTAGATGAGAGTCTCTCCTTCAGATGTAGAACCTTCCACAAGGTCCATTCCTTGTGTGAAACCGAGGAAAACATGCGTCCAGTCGGGTTGAATCCGGGCGGGTTGCGTGCTTCGAGCCGTCTCGATGAGGTCACTGCAGGTGTTCGGCTTAGACACGCAGATCTTACCCGCCGTAGGGACTCGCCTTTATATACACAGGTTGAGGCCCTGGGCTTACAAGAGTCCGGACCGGCTTATACTTCCTAACCGACGCCGACTCTACATCACCTTGCCTTCTTTGGCAAGTCGCCATTGGGTGGCTTACACCTCCGGGTCTTGGGCCTTCTGCGGCCCGCCTCTTAAGCCGCCTCCAGGCTTCATGCCTTGACTTCTTGGGCCTGCTTAGGCTTCATTGCTGAGTCACCAACAACGTAACCAGGCCCTTCCTAGGAGGGTTACACCATGGGGTTATATCCCCAACAACGGAAGTGTCCACTTCCTTAACGATAAATGCCGCGTCATGAAACTGTTTTTTTCAAGGGTAACCGACACATGGCATCCACCGTAATGGGTCACCATTAGGCTATCGGGTTCTGACTTGGATCCGTTAACCCGTTAATAGCCCAGACCAATGGGGATTTTCCAGGTGTAAAATTATCATTCGCTGAAGGAATCACGTGTCAGGTCGTCATTGGGACAGAGAGGCGGCTATGATCTATCGACACATGGCACGGTCCAACAATGGCCCATTTAGCTTACAAAGGTCGGCCCATTTGACTTGGTCAAAAGCTAGCATGCCGAACCATGAAAAGCTTGTTAATGGTTTGTTCACGTATAGCCCATTTTACGGCCCGGTAACTCACGGCCTGTTATGGCGTTCCCGAATTCGGCCCAACAATGTCATGTGGGCCGTCCAGTATAACACCCGCGCATTTCACTTTCGGCCCATGTATGTCCCATGACGTCTTTCGGCCCATATGAGGCCTTTCATATCTTTGGGCCCTTTAGTGGCCCGCGATGACTCTGGCCCATAACAAACAGTAAATTTATTTATACCCATTAACGACCCATGATTCAAATGGGCCATTTCCAGCCCAAGTTAGCATTCGGCCTACTAACGGCCCATACATTCTTTGGCTCCTTTTCGGCCCTTGATTACTTCTGGCTCATTACTGGCGTGTTCTCCTAATGGGCCAAATTCAGCTCGTGGTTAGAATCAACCCATTTGTGGCCTGTTAACCCGTTGCGCCATTTGCAACCCGTCATGTATTCTGGCCCATTAATGACCCATTATGCCTGTGACAAAATTAAGCCTTTGCTGTCTTTGGCCTGTTAACTGCCCGTTTACGGCCCATGTCGGCCCATTTATCCGACGACCCACAGGAGGCCCATTGATTCTGCGGCCCGTTGGAGGCCCATTCATCCAACGACCCGTAGGAGGTGCATTCATCCTATGGCCCGTAGCAGGCTCAAGGTTACCACAGTCCGTATCTGACCCATGGTTGCTGTGGCCACTAGCAAACCAAGGAAAAAGAAGACTAGGGAAATAAATAAGCTAGAAACTAACGCTAGGCTATTATGGTGATTGCACAGATTACATCCACTGGGCATCAAAGTTCGCCACCCGTGCAAATATAGGGAACACCTTACACTATACAAAAATGGCTTGCTGTTTTCTTTAGCCGGCCGCTGCATGTTAAGAACAAATTTTGTATCACAAAAAAACATTACAATAGTAAAACAAAAGGAAGGTTAGCATAAAAGTTAATAGTTTGGCAGATAAATGCACCACCAGAAGTTCATAAGCTCAGTTCATTTGACCTGACTGTCAAGTTTTCATGTTGTACTATACGATGGAGCACCGTAACCTTCGCCTTCATTTCTCCTAGGCTCCTGAACAACATAGAAAATGTCCTATAGTCTGGTTTCAAAACCATGCATATCTTGACGATGCCGAACAATGGATGTCCTTGTTTCACAAATGATCTCTGTTAGGGATGGGACTTGTGTCTAGAGCGAAGATATAACATTCTTCTGAGCTTGCATATCTTGATCATGAGGCAGTTTGGACGAGATTGTCTTAATAACCAACCCAATATTACATAGGAACATGCTTTTGGCACTGTTAGTGGACAGGTATTGATCCACTGCAGCAAGAGGTGACATTGCGGTTATGGTTGCCTCGTCACCTTCAGGAAGTGGCGGTTCCACCATTTTCTCCGTAGCTTACTGAAAATTTGAGTTTCTACATTAGTAGTACTAGAACATAAGATATTTAGGAGGCAACAAAACCAAACAAAATATCTTTGGTCTATATACAGAACTTATTCTCGTGAACCCGTGTAAAATATTAGTTGTATTTTACTGCAAAGTACATAATAAACCAGGTTCCAAACATATGACCATGTACCATGGCTAATGTATTTTCTTTCCTCACATTGTATTGCCAGCTAAGGATAAAGAGACAAAGTTTATAATACGGTAAGCATAGTATGACATCATTCATATCACAAAAAAACCGAGAACAGATAAACATGCAATTGTAACGTTGTGTGGGCAAGTCCAACACGGAACAAGATTACATATCAAGATCAAAGGAACATCACTCCTCTCTTTTAAACCTTGTAAGGTGCAATGAGACGCTAAGACAACTTTCTATAAAATTGAAAAGAGTAACAAACATTGGCTGCAAACCGTGGAGTTCAATGCACAAGTCAGAGTAAGTAGTAGTTAAAAGGGATGAGGATTAAGGACTTACACCTGTGGTTTTCACTGGTGTAGTCATGCCCTTCGTCTCGCTGGTGTGACATTCCTTGAAGATTTCCACAACATTTGGTTCAGGTACTTTTGATCCTTGCGGGCTTTCTTCTGCATTTGAAACAAGTCAATATAGATATGAGAATATGGTACAATGAAAAGAGTGAAACAACAGCTAGTTACAAGAGCCTCACAGTGTGCAATATAGCTACGAGATCCTGTCGTCTGTTGGAATTTCACTTTCGTAAGGTTGGTCTTGTTCTTTTAACAGTTCACCTACAAGAAGATAGATTTGTGAGGCACATGCGCAAATAGGAGTTCAACATGTGATCTGATTGCATATATATAACATACTTGATACTTCGGATCACACCAGTGTTTAACAAGGCCTCTCGAGTCTTCGTCTGATATATTTTCCACTTGAGATGTTTGGGCAAGTTCACTGTTAGCCTTGCCTTCAAAGTGAGTTTTACTCAAGTTATACCGATGTTGTCGTAGAGCAGACTTGAAAACATGGGTGCATGCTTGTCTGGTTGCATCATCTTGGCTATCCAACTTGAACCTCATCTATTGTAAATTATGGGAGTCTCATTACCAGCAACCTAGAAAGTATGCGACAAAGCAAGACGATATTACTAATTTCCATACATAACCATACTTATAGATAAATGGCCGGGGAAGGTGTTAAACTGGCTTCCGTCTTTGTCATTCCTGTACTGAATCCATGTTGGGCGGATATGTGCATGAAACCTAAAGCCAACGGCTGCCTCTAATACTAACTTGGCCGACTCTGTACATCGCGTGGCCTTTTTAAACCTGCCTCAAAATGGATCTCCATTCTTACTCCTCTAGATTTTGTTAACCTCTCGAGCATTATCCCTGATGTCTGTTTCCTCTTGCGCCTAGGTGCTAGTTCAATAACAAACATACGAAGTGTTAGTGTACATCAAACTGGGAGACTGCATATAAAGAAGCATGCAACTATAACTTGACTTGAGTAACTACCTTCTTGTTGTTGAAGCTCACAAGGTTCATCTGATCTTGCCAACTTGTCTTGTGTCAAGATTGCTTTGGAAGTAGTGTCAGGTGGCAAGGGAGGTTCGGAACTTGCCAATAGCAGAGTTACCAAACGAGTAACTCGTGGAGATGTTGGAAATGTTGAAGAAGGTATTGCAACAACTAGGGTGCTGTTTCTTATTTGGCGGCAGCTATTCGTTTGTGTTTGTATTGTTTTGCAGCTGGTGTAGAAGGGGATACCGTGTTTGTACAATTTTCCAGTGGACCTGGACCTTCTATTGCACCATTAGCACTAGTAGAATCTGGATAATTCTCCCGCTTCCGTTTCCGTGCGTCCTGAGTACAAACACGATCCCCTGCCATTCAGTGTTCCTTGCTCTCTCGCTTTGCCATGTCAAGTCAAGCCGATAAGAAAAATGAATAAAAATTTAGTTCTTCAGAAGAAATTGATGCGTGATACAGACGAACTGAACTTTGATGTTAGACAACCGTAGGATAAGAGGATGTGATATGTACGAAAAATAGGACGTCACGGGATAATCAGAACTATGATGTGTAAACTAAGCAGAAGGCATTTCAATAAATTAGAAGCAACGCAATGGAAGGTAGACACTATATGAAATATGCTACAAATATCGCTCTGCCAAGTTAACAGTGTCTTGCCCTAACTGGCATTTAAACAAATGTGAAGTAGTACAAGGAATAAATCATATGCAAGATGCAAACAACATCACACTACCAAGTTAAAGGTCTCTCGTCATTAGTGCCATTGCATATTCACAACATTGCATAATCACAGCTATGATGTGTAAACTAATCAGAAGGTATTTCAACAAATTAGAAGCAACGAAAGCTAGACACCATATGAAAGAGGCAATGAATATCACTCTACCAAGTTAAAACTGTCTCGTCATAAGTGCCATTTCAACAAATTAGTAGTATTACAAGCTAGAAAAGAATGCGAGATGTAACCTATGTCACACTCCCAAGTTAAACGTGTCCTATGATAAGTGATTGTTCAAGGCTACACAACAGTAGTACTTTGTTGTAAGAACATGGTGTGATAGACACATATTGTATGTTCTAGAAACAGGAACACGTGTCTTATTCACAAGTATAATGTGTAAAGTAAGCAGATGGACTTCAAAAAAACTAGAAGCAATATAATCTAGACATCATACATAACATGCAACCACATATAACAGTGACAAGTCAGAGGGAGCACCTGTGATGGTGGACTAGGGGAGACGTGCTCATCATCAACACAACTACGTTGAGTGTCTATGCATGTGTTGTCTTCCAAATCTTGTTGGGAGGATGGCAGAGTAGAATCTGTAGAGGCCCTCCATTTCAGTTGGTTGGAAGGAGCACCTTTATGAACTACCTTGCTAATTTCCTTCCACTTTATTGATTTTACATTGTCAAGTAAAACTGATAAGAAAAAGCAATAAAATGCACTCTTCAGAACTCATTCATGCATGATACTGACAATCACTACTTTGATGTAAGGCAAACACATGATACGAGGATGTAATATGTACGAAAAATAGGATGTCATTGAAAATTCATAACTATTTGTGTAAACTAAGCATAAGCCATTTCAACAAATTAGAAGTAATGCAAGCTACAAACCAGATGAGAGATGCAACCAATATGACTCTCCCAAGTTAAAAGCATCCCATCATTAATGGTGTTTCAACAAATTAGAAGCAGTGCATGCTATAAATCATAAGAAAGATGCAACCAACATCACACTGCATATACTAAAGGTGTCTCGTCATAATTGATTGATGCAGGATACAAAAAAACTATAGTTTTATATAAGGACATGCTTAATAGATAGATGTACTGTGTACCAAAAACAAAAAGGCATGTCACATTAACAGGTATAATGTATAAACTAAGAAGAATAGCACATGCTATTTAACCATATTGCAAGAATTACAATCTGGACACCATATGCAACATGCAACCACATATCATGCTGTCAAGTTAGAGCAAGCACCTCCGATGGTGGTGTAGGGGAACTGCGATGATCAACTACAGAGCCACATTGACTATCTTTATCTACCCTGTTGTTTCTGGAGAATCATGTGGAGAGGCTGACACTGCATTCTTTAAAAGAGGATCTTTTCTCACTGTAATCCACGGGCCTGACTGTCTCATCATAAGTGATTGATGAGCGATACACAAGAACATTAGTTTGATGTAAGAACATGATTAATAGACAGATGCAGTAGTATGTACGAAAAATAGGAAGGCATGTCATATTCAAAGGTATAATGTGTAAGCTAAGCATATGCAATTTAACTAAATTGGAAGCAATACAAGCTAGACACCCGGCTAGAGTGGTGAGCATGATGATCGAGGACCTAAGAGCCTGGTGGGAGGCGGGCTGCTTCGCCACCATCGTGGCTTATTAGTTGGCTTGTAGGCGATGCTAGTCTGTGCTGGGCTTTTCACTGGCCGGCCAATACCCTGACTAGCTATTTGGCTTCTCGTTCTCCCGAGATGGTGGTTCATGTAAAAAATATATTTCCTTATCTTAATAAAGACCGACTTTGGCCTTTTGAATACAAGCTAGACACCATATGTGTCAGTGCAACAAACCTTTGCGTATGTTGCCCGGAATGTACATAGTAACGGCGACGATGAAGCAAGCTTCATCAAGCATCCAAGAATAGGGCCAAGCCAGAGAGAGAGAGAGAGAGAGAGAGAGAGAGAGAGAGAGATCTTTGGGGGTCAAAGAGAAGATCAAGCAGAACGAGACATGACAAAGGAACACGATTCCATTAAGGAAAGCCCCTTGCTGGGCAGGGGAGCCCGTTCAGGTCGAGGCCTTCCCAACAACAAGACCAAGATTTCCCCGGCTGGTTTCCCGGGGCCCCCAGGGGCGGATCTCCCTGCCAAGGCTCCACCGCTACACCGCACAACGACGCAAGCCACTTATCAGTGTGGTGTTGAGACCTCAAGTGATTAAGTGGATGTCACTCGGCACGAGGCTGCCATGTGGGAGAGATTTTACACCCATGCGACACCCGTCCAACGGCGTGTCATGCAGATAGACAAGAAGGTGGCTAGGCAGTGCGACAGTCTTGTCGGGTTGCCTCCCCTCCGTGACACCTAGTAGTGCATTTAATGCACTTTGTCCTAACTGCCAGAGTTAGGTATGATAATGTGATGCCCCGGACACACCTGCCGGCGGTCGTTCCTCTTGGCGGGATCTAGAGTGGCCCCACAGATCAATACTAGTCTTTTCTGCGCACTTTGTCCTCACTCGTGCATACCCGGGAGCAACTTCCCGGTCGGTCACCCATCCTGAAACAACTACAAGCTGAACACGCTTAACTTTGGAGTTCTATCCGAATGGGCTCCCGGAAAAGAAGGAATTACTTATTGATATGAGTAGTCTATCATGCCTATTAAGCCAGGCTATCACATACACCCCCACTCAGAGGAATCGACGTCCTTGTCGGGCCACATGAACGTTCCGTCTTGGCACATACGTCCGTGCATCCAGTCCGATACATGTGCCATGCCGTGTGCCACGACGGGTAACAAACGTCATGAACAACATGACCGCGCACCTGTCCGCAAACATCCGTGTAACCGCGATGGTCGGCTCTGATAGCAACTTGTAACGCCCCAGACAGACCCGCTGGTTGTCGTTACTCCTGACGGGATCTAGATTGGCCCCACATATCAATACTAGTCTTTTCTGCGCACTTTATCCTCACTCGTGTGCACCCGGGAGTAACTTCCCGGTCGGTCACCCATCCTGGAGATGATGACAACCGTTAGGATTTCAATTTATAGATAAACAAGCTGAATCAAAGGATAGATATGTTGCAACATAAATCTTCACAATATCTTTCGAACAGAGAATTGAACGAATGAATTCCATAAGCTTAAATGACACATCAACTTTTTGAGAAGCCACAAGAATAGATTTAAGAATAAACCAACAAGGTAACGGCTGGAACAAATACATGATAGACCCCAACCTCATATCATGCATTCGTTGGAAGATTTCCTAAGAGCTACTTGAATTCCCACCTATTAATTCCCTAAGCTTTCTGGTTATGCAATCTGGTGTTGGGGATACAGGGGAAGCACCGCATATCACACAACTAATAAGTCCTACATCCAGCTGTATACATCCGTCAACACATAACCAGGCACCTTCGGAAACCATTTACCTCCCAATACTGGGTGACATTGGGGTTATCTCACCACCACACATGCATAGAAGCGTTTTCGATGTTGGCCACCTCTGGTATTCCAGAACTGCAACGATACAATTGTGATGACAATACCTCGGAGCTCAACTCCCCGATACACTGCCACAACTCCTAAATGACAAGACGCACCAAGAACAATGTTCTTATCACAAAGACATCGGAACGATCCCAATAATACCTGCGTGATTCTAAAAAAAATTAGTGGAAAAGAGGGCAGGAAGTCAAACTTCTAAGTCAGGAGTCCTCACCAGAGCGACGAAGGGGATAAGGAGAAAAAGAATTCCTACTCTCCGATATATGTAATCCTAAGACTCAAAACATTTTTTAAATTCTAGACTCAACATCAGCAGCGGTTCGATCAAGTAGGGGCTCCTAGGTTGGGGAAGGCTCTGATTACCACCTTATAACACTCCGGACACACCCGTCGGTGCACGTTACTCCTGGCGGGATCTAGCCTGGCCCAGAGATCAATACTAGTCTTTTCTGTGCACTTTGTCCTCACTCGTGCGCACCCGGGAGCAACTTCCCAGTCGGTCACCCATCCTGAAACTACTCCAAGCTGAGCACGCTTAACTTTGGAGTTCTATCCGAATGGGCTCCCAGAAAAGAAGGAATTCCTTATTGATATGAGTTGTCCATCATACCTATTAAGCCAGACTATCACATACACCCCACTCAGAGGAATCGACGTCCTTGTCGGGCCACAGGAACGTTCCCTCTTGGCACATACGTCCGTGCATCCAATCCGGTACATGTGCCATGCCATGTGCCACGAGGGGTCACAAACGTCATGAACAACATGACCACACACCTGTCCGCAAACATCCGTGTAACCACGAGGGTCGGCTCTGATACCAACTTGTAATGCCCAAGATGCGACTATATCTCCTACGTGTCGAGGCACAACTTAGAGGCATAATCGCATTTTGGTATGATCGCAAGATGGTCATCTCCACACATTCCCATGTACAAGAACAAAGGGGAAAATACATAGTTGGCTTACAATCGCCACTTAACATAATGCATAAATAAGTCATACATTCATCCAAGTACAAACATAGTCCGACTACGAACGAATTCAAATGAAAAGAAGATAACAACCCACTATGCCCGATCGGCCCTAGTAGGAACCACTACTGATCATCGGGGTACGTCACATACATACGCCCACGCTCCTCATCAAACTCCCACTTGAGTTCCTGATCATCACGTGCATCGTACTCGGGTGTACCTGCACCTGTGTTTGTAGTTAACCGTGAGTCACGAGGACACAACAATCATATTCCCGGGTATCAAAACAATCAACACTTTGGGTAAGGAGAAAGTGTATATGTGGGATGATGCAATCACTAAGCGTAGATGAGGTGGCTAGCTTACATATCATCAGAGCAAGAAGACAAATGAAAGCCATCGGTCGTGAACTAATCCATGATCACTAGATGATCCAGTCTACCTACGAGGCATCCATAACACAGCTGTGTTCTCTTCCCGAACTCCCTCGAAAAGAGACCATCACGACTACTCACACGGTAGTGTATTATGTTGGAGTTATCGTGTCGAGTTATCTACAACCAGATGTTAAGAAACTCCAATCCGCCACATAACCGCGGGCACGACTTTCAAAAGATCATAACCCTGTAGGGGTGTCCCAACTTAGCCCATATAAAGCTCTCACGATCAGTAGAGGTAAACCTCTTATCTTAGGGAAGGCCCGAGCGTCCTCGGAATCCTGATGCACAAGTTCTTCGAGGAAAGGAAAACTAGCCCAAGGAGATCTCCCGGTGAGTCAGACCCGTGTCCAGCGCAACGCGCTCTCTATCTACGGACTCATCCGTCTATGCGAAGTGGACGATAGCCAGACACTCGAGTTGCCCCGAGGTGGCACCACCGACTGCTAGGTAGGTGGACCAACACTCAAAACGAGCACTGGCCCGGGGGGGTTGAATTAATAGTCCTCGGGTTTATAACTCCCTCGGCAAGTTTTAGTTGTTAGGCAAATGGTAAAACCAAAGTTGGATCTCCTCGGGAAAGCTTTACTTTAAGCGAAGAAGCAAGGGGGCCCATAAACCCCAACCGTGTTAGGAACGCAAAATCAAGGAACATAACACCGGTTTATCGAAACCTAAGGCGGCATGAGTGGAACAAAACACCTAGCAAAAGATCAAGCCTTCCACCCATTGCCAAGTATATAGGTGCATTGATTTAAATAAGAGGTATTGTGATATTCCCAAAATATCCAATCCAAATGGAGCAAAATTCATCTTCACCTGCAACTAGCAATGCTATAAGAGGGGGGGGGGGTTGAGAAAAAGGGTAACTTAGCCAAACAACGGTTTGCTAGAAAGGTAGTTAGAGGTTTCATGGCAAGGTAGCGACTGACATGCAAAAGGATAGGTATCGCGACAAAGCAATAGAGCGGGGCAACTAGCATAGCAACAATAGAGGTGATATCAAGGAATGGTCATCTTGCCTGGTATGTCTTCAGTGGGATCGTAAACTTGCTCCTCGAACACGGTCTCGACAGGACCCTCGAACTCCGAATCGTCTCCAGGCTCTACCCAACACAAGAATACAAACACAGAACAAAATCAATCACGATGCAATGCACAAGCACATGATGCAAGAGATGCTGCATATGAGCATGAACATAGTATGATGCAACACAAATGGAACATGATGTGTGCAACAACATGGCATGGCAAAATGCAACAACCACCACTTATCTAAAAGAAACCCAACAAACAAGAGGAAGCATGTTAACATAACAACACATAACTATTTAGTTGAACTAGTTAAGCACCCAATCAATTTAAATGTTGTTAAACATGGCAAGGAGTGCATCACAATACCAATTACAACATACAAGCAATTTAAATGGGACCAGAAGAAACAAACAACAATTCCGGAAAATTGCCATGTGCATGTTTATGTTTGGTACAGTTCTGCCTATTACTCCATTATATTGGTATTAAACAGCAAAAAGATTTACCATGCTATTCTATGCGAAATTCTACCCAAAAGCATATAAAGATAATTTTAAACCGAGCTACAGTTTAAAAGTTATGAATTAAACCAATTTCAACATGTTATTTAACAACATAAACAAACATCACTTTGAATATTTTAAACATGGCAGAAAAATACATATTATGAAACTACACTAAAAACTAAGCACATTTCATTTTGAATTCACTTGAATTTGAAGCATAGATTAAAAGATATAAGCAGGTCAACTTGCAACAAATCTGAAATAAAACAAAACACTAAAAAACAAAGGGACCCGGTCTGGGCCATCCACTGTCAATGACAGGTAGGCCCTGGGGTGCTGAGGTGGCGGAGCTGGGTGCACAAGAGGGGTGTGTGCGCGCACAGAGGCTGTCCAGTGGGGCCTGGGTGTGATAGAGCCAGGATAAAAAAATGGGCGATTTACCACTGGCCCTGGAGGTATTCGAACCCGGGTCTGCAGGTAGTGGGAGAGAGCGGCGAACCACTAGGCTACAGTCAGATTGTTGGTAGAGGAGGGAGGTTCTGGCCTGATTAGAGAGCGCATGGTCGAGCTCCTCTGTTTTCGTCAAAGAAGACGACGTCTGCGACAACAGCGCTGGCGAGGGCAGCCGCGGCGATGGCGGGGCTTGAGGGGTCGCAGCTGGCGAGCGGGTTTTGAAGGAAGTGGAGGGGAGTGCATGCGGTGCATAGATCTCAGCTTGGACGGAACTACTGAACCCAAAGGGCTTCGCCCTTACTGAGCTGACCAAGATAGCTCGAGCTCCTCTATAGAAACAGGGAGATGACGGTGGCAATGGGTCCGACAAGCCACGGCACCGAGCCCAAGCGCCTGCCACAGGTCCCCATGCGCCCTCCCGTGCTCGCATGGCATGCACCCTGTCTATTTGCCTTCTCCCGCGCTCGCGCACAACGCCGCACCCTTGCAGCTCCTCGCCGCATGCCTTGCCGGCCCCGTTGCCGCCGTCGTCTCCCTGTTTTCTGCAGGGGAGCTCGAGCTATCTTGGTCAGCTCAGTAAAGGCGAAGCCCTTTGGGTTTAGTAGTTCCGTCCTAGCCAAGATCCGCGCGCCGCATGCACTCCCCTCCACTTCCTGCAAAACCCGCCCGCTAGCCGCGACCCCTCAAGCCCCGCCACCGCCGCGGCTGCCCACGCCGGCGCCATTGTCGTAGCCGTCGTCTTCTCTGACGGAAAGAGAGGAGCTCGGCCCTGCACTCTCTTATCAGGCCAGCACCTCCCTCCTCTACCAGCAATCTGACTGTAGCCTAGTGGTTCGCTGCTCTCTCCCACAACTCGCAGACCCGGGTTCGAATCCCCCCAAGGCCAGTGGTAAATTGCCCATTTTTCGTTTTTTTTATCCTGGCTCTATCACACCCAGGCCCCACTGGACAGCCTCTATGCGCGCACATACCCCTCCCGCGCACCCAACTCTGCCACCTCAGCACCCCAGGGCCTACCTGTCATTGACAGTGGATGGTCCAGGCCGGGTCCTTTTCTTTTTTTAGTGTTTTGCTTTATTTCAGATTTGTTGCAAGTTGATCTGCTTATATCTTTTAATCTATGCATCAAATTCAAATGGACTCAAAATGAAATCTGCTTAGTTTTTAGTGTAGTTTCATAATATGTATTTTTTCCGCCATGTTTAAAATATTCAAAATGATGTTTGTTTATGTTGTTAAATAACATGTTGAAATTGGTTTAATCCATAACTTTTAAACCGTAGCTCGGTTTGAAATGATCTTTATATGCTTTTGGGGTAGGATTTTGCATAGAACAGCATGGTACAATCTGTTTCTTGTTTAATGTCAGTATAATGGAGTAATAGGCAGAATAGTACCAAACATTAACATGCACATGGGGATTTTCCGGAATTGTTGTCTGTTTCTTCCGGCCCCATTTAAATTGCTTGTATGTTGTAATTAGTATTGTGATGCACACCTTGCCATGTTTAACAACATTTAAATTGGTTGGGTGCTTAACTAGTTCAACTAAATAGTTATGTGTTGTTATGTTAACATTGTTCCTCTTGTCTATTGGGTTTCTTTTAGATAAGTGGTGGTTGTTGCATTTTGCCATGCCATGTTGTTGCACCCATCATGTTCAATTTGTGTTGCATCATACTATGTTCATGCTCATATGCATCATGTCTTGCATCATGTGCTTGTGCATTGCGTCGTGATTGATTTTGTTCCGATGTTTGTACTCTTGTGTTGGGTAGAGCCTGGTGACGATTCGGAGTTCGAGGGTCCTGTCGAGACCGTGTTCGAGGAGCAAGTTTACGATCCCACCGAAGACATACCAGGCAAGATGACCATTCCTTGATATCACCTCTATTGTTGCTATGCTAGTTTCCCCACTCTATTGCTTTGTCGCGATACCTATCCTTTTGCATGTCAACCCCTACCTTGCCACGAAACCTCTAACTACCTTCCTAGCAAACCGTTGTTTGGCTAAGTTACACTTTTGTTCAAGCCTCCCCTCTTATAGCATTGCTAGTTACAGGTGAAGATGAAGTTTGCTCCATTTGGATTGGATATTTTGGGAATATCACAATACCTCTTATTTAAATTGATGCACCTATATACTTGGCAATGGGTGGAAGGCTTGGACTTTTTCTCGGTGTTTTGTTCCACTCATGGTTCTTTAGGTTCCGATAAACCGATGTTATGTTCCTTGATTTTGTGTTCCTAACACGATTGGGGTTTATGGGCCTCCCTTGCTTCTTCGCTTAAAGTAAAGCTTTCCTGAGGAGATCCAACTTTGGTTTTACCATTTGCCTAAGAACTAAAACTTGTCAAGGTAGTTATAAACCCGAGGATTAAACTTGTCAAGGGAGTTATAAACCCGAGGATTAATAATTCAACCCCCTGATATGTCTCCAACATATCTATAATTTTTTATTATTCCATGCTATTATATTATCTGTTTTGGATGTTTAATGGGCTTTAATATACAATTTTATATGATTTTTGGGACTAACCTATTAACCCAGAGCCCAATGCTAGTTTCTGTTTTTACCTTGTTTTTGAGTATCGCAGAAAAGGGATACCAAACAGAGTCCAATTGACCTGAAATTGCATGGAGATTGTTTTTGGACCAAAAGAAGCCCACGGAGTACCGGATATGGACCAGAGGAGTCCCGAGGCCACCACGAGGGTGGGGGGCGTGCCCTACCCCCTGGGCGCGCCCCCTATCTTGTGGCCACCTCGGGGTCCCCCCTGACTTGTTCCTGACTCCAACACCTTTTATATATACCCAAACTTCTAGAACATAACCTAGATCGGGAGTTCCGCTGCCGCAAGCCTCTGTAGCCACCGAAAACCAATCTCGACCCGTTCCGGCACCCTGCCGGAGGGGGCATCCCTCTCCGGTGGCCATCTTCATCATCCCGACACTCTCCATGACGAGGAGGGAGTAGTTCACCCTCGGGGCTGAGGGTATGTACCAGTAGCTATGCGTTTGATCTCTCTCTCTCTCTCGTGTTCTTGAGATGGCACGATCTTGATGTATCGCGAGCTTTTCTATTATAGTTGGATCTTATGATGCTTCTCCCCCTGTATCTTCTTGTAATGAATTGAGTTTTCCCTTTGGAGTTATCTTATCGGATTGAGTCTTTAGGGATTTGAGAACACTTGATGTATGTCTTGCATAGGATACCCGTGGTGACAATGGGGTATTCTATTGATTCACTTGATGTATGTGTTGGTGATCAACTTGCGGGTTCCGTGACCTTGGGAATCTATGCATAGGGGTTGGCACACGTTTTCGTCTTGAATCTTCGATAGAAACTTTGGGGCCTCTTTGAAGTTATTTGTGTTGGTTGAATTGATGGATCTGAGATTGTGTGACGCACATCGTATAATCATGCGCACGGATACTTGAGGTGACAATGGAGTATCTAGGTGACATTAGGGTTTTGGTTGATGTGTGTCTTAAGGTGTTATTCTAGTATGCACTCTAGGATAGATCGATCAGAAAGAATAACTTTGAGGTGGTTTTGTACCCTACAATAATCTCTTCGTTTGTATTCCGCTATTAGTGACTTTGGAGTGACCCTTTGTTGCATGTTGAGGGATAGTTATATGATCCAGTTATGTTATTATTGTTGAGAGAACTTGCACTAGTGAAAGTATGAACTCCAGGCCTTGTTTCAAAGCATTGCAATACCGTTTACGCTCACTTTTACTACTTGTTACCTTGCTGTTTTTATATTTTCATATTAAAAAAACCTATATCTACCACCCATATTGCACTTGTATCACCATCTGTTCGCCGAACTAGTGCACCTATACAATTTACCATTGTATTCGGTGTGTTGGGGACACAAGAGACTCTTTGTTATTTGGTTGCAGGGTTGTTTGAGAGAGACCATATTCATCCTATGCCTCCCACGGATTGATAAACCTTAGGTCACCCACTTGAGGGAAATTTGCTACTGTCCTACAAACCTCTGCACTTGGAGGCCCAACAATGTCTACAAGAAGAAGGTTGCGTAGTAAACATTAAGCTCTTTTCTGGCGCCATTGCCAGGGAGGTGACTGCTTGAAGGTATATCTTTAGATCTTGCAATCGAATCTTTTAGTTTCTTGTTTTATCACTAGTTTAGTTTATAAAAGAAAAGTACAAAAAATGGAATTAAGGTTACCTCCTATGCTTCATATTTTTAATATCTTTCGTGAAAATGCTGGAAAGGAAAATTGTGCCCAAGTACTAGAAGAAGAATGCATTAAAATGTTTGGCACTAAATCTTTGAATGATGAGCATGATTGCAATGTTTTTGGTACGAACTCTTTGAATATCCATAGTACTAATGATGATTGCACTAGTCATGATGAAAATATCTCATATAAGCATGTCAATTTTTGTGGAGTGCATAGAGTTTGCAAATACACACCGAATAGGGAAGATAGATTTTGCAAGAGGCATACGTATTTAGAAACTAAATGGTTGCAAGAAAGGCTAGATGTTTGTGCTGAAAATTAAAATTTTCTTAGCCATCCTTGTGAACTTTGTAATGAACGTGATCATTTAAATATCCAATGCAAATTGTTTCATGATCGAATCGTGTCCAAACATTGTGATGACTTGATTTCCCTTGCACATCATAATGAACTTAGTTTGCTTCTGGGTTATGAAGAAATGAAGCTTATAACTAAGGATCTTCCAGAATTTGTCCTTGATAAAGTTCTTGGTTTTGATCTAGAGAAAATTTATATGTATTGTGCGGTGAATTGCATTGAAAATCCTTATATTGCCAATTAAATAAAGACAAGAAAACAAATAGAAGATGAAGTGAATACTAGTGAAATGGAAGAGGTTTCCCCGTATCCTCCTATTATTTCTTATGATGAATCAGGTAACGAGGAGGAGCCTTCTATTCAACCAATCTCATTAATAAGGAGCTCCAAAAAGAGGATTAAACCCACACATGATGTGAAGAAGAAAAAGAAAAGACGAAGAAGCAAAGGTAAAAAGGTATCCCTTCCAAATGATGTTGCTCCTATTACTCATTGTGTTGATGATAATTGCTATACTATCGGTGCTATCCATACTATTAATGATGAGAGTGATTATGCTTCTGATATGAAAACGCCCAAGCTTGGGGATGATATGTTTCATGAGAATGACATGTTTGAGAATTTATTTGCTGCAATTAATGTTTGTCCCAAGATTGGGGATGCTACATTTGATGAAGATGATATTTTTAGCCTCCCAAGTTTTGATATGCAAATTTATTATGATAATAGCATGCCTCCTATTTATGATGATTATTGTGATGACACTTATGCTATAAAAAGTAGTGATTATTATATTTATAAAACTTGTCATGATTATGATTAACCTTTTTCTGAACATTACTCTTTTAATGTGGAAACAATCTATAGTATTCAAGTTTCTTATGATACTCCCACTATTCCAAATGAGAAGAATTTTGCTTATGTGGAGAGTAATAAAAATTATATACTTGTGCATCATGAAAATAGTGCTTTATGAGATAGTTATATTGTTGAATTCATTCATGATGCTACTAAAATTTATTATGAGGGAGGAATATATGCTTGTAGGAGTTGCAATAATATCAAGTTTCCTCTCTATGTGCTTAAAATCTTGAAGTTATGCTCGTTTTCCCTTCCTATGTTAGTTAATTATTGCTCCCATAAATTTCTTGCGCACAAAATACCTATGCATAGGAAGTGGGTTGGACTTAAATGTGCTAGTTATATTCTTCATAATGCTCTATTTATGTTCCAATTCTTATCTTTTATGCGAGCATCATTGAAATCATCATGCCTAGCTAAAAGGCATTAAAGAAAAGCGCTTGCTGGGAGACAACCCAATATTTACCCCCACTGTTTTTGTGTGTTCACATGATTAAGATACTGTAGTAATCATGTTTTATAGCTTTTGTTTCAATAAATTGTCAGGTAGAACCTTCGGGAAGACTTGGGTGAAACTTAATGTGATCTTGCTATAAAAAACAGAAACTTTGCCCTCGCGAGATTAGCTGCCATTTTTTTACTGGAGAGTGCTTTTTAGTTGATTATTTTTGCAGAAGATTAATAGACAAATTCCTCACTTCCATCAATTTATTTAAGAATATTTTGAGTTACAGAAGTATTCGGAAGTTATAGATTGCTACAGACTGTTCTGTTTTTGACAGATTCTGTTTTCTATGTGTTGTTTGCTTACTTTGATGAATCTATGAGTAGTATCGGAGGGTATGAACCATAGAGAAGTTGGAATACAGTAGATATTACACCAATATTAATTTAGAATGAGTCCACAACAGTAACTAAGTGGTGGTTTTATTTTCTTATACTAACGGAGCTTACGAGTTTTCTGTTGAGTTTTGTGTTGTGAAGTTTTCAAGTTTTGGGTAAAGATTCGATGGACTATGGAATAAGGAGTGGCAAGAGCCTAAGCTTGGGGATGCCCAAGGCACCCCAAGGTAATATTAAGGACAACCAAGAGCCTAAGCTTGGGGATGCCCCGAGAAGGCATCCCCTCTTTCGTCTTCGTCTATCGGTAACTTTACTTGAGGCTATATTTTTATTCACCACATGATATGTGTTTTTCTTGGAGCGTCATTTTGTTTTATTTTGTTTTGCTTCTTGTTTGAATAAGATCCCAAGATCTGAAATTCTTAAATGTTAGAGAGTCTTCACATAGTTACATAATTATTCAACTACTCATTGATCTTCACTTATATCTTTCGGTGTAGTTTGTTGTTTGCTCTAGTGCTTCACTTATATCTTTTTAGAGCACGGCGGTGGTTTTATTTTGAATAAATAGATGAACTCTCATGCTTCACTTATATTATTTTAAGAGTATTTTAGAACAGCATGGTAATTTGCTTAGGTTATGAATTTAGTCCTAATATGATGGGCATCCAAGAGGGATATAACGAAAACTTTCATATAAAGTGCGTTGAATACTATGAGAAGTTTGATACTTGATGATCATTTTGAGATATGAGGATGGTGATATTAGAGTCATGCTAGTAGAGCAGTTGTGAATTTGAGAAATACTTATGTTGAGGTTTGCAAGTCCCGTAGCATGCACGTATGGAAATCATTATGTGAAAAATTTGAAGCATGATGTATTTCTTTGATTGTCATCCTTTGCGTGGAGGTCGGGATCACGCGATGGTTAACTCCTACCAACCCTTCCCCTAGGAGCATGTGTGTAGTGCTTGATTTTGATGACTTGTAGATTTTTGCAATAATTATGTGAGTTCAATATGACTAATGTTGAGTCCATGGATTATACACACTCTCACCCTTCCGCCATTGCTAGCCTCTCTTGTACTGCGCAACTTTCGTCGGTACCATACACCACAATATACCTTACTCAAAACAGCTACCATACCGACCTATCATGGCATTTCCATAGCCATTCCGGGATATATTGCCATGCAACTTCCCATCGTTCCGTTTATTATGACATGCTTCATCATTGTCATATTGCCATGCATGATCATGTAGTTGACATCGTATTTCTGGCAAGGCCACCATGCATAATTTTTCATACTTTTCACTCTTGATTCATTGCACATCCCGGTACACCGCCGGAGGCATCCATATAGAGTCATACTTTGTGTTAGTATCTAGTTGTAATCTTTGAGTTGTAAATAAATAGAAGTGTGATGATCATCATTATTAGAGCATTGTCCTGAAAAAAGGCCAAATAAAAAAAGGGGAAAAAGGCCAAAAAAAGGAATGCCCAAAAAAGGGGGACAATGCTACTATCTTTTTTCCACACTTGTGCTTCAAAGTAGCACCATGATCTTCATGATAGAGAGTCTCTTGTTTTGTCACTTTCATATACTAGTGGGAATTTTCATTATAGAACTTGGCTTGTATATTCCAACGATGGGCTTTCTCAAATGCCCTAGGTCTTAGTGAGCAAGCAAGTTGGATGCACACCCACTTAGTTTCTTTTGTTGAGCTTTCATACATTTATAGCTCTAGTACATTTGTTGCATGGCAATCCCTACTCACTCACATTGATATCTATTGATGGTCATCTCCATAGCCCATTGATACGCCTAGTTGATGTGAGAGCATCTTCCTCTTTCTGTCTTCTCCACAACCACCACTCTATTCCACCTATAGTGCTATATCCATGGCTCGCGCTCATGTATTGCATGAAAGTTGAAAACGTTTGAGAATACTAAAGAATGAAACAATTGCTTGGCTGAAACTGGGGTTGTGCATGATTTGAATATTTTGTGTGACGAAGATGGAGCATAGCCAAACTATATGATTTTGTAGGGATGAACTTTCTTTGGCCATGTTATTTTGAGAAGACATAATTGCTTTGTTAGTATGCTTGAAGTATTATTATTCTTATGTCAATATTAAACTTTTGTCTTGAGTCTTCCGGATTTGAACATTCATGCCACAACAAAGAAAATTGCATTGATAATTATGCTAAGTAGCATTCAACATCAAAAATTCCGTTTTTATCATTTACCTACTCGAGGACGAGCAGGAATTAAGCTTGGGGATGCTTGATACGTCTCCAACGTATCTATAATTTTTTATTGTTCCATGCTATTATATTATCTATTTTGGATGTTTAACGGGCTTTAATATACACTTTTATCTGATTTTTGGGACTAACCTATTAACCCAGAGCCCAATGCCAGTTTCTGTTTTTTCCTTGTTTTTGAGTATCACAGAAAAGGAATACCAAATGGAGTCTAATTGACCTGAAATTGCACGAAGATTGTTTTTGGACCATAAGAAGCCCACAGAGTATCGGAGATGGACCATAGGAGTCCTGAGGCCACCACGAGGGTGGTGGGCGCGCCCTACCCTCCTGGGCGTGCCCCCTATCTCGTGGCCGCCTCTGGGACCCCCTGACTTGTTCTCGACTCCAACACCTCTTATATATACCCAAACTTCAAGAACATAACCTAGATCGGGAGTTCTGCCGCCGCAAGCCTCTGTAGCCACCGAAAACCAATCTAGACCCGTTCCGGCACCCTGCCGGAGGGGGGTATCCCTCTTCGGTGGCTATCTTCATCATCCCGGTGCTCTCCATGACGAGGAGGGATTAGTTCACCCTCAGGGCTGAGGGTATATACCAGTAGCTATGTGTTTGATCTCTCTCTCTCTCTCTCTCTCTCTCTCTCTCTCTCTCTCTCTCTCGTGTTCTTGAGATGGCACGATCTTGATGTATCGCGAGCTTTGCTATTATAGTTGGATCTTATGATGCTTCTCCCCCTCTATCTTCTTGTAATGAATTGAGTTTTCCCTTTGGAGTTATCTTATCAGATTGTGTCTTTAGGGATTTGAGAACACTTGATGTATGTCTTGCGTAGGATACCCGTGGTGACAATTGGGTATTCTATTGATTCACTTGATGTATGTTTTGGTGATCAACTTGCGGGTTCCGTGACCTTGGGAATCTATGCATAGGGGTTGGCACATGTTTTCGTCTTGACTCTCCGATAGAAACTTTGGGGCACTCTTTGAAGTTCTTTGTGTTGGTTGAATAGATGAATCTAAGATTGTGTGACGCATATCGTATAATCATGCCCACCGATACTTGAAGTGACAATGGAGTATCTAGGTGACATTAGGGTTTTGGTTGATGTGTGTCTTAAGGTGTTATTCTAGTACGAACTCTAGGATAGATCAATGAGAAAGAATAACTTTGAGGTGGTTTCGTACCCTACAATAATCTCTTCGTTTGTTCTCCGCTATTAGTGACTTTGGAGTGACTCTTTGTTGCATGTTGAGGGATAGTTATATGATCCAGTTATGTTATTATTGTTGAGAGAACTTGCACTAGTGAAAGTATGAACCCTAGGCCTTGTTTCAAAGCATTGCAATACCGTTTACGCTCACTTTTACCACTTGTTACCTTGCTGTTTTTATATTTTCATATTACAAAAACCTATATCTAGCATCCATATTGCACTTGTATCACCATCTCTTCGCCGAACTAGTGCACCTATACAATTTACCATTGTGTTGGGTGTGTTGGGGACACAAGAGACTCTTTGTTATTTGGTTGCAGGGTTATTTGAGAGAGACCATCTTCATCCTACGCCTCCCACGGATTGATAAACCTTAGGTCATCCACTTGAGGGAAATTTGCTACTGTCCTACAAACCTATGCACTTGGAGGACCAACAACGTCTACAAGAAGAAGGTTGCGTAGTAGACATCACTCCCCGGGCCAGTGCTCGTTTTGAGTGTTGGTCCACCTACCTAGCAGTCGGCGGTGCCACCTCGGGGCAACTCGAGTGTCTGGCTATCGTCCACTTCGCATAGACGGATGAGTGTGTAGATAGGGAGCGCGCAGCTCTGGACATGGGTCTGACTCACTGGGAGATCTCCTTGAGCTAGTTTTCCTTTCCTCGAAGAACCTATGCATCGAGATTCCGAGGACGCTAGGGCCTTCCCTAAGATAAGAGGTTTACCTCTGCTGATCGTGAGATCTTGTTATGGGCTAAGTTGGGACACCCCTGCAGGGTTATGATCTTTCGAAAGTCGTACCCGCGGTTATGTGGCAGATTGGAGTTTGCTAACATCCGGTTGTAGATAACTCGACACAATAACTCCAACATAATACACTATCGTGTGAGTAGTCGTGATGGTCTCTTTTTGAGGGAGTTCATGAAGAGAGCACGACTATGTTATGGATGCCTCGTAGGTAGACATGATCATCTAGTGATCATGGATTAGTTCATGACCGATGGCTTTCACTTCTCTTCTCGCTCTGATGATACGTAAGCTAGCCACCTCATCTACGCTTAGTTCTTGCAGCAGCCCACATATACACTTTCTCCTTACCCAAATCGTTGATAGTTTCGATACTCGGGAATGGGATTGCTGAGTCATCGTGACTCACGGTTTACTACAAACACAGGTATACCCGAGTACGATGCAGGTGATGATCAGGAACTCAAGTGGGAGTTCGATGAGGAGCGTGGGCGTATGTATGTGACGTACCCCAACGATCAGTAGTGGTTCCTACTAGCGCCGATCGGGCATAGTGGGTGGTTATCTTCTTTTCATTTGAATTCATTCGTAGTCAGACTATGTTTGTACTTGGATGAATGTATGACTTATTTACACATTGTGTGAAGTGGCGATTGTAAGCCAACTATGTATTTTCCCCTTTGTTCTTGTACATGGGAATGTGTGAAGATGACCATCTTGCGATCATACCAAAATGCGATTATGCCTCTAAGTTGTGCCTCGACACGTAGGAGATATAGTCGCATCTTGGGCGTTACGGATAACACTGTTAGCTATCTAGTTGACCAACAGTGACTGTGCTGCCACTCTGGATTCCCCTTGAACTATAAAATGAGGACCAAGGCGAGCTAGAAAAGGATTCAGACCCTTATAGACTGATACGCGCATAGCTGCTCTCCCCGAGGCAACCTTGTTGGGATTGAGCGCTATGTGCTTGTCACGCTCCCTCATCAAATCCACCAAAGGAGGAGTAGGGTTTTACGCTTCACAGCGCCCCAAACCTAGGTAAAAATGACCAGCGTCACCCCCAGTCGTGATGCTCGATGATCTCCGCTCTTTGTGCAACGCACCCTTCCCCCTTGCCGAACCACGAGGGGCCAATGGTCCCATAGGTGATCGTGCTTTCCCACGACATCTTTGGCGCGCTAGGTAGGGGGAAGCGCTTGCACGGATCCGAGATTGTGAATAGCACATCGATCTTCATCATCGTCTTCTTCATCGCCAGCTTCATCACCCATGGTGCCCAAGAAGAAGTCCAGTGCGACAGCGCAACCCTCCCCTTCGAAGGCCCCCTCGCATGCAGCCAATGGTGCCATGGGCACTGCAAGGACGCTGGGGAACACTGGTGCTGTGGGGGACGTTATCGGTGCAGGGGGCACAGCCATCGTCTCCCCCATGGCCGAAGTGGGGGTGGAGGATGTCGGAGGAGGGCGGCATCAACAACATTCCGACGGCCATGTTTCAAAAGGTGTGGGCGGGGAAGGGATTCAACCTCTGCATCATCACCGCGCTGGGGGGACGCAGTCACAGCGACAACGCCCGCTCCGGTATGAGCCGCGACCCCCCGCTGCCACTTTCACGGGCGCAACTGCAGGGCACGTGCCTCCCCCAGTGTAGGGAGATCATGACGCACCACCAAACGGGGTCGTCAACCCCCAGGTGCATCCTCCTCATCGTCAAGCTGCCCCAGCGACTAGCTCGCAGCGACGGGAGCACGGCAACACCGCCACGGCCGGCGCCGCCAGAAGTCGGGCGACGTCACGATCTATGTCGTCTATGCCAAGCACTGCTTCGGAAGCCATGGCGCGTGCCCAGCTCCTACTGAGATTCCCGCCAACGGCCAATCAAATGAATGAATGGAGAACCACCATTCATAGTTTGATTGGTTTCGCTGAGGTGGGAGGATCGCAGTGGGCGGGGCCACCGCTGCACCCACAAGCAACGGCAATGACCCAAGCTGTTGTCCATGCTAGAGGGGCCGTCCCGAGGTTCAGTCCCCTCCACGACAGTCAACAAAGGGACTGCGGCCAGAGGCATGCGATCAAGAGTTAGACGAGGTATCGATGGCCTCCTCTGACCCTCGGGCTCGTCAAGATCAGTGTCAGGTCCTAGAAGACGGGCGGAGGGAAGACGCGTGCATCACCATAGAACGACACCGCGAAACCCACCGCTAGTCTGACAGGCGCAATGGCCCGATGTTGATGAACCAGTGCCTAGTGGAGGTGGGTACCCGCCTTTCGAGGTTGGGTGCCCGCCTTCACTCACGAGCTGCGGCAAGTCCGTTGGCCATCAGCTCGTGTGTTCAAGCCCGAGATACCAGAGATATATGCTGGAAGGTTGTACCCGGCAGAGTTCTTGAGCATCTACACCATTGCCGTTCGAGCCGCCGGAGGAAGAGATGAAAAGGTGTTCGCGAACTACTTCCCTTTGGCCCTCAAGCCAAATGTGAGGTCGTGGCTGATGCACCTGCCATAGAACTCCAATTCGACCTGGGCTAACATGTGCAATGAGTTTGTTGGCGCCTTTACTAGCGGCCATCAAGAGCTAGGGTGGCCCAGCGACTTGCAGCTCCTCAAACAAAAGGAAGGGGAGAGTTTGCAAAAGTACATGCAGAGGTTTAGCCGGGTGCACAGGAACATTCCAGATATCCACCAGGCAGCTGTGATTGCCGCGTTCCAGTCCAACGTGTGCAACCATAGGATACGTTCCAAGATGAACGAGCAGTTCCCCAAGACTGTGAACGAGCTTTACACCTTGGCAGATAAGTGTGCCCGTACAGAAGAGGGGAGGAAACTCCCCAGAGAGGAATACGTCATCGAAGTTGATTCAGAGGATGACGACGATGCTGTCGAACATAAAAAGAAGAACAAGAAACGCAACAAGAAGCGCAAGGAGAAGGCAGTGCTGGTTGTCGAAGGTTCTGTCACCCCTAGTACTGACAAGAAGGCCAAGGCCGAGGCTCCCGGCAAGGAGGTTGCCACATCCACTGACTATCGGGAAGCCGTGGCGACCGAGAAGGCTGGGAAGGCTGACAGACCGTACTGCAAGAGCCACCGGACCAAGGGCCACGATCTCCAAGAGTGTCATCAAGTCGAGCAACTCATCAAGAAGCAAAAGGCTGAGTACAAGGAGTGTGACAAGGTAACAGACCAAGAAGGCGTTGGGGGAAAGGCCGCGGTGGTAGAGGGAACCGCCACAGTAAGGTCCCTCAGCATCAAGGGAAACCTGCCAAGGGCCATGAGAAGAAAGGAGACAATGAAGAAAGTGAAGGAGACGAAGAGGAAACCAACAAGCAAGAGTTTTAGAAATCCACTGAGGCCCTATGCGTTGACGGGGGTGCATCCTTGCATTCCTCTCACTGCCAACTTAAATAGTGGGCACGTGAGGTCAACGTCGTGGAGCCAGTAGCGGATTCTCGAAAACCACTCAAGTGGTCCTGCACGCCCATCATCTTTGAGGAAGAGGATCACCCTGACCGCACCACTGTGGTAGGGTGTTTGCCATTGTTGGTCTTTCCAACAATCCGCAACCTCAAAGTCACAAAGATGTTGGTTGACGGCGTGGCAGGTTTGAATCTTATTTCCCCCAAGGTAATCAACAAATTGCAAATGTCAGATGAAGACCTCAAGGTTACTGGCACGTTTCAAGGAATCAGCCTCGGCAGGATCCGTCCTAAGGGAAAAATTGTGTTGCCGGTGAAATTTGGAGGAGAGCTGAACCACCGGACAGAGAAGGTTGTGTTTGATGTGCTCGACCTGCCACTGATGTACAATGGGATCCTTGGTCGTCTCGCCCTGGCGAAATTCACGACGGGGCCAATGGGCATCATTTCTATCCCTTCAGACAAGAAGGACGCAGTCATCTGCGTAGACAAGATGTACCGGGAAGTAGTCGCTGCCAAAGCCTCCAAAGCTGCAGTTCCCATCGAGGAGAAAGGAGAAAAAGGCTAGCAGAGACGACGGTAAGCGTGCCTCTTTGGAGTGCGATGCGCCCGTCGATGACTTACCGGGGAGCTGCAATAGCAAGAGGTCCAAGGTTGATGTACCTAATGTGAAGAGGGTCCCGACAGGGCTGGCTGGCGCTGATGGTACGTTCACTATCATCTCACCCTGGATGACAAATAGGAAAGCGCGCTCGTTGCCTTCCCGCGGGCGAATGTCGATGTGTTTGCTTGGCAACCATCTGACACCACCGGCGTTCCTAGGGAGGTAATCGAGCACCACCTTACTGTCAGCCCTCATGCCCGACCCGTCAAGCAAAAAGTCAGCAAACAAGCCTTGGAGCAGTATGTGATAGCCTGGCTTATTAGGGATGATAGACTACTCATATAAATAAGGAATTCCTTCTTTTCCGGGAGCCCATTCGGATAGAACTGCAAAGTTAAGCGTGCCCAGCTTGGAGTAGTTTCAGGATGGGTGACCGGCCTGGAAGTTGCTCTCGGGTACGCACGAGTGAGGAAAAAGTGCGCAGAAAAGACTAGTATTGATATGTGGGGCCAGTCTAGATCCCGTTTAATGCCCCAGATGTAACACTTTCCCAATATGGCAATATATAAACTTTGGCTTCATCAATTCCTTTTCGGGCTCTTCTTTCATTTCAGGTTTCTTCGTTTTGTCGTGTGCGTGTGTGCATTTCATCCATGTCATGTTGTCATGTGCATTGCATTGCATTTGTGTTGTCCCTTGCATCCAGTCCCACTCGTCTCTTCCCGTTGTCCGTTTCGAGTTCCGACGCTCTCACACGTGCCCGTGGCATCCCCAAGTCCTTCTTTCATGTGTGGCCATGTAACGTTTCCGGAATGACGTGAGACTTGTCGTGCGATGTTGTTTCGGTACGTGTAGGCCGCCTGTCAAGTTTCGTCGCGTTTGGAGTTCGTTTGGTACTCCAACGGTTAACCTAATGGGCTAAAAGAACCTCTTCTTTAAGGCCCAAGACCCCCTCCACAACAGCCCACTAACCCAGCACAACCCTTCCCATCACCTCGGTCGTCGAATTGTGATCGCGTGGCCGAAAACCGCTCCCCATTTGGAGTCTCCTAGCTCCTTGTGCCTATAAAAACGTCCACACCCTTCCATTTTCGGGCGAAACCCTAATTTTTCTCCTCCCGCAGCCACCGGACGTGTCCGTACGTCGCCGGACACATCCAGCCGCCTCCGCGCCAGTCAGATCCCGCCACGTGTCCTCCCGCCGCCGCGGCCCGCGGGGCCCGAATCGGGCCCGCGGGAGCCCAGCCACCGCCGCCTCGACGGGTCGCCTCCGCCTCCGCGCCGCGCGCGCTTCCCCGTCGGGCTCTGCTGTCTCCGCCGCCGGGGCCGGCTCTGCCGCCGCCCGACGCCAGCTCCGCTGCCGCCCGACGCCGGCCGCCTCGAGGTCGCCGCCCCGCTGCCTATCTCCGCCGCCTCGCCGCCCGAGGACCCGTCGCTGCCGCCTCCGCCACGGGCGCCGGCCACCTTACCCCATCGGCCGACGCCACCGCGCCGGCCACCTCGCCTCGTCGGCCCGACGCCACCGCGCCGGCCACTGCGTCCCCGCTGGCCGGCCGGAGCCGCCCTCACCGCCGATCCACGAGCTCCCGGGCTCCAGCCGCCGATCCGCGCCGGGGAAACCCTAGCGGGTCCAAGACCCGCTCCGCACCCGCACCCGCTTCGCCGTTGACCCAATCCGCCCCGTGGACCCGATCCGCGAGGTAGATCCTGTTTTTTCTCTAAGTCCCTAAATTGCATATTTTTGTTGCATCTTTGACTGCTGGTAACTATTTGTGTGCTTATCCAAATTATGCATATGATATGTCAAAATGACCGTGGTGATGTGTAATACGTTTTGTTCCATTGTGTCATGCTTGTTTGAGTCCATCTAGAGGTCCTAATCATCATGAGAAGAGTGCTACTTGATATAAACTGCTGCTACTTGTTATTTTCATGCCATGTTTGAGATGTGATAACTTGGTGCATGTTTATCCAAATGAAGCAAATGAGATGTCAAAATGTTCATCATGAGATGCTTTACATGATGGTTGCTGTAGCATGCATGTTAGGGTTCATATTGCCGTGTTAAACTTGGTTGCAAAAGTGCATGTGACTGTTAAGTTTTGCAACATGTTATGATATGCTGATTTGAAGAGCTCGTTGCTATTGATGTGTTTGTCCCCTTGTCACATGCCAATATGTTTTAGAATATCCATGATGTGGTCTTTGCTGTGGTGCAAACCATTTTCCATGATATGCCTTGAGGTGACTTAAACATGCTTGTAAACATGCCATGCCAACTTAACTGTTTTATACTTAGTGAAATTTCTACGAAGTATGGAATTTGTCTTATCCTGATGCTATGTTTGCTTGATGCCCTAGGCAAATCCATGTTAGTTTTGGGGTGGCCATTGATCATTCCTTGTTTTACATGTTGTTTTCTATACATCCATGCCCTCACTTGCTCATATGGCTTGCTGTAGCTTATTTAATTCTTGCTCCCAAGTTGCTATAAAATATTACTGCCAGGTTTTTAACGTCATGATCAAAATGTTGTAGCTTGTTGCTATTGATCCATGCCCCCTATGGTGTTGCTCCAATGGAGTTGTTTGCTGTAGGATATGTCTACTTTATGTCCATGCTTCGTGTCACCATGTTTGAGTGCTGTAGGGTATATATTTCTTGCTCCAAAGTTGCTATGTGGCTGTTAATTTCAGCTTTGCATTGTTTCTTGTTTCAGGTGCATGTGTTGAACCGCTGCTCCGTTTTGAGCGTTCCCTATATGAAACTTGTGTGATTTTGCATGTAGAATCTTAATATCATCTTGTTTACATGTTTGGAGTATGTTTGCTTGATGTTTGGGTGCATTTTGCACCGTTGCCATGCTTAACTTGTTTTGCTCATATCTTCTAGACCGTAGCTCCATTTTAAACAAACTTTATATGAAACTTGACTAGATTTTCTTTTAGATCATCATGGTGCATGTTAACTTGCTGTTTAACAACTTTAACTTAAGGTTTGTTCAGATCTGGACCATTTTCAACATATGCATATGAGGACTTACCGGATTTGCTTTATGTGGATTCCGGCCTCATTTAAACTTGTTGTCTTGTGTTGTTATTGTGTGCTTCATCCCTTGACATGAATTGCATCATACATGCATCATGTTGATTGTGCATTGCACCTTGTTTGATTTCATGCCTCGTTGTGTTCTTGTGTTGAGTAGAGCCGGAAGCCGAGACCGAGACCGAGAATGAGGTTACTACCGAGGTTGAGTACGAGGAGCCGTCTTACGATCCCATCGACGACTCGACAGACAAGATGACCTGACCCAGATATCATTACTATCTTTGCCTATTGCTAGAAGTCTCGCTCTTTAGCTTATTGCCTCGATGCCCATGTTTGTTTGTCAGCCTCCTATTGTAACCATGAATCTGTCTAACCACCCAACCTAGCAAACCTTTGTTTGGCTAAGTAAGCTTCGCTCAGCCCCTCTTATAGCATTGCTAGTTGCAGGAGAAGATTTGGAGATTCTTGCTTCATGTTGAAGTTATTGTTGGGATATCACACTATATAAACTCTTAAAATAAATCATCTATATATTGGTAATGGGTGGAAGGCTAAGCCTCTTCTTGGTGATTTGTTCCACTCATGCCGCCCTAGGAACCGTATAAACCGGTGTTATGTTCCTTGATTATGCGTTCCTAACATGGTTGGGGTTATGGGACCCCCTCGATAACCCGCTTAGCGCTAAACCTTTTCCAGCAAGGCCCGACATTGGTACTCCATTTGCCTAATAACTAAAACTTGCATAGGGACTAGCTATCCGCATTTCTTAATCAACCCCCGGGCCAGTGCTCCACATGAGTGTTGGTCCAACCTAGAGCATCTTGCGGCACTGCCCCTTGGCAACTCGAGGTATCTGGATGCTGTAACCATAGCTCATCCGGTCGTGCCCTGAGACTAGATACACGCGGCTACTGTCAGGGTGTCGGCACGCCGGGAGGTCTTGCTGGATTAGTTTTACCTATGTCGGTATATCTTGAGCACGGGATTCCGAGAATACTCGGGTCTTCCCACCTTGGAGTTGCGACTCCGCAGATCGTGAGCCTGTCATGGGCTAAGTTGGGACACCCCTGCAGGGTTTTGAACTTTGGAAAGCCGTGCCCGCGATTATGTGGCAGATGGGAATTTGTTAATATCCGGTTGTAGAAAACTTGACACCATGTTCAGAACACACTACCAGCCTGAGTAGCCGTGACGGTCATTTTCCGAAAGGGGTTCGGGAAGTGAACATGGTGGGGTTATGATTGACGTGCTTAGATAGGATCACTTCGTGATCACTTTGATGCTCGTGGCACTTCTCTTCTCGCTCTAAACACGTAAGCTAGCGCTAGTGCAGCTGCAACCTTTATCTTTTCTTCAGCCTTGTTCCACACCCAAGGCTTGGATAGTTTTGTTACCTGGGAACGGGATTGCTGAGTCCTCCGTGGCTCACAGATTCTACACCACACCAGATGCAGGTACTATGGTGGACTACTCAGGTGACGACACGGAGCTGTACTGGGAGTTCGATGAAGAACGTAGTCGATACTATGTGCACTATCCCGATGATCAGTAGTGGTTTCTACTAGGGGTGATTTGGACCTGTGGCTTTATGTATTTGGTATCTTTCATTTGGATCTTCGTCCGTAGTCGGACTGTGATTTTATTTGGATGATGATTTGCTTATGTAATGTATTGTGTGACGTGGCGAGTGTAAGCCAACTATCCTTTTGCAATTTCATCCCTATTTTTACATGAGTCGTGCAAAGATACCAAACTTGAGATCATTCTAGAATGGGCTTATACCTTTAAGTCGTGCCTCGACACGTAGGAGGTATAATCCCATCCTGGGCATTACATCCCGCCAGGAGTAACGACCACCATTGGCGTGTCCGGGGCGTTACAAGTTCGTATCAGAGTCGACCCTCGCGGTTACACGGATGTTTGCGGACAGGTGCTCACTCATGTTGTTCATGATGTTTGTGACCCGTCGTGGCACACGACATGGCACATGTATCGGACTGGATGCACATACGTTTGTGCCAAGAGGGAACGTTCATGTGGCCCGACGAGGACGTCGATTCCTTTGAGTGGGTGTGTATGTGATAGTCTGGCTTATTAGGGATGATAGACTACTCATATAAATAAGGAATTCCTTCATTTACGGGAGCCCATTCGGATTGAACTGCAAAGTTAAGCGTGCTCAGCTTGGAGTAGTTTCAGGATGGGTGACCGACCGGGAAGTTGCTCTCAGGTGCGCACGAGTGAGGACAAAGTGCGCAGAAAATACTAGTATTGATATGTGGGGCCATTCTAGATCCCGCAGGAGTAACCAACGCCCCGGACACGCCCGCTGGTGGTCGTTACTCCTGGCGGGATCTAGACTGGCCCCACATATCAATACTAGTATTTTCTGCGCACTTTGTCCTCACTCGTGCGCACTCGAGAGCAACTTCCCGGACGGTCACCCATCCTGAAACTACTCCAAGCTAAGCGCGCTTAACTTTGGAGTTCTATCCAAATGGGCTTCCAGAAAAGAAGGAATTCCTTATTGATATGAGTAGTCTATCATCCCTAATAAGCCAGGCTATCACATACACCCTCACTTAGAGGAACCGACATCCTCGTCGGGCCACAGGAACGTTCCCACTTGGAACATAGGTCTATGCTTCCAGTCCGGCACATGTGCCATGCCGTGTGCCACGACGGGTCACAAACGTCATGCACAACATGACCGCGCACATGTCCGCAAACATCCGTGTAACCTCGAGGGTTGGCTCTGATACCAACTTTTAACGCCCCGGACACGCCCGCCGTTGGTCGTTACTCCTGGCGGGATCTAGACTGGCCCCACATATCAATACTAGTATTTTTTGCGCACTTTGTCCTCACTGGTGCGCACCCGAGAGCAACTTCCCGGTCGGTCACCCAGCCTGAAACTACTCCAAGCTGAGCACGCTTAACTTTGGAGTTCTATCCGAATGGGCTTCCCGAAAAGAAGGAATTCCTTATTTATATGAGTAGTCTATCATCCCTAATAAGCCAGGCTATCACACGGCAGCAGTTCATTGCCGAGGAAATCAGGAAACTCGAAGAAGCTTGTTTGGTCAGAGGAGTATTGCATCCAACATGGTTGGTGAACCCTGTAGTAGTGCGCAAGGCGAATGGAAGGGGATGCTTTACATAGATTACACAAATCTGAATAGAGCATGCCGAAAGGACGCATTCCCCTTGCCGCGCATCGACCAGATCGTGGATTCCACTACCGGGTGTGATATGCTTTCTTATCTGGATGCCTACTCTGGATACTGATGTCTACTACACAACTTGTTCTTGTAGACTCGTGTTGGGCCTCCTAGCGCAGAGTTTTGTAGGACAGTAGCAAATTTCCCTCAAGTGGATGACCTAAGGTTTATCAATCCGTGGGAGTTATATGATGAAGATAGTCTCTCTCAAACAACCCTGCAACCAAATAATAAAAAAGTCTCTTGTGTCCCCAACACATCAAATAAAATGGTAAATTGTATAGGTGCACTAGTTCGGCGAAGAGATGGTGATACAATTGTAATATGGATAGCAGGTATTGATTTTTGCAATAGGAACAATAAAAAATAGCAAGGTAGCAAGTGACAAAACAGAACACAAATGGTATTGCAATGCTTGCAAACAAGGCCTAGGGTTCGTACTTTCGCTAGTGCAATCTCTCAACAATACTAATAAAATTGGATCATATAACTATCCCTCAAAGTGCGATCAAGAATCACTCCAAAGTTCCTATCTAGCGGAGAACATAAGAAGGAATTGTTTGTAGCTATTCTTTTTAATCGATCTATCCAAGAGTTCGTACTAAAATAACACAAGTTATTCTTTCCGATCGATCTATCAAGAGTTCGTATTAAAATAACACAAGTTCTTCTTTCCGATCGATCTATCAAGAGTTCATACTAAAATAACTCCAAAAAAAATTCAAATTCATAATACTCAATCCAACACAAAGAACTTCAAAGAGTGCCCCAAAATTTCTATCGGAGAAATAAAGACAAGAACGTGCATCAACCCCTATGCATAGATTACCCCAATATCACTTCAGGAATCTGTGAGTTGACTGCCAAAACATATATCAAGTGAATCAATACGATACCCCATTGTCACCACGAGTATTCAATTGCAAGACATATCTCAAGTGTTCTCAATCATAAAAGTATACAATCCAAAGAAATCTCAAAGGGAAAACTCAATTCATCACAACATAGAGAGGGGAAAACACCATATGATCCGACTATATTAACAAAGCCCGCAATACATCAAGATTGTGCATCTCAAGAACACGAGAACACATAGCTACTGGTAGAAACCCTCAGCCCCAAGGGTGGATGATACGTCCATTTTGCATCATGCTTTTATGTTGATATTTATTGCACTATGGGCTGTTATTACACGGTACGACACAATACTTATGCCTTTTCTCTCTTATTTTACAAGGTTTACGTGAAGAGGGAGAATGCCGGCCACTGGAATTCTGGGTTGGAAAACGAGCAAACATTGGAGACCTATTCTGCACAACTCAAAAAGCCCTGAAACTCCACAAAACACCGTTTCAGAAAATATAAAAAATATCCGGCAAAAGAGATATGTCAGGGGGGCCACCACCTGTCCACGAGGGTGGGGGGCGCACCCCCTGCCTCGTGGGCCACCTGGTGAGTCCCCGATGCCCATCTTCTCCTATATGTGGTGTTTTGACGTCGAAAAAATCAAGAGGAGGCTATCGGGACAAAACACCACCGCCTCGAGGCGGAACCTTGGAGGAACCAATCCAGGGCTCCGACGGAGCTGTTCTACCGGGGATACTTCCCTCCGGGAGGAGGAAATCGTCACCGTCGTCATCACCAACAACTCTCTCATCTTGGGGAGGGTTATCTTCATCAACATCTTCACCAACACCATCTCCTCTCAAACCCCAGTTCATCTCTTGTATCCAATCTTTGTATCAAAACCTCAGATTGGTCCCTATAGGTTGCTCGTAGTGTTGATTACTCCTTGTAGTTGATGCTAGTTGGTTTACTTGGTGGAAGATCATATGTTCAGAATTATTATGCATATTAATACCCCTCTGATTATGAACATGAATATGCTTTTTGAGTAGCTACGTTTGTTCCCGAGGACATGGGAGAAGTCTTGCTATAAGTAGTCATGTGAATTTGGTATTCGTTTGATATTTTGATGAGATGTATGTTGTACCTCTAGTGGTGTCATGTGAACATCGACTACATGACACTTCACCATTGTTTGGGCCTAGAGGAAGGCGTTGGGAAGTAATAAGTAGATGATGGGTTGCTAGAGTGACAGAAGCTTAAACCTTAGTTTATGCGTTGCTTCGTAAGGGGCTGATTTGGATCCACATGTTTCATGCTATGGTTAGGTTTACCTTAATACTTCTTTTGTAGTTGCAGATGCTTGCAATAGAGGTTAATCATAAGTGGGATGCTTGTACAAGTAAGGGCAACACCCAAGCACTAGTCCACCCACATACCAAATTATCAAAGTAACGAACGCGAATCATATGAACGTGATGAAAACTAGCTTGACGATAATTCCCATGTGTCCTCGGGAGCACTTTCCTTCATATAAGAGTTTGTCCAGACTTGTCCTTTGCTACAAAAAGGATCGCGCCGTCTTGATGCAACTTATTTTCTTTTACTATTTGTTAGTTGTTACCAATTACCTTATCACAAAACTATCTATTATCGATAATTTCAGTGCTTGCAGAAAATACCTTACTGAAAACTGCCTATCATTTCCTTCTGCTCCTCGTTGGGTTCAAAACTCTTACTTATCGAAAGGACTACGATAGATCCCCTGCACTTGTGGGTCATCAAGACTCTTTTCTGGTGCCGTTGCCAGGGAGTGAAGCGCCTTTGGTAAGGAAAAAATTATATAGTGTGCTGAAATTTACTGTCACTTGTTAGTATGGCTCATAATCCTTTGAGGGGCTTGTTCGGGGTATCTTCACCCTGACCTGTAGAGCAAAGAGTTACTCCTCAACCTACTGAACCTATTGAAAATGTTTGCTTTGAAATTCCTTCGGGTATGATAGAGAAACTGCTAGCTAATCCCTTTACAGGAGATGGAACACTTCATCCCGATTTGCTCCTAATCTATGTGGATGAAGTTTGTGGATTATTTAAGCTTGTAGGTATGCCCGAGGATGTTATCAAGAAGAAGGTCTTCCCTTTATCTTTGAAGGGAGATACATTGACATGGTTTAGGCTATGTGATGATATTGGATCATGGAACTACAATTGATTGAAGTAGGAATTTCATCAGAAGTTCTATCCTATGCATTGATACGTCTCCAACGTATCTATAATTTTTGAATGTTCCATGCTATTATTTATGAGGTTTTGGATGTTTAATGGGCTTTGCTATACACTTTTATATTATTTTTGGTACTAACCTATTAACCCAAAGGCCCAGTCCAGATTGCTGTTTTTTGCCTATTTAGTTTTTGCAGAAAAGGAATATCAAACGGAGTCCAAACAGAATGAAACTTCGGGAGAGATATTTTTGGAGCAAAATACACACGGGAGACTTGAGAACCACAAAGTATTTGGTTCTTTTCTGAACTCTTTATGTATGATTATAATATCCTTGCAAGTCTCTTCGAATTATTGGTTTGGTTTGGCCTACTAGATCTATAGTTCTTGCAATGGGAGAAGAGCTTGGCTTTGGGTTCAATCTTGCGGTGTCCTTTCCCAGTGACAGTAGGGGCAACAAGGCACGTATTGTATTGTTGCCATCGAGGATAAAAAGATGGTGTTTATATCATATTGTCTGAGTTTATCCCTCTACATCATGTCATCTTGCTTAAGGTGTTACTCTGTTCTTATGAACTTAATACTCTAGATGCATGCTGGATAGCGTTCGATGTGTGGAGTAATAGTAGTAGATGCAGAATCGTTTCGGTCTACTTGTTTCGGACGTGATGCCTATATATAATGATCATTCCTGGATAGTCTCATAAGTATTCTCTTTTATATCAATTGCTCCACAGTAATTTGTTCACCCACCGTAGAATTCCGCTATCATGAGAGAAGCCACTAGAGAAACCTATGGCCCCCGGGTCTATTCTCAACATATCAATCTACAATCTACTTTAGTTTTCCGCTTTTACTTTCTGTTCTTATATAAAAAATATCAAACTATCCTATCTATAAGATCTCACTTTCGTAAGTGACCGTATAGGGATTGACAACCCCTTATCGTGTTGGCTGCGAAGTTCTTATTGTTTGTGCTGGTGCGAGGGACTCGCGCGTGGTCTCCTACTGGATTGATACCTTGGTTCTCAAAAACTGAGGGAAGTACTTACGCTACTGTGCTGCATCACCCTTTCCTATTCGACGGAATACAACGCAAGCTCGAGAAGTAGCAAGAATAATTTCTGGCGCCGTTGCCGGGGAGGCTTACACAAAAGTCATATACAAAGTACGTATCACAAACCCTTATCCCTCGCATTACATTTTTTGCCTCTCGTTTTCCTCTCCCCCACTTCACCCTTGTCGTTTTATTTGCCCTTCTTTTGCCGTGTGTTTATCGTTCGCTTGCTTCTTGTCTGCTTGTGTGTTGGATTGCTTGCTTGTCAGTATGGCTCAGAACAATACGAAATTGTGTGACTTCTCCAATACCAACAATAATGATTTTATTAGCACTCCGATTGCTCCTATTACCGATACTGAATCTTGTGAGATCAATGCTGCTCTGTTGAATCTTGTCATGAAAGATCAATTTTCCGGCCTTTCTAATGAAGATGCCGCTACCCATATAAACAACTTTGTTGATTTGTGTGATATGCAAAAGAAAAGGGATATGGATAACGATGTTGTTAAATTGAAGTTATTTCCATTTTCACTTACAGATCGTGCTAAAACTTGGTTTTCCTCTTTGCCAAGAAATAGTATTGATTCGTGGAATAAGTGTAAAGATGCTTTTATCTCTAAGTATTTCCCTCCTGCTAAGATCATCTCTCTTAGAAACGATATTATGAACTTTAAGTAACTAGATCATGAGCATGTTGCATAAGCTTGGGAGAGAATGAAATTAATGATACGTAATTGCCCTACACATGGTTTGAACTTATGGATGGTTATTCAAAACTTTTATGCTGGCTTGAATTTTGCTTCTAGAAATCTTTTAGATTCGGCCACAGGAGGCACTTTCATGGAAACTACCTTAAAAGAAGCTACCAAACTCCTAGATAATATTATGGTTAATTATTCTCAATGGCACACCGAAAGATCTACTAGTAAAAAAGTGCATGCTATTGAGGAGATTAGTGTTTTGAGTGGAAATATGGATGAACTTATGAAATTATTCACTGCTAAGAGCGCTTCTTCTGATCCTAATGATATGCCTTTATCCACGTTGATTGAAAATAATAATGAATCTTTGGATGTGAATTTTGTTGGTAGGAATAATTTTGGTAACAATGCTTATTGAGGAAACTTTAATCCTAGGCCTTTTCCTAGTAATTCCTCTAATAATTATGGAAATTCCTACAATAACTCTTATGGAAAGATGCCTTCTGAATTTGAAACTAGTGTTAAGGATTTTATGAATCCGCAAAAGAATTTCAATGCTTTGCTTGAAGAAAAATTGCTTAAGATTGATGAATTGGCTAGAAGTGTGGATATAATTACTCTTGATGTTGATTCTTTGAAACTTAGATCTATCCCACCTAATCATGATACCAATGAGTCTCTCAAACCTATGAGAATTTCCATTGATTAATGCAAAAAAGGACCGCTAGGATGCGTACTAAAAGAGAGAATTATATAAAAGCATGTTCTTCTAGTTATCATGAAAATAAAGATGAAGATATGAAAGTTATTGATGTGTGTCCTATTAGACCCTTGTTTTCTAGTATGAATCTTGATGAATATGGGATTGGATATGTGTCTACTTTAATTAAAAGGTGTCCCAATGATTCGGAGTTTTTAGATCTTGATGCTAAAAGTGTTAAAAGTGGGATTGAAGAGATTAAAAATTTGCATAGTGATGAACCCACCACTTTGGATTTCAAGGGATTCAATTATGATAATTGCTCTTTGATTGATTGTATTTTCTTGTTGCAATCCGTACTAAACTCTCCGCATGCTTATAGTCAAAATAAAGCTTTTACCAAACATATAGTTGATGCTTTGATGCAATCTTATGAAGAAAAACTTGAATTAGAAGTATCAATCCCTAGAAAGCTTTATTATGAGTGGGAACCTACTATTAAAATTAAAATTAAAGATAATGAATGCTTTGCTTTGTGTGATTTGGGTGCAAGTGTGTCCACTATCCCAAAAACATTGTGTGATTTGTTAGGATTCCATGGGCTTGATGATTGTTCTTTAAATTTGCATCTTGCGGATTCTACCATTAACAAACCTATGAGAAGGATTAATGATGTTATTATTGTTTCCAATAGGAATTATGTGCCCGTAGATTTCATTGTTCTTGATATAGATTGCAATCCCTCATGTCCTATTATTCTTGGTAGACCTTTCCTTAGAATGACTGGTGCAATTATTGATGTGAAGGAAGGAAATATTAGATTCCAATTTCCGTTAAGGAAATGCATGGAAAACTTTCCTAGAAATAAAATCAAATTACCATATGAATCTATTATGAGAGCCACTTATGGATTGCCTTCCAAAGATGGCAATACCTAGAACTATCCATGTATCGTGCCTAGCTAGGGGCGTAAAACGATAGCGCTTGTTGGGAGGCAACCCAATTTTATATTATTATTTTTTGCTTCTATTTAGGAATAAATATTGCATCTAGCTTCTTCTTAGATGTGGTTTTGTGTTTTAATTAGTGTTGGTGCCAAGTAGAACCTTTGGGAAGACTTGTGTGAAGTTTATATGATCTTGCTGTGAAAAACAGAATCGTTAGCGCTCGCTAGAATGGTCACCAGATTTTACTGGAGTGTTCTATTTAGTTGATTCTTTTTGCAGATGATTAATAGACAAATTCCTCACGTTTACCAATTTATTTCAATTTTTTTGGAGTTACAGAAGTATGCGGAAGTTACAGATTACTACAGACTGTTCTGTTTTTGACAGATTCTGTTTTTCGTGTGTTGTTTGCTTATTTTGATGAATCTATGAGTAGTATTGGGGAGTATGAATCATAGAGAAGTTGGAATACCGTAGGTTTAACACCAATATAAACAAAGTAGGAGTTCAGTACAGTACCTATGAGTAGTGGTTTGTTTTCTTATACTAACGGAGCTCACACGATTTTTGTCTAAGTTTTGTGTTGTGAAGTTTTCAAGTTTTGAGTATTGCTTTGATGGACTATGGAACAAAGAGTGGCAAGAGCCTAAGCTTGGGAATGCCCAAGGCACCCCAAGGTAAAATTAAAGGACAACCAAAAGCCCAAGCTTGGGTATGCCCCGGGAAGGCATTCCCTCTTTCGTCTTCATCTATCGGTAACTATACTCGGAGCTATATTTTTATTCACCACATGATATGTGTTTTACTTGGAGCATCATGTATAATTTGAGTCTTTGCTTGCTAGTTTTCCACAATTATCCTTGCTGGACACACCTTTTTGAGAGAGATAAATAAGGCCTAGGAATTGTTAGAACACTCTATGTGCTTCACTTATATATTTTGAGTTGAATAGTTTTTGCTCTAGTGCTTCACTTATATCTTTTAGAGCACGTCGGTAATTATATTTTGTTGTTGATCTCTCATGCTTCACTTATATCCTTTTGAGAGTCTATTAGAACATTATGGTAATGTGCTTTTGCTATAAAACTAGCCTTCGCATGATAGGCATCCAAGATCAATGTAGTAAAAACTTTCATACTAAGTGCATTGAATATGAAGAGAAGTTGGATGCTTGATAATTGTTTCGAGATATGAGGATAGTGATATTAGATTCATGCTAGTGGAGTTATTATGAAATTGAGAAATACTTGTGTTAAAGTTAGTGATTCCCGTATGTAATGCCCAGGATGGGACTATATCTCCTACGTGTCGAGGCACGACTTAGAGACATAACCCCATGCTGGAATGATCGCAAGTTTGGCATATTTTACATGAGTTGTGCAAAGATACCAAACTTGCGATCATTCCAGCATGGGGTTATGTCTCTAAGTCGTGCCTCGACACGTAGGAGATATAGTCCCATCCTGGGCAACCGAGTACGAGTACGAGCACGAGGTTACTACCGAGGTTGAGCACGAGGACCCCTCTTACGATCCTATCGACAACTCTTCAGGCAAGATGACCGAACTCGGATACCATTACTATTTTTACCTATTGCTAGAAGTCTCGATCTATAGTTTTGCCTCGATGCCCATGTCTTTCATGTCAGCCTCCTATTGTAACCATGATCATGTCTAACCACCCTACCTATGCAAACCGTTGAATGGCTAAGTACGCTTCGCTCAACCCCTCTTATAGCGTTGCTAGTTGCAGGTGAAGTTGAAGATGCTTGCTTCATGTTGAAGTTTGTTGGGTTATATCACACTATATAAATGCTTAAAATGAAATCATCTATATATTGGCAATGGGTGGAAGGCTAAGCCTTTTGCTTGGTGATTTGTTCCACTCATGCCGCTAGGAACCATATAAACCGGTGTTATGTTCCTTGATTATGCGTTCCTCACACGGTTGGGGTTATGGGACCCCCTCGATAAACCGCTAAGTGCTAAGTCTTTTCCAGCAAGTCCCAACATTGGTACTATTTGCCTAATAACTAATTAAACTTGCATAGGGAGTAATTAACCCTCTTTCTTAATCAACAACCCCGGGCCAGTGCTCCACATGAGTGTTGGTCCGAACTGGGGGTCCTGCAGGGCCACCTCGAGGAAACTCAAGGTCTGGTAAAAACCTGTAGCATCGCCCATCCGGTCGTGGCCTGAGACGAGATACGCACGGCTACTATCAGGGTGTCGGCACGCCGGGAGGATTTGCTGGATTAGCCTTACCTTAGTTCGGAGTATCTTGAGCACGGGATTCCGAGAATACTCGGGCCTTCCCACCTTGGAGTTGCGACTCCGCGGATCGTGGGCTTGTCATGGGCCAAGTTGGAACACCCCTGCAGGGTTATGAACTTTCGAAAGCCGTGCTCGCGGTTATGTGGCAGATGGGAGCTTGTTAATATCCGGTTGTAGAAAACTTGACACATTGTTCTAATACACTACCAGCGTGTGTACCGTGACTGTCATTTTCCGAAAGGGTTTCGGGAGATGAACACGGTGGGGTTATGTTTGACTGGCTTTAGTTTAGGATCACTTAGTGATCACCTCTCGACCGAGGCACCTTCTCTTCTCGCTCTCTTATACGTAAGCTAGGCTAGTGCTGCTGCAACCACTTATTCTTATTCTTTCTTCAGCCTTGTTCCACACCCAAGGCTTAGATAGTCATGTTACCCGGGAACGGGATTGCTGAGTCCTCTGTGGCTCACAGTTACTTCACCACACTAGATGCAGGTCCGATGGTGAGCTATCCAGGTGATGGCACCGAGCTATACTGGGAGTACGACGAGGAGCGTAGCCGTTACTATGTGCGTTATCCTGATGATCAGTAGTGGTTCTTCTACTAGGATTCGATCCGACCTATGGATTTAAATTATGTTTGGTATCTTGTCATTTGGATTTTACCCTTAGATGGGCTGTGATGTTCTTTTGTATGATGATTGAAACATGCAATGAATTTGTGTGACGTGGCGAGTGTAAGCCAACTATTTTATGTTTTCCATCCCCATCTTTTACATGAGTTGTGCAAAGATACCAAACTTGCGATCATTCCAGCATGGGGTTATGTCTCTAAGTCGTGCCTCGACACGTAGGAGATATAGTCCCATCCTGGGCATTACACCGTAGCATGCACGTATGGTGAATCGCTATGTGACGAAGTTAGAGCATGAGGTATTTGTAGAGTGTCATCCTTTGCGTGGAGGTCGGGGGCGCACGATGGTTAACTCCTACCAACCTCCCCCCTAGGAGCATGCGTTGATTTCTTTGTTTTGATGACTCGTAATTTTTTGCAATAAGTATATGAGTTCTTATGACTAATTATGAGTCCATGGATTATACGCACTCTCACCCTTCCACCATTGCTAGCCTCTCTTGTACCGCGCAACTTTCGCCAGTACCATACACCCACCATATACCTTCCTCAAAATAGCCACCACATGTCTTCCTCAAAACAGCCACCATACCTACCTATCATGGCATTTCCATAGCCATTCCGAGATAAATTGCCATGCAACTTTCCACTGTTCTGTTCATATGACACACTTCATATTGTCATATTGCCATGAATGATCATGCAGTTGACATCATATTTGTGGCAAAGCCACCATGCATAACTTTTCATACATGTCACTCTTGATTCATTGCACATCCCGGTACGCCGCCGGAGGCATTCATATAGAGTCATACTTTGTTCTAGTATCGAGTTGTAATATCGAGATGTAAATCAATATAAGTGTGATGATCATCATTATTAGAGCATTGTCCCATATGAGGAAAGGTCGAACAAAAGAAAAGGCCCCTCCAAAAAAGAAAAAAAGAAAAAAAAAGAGAAAAGAAAAAGGGACAATTGCTACTACCTTTTTCCACACTTGTGCTTCAAAGTAGCACCATGTTCTTCATGATAGAGAGTCTCATGTTTAGTCACTTTCATATACTAGTGGGAATTTTCATTATAGAACTTGGCTTGTATATTCCAACGATGGGCTTACTCAAATGCCCTAGGTCTTCGTGAGCAAGCAAGTTGGATGCACACCCACTTAGTTTCTTTTGTTGAGCTTTCATACATATTTAGCTCTAGTGCATCCGTTGCATGGCAATCCCTACTCACTCACATTGATATCTATTGACGGGCATCTCCATAGCCCGTTGATAAGCCTAGTCGATGTGAGACTATATCCCTCCTTTTTGTCTTCTCCACAACCACCACTCTATTCCACACAGTGCTATATCCATGGCTCACGCTCATGTATTGCGTGCAAGTTGAAAGGTTTGAAAGAATAGAGTATGAAAACAAGTGCTTAGCTGAAACCGGGGTTGTGCATGATATGAATATTTTGTGTGATGAAGAGGGAGCATAGCCAGACTATATGATTTCGGAGGGATAACTTTCTTTAGCCATAGTATTTTGAGAAGACATGATTGCTTTGTTAGTATGCTTGAAGTATTATTATTTCTTATGTCAATATAGACTTTTGTCTTGAATCTTTCAGATATGAACATTCATGCCACAATTAAGAGAACTACATTGAAAATTATGTTGGTTAGCATTCCACATCAAAAATTCTGTTTTTATCATTTACCTACTCGAGGACGAGAAGGAATTAAGCTTGGGGATCTTGATACGTCTCCAACGTATCTATAATTTTTGATTGTTCCATGCTAGTATTTATGATGTTTTGCATGTTTAATGGGCTGTGACGCCCGGGTAATCAAGCTACAGTAACTCTCTGGTAATGATGCCACGTCACCACGATTAATGTTGCTAAACTCGCGTTAGTTCGAAACTGATTCAAAATCCAAATTCAATAAACAATTCAAACAATTAAAGTTTTCAGAAGTCAAAACTAAAATGTTCTTAATGTGACAAATAAATCATGGATAATGTTTGTGGAGAAACAACATCTTTATACAATAAATAAATACCCTAAAGTGATTAAAACAGCAGCAAAAACAATTAATTATACACCTAGAGTATTTTATAAAATACTAAACTATTTTATCTAGGTGTCAAAGTTATTGTGGCAGTGGTATAATTAATGTTACTATTTTAGGTGCTAATTGAATATTTTACAAAACTAAAACAATTTGGGAAATAAAATTTAAACTGAAAAGAAATAAAAGAATAGTGGAAATAGAAAATAGTAAATAAACAAAAACTAAAGGAAAGAACAACAGACCCCCCTTCCGCTGGGCCAAGTGGCCCAGCTGGCCTTAGCCGCCCGAATGGGCCGGCCCACCCGGACCGATCCACCCCACTACTAACGCCATCTCTGCCTTTGACCTAAACCACTTTTCCCCACTCCCCCCACGAACTGGATCGAGGCAAACCGCCCCGACTGCGTCGCACTTGACGCCGCACCGTTGCAGCCACCTCGACGACGCTTCTCCTCGCCGGAGCCGCCCCCCCATCGCCCAAGACGTCGCCGCTCTGTCCGTGACTCCTCCTCGCTGGCTCCACCTAGCGTCGCCGCCGCCCGGAGCGCCTCCACCTCGGCCCCCCCCATCGTCAATCCGCCTCGTCAGACCACCTCGAGCCCACTGCCCTCTCCGACCGGACCCCTGTGAGCTGCCGCCTCCCCTCGCCGCCCTCTCTGCATCTGCAGTCACTGTCGCTCGCCGCATCCGCCCTTGGCCTTGGCGCGCCGTCCGTCGCCCTTCCTTCGTTGCCACCGACCGCCGCACCTCGCGTGGCCGACGGCCCCCGCTCCGCCATCCCCCTTGCTCGTCTCCGCCCGCTGAGGCCGGCCGGACGGCCTCATCGTGGCCATGGCCACCCGGAGCCCGCGCCCGACGATGCTTGTCACTCCCGACCGCGCCCACTACCGCATCACCGCGCCCGCAGCGCCACATCACCGCGCCCGCGTGCTGGAGCTCTAGCTCCGGGCTGCACCCGCCTACACTTCCCCTAGCCCCTGCTCGCCGACGCCACCAGCGGCCGCGCTCGCTCCGGCCAGCCGCCGAGCCTGCCTTGCCCCTCCAGTCGCAGCCCGCGACCAACGTCGCCTCAGGCCTAGGCTCGACCTCCCACTTCGCGCGCGCCCTCACGCCAGCACCTCCACCCTCGCCGCGCGCCTTACTCCGGCCAACCCCCGTGCTCACTGGCCACCGCCCCGTGCCGGCGGCGCCCCCCCTCACCGCGGCCGCTCCGGCGCCCTTGCGATTTGCCTGGGCGGGCGCCCATTCGGGCTGGCGCCCGTCGCCCGCACGGCCGGTGCCCGTTAAGGACCCTAGGGGCCTATGACAGGGGGCCCCACGGCCCAGAACGTTTAAAGAAAAAAAGAGAATTAATAAATTTAATAATTAATTAATTAATTAGTGAATTAGTTAAGTTAATTAATTAATTAGTGAATTAATTAAGTTAATTAATCCCGTTTAATTAATCCAATTAACTAGTTAGTTTAATTAAACAGTAATTGGATTAGCTAAATCCTAATTAAACTAAATAGTGTATGACAGGTGGGACCCACTGGTCAGGTTGACCAGTCAACCATGCTGACATCAGGATGATGTCATGCTGATGTCATAAATCCTTTTTCGAATTAATTTAATTAATATTAAATTCCAGAAATTAATAAAAACTTTAGAAAATCATATCTTTTAAACCGTAACTCGGATGAAAATACTTTGTACATGAAAGTTGCTCAGAACGTCGAGATGAATCCGACTACGCAATCCGTTCTTCCACCGCACCTCCCTATCATACCGAACCCACAAATTTCCCCCTCTGGCCCCTCTGTCCGAAAACGCGAAACACCGGGAATACATTCCCGGTTGTTTTCCCCCCTTCACCGGTATCACCTACTATCGCGTTAGGGCAAACCGAATACCACGTATTGTCTTGTTACGCTTTGTGATGCTTTGATTGCTTTGTTATTTATTATGTTCCCCCTCCGTTACTTCTTTCCGGTAGACCCCGAGACTGACGGCAACCCCCAGTTCGACTACGGTGATGACGACCCCTCCTTGCCAGAGCAACCAGGCAAGCCCCCCCCCTTGATCACCAGATATCGCCTATTCTCCTCCCTCTTACTCTTGCATTAGTTTACTACTGTTGTTGATTTGGTAGCTCCTATTTTGTTGCATAGCCTGACATTATTTCTACAACTGTTGATGCCTTTACCTGCTATCCTAATGCTTAGTATAGGATGCTAGTTTTCCATGAGTGGCCCTACATTCTTGTCCGTCTGCCATGCTATACTATCGGGTCGTGATCACTCGGGTGGTGATCACGGGTATATACTATACTATTACAAACACATGATGATGATTCGGAGAGGGGGGCTGAAGGGGGCAGGTGGTTCCACCCAGGTAGTGGTGGGCCTGGGTTCCCGGCAGCCCCCTGATGGTTACTTTGTGGCGGAGCGACAGGGCGGGTTGCGACCACCTAGGAGACAGGTGGGCCTGGCCCTGGTCGTTGTCCGCAGTTATTTCATAATAACACGTTTAACGGGATCTTGGTATTTGATGTGAGTCTGGCCATTGGCCTATACGCACTAACCAGCTATATGGGAATAGTTATGGGCACTCGATGTCGTGGTATCAGCCGAAGCCTTCTTGACGTCAGCGACTGAGTGGCGCGCGCCGGGTTGGACCGCATAATGTAACTTCCTTAGTAATGGAAGTTGCTAGGTCTGCTCACCGGCCGCCCTCGCAACGTGCAGGTGTGCATTGGGCGATGGGCCCAGACCCCCGTGCGCTTAGGGTTTAGACCGGCGTGCTGACCTCTCTGTTGTGCTTAGGTAGGGCTGCGACGTGTTGATCTTCTGAGGCCGGTCATGACCCTGGAAAGTGTGTCCGGCCAAATGGGATCGAGCGTGCTGGGTTATGTGGTGCACCCCTGCAGGGAAGTTAATATATTCGAATAGCCGTGTCCCTCGATAAAAGGACGACCCGGAGTTGTACTCTGACCTCATGACAACTAGAACCGGATACTTAATAAAACACACCCAGATAAGTTCCAGATATAACTTGGTGGTTGCACTCTCACAGGGTGATGTGTGGGAGGATCGCCGGGTAGGATTATGCTATACATTGTTACTTGGTGAACTCACCATCTATTCTATTCTACTACTGCAAGAAGGAGGCTGTGAGATGCGAGGATACTTGTTACTTCCAGCTACTCTCATCTACTACTGCAAGATGAAGGTGGCCAGAAGCGTAGTCTTCAATTGGATTAGCTATCCCCCTCTTATTCTGGCATTCTGCAGTTTAACCCACATATATTACCCCTTTACACAGATATCATTGCATATGTAGTATAGATCCTTGCTTGCGAGTACTTTGGATGAGTACTAACGATTGCTTTGCTCCCCCTTTTCCCCCTTCTTTCTTCTTTCTGGTTGATGCAACCAGATCAGTGGAGTCCAGGAGCCAGAGGATCCCGATGATGTTTCTACGTGGAGTTTGGCTTTGAGTAGTAGTTAGGAGGTCCCAGGCAGGAGGCCTTGCCTTTTCGATCATTGTTACTTTTGTGTTAGCCTTCTTAAGGCATGCTTGTTTAACTTATGTCTGTGCTCTGATATTATTGCTTCTGCTGACTCTTGTGTTTTCGACCTTTTGTATTCGAGCCCCCGAGGCCCCTGGCTTGTAATATAAAGCTTGTATTATTTTAATTTGTGTCTAGAGTTGTGTTGTGATATCTTCGAGTGAGTCTCTGATCTTGGTCATACACATTTGCGTGCATGATAAAGTACGGTCAAATCGGGGGCGTCACATGGGCTTTGCTATACACTTTTATATTATTTTTGGGACTAACCTATTAACCCAAAGGCCCAATCCAGATTGCTGTTTTTTTTTGCCTATTTCAGGGTTTTACAGAAAAGGAATATCAAATGGAGTCCAAACGGAGTGATACTTCGGGAGAGATATTTTTGGATCAAACTACGCACGGGAGACTTGAGAACCATGAAATAGGGCACACATGGCGTCCACGAGTGTGGGGGGCACGCCCTCCCCTACAGGGCGCGCCCCCTGCCTCGTGGGCCCCACGTTTGGCCCCTAGTGCCCTCCTTCCTCCTATATATACCTATGTACCCCGAAAACATCAGAGACGGAGAGAAAACCCTAGTTCCACCGCCGCAACCTTCTGTTCCCGTGAGATCCCATCTTGGGGCCTGTTCTGGAGCTTAGCCGAAGGGGGGATCTACCACGGAGTGCTTCTACACCATCATCATCGCCTCACCATGAGTTGTGAGTAGTTTACCACAGACCTTCGGGTCCATAGCTAGTATCTAGATGGCTTCTTCTCTCTCTTTGGATCTCAATACCAAGTTCTCCTCGGTCTTCGAGGAGATCTATTCGATGTAATCTCTTTTACGGTGTGTTTGTCGAGATCCGATGAATTGTGGGTTTATGATCAAGATTATCTATGAGAAGTATTTGGTTCTTTTCTAAACTCTTTATGTATGATTATAATATCCTTGCAAGTCTCTTCGAGTTATTGGTTTGGTTAGGCCTACTAGATCTATAGTTCTTGCAATGGGAGAAGTGCTTGGCTTTGGGTTCAATCTTGCGGTGTCCTTTCCCAGTGACAGTAGGGGCAACAAGGCACGTATTGTATTGTTGCCATCAAGGATAAAAAGATGGTGTTTATATCATATTGTCCGAGTTTATCCCTCTACATCATGTCATCTTGCTTAAGGCGTTACTCTGTTCTTATGAACTTAATACTCTAGATGCATGCTGGATAGCGTTCGATGTGTGGAGTAATAGTAGTAGATGCAGAATCGTTTCGGTCTACTTGTTTCGGATGTGATGCCTATATATAAAGATCATGCCTAGATAGTCTCATAAGTATTCGCTTTTCTATCAATTGCTCGACAGTAATTTGTTCACCCATCGTAGAATTCCGCTATCATGAGAGAAGCCACTCGAGAAACCTATGCCCCCCGGGTCTATTCTCAACATATCAATGTACAATCTACTTTACTTTTTCGCTTTTACTTTCTATTCTTATATCCAAAAATACCAAAAATATCAAACTATCCTATCTATCAGATCTCACTTTCGTAAGTGACCGTAAAGGGATTGACAACCCCTTATCGCGTTGGCTGCGAAGTTCTTATTGTTTGTGCAGGTGCGAGGGACTCGCGTGTGGTCTCCTACTGGATTGATACCTTGGTTCTCAAAAACCGAGGGAAATACTTACGCTACGGTGCTGCATCACCCTTTCCTCTTTGAGGGAATATAACGCAAGCTCGAGAAGTAGCATGCATCAGGTTCATCGTGATCGTAATTATATATATAATTTTTGGCCTCGCGAAGGAGAAAGCATCGCTCAAGCTTGGGGGAGGCTTAAGTCAATGCTATATTTGTGCCCCAATCATGAGCTCTCAAGAGAAATGACGATTCAAAATTTTTATGCTCGGCTTTCTCTCAATAATCGCTCCATGCTCGATACTTCTTGTACTGGTTCTTTTATGATGAAGACTATTGGATTCAAATGGGATTTATTGGAAATAATTAAACGCAACTCTGAAGATTGGGACCTCGACGAAGGTAAGGAGTCAGGTATAACCCCTAAGTCTGATTGTGTTAAATCTTTTATGGATACCGATGTTTTCCATGAATTTAGCACTAAATATGGACTTGACTATGAGATAATAACTTCTTTCTGTGAGTCATTTGCTACTCATGTTGATCTCCCTAAGGAGAAGTAGTTTAAATATCATCCTCCCATTGAAGTAAAAGTAATTGAACCTGTTAAAGTTGAAGAAAAGACTATCAGTTATAATGTTGATCCTATTGTTCCTACTGCTTATATTGAGAAACCGCCTTTCCCTGTGAGGATAAAGGATCATGCTAAAGCTTCAACTGTGGTTTGTAAGAGTAATACTAGAACACCTACACCCTCCGAGCAAATTAAAGTTGAACCTAGTGTTGCTATGGTTAAGGATCTCTTGGTCGAAAATTTAGATGAACATGTTATTTACCTCCAAGAGGAAGCTACTAGAATCGCTAAACCCGATACTAGGAATAAACATAGACCTGTTGTAGGCATGCCTGTTATTTATGTTAAAATAGGAGATTATTGCTATCATGGTTTATGTGACGTAGGTGCTAGTGCGAGTGTAATACCTCATTCCTCATTGCACCTACTGAGTTAGAAGGTATTGATGTTACTATTAAACTTTCTAATAGAGACACTATTTCACCAGTTGGGATTGTTAGAGATGTTGAAGTCTTGTGTGGGAAGGTTAAATACCCTGCTGATTTTCTTGTTCTCTGTTCCCCACAATATGATTTTTGTCCCATTATATTTGGTAGACCCTTCTTGAACACTGTTAATGCTATAGACTGCAAAAATGATATTGTTACCGTTGGCTTAGGGGATATGTCTCATGACTTTAACTTTGCTAAATTTCGTAGGCAACCCCATGATAAAGAATTGCCTAGTAAGGATGAAATTATTGGTCTTGCTTCTATTGCTGTACCTCCCAATGATCCATTAGAACAATATCTGCTAGACCATGAAAATGATATGTATATGAATTAGAGAAGGGAAATAGATGAAATATTCTTTAAGCAGGGACCCTTATTGAAAAGCAACCTGCCTGTTGAAATTCTAGGGGATCCTCCTCCACCCAAGGGTGATCCCGTGTTTGAACTCAAACCATTACCTGATACTCTTAAGTATGTTTATCTCGATGAAAAGAAGATATATCCTATTATTATTAGTGCTAACCTTTCAGAGCAGGAAGAAGAAAAATTATTGAAAAATCTGAAGAAGCACTGTGCTGCTATCGGATATACTCTGGATGATCTTAAGGGAATTAGCCCCACTCTATGCCAACACAAGATTAAGTTGGAAGAGGACACGAAACCGATTATCGATCATCAACGATTGTTAAATCCTAAGATGAAAGAAGTGGTAAGGAAGGAACTACTAAAGCTTCTAGAGGCAGGTATAATTTATCTAGTTGCTGATAGCCAGTGGGTAAGTCCTGTCCATTGTGTCCCTAAGAAGGGAGGTATGACTGTTGTTCCTAATGATAAAGATGAATTGACCCCGCAAAGAATTGTTACAGGTTATAGGATGGTAAATGATTTCCATAAATTAAATAAAGCCACTAAGAAAGATCATTACCCTTTGCCTTTTATTGATCAAATGCTAGAAAGGCTATGCAAACATGCCCATTTTTGCTTTCTAGATGGTTATTCTGGTTTCTCTCAAATACCTGTGTCAAAAGGGGATCAAGAAAAGACCACCTTTACTTGTCCTTTCGGTACCTTTGCTTATAGACGTATGCCTTTTGGTTTATGTAATGCACCTTCTACCTTTCAAAGATGCATGATGGCTATATTCTCTGATTTTTGTGAAAAGATTGTTGAGGTTTTCATGGATGATTTTCCCGTTTATAGAACTTCTTTTGATGATTGCTTGAGCAACCTTGATCGAGTTTTGCAGAGATGTGAAGAAACTAATCTTGTCTTGAATTGGGAAAAGTGCCACTTTATGGTTAATGAAGGCATTGTCTTGGGGCATACAATTTGTGAAAGAGGTATTGAAGTTGACAAAGCTAAAGTTGATGCTATTGAAAAGATGCCGTGTCCCAAGGACATCAAAGGTATAAGAAGTTTCCTTGGTCATGCCGGGTTTTACAAGAGGTTCATTAAGGACTTCTCCAAAATCTCTAGGCCTCTGACTAATCTCTTACAAAAAGATGTTCCTTTTGTCTTTGATGATGATTGTGTAGAAGCATTTGAAATACTTAAGAAAGCATTGATATCTGCACCTATTGTCCAGCCTCCAGACTGGAATTTACCCTTTGATATTATGGGCGATGCTAGTGATTATGCTGTAGGTACTGTTCTAAAACAAAGCTGTCAGGACCCCGATCCTAAGTCACACAGGTCTAGCCTATAACACATCATATCACTTTGCGGCCTCACGCACGGTATCCCCACGAGTGCCACCTTACCTGGCCCCGGACCGTTTGCGCATTTTGGCACACGTATATGTGATACGTCCAAAACGTATCTATAATTTCTGCTTGCTCCATGCCACTTTTGGGTGATATTGCTATGATATTCATACACTTCCATACACTTTTGATCATATTTGGACTAACCTACTAATCCAGTGCACCTCGGTGCCAGTTTCTGTTTTCGGCTGTTTTTGTATTTCAGGTTTTCACGTTACGAGAACTGCCAGGAAAAATCCAGAAAAATCATATAAAAAATCAGCGTTCCAGAACCTACCTTGCGTCCGAAGGGCAGCCGGGG
>LR738712.1:266372174-266415832 GCA_902687465.1 Secale cereale | reverse complement strand
GGGGGGGGGGGCGCCTGGGCCCCCCGAGCCCCGTCTGGTGCCCCCTTCCGCATATATTTAGAGCGTCCCTCGAAACCCTCAGGACGGGAACTCTTTTTCGCGATCTCATCTCTGTTCCGCCGCCGCCGCCGCTTCCAAGATCGGGAGTACCAGGAGAACTCTTCCCGGCACCCTGCCGGAGGGGAGGATCACCATCGGGAGCTTCTCCACCACCATGGACGCCTCCCGGATGAGTTGTGAGTAGTCTCCCTTGGACCATGAGTCCATGACCAGTAGCTATGTGATGTTCTCCTCCCGTTCTTGTGCTTCACTAATTAGTCCTCGCGAGCTGCCCTACATGATCGAGGCACATATGTAATCCTTATGATGTTGCTATGTTGAGTTTGCTGGGATCCGATGGATTATGAGATTATGTTCAGATTGATCTTGAGTAATATATTTGATCTACCTCTTTTATATTTATGTTCATAAGTAATTCTTGCATGTTCTCCGTTGTTATTTATTGCTTTGGCCAAGTAATACGTAGTGACTCCAAGAGGGAACGTTATGCTCGATTGTGGGTTCATGCCCCTCGATGACTAGCTTGAGTGACAGAAACATGAGTCTAGGGGATGTGCTGTTGCCACAAGGGGGAAAACAACGGTGCTTGTGCCCGCGGGTGCAAGGATTGTTTACTTTACAGTAAGTTCTTTTAATGCAGTTGTTTGTTGCTTTGAGTTTACACTATGGGTGGGACTCGCAACTTAATACCAGCGAGATGTTCTGGATAGATATCTAAAGGTGGATGATTAGTAGTAGATATTGATGGATTTCGGTCTACTTAATTTGGCGTACCGCCCATGCTTTGAACCTCAACCTTTCTTGCAATGTAATCAGCATTAGTTTGCGTTCGTGGTCCTGTCAATTGCCCAGCTGTAATTTGTTTACCTCACATAGCTGTTTTATCGTCTTTTGGGAGAGAGACATCACTAGTGAACATCATGAGACTCCGGTCCATATTACCATCATTGATCACATCCGCTATTTACTTTTCGCTTTTATTTACTATTGCAAACACTATCTATCACTACTATCATTTGCGTTTAATCCTTTGTGAACTACAAGGCCGGAGGGATTGACAACCTCTCTGTACTCGTTGGGAGCAAAGTTATTTGTATCTGTGTGCAGGTCCACGTTGATTGCTAATCCGCGCCGTTAGCAGTTGACACCTACTTGTTGAACCTAGGAGTCTCTGGGGATTCGATCCTTGGCATCTTTGCTAAGGGAAAACACTTCCACAACACTGCATCTTTCACCTTCCACTTGGGGTAACCAACGAGGGGTTAGAGGCCCATCAAGGAGTATTTTCTGGCACCGTTGCCGGGGACTCCACTCTTCAGGATAGGGGAGTTGCATGCTATCTTTTACCTTTGCTTTTTAGTCTTGTTAGTTTACCTTTCAGTTTTTGCTTTAGTATCTTTTATCAAAAATCACAAAAAAATTATTTACCTTTCTGTTAGTAGTCCTTTCTGTTTAGCTAAACATGTTAGGATATGGTGCTTTGAGGGAATCAGAAGTTCTAGATTTCCATCAAAGGGATGGAGAAAATATGAAGAAGGCATGGGACAGAATTTCTGATGCACATAGGAGAATTATGCCTTGGATACCTATAAAAATTGTGCTTAGGAATTTTTACCAGGGTCTTTTTAAATGGTGTAAACACTCTCTTGACATTATATCCAAGGGAGATTTCCTAGAGTGTGATGAAGCTAGAGCTCTTGAAATTATACATGGTCTATCTAGTTACTTTGTTTATGATCATAATCTTGATGCTGTCATAGATAGACTTGCTACTATTGAAAAGAGAATGGATGCTCTAGACTTAATGAAGGTAGAGAAACCCAAACCCAATAAGAGAGATATTTTGGAAATAGATAATGACTGGGAGCCTCTTGTTAGGATTAGCATCTCTAATCAAGACTTCCTTGCTTATTGTGATATTGGATCTATGGTTTCTACTATGCCAAAAATTGTTCATGATTCTTTAAAATTTAACATGGATTGATTATCATCTTATCATGAACACACTAATGGAAATATTTCTGAAATCCAGGGAAGAATAAAAGACGTGCCAGTTAAATTCCTTAAAGGGATTGCAATGATTGATTTCTTCATCATGGAGCCAAACCAAGGAAATATAGTGCTTGGAAGGGACTTCCTCCGAGCGGTAAAAGGCTTCAACGATATAGGTAAGGGACAAATCCGCTTACGCGGGAAGGCAAAAGGTGTGTACCCCTTTCCTAGAAGGAACAAGAGTGAACTTGTTGAGGAACCTTATGAATCAATTTATAACTCCGATTATTATGATGGTTATTGATTCCTCTATGCATTATGCCTAGCTTAAAGGCATAAAAGAAAGCGCTTTTGGGAGGCAGCCCACATGAATAATTTTTTTGCTTTTGTTGTGTCTTGATGTTGTTTACTGCTGTAGCATCATCATTGTATCTTTGCTTTTCATATTTGTGCCAAGTATAGCCTCTGATTGCTAGAAAGTTCAAAAGTTGTGAGGTGCTGTCCAGGAAACAGATTCTGTCCTTGGATAGAAAAATTCGTATAAAATCACCAGATCATCTTTTTTGTCTGAATTTTTTCGAAAGCGCTCTCTATATAATTGTCTTTCGTGCGTCTGTTCTGAGTTTTTTGATTTGAGTTGCAGAAGTGCCCCGAACAAATCAATTACTACCTGCTGTTCTGTTTTTCACAGATTCTGTCCCGTTTTGCCTTTCCTTCATTTTGCAAATCAAGAGCTTGCTTTTTCTTTGCAAAAACCTTTTGGCAATCTTGAGAAACAGTAGAACTTCAAGAATATCTTTATTTCCAGCAAGGTATAATTATTTTATTAAGGGTACTAACCTCGCTAATCAGATTATGATTAGTTATGTATGAAGGGAGTTTTCAAGTGTGCGAGGGAAGATGATAAAAAGATTCAGGAGTGTCAAGCGCTCAAGCTTGGGGATGCCCCCATGCACCCCCAAGAAATATTCAAGGAGACTCAAGCGTCTAAGCTTGGGGATGCCCCCGTGCATCCCCTTCTCCATCAACATTATCAGTTCGTCTTTCGTTTCGCTATATTTTTATCACTTCATGTATTATGTGCTATGCTTGGAGCGTCTTGCTTTTAGTTTTCTTTTTAGTTTTTCATAACGAGTCGGAACTCAGCTTTATTTATGTGGGAGAGAAACACGCTCCACTTCTACCTAGAATATAACATAGAATTTTCATTTCTATCTTTGCTGTGTGTGTTCTTTGTCTTTTAATAGCTACTATCATGCTCTGCTCTTAGTATTCATGCTTATCTTTTCAAAAGAGCTTTTGTTTAGTTGGTTGCTTGAAATCTCTTTAATTATCATGCTCACCTTATTAGGAGAGTTTTCTTCCGTTGCATTGGTCAATATGTCTATGATAAAAATGCTACGTGCATAATGGTGCTTAGTAGTTCAGGTTTCTTATGGTTAGTCTCAAATAGCTGGGGGATTCCCAATGTGTTATTGGAGTACCAACTTGATTTGTTTGCCGATGATGTGGTATGGTTTAGTAATATCTTCCTTCGAGAATTTATTTTGATTGACTTGGCGTATGCTCACGCATATTTAAGACTGTAAAGAAAGTCTGTCAAGCCTTGATGATCTTTTATTTCTGAGTAGCGATATAACTACCATGCCTGATTCAATATTGCTTTGTCGCTCTGCATGATTATGATCGTCATTGCTCTCTTAGTTGGTCGCTTCTAGTCTTTTGCTAACCTCCATCTGTACTAAGCAGACTAACTTTGCAATACATAGCTCATGGGAAAGTAGCTTAAAAACTATTGTGGTAAAGAATATGTTGCCTATGTATCTTATTTCTTATAAGTTGCTTGCTGAGCAGTAACCATGTTTCTGGGGACGCCATCAACTGTCACACTTTTGTTGAATATCATGTGAGTTGCTATGCATGTTCGTCTTGTCTGAAGTAAGGGTGATTTGCCATGGGTTGAATGAGTATGCATATTGTTAGAGAAGAACATTGGGCCGCCAACCAAAGCCATGCATCATGGTGGAAGTTTTAGCTTGGACATAATCCTCAATCTCTTATGAGAACATGCTTATGCATTAAAGAGGAGGCCATCATCTATTTTCTATGTTGTCCCGGTATGGATGTCCTCAAGTTGAGATCTATCAAAAACGAGAAATCAAATGCGATTTATCTCCTTGGACCTTTGTACAGGTGGCATAGAGGTACCCCTTTGTGACACTTGGTTAAAACATATGTAATGCAATGATAACCCATGGAAATCCGAGCTAATTAGGACAAGGTGCGAGCACTATTGGTATTCGATGCATGAGGCTTGCAACTTATAGGATGTCTTATGCATGACACATATGAAGTACTACTACCGTTGACAAAATTGCTTCTATGTTTTCAAAATAAAAAGTTCTAACCATTCTTTTACTTTTATGTTGAGTCTCCACCTTCTTTTAAAAGCACCAACTACTGAGAGCATGATTGTCATTCTGAGTGTAATGTGCATTGTCCCAAAGTAGCATTGTCTTTTGCATGATTGTGATATCGTTTATTTTGAAATCATTGTATCTAGTCATCACTTAAACCTTGAAGGTGCCCCTGCATTTATGTTTTGCTTCACTAAAGGGGGCAAGCTAGATATCACTTTATCATATTTGCACATCATGTTCATTGCAAATCTATTTGATGCTTCAATGTCATGTTTTAAAACTTTCAGTCATTTGTGATTTTCTCATGAGGCAACTTAATTACTATAGAATCATTGTCTCAGTAAGCTTTTGTCATATGACTGTAAAAGTCCTATATGGTTAATAGCATGTCACCACAGAAATTATTCTTGTTATCATTTACCTACTCGAGGACGAGCAGGAATTAAGCTTGGGGATGTTGATACGTCCAAAACGTATCTATAATTTCTGCTTGCTCCATGCCACTTTTGGGTGATATTGCTATGATATTCATACACTTCCATACACTTTTGATCATATTTGGACTAACCTACTAATCCAGTGCACCCCGGTGCCAGTTTCTATTTTCGGCTGTTTTTGTATTTCAGGTTTTCACGTTACGAGAACTGGCAGGAAAAATCCAGAAAAATCATATAAAAAATCAGCGTTCCAGAACCTACCTTGCGTCCGACTGTCCTTCACGATCTTCACGATCCAACTGTCCTTCATGAACCTACCTTGGCAACTAACACAATCTTCACGATCCAACTGTCCTTCATATGAATGTTGATTGCTTGCCTCATGTTGATCCTAGCATCCTTGCTTTCAAGATCTTTGTCCAACACAGTGACGACAAAACAAACTCTCCAAAATTGATCTTTTGAAAGATCGACAACTCAATATCAACTCATGGGGCGAGACGTTGAACCATCTCTTGAGCTGAGACACGGAATACACATCCAGAGGGATGGGGTGAAACAATGCTGAAGATTCACTTGGCAGGCAATAATTCCACACCTAAGAAGATGGTGATCGAGGTCACCAGACGGGGCACCTTGAAGAAGGTGACTCGTAGAATTATTCCCTTAAGTGGCAAAAAGAATTACTTTTGATATAGAGATAATTGAAATTCCCTATACCAGCCTAAGGCAAACACAATCGATCGTTTGACGGAGTCCGAAGGAATGACATTCTCGGGCCAGAATGGATGATGTGGACTACCTTGTTGAAGACAACACAAGGGATGATTTTACTTATCATCGGAAATGGATGGGACCCATGGTAGGACCACTTTTGAAGATGATCATGAGCAACAAGTGCTGAGAAGGGCAGCCATGGTAATGACACAATGGTGGGTGCAAGCTGGGGACAAAATGCAAATGCTGGGAATGATTCTGGTAACTGGGAAGAAACCCAACAGTAGAGAGTGAAACTACTCCTTGAGAGGTTATAGCATAACCAAGAACACTGGGAGCAATCCCGGTTAGTGCCAGTGATAACACCTAGTGCTTGTGCATGCTCTCAAGAACTTGAGCATTTCCATAATCATCAAGGTGTTACCATTATCCGTGCCAATGGTGCTGACAACACAACATACGACCATGATGAATAGCGATGGACGATGCAGATGCAAAGGAAGATAACACTTTCTCAGATTTCACCTTAGCGGAGTCAAGGGGAAAAATCTGGATGATCGATCGAGAGACAATTAGCACTCCGCTTCTAATGTTCTCCTTGATGTGCTAGCGCAACCCATTTATTAAAATGGTTTGGTACCTAGAACGTCAAGTAAAAGGTCAGACTTCAGGAGCACAAAAATCCATAAGGAACAACTAGGGAGTAAATCCTACGAAATCCTTATGGGGAGGTGGCCAACTTCTTCAATCAAGATACTACAACAATAGGTCTTCCGGTTGGGTGCGTTGGCCACAACATCCACTTTACCGGTTATCGAGAGACCAATATTATAGTTTCTTGAAAAATGTTCCAACCATCATATCTGCCTGAGATTCAGTTCTGGTTGGTGTCAGGATATTCCAGACTCATCGAGTCTAGAAATAAAAATGAAAGTTTGCAACCCAAATCGATGAGGCAACGTTGCGAAATTCTCGGGAATGAACTACGATAGCAAGCCCCAAAACATGAGCTGGTTCTGCTACAAACCTGTGAACACGTTGTCTAAGACAAGCATGACCACGTAGTAGTCTTATGATAAAACACTACCGAGTTCTGGTTGGGAACCATCGTCTAGGATATCAAAGTCCTTACATAAGTCATATGATTAGCTCTTATGATGAAACTTCTTCTCTTTGAACAAATCAATCAGTGGCTTGGTGTGCTAGGAATACATATGGAATGGAGATGATCAGTCTATCAAACCATAGAATACTTCGCACATGCGTGACTGATTTGGGTTGATTCCAGAAGAAGTAAAACAAGCGTTCTCAAATACACGGCAGCAACTTACATCAAGTACTCATGAATTAGGGGAAGCCACTTCTTACATCAAGACATCTACTTCATGAGCTAACACAAAGATGATGCTTGCAAAAGTTTCCAATGTTAGCTTTAATGTTAAACATGAATCATGGAGAGGATAAACATGTCGCCGATGGGCTCGACAACAATTCATTGAGGCTTCCATAAAATGGAATTCCATAAATATGTTAACAAAGGGGATAGCATTGGTCAGACCAATAGATGTAACGGTGTATGCTCGAGGGATCAACCACGAGTAAGACAACATTACTAATACCATTGTTTATGATTCGACTTGACGATAGCCCACACTCAAATCAAAGTTTGGACAAGACAATAGATCCAGCAATTGATCACAAGGATCAATCGACGAGGATATCATCTTTCTTCAACACACACACAAAAGATATCCCTTGGAAGGAACTAAGTCAGGCAAGCTTTTATCTTCCGACTCTCCAAATTGTTGTTTAGCTTAACCAACTAGTTCAGGGTATCCAACACAGATTCTTGGAGAATGGATGGTTTATATGAAACCAACTTGATCACGAGCTCGACGCATTGGTCAGGGGACAACCTGGTGATACTTCCGGGAAGATAACCGGAAAATCACGAACCACCGATATGTTACTAAGATCGAGAACAATCTTGCTTTTCAGGGCAAGACGATATGATCAAATGAGCGAGGACTTAACAAAATCCTAACTCATCAATCAAGGAGTGCACCAGGGAAGTGGAATAGGTAGCACGATCAACCTTAGGGTGATGATTCAATAATCAACTCACTAAGGATGAGGTTATTGACTATTTAACTACCAAGCAACGGAGTTGCTAGGAGTATTGATTTCACACATCACGGTTCACTTGTCGGCATTCCGGTCCTGACAACACGGAGACCGAGGAATGAACGATAATGGCGAGAAGTATCACTGTATCAAGAGTTCATAGGAGGTGGTGCAATTCCCATGACATTCTTGACATAAGGATGGCAATACCCCAGGATAGAACAGATTAGAAGCTGGATTAGCATTCTTCATCTACGAAGTACAACTTCTTTGACCCAATCCTGGATATGGATGAGGTACTGGAGTTTGTTTCTCCTAGTCATTCTGAAATAGAATGGATTGACGGACCATAAGAATAATAGGCATCGATAGCACAAATGCACAACTACTCTTGACTATCAACTGATAGACGAAGGCCGAAATACAACTAAAGGGAGACTACTCAAAGAACATATAGCCTTTTGAGTTGTGGATGCATAGGTTAGCATGTCGAACTAGTTCAACATATTTCTTCTCGATAACCCATGCAGAAAGGTAGGACTGGCAGAGTCACACTATGAATGGAGTACTACTCAGGAGCGCTCTGGTTGTGATCTTTTGGTTCAGAAGAACTTCTACCATAATGGTTCATGGTACTGGAAGAACGATAACCACAGACCTCGAGGACTATCATAAGGTTACTAATATCCTAGAGGAACGAGCAAATACTACCAACATGAGGTAAGTGGAGTGATTCTTGGGTTCAAGAACCCAGGAATAGAATGCCTACCAACTAAATGGCATCACGGGATGCTTTCGAGGATAATGGCCAGAATCATCGCACTGGGAATATAAAGCTTTGCTGGATTACTGGGTGATTCTCTAGGATACCTAGGGTCATAATAATAACTCCAACATGTATGTCGAGGCAACAGAGTACCTCAACACAACGACTAGTGTGGTTAATCTGGCCCAAAGGAGCATCGGAAACAGGAGGAAGGAATTTGCAAGCGCATCAGATTGTTTAGAAACCTGGGATGACTCGGACAACATAACGGCTGTAAATACTCGAAAATACTTTTGAGACTCATGCACAAAGATAGCATAACCACTCAACATCATAATGTCAAGGTTCTGTGACACCCCGAGACCGGTGCGCCAGGTGTCAGCCAGTTATTCGTCGCCCTTACCATGTCATCTGCTTGCGTGTTGCATCTGCCATGTCATCATGTGTGTTGCATCAGCATGTTTTCAAAACTTGCATCCGTCCGAGTTCCCTCGTCCTTTCCGTTGTCCGTTCTGAGCCCAGACACACTTGCACGCGCCCGCGGTGCCTCCGAATATTTATTTTATAAGTGGCCGAAAAATGTTCTCGGAATGGGTTGAAACTTGGCGTGTGGTCTTATTATAGTGTAGACAGGCCGCCTGCCAAATTTCATCGCATTCGGAGTCCGTTTGATAGCCCAACGGATATATATAGCGGCACTAGTCGCCGGTTTAATCGTTGGACGTTTTCGGTCTCCGAAAACCCCTGCGGGCCTCTCTCCCTCTCCTCTCACCTCAGCCCAACTACTCTACACAGCCCACCTAGGCCTTTCTAACTTCCCCTTCGCTCCGTTGCCGTTGGATCGTGATCCGATGGCTCCGGAATGGTCCAAAACCCCCCCAAACCCTAGGTTTTTCCTATATAAAGGCCCCTCCATGCCAAAAATGGAAACCCTAGCCCCCCTAGCCTCCTCCCACCTCGGAGCCGCCGCTCCTTTCATTGTTTTCCACGCCGGCCGTTTCCCCTGCCGCCACTTGTCGCGCCACCGCTCGTCGCTCAGACCTCCCGCAGCTTCCTGGCCAGTCCCCGCCGCCTGGGCCGAAGCAGGCCCGCTCGGGGCCCGCCAGGGCCGTCCGCGCACCCGCCGTGGGCCGCACCCCGCCAGGCGCACCAGCCTTCGTCCCCGACGCTGATCCCTGCCTACTCCTCGGTGCGCCGCCGCCGTTCCAGGCCTGCCGCCGTGAGACCTCCCGTTGACTACTCCGGCGACCGGCGCCCCGCCTCCTGGCTCCACCTCGCCGCCCTTCGCCCGCATCTCGCCGCCTCCCTCCCTCTCTGCAACAGCGCCGCAACCACCGAGCTTCCTCGCCGCCGCCACAGAGCCCTCCGCCGCCCTCCTCCGCCGGGAACGGAACCTCCGCGGCCAGATCCGGGGTCCCCGTGCCCGGATCCGGCCGTTCTCGTTGCCGCCGGCCATCCCCGCGATGCCGCCGCGCCATGGCCGCCGTCGTCAGTTGCTGGCTGAGGACGGGCGCTCGCAACAGCTCCATGGGCCGCCTCCCTCCACTCGGGCCGCTTCGCCTCCTCCTCCAATCTGGGCCGAGCCCAATGGGTGAGAACCCTATATCCCGCCCGTGCACCGAATAGCTATATTTCGACCGTCGTTTTTTTCATAAAAACTGCTAAGTCTTTATTCTGTCAGCATTTTGTTGCATCTTTGCATGGCTGTAGTTAATTGTGTGCTTATCCAAATTGAGTGTATGATATGTCAAAATGATCGTGGTGATATGCTCTACACTTTGTTCCATTGTGCCATGCTTGTTTCACTTCATCAAGTTGCTTAAATATCTGTTGCAAGGGTGCTACTTGTTATAAACTGCTGCTACTTGTTATTTTGTTGCCATGTTGTGCTTCCTACCTTGTCATGTTGTGCTTCCTACCTTGCCATGTTATGCTTCCTGTATAGACTTTCTGTGTTTGCTGTATAGATTTGTCATGCATCATACCTGGCCATGTATTGCATCATATATAAACTTGTGTTGTTTTGCTGTGCTTCGTACCTTGCCATGTTTTGCTTCCTGTGTAGACTTTCTGTGCATCATAAGTAGACTTGTTTTGCATCATACTTGGTTGAGCATATTGTCATGTTCTTGAGTGGGTTGTATACCGTATTGCTTGCTTCTTCTCGTTAGTGCTTGTTCCGTTGCATTCGTGAGGATTCGTTCGTCTTCCCGTGGTTCTTCTTCAAGGCTTCTTCTTCGTCTTCTTCATGGATTCGTTCTTCTTCCTTGCGGGATCTCAGGCAAGATGACCATACCCTTGGATACCTTAACTATCATTGCCATGCTTAGTGTCTCGATGCTATCGTTACATGTCGCGCTACCCATCATTATTGTCAGCCTCTCCTTGTTGCCATGAAACCTCTAACCTTTGAAATCTTCCTCGCAAAAAAACCATTGTTTGGCTATGTTACCAGCTTGCTCAGCCCCTCTTATAGCGTTGTTAGCTGCAGGTGAAGATGAAGATCGTTCCAGGAGGGAACTTGTTGTTGGAATATCACAATATCTATTATTATTACTAACACACCTATATACTGGGCATGGGTGGAAGGCTTGGCCTTTTACTCGGTGTTTTGTTCCACTCATGCCACCTTAGGCGCCGATAAACCGGCATTATGTTCCTTGATTTTGCGTTCCTTACACGACGGGTATATGGGGACCCCTTGACAGTTCGTCTTTGAATAAAACTCCTCCAGCAAGGCCCAACATTGGTTTTAGTTTGCTCATAATAACAACTTAATTAATTAATTAAATTGCATAGGGAGTTAGCGCTACCCGAGGATTCTTTCTACATAGAAGGGGGGGCCAGTGCTGATGGTGTTGGTCCCAAACGGGGGTTATGCGGGGCCACCACGGGGAAACTCAAGGATTGGTTTTACTCGTAGGATCACCCATCCGGTTGTGGCCTGAGACGAGATACACACGGCTACTATGAGGGTGTCGACACACCGGGAGGTCTTGCTGGACTTGTTTTACCATTGTCGAAATGTCTTGTGCACCGGGATGCCGAGCCTGATCGGATTTCCCTAAGATGAGGGGTGATGATATTATATTTATCACTTCAGCTAATCGTGAGAGCTTGTGATGGGCTAAGTTGGGACACCCCTGCAGGGTTATGATCTTTCGAAAGCCGTGCCCGCGGTTATGTGGCAGATTGGAATTTGTTAATGTCCGGTTGTAGAAAACTTGACAGATGATCCAAAGTAAAACACACAACGGTGTGAGTAACCATGACTGTCTCTTTTCACTTTGAGAAGAGAACACGGTGGGGTTATGTTTGACTCGTAAGTAGTTCAGGATCTTTGGCGATCACTTCTATTTGCGACCGTTTGCGTAGAAGCTCATCTTATTCTTGTACTCGTAAGTTAGCCACCATACTTTTGCTTAGCCGCCGCTGCAACCTCACCACTTTACCTCTTCCCACCCATTAAGCTTTGATAGTCTTGTTACCCATGGTTATGGGATTGCTGAGTCCTCGTGGCTCACAGATACTACAACAACAGTTGCAGGTGCAGGTTTCCGATGTCTTGACGTGAGAGCGTTGTTCTTTTGTTGGAGTTCTTCTTCTTCAGTCTTGGGTTAGGTTCCGGGTCGGCAGCCTGGGATATCAGATGGATGTCTTGTGCTTTTCATGTTTGTATCCGTAGTCGGATACTTTGTATTGAGGTTGTTGTATTCATGTGACTTGTATGTAATGTTGTATCCCCTATGTATGTATGTAATGGTACGATGTAATGATATCCATCTTGCTAAGCGCCCGAAATGCGGTTGTGCCCCAATCACGTAAGTGTCACGTGATCGGGATAGAATCGTATCTTGGGCCTGACAAGTTGGTATCAGAGCCTTGACCGACCATAGGAGCCCCCTTGATTGATCGTAGTTTGGCCGTTGTTGAGTCTAGCAGAAAACTTTTTCGGAGTCTAGTTATATCGGAGAGTAGGAATTCTTTTACTCCCCTGCCCCTTCGTCGCTCTGGTGAGGAATCTTGACGTAGGTGTTTTGAATTACTCCTCTTCCCCTTCAATTTTTTTTAGGATCTTATGGTTAGTTTTTCGTTTGTTGCGTTGTTAGTCCTTTCATCTGGTGCATCTCTTGTCAAGTGGACTCGACCCTCTTCTTCTTTGCAAGTTAACCCTCAGTTCTTTCAACCGACGGTGTTTTCTCCGTCCGATGTGTTCCTTCTTTTTCCCACCCTCCCACCCTTTTTCTTCTCGGAGCCGGAGTCCTTACTCGAGTATCCATCCTACTCGTGTGAATCCTTTTGCATTCTTTCCTCGGTTATTTCAACCGTTGCATTCTTGTCTAGTTCGTCATCATTCATCTCCTTTATTATTCCGAGAAATTCTCCTCTCAGTTGTTATTCTTCACCTCTTCTTCTTTTCCGGTGGATTTCAACTCAAGTTTTTGGTGTTGTTCTTACTCTTTAATCGGCTCAAGTTTTTCCCTTGTCTCGTTAACTCTCGTCATTTAATTATTCTGGTGTTCCAAAGACATCTCAGGATATTCGTCTGTCTTCCGATTAATTCAAGGTTGTCACCTCATTCGAGTTTTTCATTCGTTCCGGTGCATCATCTTCTTTGCATTCCATTTTAACGGTGTTTTTCTCTTCGGTGGGCTCATAACCCACATGTTTTTCCCAGGATCTTACCTGACTCTTCTAATTTTCCGGAGTATTCCTAAATTCTTTTCAATTGTGACGTAAGTATGGATTGCATCAGTCATATGCCTTCTCCAAGATCGCTTTTAATTCTTTTCGTCGTGGGTTCAACCTTTCACTTTTCATTCTTCCGGAGCATTTTATGAATTCTTTTTCATTGTGTTCCTCCAAAGGCCATCATTTCAGAAGATCTCTTCGTTCTCAGTTTTCAACTTCGCCCTCCAAATATTCTTCATCGATGCCTCTTCGTTCGTCTCACATTCTATCCGGTGCTTCGTTCAAGTATTCTTTAATCAGTTCACAATCTCTTCGTTCTCATCATTCTAATTGTCCTCAAGTGCTTTATTCTTCCCGGAGATTCATTCTCTTGTATTCACTCGATTCATTTTCTTACGGTGCCTTGTCCTCTTGCGTCGTTCAATTTCATTCCTTACGATGGTCATTCTCGTTCTTCACTCGACTTTAATTCTTCCCGTTGGATCGTTCCTTTTCTTCACTCGGCTTCAATTCTTTACGGTGATTCGCTCGACAGTTCTTTTCCGGTGCTATCATGTCAATCCATTCATTTCTATTTCAATCCTACCGGTGTTTCATGTGTTTCCGTGGGTCTTAGTGTAACCGGTTTGTCGGGAAATATACGTACCCATATTTTTCCACCACGACGTGCATATCGTGTTATTGCTCTTCGTCCTGCTTCTATCTGTCTCGCCGTGACCCAAGCGGGTTCAAGTGCTTGAAGAGCATATCTACCAAAACAAATACGATTGCCTCGGCAGGATTTTCCTTTCATTCTTCCTCTATGTTGTTTGCGAAATCTGGTTCTTTTGGGGTTATAGTCGATGGTTCTCTTTCTTAGTTCCATCTCTACTGCAAAACTGGACATGAGAGTTTCTTCTCATCCAGCTCCTCGCGAATGGAATGAGAAAGCATGTAAATTTCTCTAATTCATAATATTCAAAAATATTACGGTACGGATAGATACACATTAATAGATAATAGAAAAAGTTCGGTTTTTTTTATATTGAATTTGTTAAAACAGAAAAATATAATATATAGTCAAAGTCAAAAAAGAAGATCTAGAATATATCCAGATGTGTGTGTATATTTATCTAAATTCTATATTTATAGATAATGTAATCCTTCTTAAAAAAAATCCTTATTTTTACTCTTATTGAATCGCGGTAAAGTATTCTAATTCAATAAGAATTTCGCGGGCGAATATTTACTCTTTCCTGTCTTATTTGTTAATTTATAAACTTACCAAATAAGACAATTTTTTTGGTTTGTTCCGCCATCCCACCCAATGAAGTGTTAGGATTCTTTTCAAAAAAATCCTATGGAATCATAGGTTCTGTCGTTCCCACTGCTTCTCCTTGAATGGTTAGGTCTGAATCCCGCAACGGAGCTTCCAAAAAATTTCTTTCCGAGTTAATTTTCTCAGTTTTATTAACCCGGGCGGCTCTTTATTATTGCTTTAAATTTGTAGTTCTTGTTTCAAGTTACGATTTTTAATTCTCTATTATTTTTATTATATTGATGCTTTATCACATTGCCTTTTATGATGTAATTTATAGACCATACATAGTGGAATCCTATATCTTATTTATTTCCTCTTCCTTCTTTCTATCATCCCTCCCTTTATCCACATCCCTTTAGTTTTGCTTCACAACCTAGAATCCCTTTTCTTTTTTTAGAGAAAAAATTGCAGTTGCTACAACTATATGACACATCTACTCATTTATGATAGAGGTATTTATTCATATAGTGACTGTTTCTTAGTTAGGATCTCGACAATACGAAGCAATAGGTTGGTTATTAGTTAATTTTCTATAATTACTAAGTTTTTTTCTTAAAAAAAAGAAAAAAGAAAAAAATAACGAGTCACACACTAAGCATAGCAATTATATTAAATGATTTATCAATTTTCATTAAATCTTATAGAAAGAGGTATAATTTCTTATTTTGCAGGGATTTCAGGAAAAAAGTCTCTTGTCATTTTTTATTCTATCAATGGACAGAATCCGAAGACAAGATTAGTTATTCTTCGTCTACGAATATCCAAATTTTTACACCTAATACTCCATAGATAGTCCGAATTGGATAGCAGCAATAATCAATTTTAGCGCGAATTGTTTGGAGGGGAAGTCTACCCTTTTTAATGGATTCGGCGCGTGCAATTTCTTTTCCTCCGAGACGACCCGCAATTTTTACTTTTACTCCCCTTATATCTGCTTTTTTAGTTAATTCAATGGCTTTTTTCATTGCCTTTCGGAATGAAACTCTATTTTTTAATTGGAAAGCTATATATTCTGCAAGAATGTTAGGTTGTCTATTAGTTAATTTTCTATAATTACTAAGTTTTTTTCTTAAAAAAAAGAAAAAAGAAAAAAATAACGAGTCACACACTAAGCATAGCAATTATATTAAATGATTTATCAATTTTCATTAAATCTTATAGAAAGAGGTATAATTTCTTCTTTTGCAGGGATTTCAGGAAAAAAGTCTCTTGTCATTTTTTATTCTATCAATGGACAGAATCCGAAGACAAGATTAGTTATTCTTCGTCTACGAATATCCAAATTTTTACACCTAATACTCCATAGATAGTCCGAATTGGATAGCAGCAATAATCAATTTTAGCGCGAATTGTTTGGAGGGGAAGTCTACCCTTTTTAATGGATTCGGCGCGTGCAATTTCTTTTCCTCCGAGACGACCCGCAATTTTTACTTTTACTCCCCTTATATCTGCTTTTTTAGTTAATTCAATGGCTTTTTTCATTGCCTTTCGGAATGAAACTCTATTTTTTAATTGGAAAGCTATATATTCTGCAAGAATGTTAGGCTGTCTATAAGGTTCTTTAACTTTTTCGATAGAAATATTAAATCTCTAGTTTACAGAGTTAATTTCCTTTTGTAGATCTTTCTCTAATTCTTCGATTGCTCCTTTTTTTTTAATAAATTTGGGAATCCAATATGGATTATGACATGGATCGTATCGATTTCTTTTTGAATTTCTATATGTGTAATTACTTCGGAACTTGAACCTGAGTCCATTTTTCTATTATGTGTAATTACTTCGGAACTTGAGTCTGATTCTATTTTTCTATTCGAGCCCTTTTTCCTATTCTTTTGTATATAGTTCTTGATACAATCCCTTATTTTTTTTATCTTCCTGTAGACCTTCAGAATAATTTTTTGGTTCGCAAGGGGAATAAGTAGTGTGCGAATCCATTGCTTCACATCAATTTAATTGACGGAGGATGAGCATAACATAATTCTTATTCGTTTTCATCAAGTTGATTTATTCCTTCCTTCGGAGTTTATTCTTGATGAATAAATTCTAGTCTCAAGTGCTTTCATATTTTCTTTTCCGGAGTTCTATTTTTTCTCGATTATCTCGTCGGAACCCCGTTTAATCATCGCAAGGCTCTAATCTCATTCTTTTCGTCCGTCATTTCTATATCATCATCCTTTTGATACCGGAGTTCTCCACCGTGGTTCTTCACGATTTAACCCATTCCTCAAACATTCATCAAATTCTTTGGAGTAGCTCAAGCATTATTCTTTTGTGTCTCAGAATGCAAATAATTCTCCTATTCTTTTGAAGTGGAGTTTTGCATTTCTTCCTTCATCTTAATTATTCCATCTTTTGGTTGCGGCATAATTCACCTCAAGTCTTGAGATGTTTAAATAAGTCCACAACAAGCTCATTCTTTTGTTGTTGATTTTCTCAACAACTCTATTCAAACCTTTCTCTTCAAGATTCTCTTCCAAATTCACGCGTCGTGAAAGTTGTCATCTTCTTCTCCGTTCTTTAATCCCATCATTTCAATTCTTCCGGAGGAATTTCTTGTTCATCTCATCATGTTTTCATTTCATCTTCTCAGTTCATGTTCCATTCCATTCGTGTGCAACCGGTGTGCTATTTCTTTCAGTTTCAGCCGGAGTGCTGCCCGAATTCCTTCATGGAGATTTCTTTTCTATCTCTTTTAACCAGAGTGGTTTCGAATTCATTCTTATTCCTTCAACCTCCTTGATTCTCGTCGTATTCCTTGTCCTCTTATTTAACGAAGTCTTTGCAACTTCGTTCAACTCCGTTGTATCCTTCTTTCATTTGTTCATCCTCTCAAGGTTCTCTGGTTTCACTCTTTTGTCCTCGAAGAACTTGTTCTTCCTTTTTCCCTTCCTTCTCGTCCCTAAGATCTCGGGACGAGATCTCTTGTTAGTAGGGGAGTGTTGTGACACCCCGAGACCGGTGCGCCAGGTGTCAGCCAGTTATTCGTCGCTGTTACCATGTCATCTGCTTGCGTGTTGCATCTGCCATGTCATCATGTGTGTTGCATCAGCATGTTTTCAAAACTTGCATCCGGCCGAGTTCCCTCGTCCTTTCCGTTTTCCGTTCTGAGCCCAGACACACTTGCACGCGCCCGCGGTGCCTCCGAATATTTATTTTATAAGTGGCCGAAAAATGTTCTCGGAATGGGTTAAAACTTGGCGTGTGGTCTTATTATAGTGTAGACAGGCCGCCTGCCAAATTTCATCGCATTCGGAGTCCGTTTGATAGCCCAACGGATATATATAGCGGCACTAGTCGCCGGTTTAATCGTCGGACGTTTTCGGTCTCCGAAAACCCCCGTGGGCCTCTCTCCATCTCCTCTCACCTCAGCCTAACTACTCTACACAACCCACCTAGGCCTTTCTAACTTCCTCTTCGCTCCGTTGCCGTTGGATCGTGATCTGATGGCTCCGGAATGGTCCAAAACCCCCCAAACCCTAGGTTTTTCCTATATAAAGGCCCCTCCATGCCAAAAATGGAAACCCTAGCCCCCCTAGGCTCTTCCCACCTCGGAGCCGCCGCTCCTTTCATCGTTTTCCGCGCCGGCCGTTTCCCCCGCCGCCACTTGTCGCGCCACCGCTCGTCGCTCAGACCTCCCGCAGCTCCCTGGCCACTTCCCCCGCCTGGGCCGGAGCAGGCCCGCTCGGGGCCCGCCAGGGCCGTCCGCGCACCCGCCGTGGGCCGCACCCCACCAGGCGCACCAGCCTTCGTCCCCGACGCTGATCCCTGCCTACTCCTGGGTGCGCCGCCGCCGTTCCAGGCCTGCCGCCGTGAGACCTCCCGTCGACTACTCCGGCGACCGGTGCCCCGCCTCCTGGCTCCACCTCGCCGCCCTTCGCCCGCATCTCGCCGCCTCCCTCTCGCTCTGCAACAGCGCCGTAGCCACCGAGCTTCCTCGCCGCCGCCGCAGAGCCCTCCGCCGCCCTCCTCCGCCGGGAACGGAACCTCCGCGGCCAGATCCTGGGTCCCCGTGCCCGGATCCGGCTGTTCTCGTTGCCGTCGGCCATCCCCGCGATGCCGCCGCGCCATGGCCGCCGTCGTCAGTTGCTGGCTGAGGACGGGCGCTCGCAACAGCTGCATGGGCCGCCTCCCTCCACTCGGGCCGCTTCGCCTCCTCCTCCAATCTGGGCCGAGCCCAATGGGTGAGAACCCTATATCCCGCCCGTGCACCGAATAGCTATATTGCGACCGTCGTTTTTTTTTCATAAAAACTGCTAAGTCTTTATTCTGTCAGCATTTTGTTGCATCTTTGCATGGCTGTAGTTAATTGTGTGCTTATCCAAATTGAGTGTATGATATGTCAAAATGATCGTGGTGATATGCTCTACACTTTGTTCCATTGTGCCATGCTTGTTTGACTTCATCTAGATGCTTAAATATCTGTTGCAAGGGTGCTACTTGTTATAAACTGCTGCTACTTGTTATTTTGTTGCCATGTTGTGCTTCCTACCTTGTCATGTTGTGCTTCCTACCTTGCCATGTTATGCTTCCTGTATAGACTTTCTGTGCTTCCTGTATAGATTTGTCATGCATCATACCTGGCCATGTATTGCATCATATATAGACTTGTGTTGTTTTGCTGTGCTTCCTACCTTGCCATGTTTTGCTTCGTGTGTAGACTTTCTGTGCATCATAAGTAGACTTGTTTTGCATCATACTTGGTTGAGCATATTGTCATGTTCTTGAGTGGTTTGTTTACCGTACTGCTTGCTTCTTCTCGTTAGTGCTTGTTCCGTTGCGTTCGTGAGGACTCGTTCGTCTTCCCGTGGTTCTTCTTCAAGGCTTCTTCTTCGTCTTCTTCATGGATCCGTTCTTCTTCCTTGCGGGATCTCAGGCAAGATGACTATACCCTTGGATACCTTTACTATCATTGCCATGCTTAGTGTCTCGATGCTATCGTTACATGTCGCGCTACCCATCATTATTGTCAGCCTCTCCTTGTTGCCATGAAACCTCTAACCTTTGAAACCTTCCTAGCAAAAAAAACCATTGTTTGGCTATGTTACCCGCTTGCTCAGCCCCTCTTATAGCGTTGTTAGCTGCAGGTGAAGATGAAGATCGTTCCAGGAGGGAACTTGTTGTTGGAATATCACAATATCTATTATTATTACTAACACACCTATATACTGGGCATGGGTGGAATGCTTGGCCTTTTGCTCGGTGTTTTGTTCCACTCATGCCACCTTAGGCGCCGATAAACCGGCATTATGTTCCTTGATTTTGCGTTCCTTACACGATGGGTATATGGGGACCCCTTGACAGTTCGTCTTTCAATAAAACTCCTCCAGCAAGGCCCAACATTGGTTTTAATTTGCTCATAATAACAACTTAATTAATTAATTAAATTGCATAGGGGGTGCCAGTGCTGATGGTGTTGGTCCCAAACGGGGGTTATGCGGGGCCACCACGGGGAAACTCGAGGATTGGTTTTACTCGTAGGATCACCCATCCGGTCGTGGCCTGAGACGAGATACGCGCGGCTACTATCAGGGTGTCGACACACCGGGAGGTCTTGCTGGACTTGTTTTACCATTGTTGAAATGTCTTGTGCACCGGGATGCCGAGCCTGATCGGATTTCCCTAAGATGAGGGGTGATGATATTATATTTATCACTTCAGCTAATCGTGAGAGCTTGTGATGGGCTAAGTTGGGACACCCCTGCAGGGTTATGATCTTTCGAAAGCCGTGCCCACGGTTATGTGGCAGATTGGAATTTGTTAATGTCCGGTTGTAGAAAACTTGACAGATGATCCGAAGTAAAACACACAACTGTGTGAGTAACCCTGACTGTCTCTTTTCACTTTGAGAAGAGCACACGGTGGGGTTATGTTTGACTCGTAAGTAGTTCGGGATCTTTAGCAATCACTTCTATTTGCGACCGTTTGCGTAGAAGCTCATCTTATTCTTGTACACGTAAGTTAGCCACCATACTTTTGCTTAGCCGCTGCTGCAACCTCACCACTTTACCTCTTCCTACCTATTAAGCTTTGATAGTCTTGTTACCCATGGTTATGGGATTGCTGAGTCCTTGTGGCTCACAGATACTACAACAACAGTTGCAGGTGCAGGTTTCCGATGTCTTGACGTGAGAGCGTTGTTCTTTTGTTGGAGTTCTTCTTCTTCAGTCTTGGGTTAGGTTCCGGGTCGGCAGCCTGGGATAGCAGATGGATGTCTTGTGCTTTTCATGTTTGTATCCGTAGTCGGATACTTTGTATTGAGGTTGTTGTATTCATGTGACTTGTATATAATGTTGTATCCCCTATGTATGTATGTAATGGTATGATGTAATGATATCCATCTTGCTAAGCGCCCGAAATGCGGTTGTGCCCCAATCATGTAAGTGTCACGTGATCGGGATAGAATCGCATCTTGGGCCTGACAGGTTCTGAGACCAACAGTTTATCAAACAGAAGTAGTAGGAACTGAACTGAGGGTTGAATCCACCATTAACGTGATCCTGATAAATAGAATGAGAATCCTAGTTCTTAATCCCCGTAGAAGAAGAAGGTGACTCAGATCATAAGGTCATAGGGTAAAGGAGTAAAAAGAGCCTTACGTTCCCTTCCACAATCAATTCCCTTATTATAGCTAAAGAGTTTCTAGACACGACTTCGACCAGGTTTGCTTACTAATCCTACAGGCTGTCAGGCTCTGATACCAAAGCTGTCTGGACCCCGATCCTATGTCACACAGGTCTAGCCTGTAACACATCATATCACTTTGCGGCCTCACACACGGTATCCCCACCGGTGCCACCTTACCTGGCCCGGGACCGTTTGCGCATTTTGGCACACGTATATGATAGTGTCGGTAGCATCCATATGACAGAGAACCCGGGCCGACATGACCAGTTATAAACCAAAAGTGGCACTAAATTACAGAGACAGGCATACATGACCCAACAACGAACGTGTCGGTCATCAACGTATGAAGCCAAGTCGTAGCAAGCTACAAGGACTTAAAGGAACAACGCATGACATTTCCCCTAAGGGACAGACACATGAATGAAGAAGGAGACATGCCGGCCAGCCTAAGTGTTCCGGAGCAGTAGCAAGCTACCAAGGCTCAGTGGAAGCACTAGGAGACATTTCCCTGTAAGATAGGCTACCAAGGGTAAACAACTAGGTGTCGGATCCCACACATAGCAATACACATTACACGTACGCATAACATGCAAGTATGTGCTGTACAACATGGCATCACAACATAACTCAACAACTCATATAGATAAAGGCCCAGAAGAGCCATCATAGCATTTATTACAAACAGAGGTCACATGACCCAACATACAGAGCATACAGGCAACGGAAGCATAACATGTCTGAGTACAGACAACTACAAATGAAAAAGGCTGAGAAGCCTGACTATCTACAAGACCCTCCCAAGGGTACAAGATCGTAGCTCAGGTAACAGGCTAAACGTCGAAGTCCACGCGGAACCACTAGTGAGACTGAAGTCTCTCTACAAAAACATAAATTAAGCAAACGTGAGTACAAAGGTACTCAGCAAGACTTACATCAGAACTAGCTACATATGCATCAGTATCAACAAAGGGGGTGGTGGAGTTTGACTGCAGCAAGCCAGCTTTAACTCGGTGGCTATCCTGAACTACGACTGCAAGTAACTCTTTGGAGGTGGCGCACACGAGTCCACATATTCACCAACCAATACACCACTATGGATCCGCTCCCGACACCCTACGAGAAGGCCATCCATAGCACTCACGCTTATCTTGCGTGTTTTAGAGTATCCACTTTCACTTGTCTATGAACTATACAGGTAACCCAGAAGTCCATTACCGCGGACACGGCTATTCGAATAGATCATATATAACCCTGCAGGGGTGTATTTATTCACACATGTTTCCACCACTTAGCGTCTGCACACGACATGTGCTCGGCAGACTTCAAGCGAAAGCCGACGTGGGTGTAGACCACGACCTAACCAACCACTCAAGTCGCTAGTCCAGGTTTATCGCCTATTTGGGTTCCATCCATGGGGAGATCCGGCCGGGGTGTCGCTCACGGCCCCAAACGATGTGTACAGGGTTCCTGAGTCACCAAACGGGCGACCGGTACACCGTGCCACGTACCTGCCGCGTCACAGCCCACCCCGAGGGTCAGCGCTGCGCACAACCTCTAGTAAACTACAAACACCAGAAACTAGTTGCAACTCCAGGACAGAGGACAAGGGCAGTCAATAAGTCGAGCGGGGTCATATTTCAGGGCCCAACGTGTGTTAGTAGCTGTTCATGGATCAACCAATACAGGACTCAGTTCCTGAGGACGGCTGTAATGAGACAACCCACCATGTACTCCTACATGGCCTCTCATCGCTACCTTTACCAAATCGTGTTCACACACTTAGCTCTCAATAGTAGGACATATTCACCACATTCCAATTCATCCCCGATGAATCAGACCTGACTCAACTCTAGGCAGTAGCAGGCATAACCAGAAAGCATGAATGAGTAGGCACAACATGGCTCAAACAACTCCTACTCATGCTAGTGGGTTTCAACTATTTATTATGGCAATGACAGGTCATGCAGTGGAAAGGGGTTCAACTACCGCAGCAGGTAATAGTTGAAGCGTTGTTGTCCTAATGAAGTAAAAGAGAGCAAGAGCGAGAGAGTGGGATTGTATCGGAATGCTCAATGGGGTTTTGCTTGCCTGGCACTTCTGAAGATAGCACTGTGTCTTCATCAGTGTCATCGATCGCATCGTCGGAACAACGTCTACTGAGAGGGGACAACCACCGGCAAACAAGAGAGAACACAATCAATGCAATGCGACAATATGATGCATGATCATGACATGGCAGTATGTTGTTGATTGAGCTAATGCAACTAGCAACCATATTAAATGAAGTTGGTTTGAACCAAAGGTTCAAATTCAAACTCCATATGTGATTATTTAAATGCCATTTAATTGATTTGACCTGAACAGCAGGTTTAACTTGTTCAAACATGCATGAAAATGCCATAACCAGATTCCTTGAATTGTTCTGATCAATTTTCATATATAATTTATTTTCATTGGAGTTATAGATTATTTTTTGTGATTTTTAGAAGTTTTGGTTATTTTCTGAAATAAATAAATCATTTCCGATTTATTTAAAATCCCAGAAAACAGATACTGCGTCAGCATGACGTCACTGTGATGTCAGCAGGTCAAAGAGTCAGTCCAGGTCAAACCTGACGTGTGGGGTCCCCACGTCAGTGACACAACTAGCTAACAGGGTTAGTTAGTTTTAAACTAACACTAACTAAACTGTCAGTGGGGCCTGGGCCCACCAGTCAGCGACTCAGCTAGACTAACTAAACGTAGTTAATACTAACCAAGGTTAAGCTAATTAGATTTAAGCCTAAACTAGGTTAATTAGCCGTGCGGGGCCCGCATGTCATAGACCCAGGGGGGTCAAACCTCGGGTCAAAGACCCAAACAAGCCGGCGGATTACCGCCGGCGACAGCGAGCACGGCGGAGGGGCTCGGGCTAGGGCTCGCGCGCATCCGGTAGGGCAAGCGGGAGGAGCTGGGGTGGCCGGAGCTCGTCGGAACAAAGCTCGCGGCGGCGCCGAAGTTCGGGCACCGACAGGTTAGGTGCTACGGTGCACAGCAGGAGCAACATGAGTGAGTTTTGGGCTTCTGGCGTTGTGTGGAGCACGGTTGTGCGCTCAGTTGCCACTCTAGGTGACGGTGGTCACGGCGGCGACATGGCCGGCGGGAAGGAGCTATCGGCTCCGGTGGGCATCGGCATTAGAGAAAGCAAGTGAGCCAGGGGAGAGAGGGGTTCGACGCAGGGGCTCACGGTGGACACGTAGGGCTGGCAAGCGGGCTCGGGGGAGGTGCTGACGACGGTGAATCAACGACGGTGATCTCGGGCGACCAAGGAGGAAGACGACGGCATTGCGGATGAAGATGAGCTCCTGGCGCCGCGTGACTTGGTAGATAGGAAGAGGAAGTTGTGGCGGTTCTTCTATGCTCAGCGGTAGGGTGTGGGATGGCCGGTGGCCGCGGCAACGGCGAGTGGCGGCGACGGTGGCGCTCTGGTGTGCGAGATAGAGAGCACAAAGGGAGAGGAGTGGGACGAGGGGGTGAGGGAGAGAGCCAGAGAGGTGCGTGGCGACGTCCAAAGCCTCCAGGGCGTCGGGAAGGGCAGCTAGGCAGGCATGAGGTGGCCGGCACATCGTCGACGCTCGCCACCGAGCTGCTTCGTGCGCTGGCAGGGGGAAGAAGACGAGCTTTCCCCTAGTGGGCTGGGCCGTGAAGCTGGGCCACCAGGTAATTTAGCCCAGGTAGGTGTTCTCTCTCTCTCCTTTTCTAATTCTGTTACTGTTTTCTATTTTTGACATTTCTTTTGGCTTTATTAAAAATGCCAGAGCATTTTCAAAAATCACCAAACTGCTCATGCCCACTGTTTAAGCCATAAACAACATGGAACATTTCAGTTTAGGATTATTTGGACATTTCAAATAATTAGTAGCATTTAAATGCCCAAATGCAAATACTTTATTATTTAATTCAAAAATCCAGAATGGCTCCAAAAATTATGAAACCATTTTTGGCAGAGGTTTCAGCCAAGACCAAAAATGATGAACATTTTGTGAAGGGCATTTTGGGTACATTGAAAAGTATTTTTAGTAAACCCTAGTTGAGTTCATTTGGTGTTAGGGTTGATCAATCCCCATTTCAACTTTCTGAAAGCTTAAACATGATGCACACATGAGGCTAGCCTAGTGCATTACTAGAAGCTAGGGATGTGACAAAAGAGTTGATAAGAAATTGAATGTTATCCAATATGCTAGTAAAACTCTAGACATTGCCCAAAGAAATTATGCTACTACTGAGAAGGAGTTTTTAGCAGTGGTATTTGCTTGTGATAAGCTTAGACCTTATATTGTTTATTGTAAAGTAACTATTCACACTGATCATGCTTCTATTAAATACCTTATGGAAGAGAAAGATGCTAAACTAGACTTATTAGATGGGTTCTCCTGCTACAAGAATTTGATTTGCATATCACTGATAGAAACGGAGCTCAGAACCCCGTTGCAGACAACTTGTCTAGGCTAGAGAATATTCTTGATGACCCACTACCTATTGATGATAGATTTCCTAATGAACAATTAGCTATCGTAAATACTTCTCGTACTGCTCCATGGTATGCTGATTATGCTAATTACATTGTTGCTAAGTTTATACCACCTAGTTTCACATACCAGCAAAAGAAAAAGTTCTTCTATGATTTAAGACATTACTTCTGGGATGACCCACACCTTTATAAATAAGGAGTAGATGGTATTATTAGACGTTGTGTACCTGAGCATGAACAGGAACATATCCTACGCAAGTGCCACTCCGAAGCTTATGGAGGACACCTTGCTGGAGATAGAACTGCACACAAGGTATTGCAATTTGGTTTTTATTGGCCTACTCTCTTCAAGGATGCTCGTAAGTTTGTCTTATCCTGTGATGAATGTCAAAGAATTTGTAATATTAGTAGACATCAAGAAATGCCTATGAATTATTCACTTGTTATTGAGCCATTTGATGTCAGGGGCTTTGATTATATCGGACCGTTTCCTTCCTCTAAGGGGTATACACATATTTTAGTTGCTGTTGATTACGTTACTAAGTGGGTAGAAGCTATTCCAACTAGTAGTGCTGATCACAACACCTCTATTAAGATGCTTAAAGAAGTTATTTTTCCGAGGTTTGGAGTCCCTAGATACTTAATGACTGATGGTGGTTCACACTTTATTCATGGTGCTTTCCGTAAAATGCTTGCTAAGTATGATGTTAATCATAGAATTGCATCCCCTTACCACCCACAGTCTAGTGGTAAACTAGTAGTAAGTAACAGAGAGCTAACATTAATTTTGCAAAAGACTGTTAATAGATCTAGAAAGAATTGGTCCAAGAAACTTGATGATGCATTATGGGCCTATAGAACTGCATACAAAAATCCTATGGGTATGTCTCCATATAAGATTGTTTATGGAAAAGCATGTCACTTGCCTCTTGAGCTAGAAAAGAAGGCATATTGGGCTATTAAAGAGCTCAATTATGATTTCAAACTTGCCGGTGAGAAGAGGTTATTTGACATTAGCTCGCTTGACAAATGGAGAACCAAAGCTTATGAGAATGCCAAGCTGTTTAAAGAAAAGGTCAAAAGATGGCATGACAAAAGGATACAAAAGTGTGAGTTTAACGTAGGTGATTATGTCTTGCTATACAACTCTCGTTTAAGATTTTTTGCAGGAAAACTTCTCCCTAAATGGGAAGGTCCTTATGTTATCGATATTGTTCCAGTGCCATAAAAATCAACAACTTCGAAGGCACAAATCCGAAGGTGGCGAACAATCAAAGAATCAAACATTATATCCCAGGTAATCCTATAAATGTTGAAACCAGTGTTATTGAAACCATAACCCCGGAGGAATACATAAGGGACACTTTCCAGAACGATTCAGACCCCGAAAAGGAAGATGTATGTGGTACGGTAAGTAAGCCGACTCCAAAATAGTTCTAATGGCAATTTTTCACCGTATTGGAATATTTAGAAAAATAGAAAAAATAAGAGGCAGTCCAGAAAGGACACAAGGCATCCACGAGGGTGGAGGGAGCGCCTTACCCCCTGGGCGCGCCCGCTGCCTTGTGGGCACCTCGTGTGCCTCCTGGACTCCGATTTCTTGCACGTTACTTCTTTCGGTCGGTGAAAATTCACTATATATTCTCCCGAAGGTTTTAACCACTGTATCACGCAAAAATCCTTAGTTTTCCTTTCGAGCTGTTGTTTCTGACAGATCTAGATCATCATGACGTCTTCTAGCACCCCCAAGGACAAGTTATTCGGGAAGGTCATCAACCCCTACCTAGCGGAGGTGTTGCAATACGCTCAAACCATCGAGGTGCGTGAGGGGGTGCTGCACATCCGTGACGTTGAGGGACCAAGGAGGACCGGAAGCGTGGATACAAGACTCGAAGCAATGGAGCAACAAATTTTCAAGTGCCAAGGTATGGTGGAACGAGGACTCAACGCCAACCACACGATGATCACGGAGCTCGCCAACAACCACAAGCTGGACGCCAAGATCGTTGGGGAGGCCATCTCCCAGCTCCAAGAGAAAACCGAGCACCTCCAAGCCCAGATCTATGACCTGCAAAACCTAAACTGTGAGTATGAATGTAGATTCAAGAAGATGAGTTTGGCTGCAGATTTGAGGATCCCGGAGACTCGATCATCCTTCTATGATGGTGATCGCATGCCTTGGAAGATGGACGACAAGCCTACATCATCAACAACTCCATCACCACCTCCGAAGAGAGAGACATAATAATATGGGTATGGTCACTCCCCTTGGCAACTGCCAAGCTTGGGGGAGGTGCCCCGGTATCGTATCACCATCACACTCCTATCTTTACCATTTTTCTTAGTTCGATCCTTTTGGCAATATCTTGATCTAGTAGAATAAAGTTAGCATGATCTAGTTGTGAGCTTTTTCTTTTTGATCTTTATCTTTGTAACCGAGTCCGTGAGCTATATAATAAAGATTAGTGTTGAGTCAAGGGCTTGATTTTCTCGCTATGGTCATGAGAGAATAAAAGAAAATATTAAAAAGTACCAAAGAGATCATATTGATCTTATGGAAGGTAATGACTTCACATATAAAGAGTATGATGAATAAAAGTTGTTGAGAGTTGACAAACATAGTTTTGGTCATTGTTGCAATTAATAGGAAGTAATAAAGAAAGAGAGGTTTTCACATACAAACAAACTATCTTGGACATCTTTTATGATTGTGAGCACTCATTAAAATATGACATGCTAAAGAGTTGATGTTGGACAAGGAAGACAACATAATGGGTTATGTTTTCTTATATCCAAAATAAAGTATATTGTCATGGATCATCCAACATGTTGAGCTTGCCTTTCCCCCTCATGCTAGCCAAAACTCCTTGCACCAAGTAGAGATACTACTTGTGCTTCCATACATCCTTAAACCTACTTTTGCCATGAGAGTCCACCATACCTACCTATGGATTGAGTAAGACCCTTCAAGTAAGTTCTCATTGTTGCAAACTCTCTAAAGTATGTATGATTTATTAGTGTGGAGAAAATAAGATTTATACGATCTTGTGATATGGAAGTAATAAAAGTGACAGACTACATAATAAAGGTCTGTATCACAAGTGGCAATATAAAGTGACGTTCTTTTGCGCTAAGATTTTGTACATCCAACCATAAACCATGTGACAACCTCTGCCTCCCTCTGCGAAGGGCCTATATATTATTCTTCCCTTATAAGAGTCAAGGTGATAATCACCTTTCCTTCTTACATTTCATCCTTTGGCAAGCACATTGTGTTGGAAAGATCCTCACATATATACCGACTTGGATGTAAGCTATCATGATCTATTAATGTTGACATTATCCTTGAGGTTAAAGGTTGGGAGGCAACTCTATAAGCCCCTATCTTTCTCTGTGTCCGATTAAGACTCCATACCCATAAGTATTGCGTGAGTGTTAGCAATTGTGAAAGACTAGATGATAGTTGAGTATGTGGACTTGTTGAAAAGCTCTTATATTGACTCTTTCCTATGTTATGATAAATTACAATTGCTTCAATGACTGAGATCATAGTTTGTTGGTTTTCAATGAAGTTTCTGATTCATACTTGACATTGTGAATAATTTGTTACTTTAGCATAAGAGTCATATGACAATATATATATGTGCTGCTATTATAAGAATGATCATGATGCCCTCATGTCCATATTTTATTTTTATCAACACCTCTATCTCTAAACATGTGGACATATTTTTTGATATCCGCTTTCGCTTGAGGACAAACGAGGTCTAAGCTTGGGGGAGTTGATACGTCCATTTTGCATCATGCTTTTATGTTAATATTTATTGCACTATGGACTGTTATTACACGTTACGTCACAATAATTATGCCTTTCTCTCTTATTTTAAAAGGTTTACATGAAGAGGGAGAATGCCGGCAGCTGGAATTCTGGGCTGGAAAAGGCGCAAACATTGGAGACCTACTCTACACAACTCAAAAAACCCAAAACTCTACGAAACACCATTTCAAAAAATATAAAAAATATCTGGCGAAAGAGATATGTCAGGGGGGCCACCACCTGTCCACGAGGGTGGGTGGCACCCCCTGGGCGCGCCCCTGCCTCGTGGGCCACCTGGTGACTCCCCGATGCCCATCTTATCCTATATGGGGTGTTTTGACCTGAAAAAAAAATCAAGAGGAGGCTTTCGGGACAAAACGCCGCCGTCTCGAGGTGGAACCTTGGTGGAACCAATCAAGGGCTCCGGCAGAGCTGTTCTGCCGGGGATACTTCCCTCCGGGAGGGGGAAATCGTCACCGCCGTCATCACCAACAACTCTCCCATCTTGGGGAGGGTTATCTTCATCAACATATTCACCAGCACCATCTCCTCTCAAACCCTAGTTCATCTCTTGTATCCAATCTTTGTATCAAAACCTCAGATTGGTACCTGTAGGTTGCTAGTAGTGTTGATTACTCCTTGTAGATGATGCTAGTTGGTTTACTTGGTGGAAGATCCTATGTTCAGATCCATTATGCATATTAATACCCCTCTGATTATGAACATGAATATGCTTTGTGAGTAGTTTCGTTTGTTCCTGAGGACATGGGAGAAGTCTTGCCATAAGTAGTCATGTGAATTTGGTATTCGTTCGATATTTTGATTAGATGTATGTTGTCTTACCTCTAGTGGTGTCATGTGAACGTCGACTACAAGACACTTCACCATTGTTTGGGCCTAGAGGAAGGCATTGGGAAGTAATAAGTAGATGATGGGTTGCTAGAGTGACGGAAGCTTAAACCCTAGTTTATGCGTTGCTTCGTAAGGGGCTGACTTAGATCCACATGTTTCATGCTATAGTTTGGTTTACCTTAATACTTCTTTTGTAGTTGCGGATGCTTGCAATAGAGGTTAATCATAAGCGGGATGCTTGTCCAAGTAATGGCAACACCCAAGCACCGGTCCACCCACATACCAAATTATCAAACTAACGAACGCGAATTATATGAACGTGATGAAAACTAGCTTGACGATAATTACCATGTGTCCTTGGGAGCGCTTTCCTCCATATAAGAGTTTGTCCAGGCTTGTCCTTTGCTACAAAGAGGATTGGGTCATATTGCCGCACCTTATTTACTTTTACTATTTGTCACTTGTTACCAATTACCTTATCACAAAACTATCCGTTATCGACAATTTCAGTGCTTGCAGAAAATACCTTACTAAAAACTGCCTATCATTTCCTTCTGCTCCTCCTTGGGTTCGACACTCTTACTTATTGAAAGGACTACGATAGATCCCGTACACTTGTGGGTCATCGGTGGACTACTCCCTCCTCATCATGGTGGCCACCAGGATGATGAAGATGGCCACCGGTGATGATTTCCCCCTCCGGCGGAGTGCCGGAAAGGGCTCTAGATTGGATCTTGTGGACTACAGAGCCTTGTGGTTGCGAAACTTCTGATCTAGGTTCACCCAGAGGGTTTTGGGAATATTTCGGAATTTATAGGTTAAAGAGGGGGTGCAGGAGGCCACTAAGGTGGGCACAACCCACCTGGGCGCGCCAGAGGGGCCTGTCGCGCCCTGGTGGGTTGTGCCCCCTCGGGGCACCCCTCAGGTGCAGCTCTGGCCCAATGGGTGTCTTCTGGCCCAAAAAAAATCTCCAAAAAGTTTCGCGGTGTTTGGACTCTGTTTGATATGGATTTCCTGCGATGTAAAAAACATGCAGAAAACAACACCTGACACTTGGCACTATTTCAATAGGTTAGTACCAAAAAATGATATAAAATGACTATAAAATGATTGTTAAACATCCAAGAATGATAATATAATAGCATGGAACAATAAAATATTATAGATACGTTGGAGACATATCAGCATCCCCAAGCTTAATTCCTGCTCGTCCTCAGGTAGGTAAATGATAAAAATAGAATTTTTGATTTGGAATGTTGCCTAACATGTCATGTCATATTCGTTTCTTTATAGAATGGATATTTGGACATTTATATGCTTCAAAGCAATAGTCTAGTTTTGACATGAGATTTAAATACTCAAGCATATCAACAAGCAACCATGTCTTTCAAAATATCAATGCTAAAATTAGTTATCCCTAGCCCTTCATGCTCAACCATTGATCCATTCATGAAACACACTCACATATTAACTACAGCCAATGCTCAAGTACGATCATAATGCTTCCTAGTTTGTGCTTTATAAGAGAAGATGGAGACTCAAATTCAATATAAAAAAATGCATAAAGTAAAAGAAAGGCCCTTCGTAGAGGGAAGTAGGGACTTGTAGAGGTGCCAGACCTCAAAGCTTAAATTGAGAGATAAAATTATTTTGGGTGGCATACTTTTCCCACCAACGAAAATGACTTAAGGTTCCCAACACTTTCCATGCTAGATATATCATAGGCGGTTCCCAAACATAAAATAAAGTTTATTCCTTTTCCACCAAACTCACAAGCCATGGCTAGCCAAATCCACGGTTGCCTTCCATACCAACACTTTCCAAGGAATTTATTATTTCACAACATTAAGTAAATTTGTTTTTCATTTCGGGACTCGGTATCCCTAATACCTTTGCCTTACTCTCGTGCAATGACAAGTGAATAAACACTCATCATGAGAATAACACATCTAGCATGGAAAATATTGGCCACTCCTCACCGCCTCGCGAGCGGTACGGGCACACAAAAGGGAAATTTATTTTGAAAATTAGAGATGGCACATACAAATTTGCTTAGAACGGCAAGGAAGTACCGCATATAGGTAGGTATGGTGGACTCATGTGGCCGAGTGCCGGAAGGGCTCTAGATTGGATCTCGTGGACTACAGAGCCTTGCGGCGGCGGAACTTATGATCTAGGTTCACCCTGAGGATTTTCGGAATATTTGGGAATTTATAGGGTAAAGAGGGGGTGCGAGAGGCCACCGAGGTGGGCACAACCCACCTGGACGCGCCAGGGGGGCCTGGCGCGCCCTGGTGGGTTGTGCCCCCTCGGGGCACCCCCCATGTGTAGCTTTGGCCCAATGGGTGTCTTCTAGCCCCAAAACATCTCCAAAAAGTTTCACGGTGTTTGTACTTCGTTTGATATTGATTTCATGCGATGTAAAAAACATGCAGAAAATAACAACTGACACTTGACACTATGTCAATAGGTTAGTACCAAAAAAATGATATAAAATGTCTATAAAATGATTGTAAAACATCCAAGAATGATAATATAACAACATGGAAGAATCAAAATTTATAGATACGTTGGAGACGTATCAGATACCACCAGATATTTATGTCCAAAGAAGATGAGGAGAAGACCCCGTTCATAACCCCACATGGCGCATACTGCTTTGTACGGATGCCCTTAGGGCTGAAGAGCGCATGATCCACCTTTGCGAGAGCACTACAGATCCGTTTTGAGCCTCAGCTGCATAGGAATATTGAAGCTTACATGGATGCCATTGTTGTCAAGAACAAGTACATATCAACACTTATTCAAGACCTAGAAGAAACCTTCACAAACTTGCGCAAGATCAACTTGAAGCTGAATCTAGAGATGTGTGTGTTTGGCATTCCCTCTGGCAAGCTACTTGGCTTTTTTGTATCTCACCGGGGGATCGAGACTACCCCCGACAAGATCAGTGAGATAGAGCAGATTCAAGCACCCAGGACGATCAAAGACATGAGGCGCATGACTGGATGCGTTGCCGTGCTGAGCAGGTTCATTTCCAAGTCCGCCGAGCACGCCCTACCATTCTTCAAAATTCTGAAAAAGGCAGGGCCCATGAAGTGGACCCCAAAGGCGGAAGCAGCGCTGCGAGGCCTAAAAGCCTATCTTTCCTCTGTCCCCACCTTGGTTGCTCCTAAACCACAAAAGCTATTGTTGCTTTACTTAGCGTCAACCAATCAAATGTTTAGTGCGGCACTGGTGGCACAACGGGAGATAGAAGAAGAAGCAGCCGCATCTACTATCCTCCGTGGGAAGGAAAGTGAACTAGCCATGGTAATGAGGAAAGTGGTTCTGCGGCCAGTCTACTTTGTCAGCTCCCTGTTGCAGGGGGCTAGATCAAGGTACTCTGGGGGTGCCAATGTTCGGCCTCATCATGGCCTCGAGGAAGCTGTGCCACTACTTACAAGCCCACGAGATCACAGTTGTCACCCGTTTTCCTCTACAACACATACTGAGGAATCATGAGGCCACCGACATGATAGTTGAATGGGCATTAGAGCTGTTGAGCTTTGGTTTGAAGTATGAAAACACCTCGACCATTCAAAGCAGAGCGCTGAAGGAATTCATTGCAGAATGGACACCCACTCCAGATGAAGACACGCCAGAAATAGCTATTCCCGATAAGGAAGCACCCCTTGAATGGATTATGTACTTTGATGGTGCCTTCTCATTGCAGGGCGCGGGAGACGGCGTGCTCTTCGTCGCGCCCACTGGAGAGCACCTCAAGTACATAGTTCAAATGCACTTTCCCTATGAAGAAGCTACCAACAACACTGCTGAATACGAAGGGCTCCTTGCCGGGCTCTGGATCGCAGTAGAATTGCGAATCAAGAAGTTGATCATCCACGAAGATTCACAACTCGATCTGAGGCAAGTCAACAAGGATTATCAGAGTCCATTGATGGAGGCACGTGATGTTGAAGAAGTGATAAGGTTGGAGGAACACTTTGACAGATTACAAATAGAGCACGTGCCACGTGCAAAAAGCAGCGCTGCTGATCATTTGTCAAAGTGTGCCGCCCAGAAGCTCCCTATGGAATCAGGGACCTTTGTCCTTCCCTTGACTCAACCATCAGTGTCTCCATCGATGATGGCCAAGAAGAGGAGGAATCTGGACTCTAGCAAGCCATTACTGAGACAACCTCCATAGGTCCCTGGCAAGGAGGCTATCTGGAACAAATCCGCTCGCCTGATGAGTTGCACCTTACTATGGGACCACGGGTCCCTGTGATCGAGGCAAACGCTCGTGCGAGTTAGGAGGTGTTGCTAGTCCTGGTTGTTGAGCCACATGCTCAAACTTGGGCGCAACACATCGTCCGCTACCTCCTGACTGGAGAACTTCCCGAAAAACAAGAAGAAGCTAAAAGAGTAGCCCGGAGGGCCAGTATGTATAAGTTTGTCGATGACACACTATACAGAAGAAGTCCCAACAGCGCGAAATTGAAGTGCATTTGGTGGGAAGAAGGAAAGGAGCTTTTGGCAGAGATACATCAAGGCGTGTGCGGCTCTCATATTGGTTCAAGAGCATTCACTGGAAACGCTTTCTGACAAGGTTTCTACTGGCCCGCGACCCTCCAAGATGCAGTCGAGCTAGTCACCAGATGTGAAGCCTGCCAGTTCCACTCCTAGAATATTCATCAACCTGCTCAAGCTCTCAAGATGATCCCTTTGTCCTGGCCATTTTCGGTCTGGGGGCTCAACATTTTGGGCCCCTTCCCCCGCGTTGTCGGGGGCTTTGAATACTTGTATGTCACCATCGACAAGTTTTCAAGGTCGCCGGTAGTGGAGCCCGTGAGGAAGGTGACTGCACAATCAGCTATCAAGTTCTTGAAATGATTGGTCTGCCGCTTCGGAGTACCCGCTAGGGTCACACTGACAATGGCACCCAGTTCACAAGCTGCGCCTTCATGCAGTACGTTCATGCCCTAAGAAGCAATGTGTCATTCACTTCTGTTTCCCATCCCAGAAGCAATGGACAAGCTAAGAGGATGAATTCTGAAGGGTTGCGGGGGACTCAAGACAAGGACTTTTGTAGGATTGAAAGTATGTCTATAGGGGGGGGGGGGATTAGACTACTTGACTAAATAAAAATCCAGCCTTTTCCCAATTTTAATTCTTGGCAGATTTTAGCAACTTAGCATAAGTCAAGCAATCATCCTACACATGCAATTCTAAGAGTGTAGCAGCGGAAAGTAAAACAATTGCGTATGAACGTAAAGGGAGGATTAGAGGGAGCAGACGTAAGTGAAGACAACGATGTTTTTTTTTCTTAGTTCCGATAGGTGGTGCTATCTTACATCCAAGTTGATGGAGACTTCAACCCACGAAGGGTAACAGCTGCGTGAGTCCACGGAGGGCTCCACCCACAAAGGGTCCATGAAGAAGCAACCTTGTCTATCCCACCATGGCCATCGCCCACGAAGGACTTGCCTCACTAGCGGTTTATCTTCACGTAGTAGGCGATCTCCATGCCCTTACAAACTCCTTGGTTCAACTCCACAGTCTTGTCGGAGGCTCCCAAGTGACACCTAACCAATCTAGGAGACACCACTCTCCAAAAGGTAATAGACGGTGTGTTGATGATGAACTCCTTGCTCAAATGCTTCAAGTGATAGTCTCCCCAACACTCAAACAACTCCTCTCAGATTTGGATATGGTGGAAGAAGGATTTGAGTGGAAAGCAACTTGGGGAAAGCTAGAGAACAAGATTCATATGGTAAGAATGGAATATCTTGGTCTCAACACTTGAGTAGGTGGTTCTCTCTCACAACATCAATGATGGAAGTCTAGGTATGTTCTGATGGCTCTCTCCATGAATGAAGAGTGGGTGGAGGGGTATATATAGCGTCCACACAAAATCTAACCATTACACACAATTTACCAAGCTCGGTGGGACCGATTCAGAGAACTCGGTCAGAACGATTTAGTTCATAACGTGACCGTTAGGTATTTCGGTGGGACCGATATGATCAACTCACTGGGACCGATTTCATTAGGGTTAGGGCATAACGTAACCTCGATGGGACCGATTACACAAACTCGGTGAGACCGATTTTGGTAATGAGCACACAGAGAGTTGATCAGGCAAACTCTGTGGGACCGATTCACTCATTTCGGTGAGACCAAAATGTTACGAAGAGGCAACAGAGAGTTTGCATTACAAGCTCGATGGGACCGATTGCACATCTTGGTTAGACCGACAATATTGCAACAGGCAATAGAGAGTTTGCAATCCCATCTCGGTGAGATCGAGATCCCTTTCGGTGAGACCGAAATGATTGGGGTTTCTGGCAGTGGCTATGTCAAATGAACTCGATGGCGCCGGATAGATCTTTTCGATGGGGCCGAGTGTGACTTTTGGTTTGGGACATATGTGGATGTGGGAAAATGGTTGAGGGTTTTGGAGCATATCACTAAGCATTTTGAGCAAGCAAACCATTATGCAACACCTCATCCCCTTTTAATAGTATTGGCTTTCCTATGGACTCAATGCACCTAAAATGGAAAATCTAGAGTCTTGAGCTTGAGCCATTCCTGTGTTCTTAGCATTTTGAGGGGTCCACATTTCTAATCCATGCCATGTCAATCATTGAACTTTCCTGAAATATCATCTTGAGCTAGCATTAGTTCAATGAGCTATATGTTGTTAGTAATTACCAAAACCACCCAGGGATAGTTGCACTTTCGATCTCCCCCTTTTTTGTAATTGATGACAACATATAGATCAAAGCTTCGACAAATGATAATAAGATTTAAATGCATCGTCGCTTTGAGAAGTATGTGATAAACAAGAGCTCCCCCTAAATTTGTGCATTATTTAAAATTTGCATTTGAATGCAAATGCACAATCGATTAGGATCATGGGTTACTCTTCCATGTCACATGCATCCTGCTGGAACACTCAAAATGATATACACTCATCAGCAAGCAAAGTACGTGAATGATCATATGGAAATATAGAGATAATATCATCCAAGCAAACATTAAGGTAGCATATGATCAAACACATGATCACACAACTATCTCACACACAGACATAAAGTATGAAGTAAACGCACAATAAAGTTCAACCAAAAGCAAGAGAGACCAAAGAGGCAAACCACTCTCTCTCGAAGCCTATGATCTATACATATTTCTCCCCCTTTGGAAACAAGTTAGCAAAAAGTTCGAAAATGCATAGTGCTATGCGTCTCTTAGGCTTGGTCTTTGGGAGGCGGTGTAGAGAGAACTCCAAGGATGAAGGCTTCAGATGAAGTAGCTGGAGCTGGTGGAGTGGCTGCTGGAGGTGGCACTGAAGCTGTGGCTGCTGGTGCAGATGTAGTAGCTCTAGTATCTGGTACTAGCACTGCAGCAGATCTCTGACCTCGAGACACTCGCTGAAATGCATCTGTGGTAGCCTGTCCTCCTCTCTCCTCTGCTTCCTCCTGAAGCTTCTTAACTGCAGCCTGGATCTCTGTCACCTTTAGATCATGATCATATAACTTAGTCTCAATGATTATCTCCAAGATCTCATGATTCAAAGTCAGGGTGGCCAAGCCCTTCTTAATCCTCATGGTTGCTTGAATCAGATATACCATTTGATCTTTCTTGGACTTGAGAGTCATTTGAGATGCTTGTTCTGCACTTGGCATCTTGGCTACTTTCTCTGCTTTGGCTTTCTCTCTCCTTTCATGAGCTTGCACTGAAGATGGTTCATTCTCATCCATGACAACTGTGTTGTCCTCAAGGTCAGGCACCAGGGGTAGATATTCTCTGTCCAATGAGTATGTGCCTGTGCCGATCTTAGAGTTGATGAGCATCTGGATGTGTGGAGCATACCCACATGATCTCTTCTGATCTGCAGCAGTCCTCTTGATTGTTTCTATAATGAGACTCATGACTTTGAACTTCTAAGGCACATCAAATATATGCATCAAGTTGATCGAATGTCCTCTTATCATCTTTGCATCTCCAGATTTTGGCAACAATGTATGCCTCAAGATTGTGTTGATGGTGGCCAGACCAGACTGCAAGTGATGTACATACCCGAACTTGTGTGTTTCCAAATCATCATCAGGGATCACCTTGTACATATTTTCCATGGAGTTGTGGTCTTGCTTCTTCTTGGCATAGACATCCAGATCATCCTCATGTTCTTCAGGGGCTTTGATCATCTTGGCCCACTCATCAACAGTAGACTGGTAACTTGTACCTTCAGACATCCATACAATTCTACCATCAGGATAGAAGTGAGATGTGGAGTAGAATTGCATGATGAGTTCATCGTTCCAGTTCGTCAACTTTTGTGCCACAAACTTGTAAACTCCACATGCTTTGAAGCTTTCATGCACATTGGGGAAATAATCTACATTGTCATCAATGAACTTCCAGTCCACCCTCGTCATATCACACACAATGGGCTTCTCATCAAGCAGGACTGTCTCATAGAAGTCTTGTTGTTCCTTGGTGTAAAACCTGTAGTCCACAATAGTCCTTCTCCTTACAACATATGGATCAGTCTTTCTCCACAACCTGAGACTACATCCTTCCTCAACTTCATGTCCTCAGCAACAATGTGAGTGTTGTCATGGTCAGGGATCTTGGGCTTCAACTTTCTGAGCACTTGGGCCTCAGCTTCCTCAGCAACTTCATGCACTGGGGCCTTGTTCTTTTCTGAAGCAGGAATATTTCTTGTGCTCCTCTTGGGTGCATTCTTGGTAGATTGAGCAGCTTTGGGAGCAGTGTTGGGCTTAGGAGCAGCCCCAGACTTGATATCATCTCCCAAATGCTTTTGAGCTTTAGGAGCTGGTGCAGCAACTTCTTCTTCCTCAGCTTCATCCTCATCATCATCCCTCATGGATGGCTTGCCAATCACTCGAGCTGTTGTCTTCCTAGCTCTCTTCTTAGTGCCTCCATGCTCATCATCCCTGGATTCAAGTGTGAACACCATAGTCTCTTGAGTGGAGGCTCTGGCCTTTGACATGGGAATCCTCTTGGTAGGGATCTTCGTTTTCTGACCTGGCTTAGTTGCCTCAGCTGTGCCATACTCCTTCCTGAGCACTTTCTTCTTAGAAGTGGCCTCATTAGCCACAAAGTCCCCATATTCAGTATCTGAAGTTTTCTTCTCTCTTGACTTGGTAGCAGCCTTTGGAAGGTCACTGGAAGTGCTTCTGCTGCTCTCATAGTAGCTGGAATTATTGGGACTAGAGCCCTCACTCAAGTTGACTTGCTCCTCTGACCTGTTCTGACTGTCACTGCCCTCAGACATCTCTGACACTGCAACTGAAAGCTGACCCCGTGAATAGATGTAGATGAGGTAGAGTGGATGAGCATCACAAAGCATAGAATTTTTGCAAAACAGATGACAAGAAAAACTTAGTTTTAGTTCTCTACAGAAAGCATTTCAGAGCTACCGATTTGTTAAACTCGGTAACACTGAAGCAATTCTTGAGCCTGAATGAGTGAACTCGGTCAGACCGAGTCACAGTTCAGTGGCACTGACATTGCTAGGGTTTCACAGAGAGTTAAACTCTGTCACACCGATTTGCAACTTTTGGTCAGACCGAAAAGAGCAAGCGCACTGGCCTAAGCCAAATCGGTGGGTCCGATTTCTACAACTCGGTCGGTCTGAGATGTGTTCGGTGGAGACCTAACCCTAATTTTTTTGAATCAAAACTACTTTCTATGAAGTTTTTGCTGGATAGGAAGATCTCATACGTGGAAGGGAACATGACAATGCAATGTGCTACGAATCAGAGTTAAGGAATAGCACAAAGAATCAAGTTCATACCCTAACTCGGTGGTGAACTTGCTACATCGGAAATGGCGGCGAAGATTGCCGTTGACGGCGGCGGAGTCTAGCGGCGGGAGGTCGCTGGCGGCAAGGAGACAATCCGGAGACCCGAAGAGGTAGAGCAGGTCACGCATGGGCTGGAGGGTTTGGAAAGTTTTCCAAAATTTGGCCCGTCGGTATATATAACCTGACACTATCGGTGTGACCGAGTGGAACAACTCGGTGGCACCGAGATGCAAAACTACTAGCAGTTACTGCAACTCGATGGGACCGAAAAGTTCAAATCGGTTGCACCGAGATTGAAAACCTAGATCAACTTAGTGAACTTGGTGTGACCGAAGTGGATGACTCAGTCATACCGAAATGCACAAAGAGGTTTTGGATGTTTAAGCCTATGACAAATCGGGGACTCCGTGTGCTCCTCACACAGAGTGGTTCGAATCTGACTTGATCAAGCTCTGCGATGTAGTATGAATAGAGTTTGAGACAAGAAAAGCATAGATAGCTAGAGGGGGTTCTTAGGCATTCTTGTCCATCCATTTGGCAAAAGAAAAGGAGCCAAACAATCAAAGCAACAACTGGATGTCCTCGAATGAGAAAAATATGCATTCAACATTCTCACACCATAAGATAGCAAATGAAACATGTGGCAAAGCATGCACAACCATTCTAGCATTTATCAACCAATTGGCGATGACTAGGTCATCTATATATGCGTATATTGACTTAGGAGCCAAATGAGAACATTTTATCATAGGTCATACTCATCGTTTAAGCACGAGTGGGGTTACCACTTTTACATAAAGCATTGTTGTGTTCACATCATTAGAGTTGCTTTAGCTCAATTGTTGGAGTAAAGCTCCCCCTAGATGTGATATCCCCCCAAGAGGGATGAACTAACCTTGGGTTTTGTCGATAATGACTTCATGTAGGTGTTGAAGATGTAGATGCTCAATGTTGTTGTAGATCATTTGGAGCAATCCATTGGAGTGAGTTGCACTTTCAATACCTACACATGTTAGTCCCAGAAGGAACGAACAAGGATATCCATAGACATAGAGTGAATTGCACACATGATGATGTCCATGAAAGCATTAGGTTACCTTGTCCCTTGTCTTACCAACAAGAGGGTTTGTGACTCCTTGAACTAGTGCAAGATATGAAAGTTGTTTGCACTTGTCCTTTGCCAAAATGATATGAGTGAAGTGTGTTGGCGGAGTGACCCTCAAGAACTTTCTAGTTCCTCTTCTTCGGGGTCCACACCATCTTGATGGGAATCCTTGGAGTTGTAGTCGTACTTGATGAAGTAGAACTTGATGCAGTCTTGGGAACCCACTTGAGCAAGGCCTTAGGAGCTTCTTCAAATGCATCAATCTCTTCTTGAAGCTTATCCTTGCCCTTTAGCTTGTGGTCTTGTGGTGGAAGATCATATTGCGCTTGTGTCCCTTGAAAAGAAGTAAGATCCTACTTCTCTTGTTGAGGAACAAACTTCGTCTTGGGGTATTGATCTTCCTCCCACTCAACTCCATTGGCATTGAACTTTCATTCAAAACCAACACCTTGATTCTTCCGGTGTCTTCCTTGCTTGCGTACAATCTCCTCAAATTGCTTACTCCCGGCGAGACTCTTGTAAACACCTTTCTCTATAATTCCCTTCAATAAGCTATTTTCTTGCTCAAGTGTAACTTGGATAAGAGAGTCATTAGTGGAATCAAGAGAACTACTAGAAGCAACATCATTGGATTTACTATGATTGTTGTTACTACTAGAGGAAGAATATTTCTTGTTCTTGTTGCTAGGTTTTACTTGTGGCATGTAGGTAGACAAGAGTAAGTGCTTGGCAATGTAAGAGGAACTTTTCTTGCGAAGATCATCATTGTTTGCCTTTAAGAACTCATGCTCTTGCTCAAGGTTGAGCTTTTTAAAGCGTAACTTCTCATGAGTCTTTAAAAGTTCTTGATGATCTTCCATGGTAGTCTCATGAGCTAACTTAAGAGTGTTTAGTTCCTTAGTTAGACGCTCAATCTTCTCCTTATCATTGTCATTCGTTTGATCTTTATTAGCATGATTAATAGCAATTTCATCATAGTTTTCATCAAAAGTTTCATCACTATTGCTACCAACAAGTAAATCATCATCTCCTAGCAAGTCATGTTCATCATTGTTGAAATCAAGATACTCAGGGTGTGATACCTTAGGGCCTTTAGCCATGAAGCATCTTCCAATTCCTTCATTTGGTGAGTCAAATATGTTGTAGGAGTTGGTTGACACAAGAGCAATTCCGACAACACCTTCATCTTGAGTACCTTCGGAGTCGGAGTAGTAGCTTCTCTCAGAGTGGTTATCGGAGTCGGAACCGGACGCCCATTCATCAACATGAGCTTGATGTCTTCGTCTTGTATAGCTCCTTGATGATTTGTCCTTCCTTTCCGAATCTTTGCTTCTCCGAGAAGGTCTTCGTTCATAAAGATCATCTCTACTCCTTCTCTCTCTTGGTGGTGAATCTTCTCTTCTACTTCTCCTTTTAGGCGAGTCTTGTCTTCTCTTGTGGGGGGCCATACACTCATTGGAGTAGTGTCCGGGTCTTCCACAATTGTAGCAATTCCGATCACGGCTTGAAGATCTCTTGTCATTGTAGGACCTTGACTTGGAACTTATCTCTTTGCTTCTACTCTTGTAGAACTTGTTGAAGTTCTTCACCATTAAGCTCAATTCTTCATTGAAGTCTTGTTTGTCACTTGATGATGTAGGAGCGTCACATGAGGCTTTGTAAGCACCACTAGACTTGTTGTGAAGCTCTTCTTTATCTTTGAGTGACATCACATGAGCAACAATTCTTCCAATGACTTCCATTGGCTTGAGATCTTTGCAATTGGGCATCATTTGGATCAATGTTCACAAGGTATCATATTTTCCATCCAAGGCTCTTAGGATCTTCTTGATGATGAATCTATCGGTCACCTCTTCACTTCCTAAGAAGACAATCTCATTTGTGATGAGAGCAAGCCTAGAGTACATTTCAGCGACACCTTCACCATCCTCCATCTTGAACTTGTCAATTTGACTTTGAAGCACATCCAACTTGGATTCCTTGACGGAGTCGGTACCTTCATGTATATCAATCAAAGTATCCCAAATTTCCTTTGCATTCTCAAGACGACTGATTTTGTTGAATTCTTCGGGGCACAATCCGTTGAAGAGGATAACGTAAGCTTGAGCATTGTATTGCATCATCTTCAACTCTTCCGTGGTAGCTTCACGATTCGGTTCCTTCCCATCAAAGAATTCACCTTGAAAACCAATACACACACTAGCCCAAATGACGGGGTTATGTCCAAGAATATGCATTTTAATCTTATGCTTCCAACTAGCAAAATTAGTACCATCAAAATAAGGACCTCTACGGTGGTAACTTCCCTCGCTAGACGCCATACTCTCCTAGGTTGTGAGACCAAGGCTATGATAACCAAAGCTATGGAAATCACGACAAATGGAGACCAAAGCTCTGATACCAGTTGTAGGATCGAAAGTATGTC
>LR738712.1:266361500-266372060 GCA_902687465.1 Secale cereale | reverse complement strand
GGGGGGAGATTAGACTACTTGACTAAATAAAAATTCAGCCTTTTCCCAATTTTAATTCTTGGCAGATTTTAGCAACTTAGTATAAGTCAAGCAATCATCCTACACATGCAATTCTAAAAGTGTAGCAACGGAAAGTAAAACAATTGCATATGAAGGTAAAGGGAGGAGTTTGGAGGGAGCAAACGCAAGTGAAGACAATGATGTTTTTTGTCTTGGTTCCGATAGGTGGTGCGATCGTACATCCAAGTTGATGGAGACTTCAACCCACAAAGGGTAACGGCTGCGCGAGTCCACGGAGGGCTCCACCCATGAAGGGTCCACGAAGAAGAAACCTTGTCTATCCCACCATGGCCATCGCCCACGAAGGACTTGCCTCACTAGCGGTAGATATTCACGATGTAGGCGATTTCCTTGCCCTTACAAACTCCTTGGTTCAACTCCACAATCTTGTCGGAGGCTCCCAAGTGACACCTAACCAATCTAGGAGACACCACTCTCCAAAAGGTAATAGACGGTGTGTTGATGATGAACTCCTTGCTCAAATACTTCAAATGATAGTCTCCCCAACACTCAGACAGCTCCTCTCAGATTTGGATATGGTGGAAGAAGGATTTGAGTGGAAAGCAACTTGGGGAAAGCTAGAGAACAAGATTCATATGGTAGGAATGGAATATCTTGATCTCAACACTTGAGTAGGTGGTTATCTCTTAGAATATAAATGATGGAAGTGTAGGTATGTTCTGATGGATCTCTCCACGAATGAAGAGTGGGTGGAGGGCTATATATAGCCTCCAAACAAAATCTAACCATCACACACAATTTACCAAACTCGATGGGACCGATTCAGAGAACTCGGCCAGACCGATTTAGTTCATAATGTGACCGTTAGGTATTTCGGTGGGACCGATATGATCAACTCGATGGGACCGATTTCATTAGGGTTAGGGCATAATGTAATCTTGGTGGGACCGATTACACAAACTCGGTGAGACCGATTTTGGTAATGAGCACATAGAGAGTTGGTCAGGCAAACTCGGTGGGACCGATTCGCTCATTTCGGTGAGACCGAAATGTTACGAAGAGGAAACAGAGAGTTTGCATTACAAACTCGGTGGGACCAATTGCACATCTCGATTAGAACGACAATATTGCAACAGGCAACAAAGAGTTTGCAATTCCATCACGGTGAGATCGAGATCCCTTTCAGTGAGACCGAAATGATTAGGGTTTCTGGCAGTGGGTATGTCAAATGAACTCGGTGGCGCCGGATAGATCTTTTCGGTGGGGCCAAGTTTGACTTTCGGTTTGGGACATATGTGGATGTGGGAAAATGGTTGAGGCTTTTGGAGCATATCACTAAGCATTTTGAGCAAGCAAACCATTATGCAACACCTCATCCCCTTTTAATAGTATTGGCTTTCCTATGGACTCAATGTGATCTTGGATCACTAAAATTGAAAATTTAGAGTCTTGAGCTTGAGCCAATCCTTCGTCCTTAGCATTTTGAGGGGTCCACATTTCTAATCGATGCCATGCCAATCATTGAACTTTCCTGAAATATCATCTTGAGATAGCATTAGTTCAATGAGCTATAAGTTGTTAGTAATTACCAAAACCACCCAGGGATAGTGGCACTTTAAACTTTCGGTAAGCTACAAAAGTGCGGAAGGCGCTGGATCGACGAGCTACCAGTGGTTCTTTGGTCCCTCTGTACAACACCAAATCGAGCTACTGGCCAGAGTCCCTTCTCCCTAGTCTATGGGGCAGAAGTAGTTATCCCCATGGAACTCATTTACAGGTTGCCTCAGGTATTTTCCTATGATGAAGTAGATCAAGAGCAACAACGACATGACAATGTCGTGCTCCTCGAGGAGAACCGTCTCCGGGCTGCTACGCGTGCTGCACGCTATCAGCAGACCTTGCGTCGCTATCACAGCTGCATGGTTCATGCCTGGATCCTTGAGAAGGCGACCTTGTCCTTAGATGTGTTCAGTCCGCCAAGGGTGCAAACAAGTTGACGCCGAAGTGGGAAGGCCCTTACCGGGTAGTACGAGTCACCAGACCAAACGCAGTCCATCTGGAGACCAGAGATGACATTCGGTTGCCAAACTCATGGACCATTGAGCATCTCCGTAAGTTCTACCCGTAAGGCGTGGCTGTCGGGCCCTGCCCGACAACCACCCTTTTGTACAAGCCTTGTCGATGCTACATGTAACCCGGTGTACAAAGCCATGCATAGACCCAGATTAGCAGATAAATAAACGATGCGCTGGGGTCCCCCGAAATTTGCATGCATGCATAGTTTGCATAAGCATCTCATGAGCATATAGACAAAGGCATATGTTGCTATGTTTCCTTCTGCACTAGCTACATGTTTCTTGCTGCGGACTCAGTGCCAAAAAGAAGAGATGGAAACAAGCCAACATATCGATCCCCGACAAGTGAAACAGATAAGTTCCATTTCTTCTTATCCATATGTGTTTCTGTAAGAAGAGCTTGCGCATTTGAAAGACCTCGTCACCTCCAAAGCATTTGTGCTCCTGTTCTTTGGTTTGAACAACGCTTCATTCAAGATGGTTGAAGTGGCATTTTCTAGAAAAGGTTCGACAGAGGGCTGGTTCCCTTCCGCATCGTTATGCTCGATAGGCCAAGCCCTGCGGCAATGGCAGAAGGTACCATCAACACAAGTTGCTGGGAAAAGCTTGTTTACTTAAAAGCATAGAGGCGTTTTCCCTCTGCATGGATAAAGTACATGCGCAAGCGCCCGGCAGGACTGTTTTCTGTTCATTAATATGTAGATAAGCAAGTACAAATCTTACATAACACATACATGGATAGAATAAATTACATATTTAAGACTAAAATTTGGTGAATGCCTACATATTTTATACAGAAAGAAGAGATGTGCTCCGTAATTCCTTTCTTGTCCCTCTCCTCCTAGGAGCTGAAGTGAGAGGTGAAGGGGGTGAAAGGAGCGCCTGGATAGAAGCCCAACCTAACCCCGTTAGGACCTGCCGGGAGCAGCCTGACACGATCGAGAGTGGCGAAGCTACAAAGGAGGGGGCGGAGAGAGAAGCTACATGGCGCCCTGGTCAACACCACCAAGACCAGTGGGACGCACTAACATGGACGCCGACAGGGGAAGCCTACCGGGGCCCAGCTAGGAGACTGCTGGAGGAGGCGAAGGCACCAAGAGAGCATCCTTCCTTGGCAACCTCCTAGAAGAGGCTGGTGATGATGGTACCGGGGAGGGGTGGGGAAGAACCGGAAAACGGGATAGCCGGCAGGAAGTACGAGATGAAGGTGTTAGTGCCACCGTACTCCAACCTGACGGAGTGCCCTCTGCCTTTGTCGTCTGCACACGTTTCTTCCTCATCACCATCGCTTTAGGATGACATCTCCATATTCAACATCGTGCCCGGCCTTACCAAAGGAGGAAGTACTGGGATTTCCATAGATCCCGAGGACAATCCCGTGGATGGTCAACAGAAGCCATGAAGACTTCACTTGCGGATCGGGGACTCCAGCAGCTTGTGCAGGAGACGACACCTCCACTCCAAGCGAAGAACTCACGAGGAAGGTACGGGCACTCTTCCGTCGCGAAGGAGCGCGACGCCCTCCATGCCAGGGTCGATACATCATTTGCAAAAACATCGCCACGAACTACGATTGCCCTTACTATGGTCACTAAGTCTCCCGCGGACCCGGACCAGACTCACTCTCCAAGAGGCTACACCAACTTTCAGGGTCACTGTTCCCAAGCTAAGGCCCGGGGCGTGCCCCCGGCCTCCTCCCCTCAACATGACAAGAAGAAAGCAAGGGAGAGATGCACTGGTGGATGCCTCCGACCCTCATGGTTCTCCTCTTTTATAGGCAAGCTCGGACCAGGGGCTGGGGCTCCTCCCGCCTCCAACAGTTCCCTCGAACCCGATCCGTCAAAACTACGGGCGGTGGCCGGGCTCATCAACCACCCTCCTATGCCAATCCGCGCATCCGCTACCTACCCCGTGCAACGCATGCGGCGTACATGCCGGAAGGAATAAGTGCAGCGGGATAAGTGAAATGGCGGTTAGCAACCCATGAGATAAAGCCATACACTGTCCATAACAAGGTGGCTCCCACTGTGTTTGGCATTGCATGGCGGGAGGGAAAGATGGAAACTGCCTTCATTCAAGCACAAGGTTAATGAAGAAGCAAGAAAAAAATCGAGAAGGAAAAGAAAAGTACCGACACAAGATCCTTGCCTCTGTACCTGACATGGCCTATCCCAACGATGCTTGGCAGCATGTCCGGGCCAGGCCCGGGGGCTCCTGGCGGTGCAACAAACCTTTGTGTATGTTGCTTGGATTGTACACATGCATGGCAACGAGGAAGCAAGCTTCATGAAGCATCCAAGAATAGGGCCAAGCCAGAGAGAGAGATAGAGAGCTCTTTGGGGGTCAAAGAGCGGATCAAAAAGACCAAAACATGACGAAGGAACAAGATTCCACTATGGGAAAGCCTCCCTTGCCTGGCAGGAAAGCCCGATTGGGTCGAGGCCTCCCCAAGAATAAGACCAAGCTTTCCCCAGCAGGCTTGCCGGGGCCCCCAGGGGTGGATCTCCCCGCCTAGGCTCCACTGCTCCACCGCACAATGACGCAAGTCACTTATCAGTGTGGTGTCGAGCTCTCAAGTGATGAAGTGGCTGTCACTTGGCAAGAGGCTGCCATGTGGGAGAGATTTTCCACCCATGCGACACCCGTCTAGCAGCGTGTCATGCAGACAGACAAGAAGGTGGCTAGGCGATGCGGCAGGCTTGCCAGGTTGCCTCCCCCACGTGACACCTAACAGTGCATTTAATGCACTTTGTCCTAACTGCCAGAGTTAGGTATGATAACACTGTTAGCTATCTAGTTGACCAACAGTGACTGTGTTACCACTTTGATTCCCCTTGAACTATAAAAGGAGGACCGAGGCGAGCTAGAAAAGGATTCAGACCCTTGTACACTCATACGCGCGTTGCTGCTCTCCCCGGGGCAACCTTGCCGGGCTTGAGCGCTACATGATTGTCACGCTCCCTCATCCAATCCACCAAAGTAGGAGTAGGGTTTTACGCTTCGTGGTGGCCCGAACCTGGGTAAAAACGACCAGAGTCACCCCCTGTCGTGTTGTTCGATGATCTCCGCTCTTTGTGCAGCGCACCCTCCCCCCTTGCCGAACCACAAGGGGCCATTGGCCCCATAGGTGATCGTGTTTACCCACGACAATATGCAACATGCAACCATCACTACTAGGAAAGGCCCACTAATGGCGCACCAGTTTTGCCTACTAATGGCGCACTACTGGTGCGCCACTAGTACCACGCCACAAGTATTTTTTACTAATGGCGCACCTAGTATCTAGTATACTAATGGCACACCACAGGTGCGCCATTAGTATAGACCACGGTGCGCCATTAGTATGCTTCCCAGGGGGCCATATTTACCCTGGTGCTTTGGCATACTAATGGCGCACTCTGGTGTGATGCGCCATTAGTAACTTTGGCATACTAATGGCGCACTGTGGGGTGATGCGCCATTAGTATCCTTTGGCATACTAATGGCGCACTGTGGGGTGATGCGCCATTAGTATGAATATTAGGTCATTTATTTATTTTTACTTTTCTGATTTTTGCACAGGTTACAAAATGTATTATTGGACAGAATATAGACAGCACCACACAGCAACAACAGATTCATCGAATACAATAGAAGATTAGTCTCTGAATACAATTCATCATATTAGTCTCCGAATACAATTCATCATATTAGTGTCCGAATTCAAAAGACCGAACAAAGATAGAACATTATATTACAAGTCTCGAGACCGCGAGTAGCGAGTTTGTCTTCACATTACAAGTCGATATCGATCATCTAAAATACCATCACATAGAAGAGAGCTGCGGTCATCACGATGAGCATCATCGCGATGAAACTTGTCTTCATCCGGTTCCTCCAACGCTCCCTCCCCTCTCCCGCTAGATAGCGCGCGTATCTAGATTCAGCCTCCGCCCTAGTGGTGTACCCTTTGTAACTGTTACCGCTGAAATGGTGAACCTGTCTCCGACACTCCTCCCAGTCGTCGTAGACTCCGGGAACCTTACCCTTTTACACGACATACGACGGCATCTCTATGCACTAGCCAAACAAAACGTTAGTACCAATTCATAGACAATACATAAGCAATATATAAGTATGCAACAAAATGATCGGAAGAGAAAAGCAAGACATTAATAGCATCGATTACATCTAAGTTGAACGACTGTCGAAACCAAAGAGACACACTACAAGTTCATTAAAGTTTAATTACAACATGAGCCAATCGATGTTTCAGAACTAGACACAGCATCACTACTTTCTACTCGACTCAAGGGACGGGAGCATGGATGAAGCCGCCGTCTATCGTGGGAGTCATGAAATCACGGGCGTTGTCAGCCTGCATTTGTAGCATTGTGTCTATGTCACTGTTGGACGGTTGATTTCTGAGGTAGAACTGCCCCGAGGTACGAAGGACATCTTGATGGATGATTTCCGCAAACTCCGACTGGATGCGAAAGAATTCTTGTCTGATGTCCGCATCCTGGATTGCCGACACACTCGCGGCCCAATCTTTGAGTTTATCTGGTAGCAGAAGGTGATGATGGTCCCGTACGATCGCCCGCATGTGATGGATGGCGTAGTAGGCACCCTTCTGACCGCCAGGCGGCTGCTTGACGCAACAGAACGTCGTATTGTGGGTGAACACGTGCTTGCTGTACTTACGAACTGTCCTAGTGAAGGTGCCTCCAGATTTGGCATAGCCGGGGAGAACGTCATCAAGAACTTTCTTGACATTTGTGTAGTCTACCTTCGACTGACGGTCTGAGTCGAAATACGTGGCCATGGAATATTTCGGGCTTAGGAGGATGAGTGTGCAATGTGTGTCACTGCACAAAACACGGAATGTTAAAAGAAAAACGATCGAAATCTAAGAAATCATATGTTACGGGGCGGTTGAGGGGACGACTTACTCGGGAAAGTAAGGCACGAGGAAGTTATCCTTATCTCGGTTTGACAGAATGACCCCTTCGAGGTAAGAACTCGCGACTTGCCGGTCCCCAGCGCTGCCCAAGATCTTGGCACGCATGTAGAAGGGGTCGACTATCACGATGTCCGGGGTCTTGTCTCTAATGATCGCCATCTCCATACTCAGCCAAAATAGCCGAACGAAGGTGTAGTGCAGCGTATGAAGGTTAAACACAGCGAAGATGTCATCAAACCGCAGGACGATCGTACCCCCGATGGAGTTATCCACAAAGCCCTTGCCCTCTGGCACCTTGGCCGCGAAAACCGGGTATGCCACATCCTTCTTTCTGAGACGCCGCTTCTCCAAAGAAAGAACACTGTCATGCAGACTCCGCATAGCACCGGTTGCAACATTGAGCATATTAGTCAGTAGCATCGTCTACCCGCCACATGCACCCTCCTCATTATATCCTTAGGTGAAGGTGGCCCGTCCTGAGCACGGATCGTACTCGGTGTCGGCTGGCTCTCACCCTTGTTACTCTTTCTTTTCCGTGCCTTCTTCTTCTCTTGTAATGAGACCGAGTTCTGCTCACAGACCGCCTTCTTGAGTGTGTTAAGGCTGATCGTATTTCGCAGCTCGGCTATCTGAGGCTCGGTGAAGTCGGCAGCTGGAGGCGTCTCCTGAGAACTGAACGCCAAACGACGCCTGTTGTAACTTGGTTTCTCCGCGGTACCAGCTAGATCGCGCACGTCTTTTGTAGGGTTGAGTTCTTGAGAAGGAGGCCCCATGAATTTGCCATCGTACCCATGATCGGCAAAGTACTTATCGACATTGGCAAATGTATCGTCGTCGTTGTCGTCGTCGTCGTCCGGATCTTGTGCCATATGCATGTTCGGATCCAGTGCCATAAGGATGTTCGGCAGCGTTGCGGCAGTCTTGCCATGGCTTGGCGCCGGCATGACTGGCGGTGTTGTCTTTTGGGTGGTGTCCCCTGCCCCCAAACGAATCTGGCTGTTCAGCCAAAGCAGGGACCAGCTTAGGTAGGCGCTGAGGGTCATCACATCATCTTCGTCGGCCCCGGCGGGTCGAATCGGAGGTAACAACTCGTCGCAGCCTGGCAGCACACGAACCAGTTGAACCCTATACACAGTGGGTGGCATCGGATTACCGTGGTACACGAGGTTTCCCGGTTGAACGATTTTGCCCTTGGCGACATCGACCAACTCGTTGTTCACGAAGTGCAGGAGAGTGCACGGAACGTTGGCGGCGCCCTGCAAAAACATGTAGGGCATCAGGGATGCCCAGTCAAAGGCAAGGAGATGAAGTCCTCAGCCGAGAGGCTTAATTAGTTACCGTGATGATGGCGTCGAGCTCGGCTAATGTCGAGGCACCGCCAACGGCGGGCGTGCAATTGACGGAGGGGCCGCTTGCTGCCGAGGTGGCAGCCGGCATACACCCAGGGTGCATTAAGCTCCAATGCCCGTGCCGGCGTCGGAGACTCCAATACCAGCTCCGCCGGAGACACCAATGGTGCTGCCTGCGCATTGTGCGAGTTGCTGGCCCTGAAGCTGGGAATCGGGTGCGACCCTTGTTGGCCACCCGCAATCCACGTCGTCAGCCCATGAATCAAGGTAGGCATAATGCCGGTTAGCGTCGATCCCAGATGTTGTTGCACTTGCTCTTGGACAATCTCCGGAATCCGCGCCACTTGTGCCTCGAGTTCTTGAACCTCGTGCGACTAGCTTTCCGAGCTGCTCTTTCTCTCCTTTCGCCCACCATCGTTATAGTATGACGACCATTTTGTGGACAAGCCTTTGCCGGCCACATGACCAGCTGACGACGGCTTACTGAGGTTATCCTTGTTTTTCATTACGTTCAACGCCCTATTTAGAGTGCTGTCCCAAGGGGTGCTCAGAGACGACCTCGCGCTACTGCTTTTAGTCTCCTGCGCCAGAACAAGCTCAAGCGCCCTGGTCTTCGGATCCGTGGTAAGCTCCTTTGTTTTGGGGTCCTCCTTGTACCGGGCCCTGTCATAGTTCCTGGTCTGCTTGTCACGGTATTTCTCGAAGCGGGGCGGTAGGCCTTGCTCGACACGCTCCGCGTCCTCCTTGTCCCATATAGGCTCCGCCACTCTGTAACCGCCGGGACCGAGTTTGAGTTCCCCTAAGTTCAACTCCCCCATTTCTTTTCCCCACTGACTTGATTCAGAGGTTGCGGTGCTCTCGCAGTTGATCTTGAACTCGTTGTAGTCATCTTCGGTGATCGAAGGATTTTTCTCCTTGATCTTCTCATAACTAAAACCTTTGTCAATACAGTTTCTAGGAAATATAGTTGATTGAGTTCTGAGATAATTAATTAGATAATCCCTCCGTAAAGAAATATAAGAGTGTTTTATATTTCTTTACAGAGGGAGTTCATAACACCCGTGCTGTACATAATTACGCTGGATTATACATAAAGAAACTACACACTGCAACTATCTAGCAGAAATTCAATAGTACATGTCAAGATTGTAAATCTAGACATAAAAACAATTATTTAAGTGCTGCCCACTAGAACAGGATCAAGAATCCAACAACAATTGAGCACCAACGTTACTCCCTAGCTGCAACCAGATCAAGAAATCGTACAAAAGCACTAATTCCATCAGAGGCAAAGATACAAGATGCTAGTACACCAGACATATCTATCCAACCCAAGTTAACCAAGAATCAAGAAGAGACGGGGAAGGAGGGAGATCTCTTACGGGGTTCCGCCTGTGGACTGTGGTGGTGCTGACGGCGAGGAGCGAAATCTCGTCGACCTTGGCGTGGAAGACGGCGAGCTGTGGCGAGGGTCGAGCTTGAGGCGTCGGAGCTGGTTCGAAGGCGGAAGGAGGGCGATCCCGAAGGTGAAGCCGTCTCGCGCCGGATCCGCGTGTGCCTGCCCGGCTCGTACAGCGCTGGCGTCTCCCCGCGGCCGGCGACCGATGTGCAGAGGTGGTTTTTGGGGACGGGGCGACGCCGGCGAGGCTTTCTGGGCTCTGCTTGCTGCGGGGCCGGGCCTACGGGAGTGGCGCTCGATCTGCTGCAGAGGAAGGGCGCGCACAATGAGAGAGAGAGAGAGAGGGGGAGGGAGAGAAAGAGAGGGAGGGAGGGAGAGGGAGGCCACCGGAGCGGAGGGGGTCACCGGAGGGGGCGGCGCGGTGAGGCGGTCGCGGGAGAGGTGGGGATGGGAGTGCGGCGGCGAGTCCCTGGAATGCGTGAGAGGAGCGAGATGTGTGTGGGTTAGAGCTAGGGGGGAAGCTTACTAATGTCGCACCCCCGAGCGGTGCGCCACTAGAAGTCTTTTTTTAGCAATGGCGCATCCCTTAGCAGTGCACCATTAGAAAGCTTTTTTTAGATAGCAATGACGCACTATCCGAGCGGTGCACCATTAGTATGTTTTTTTTGTTGCTATTTTTTATATAAAAACAATAATATTTTTTTTATAAAAACAGTAATAATTTTTTTATGAATATGAAAAAATATCATCAAATGGGGGTGCTCGGCGGCGGCG
>LR738712.1:266333279-266361114 GCA_902687465.1 Secale cereale | reverse complement strand
GGAGGGTGCGGTGGGTCGTCGACGGTGGTGGAGCTAGCGGGGGAGGGTCCGGGGGGGATCGAGATCGAGATGGAGGGGGATAGCGATCGAGATGGAGGGGCATAGCGATCGAGATGGAGCTAGGGGGATCGAGATCGAGTGTCCTCATGAATATTCAATATTTTTTCATATTGAATATGAAAAATATCATCAAATTTGAAAAACTATTCATGAATTCAAAAAGTGCCCATGAAATTTAAAAATATTCATGAGTTCAAAAAGTGCCCATGAAATACAATCGAGAAATGAAGGCTACAATTTAAATACAATCGATCTTAGCTAGCTAGCTATCTTTTCACAATGTTCTTGCCCTTCTTTTTCGCAAATGGAGTTCTTCTGTGGAACGGACGTCCTTTAGGTAGGGTGGTCCTGCTTCTTCTTGTGGTGTATGTTGCTACTTCATCGTCGTCGTCATGTTCCATCTTCGGGTCGCCGTACTTGTCGAAGTCTTGCTCATTGGCGACTCCATCCATTCCGATGATCTTCTTTTTGCCTCTCCTCGCAACAACACGACTGGGCTTTGACGGGTCGGTAATGAAGAAGCATTGGTCCACTTGGGAAGCCAATACCCATGGCTCATATTTCGCGGTGACATTTGCGCCCGCGGTCTTGAAATTGGCTTCGTGTATAACCATGGTGGTGAAATACCGGTCTTCTTTTAGGACGCTCTTGGCCCATCTGACACGGAACATCGGGACCTTCTCTCCAGCGTAGCTCAGCTCCCAGATCTCCTCGATCCTTCCGTAGTATTTGTCCTTGTCGTGACCGGTGTAGGATTCCATCGTTACCCCGGAGTTCTGATAACCATCGCTCTTCATGTCCTTGTCCTCGGTGTTGAATGTGTAGCCGTTGATATCATACGCCTCACAGGTCATCAGGTTGTGCTCGGCACCCTGTGACAAGGCGAATATGAGTTGTTCTTCCGCGGAAGAATCCTCATGTAAAGGGTACGGCAGAAGCTTCTGCTTGAACCAACGCGTGAAACATGAGTTGTGCTCTTTGATTATATCTCCGTCCATCCTCTGTTGGCCTCGGTCATTGTACGTCTTCTCAATAAAGGTTTTGTGCTCTACCACCCAAGGATCGACCACGTCTATGTGTTGCAGCACGACTAGGTTTGCTCTTTCAAAGTCGGCGAGTCGACCCTCGAAGTCGACATGCATTTCGCGGCGACCCTCACGGTGACCCCATCCAGCAAGCCTGCCGAGGTGCCTGTTGACGGGCAGACCAACGGGGTTCTCGATGCCTAGATAATTCGTGCAGTAGGAGATGCACTCTTCGTTCAGAAAGCCCCTAGTTATGCTTCCCTCTGGACGTGACATGTTGCGAACGTATCCTTTGATGACACCATTCATCCTTTCGAACGGCATCATGCTGTGCAGGAATGTCGGCCCGAGTTGGATGATATCCTCCATGATAAGGACCAGCAGATGCACCATAACGTCGAAGAATGCGGACGGGAAGTACATCTCAAGCTCGCATAGTATCACCACGATCTCTTCCTGTAGCGTTCTGAGTTGCCTCACGCCAACCGACTTCCGAGAGATGACGTCGAAAAAGTTGCATAGGCCAAATAGCATTTCACGGACGTGCGCGTCCATGATCCCACGGATGGCAACTGGAAGTATCTGCGTTATCAGCACGTGACAGTCGTGAGACTTCATCCCGCTGAACTTCTGCTTCGCTGGGTCTAGGTATCTGCTTATCTTCCCCGCGTAACCGTAAGGAAGTTTTACTCCTATGAGGCAGGTGAAAAACTGCTTGATCTCCTCATGACTTAGAGTGAAGCACGCGGGAGGGTAGTCATTTCCGGTCGTCTTGGCCTTTTTGACTTTGCGACGACTTCCTATGTCTTGCTTCGCCTCATCATCATCATCACGAGCGTGAAGCTCCTCCCTGATGCCCATTGATTTCAAGTCTGCCCTTGCTTTCGGCCCATCTTTGGTCCTCTCTGGCATGTTGACCAGGGTACCAAGCAGACTCTCGCACACATTCCTCGTGATATGCATGACATCAAGGCTGTGAGGCACACGGTGGATCTTCCAGTACGGCAAGTCCCAGAAAACAGACCTCGTTTTCCATACCTTCAGCAGCGGCTCTGGCGCCTTTCGCTTTTTTCCCGGCTCTTGCGCCTTTTGCTTCTTTCCCGGCAGTGGGCAATCTTTCCAATTTTTCAACAGCTCGTCTATTTCCTCGCCGCTCCTCGTACGCGGGCGTCTTCGGGGTTCGGTTTCACGATCAAACAGATCCTTGCATTTTCTCCACAGGTCATCATCGCGAAGCCACCTTCGATGTCCCATGAACACGGTTTTCAAAGACCCAGGATATCTATCTAGCTGGCGATACGTTGTGTCATCCATGCACCTAACGCATCCAGAAAATCCATGGACCACCTGCCCCGCGAGATATCCGTAACCGAGATAGTCATGCACCGTCGTGAGCAGTGCGGCTCTCATAGGGAAATATTCTTTCTCTGCGGCGTCCCACGTATTGGCTAGCATTTTCCACAGCGTGTCTAGCTCCTCTTTCAGCAGCCCCAGATACAGATTGATGTCGTTCCCTGGTTGTTTCGGCCCTTCAATTAGCATACTCATGTGAATGTACTTCCTCTTCATGCACAACCAGGGGGGAAGGTTGTACATCCACACAAACACAGGCCAGGTGCTATGTGTGCTTCTTTGGCTGCCAAACGGATTGACTCCATCGGTGCTCGCGCCCAGCATGATGTTCCTTGCATCGTTCCCAAATTCCGGGTCTTCAAAGTTCAACGCTTGCCACTGGCTCGCATCCTTAGGGTGACTCAGCATCTTGTCTTTTTTATTTATCTCCGGATCATTTGGGTCATCTTCTCGCTTCTTCTCCGCCCTATCTGCGTGCCAACGCAGGAGCTTTGCTACCTTAGGGTCCACAAAATACCACTGCAGACGAGGAGTGAATGGAAAGTACCACACCACTTTTCGAAGAGCTTTCTTCCTCTTCTTGTATCGAGTGACGCCGCACACCGGACATATGGTAGACTCCGCGTGCTCGTCCCGATAAATGATGCAATTGTTCATGCATACATGGTATTTCACGTGCGGTAAATCCAGAGGACACACGATTTTCTTCGCCTCCTTGAAACTGGTCGGGCACTTGTTCCCCTTGGGAAGACGTTCGTGCCAGAATGACATGTAATGGCGCACTGTGCCTGGATGCGCCATTAGTATGTTTGGAAAAAAAATTGTTACTAGTGGCGCACCATGTGCCTGGTGCGCCACTGCTATATAGTAGTGGCGCACCACATGTCAGGTGCGCCATTAGTATCCATTTCATCTATAGCCCATTTCCTAGTAGTGCATATATGACACCGCAAAGTTGAAGCAAGCACTTGGGGTGCTGGTTCATGGCGAGCGAGATCACCAACTCCAGATCTATGTTTACCGTCTCCGTCTGCTGACACTACATCCTTTAAAGTGAGGAAACATGTCTTGACTAACCGCGAAGAAAGCTCGAGCGACTTCTCTCTTTTCTTTCGTACTTCTACCAACAGTTTGGCAGAGGCTGAAATACACATGCGTAAAAAAATAGTGAGAGTATGGGTGAAGTGTCTGCACAACTAGTGCACTATAAAAGTAGCAGATAGTAGGTGGCTGAAAAATAAATGAAACGAGACATATGATAGCTCTACAACATTGGATGGCAAACGAAATTAGATTCTACTCCGTAATATTTTGTAATATATGATCACATGGATGGTTGGGAGATGTAGGTACACATCCAGCACACCATCACATGTGATCCTATCAAAATAACAGTCGACTGGAAATAAATAGGTCAGTTAATTTTTTCCTGAACCATTCGATCTGCAAGGAACGGGCAGATGGCCTTCGTCTACCTCCCGCTAGTCACTATTGACGAACTTTCTCGAACCGCCAGTGACCACCGACCCAGATCCCTGTGAGGGAGCCCTAGATTAAGGGGGTCCTCGGGTGGCCAGATTACTCGTTATGGGCCAGACTGGTGGGCCGTGAAGATCATCGCTGAAGATTATCCCCCGTATTTGGATAGGACTCCTATATGTGTAGAATGGAAAGTTTAAAGTCTGGGTGTAATGTTTCCTTCTTATGCAAGATGATCGTGTACAACCCTAGGTCCCCCCGGTGCATATATAAACCGGAGGGTTTAGTCCATAGAGGCAGAATCACAACATCATAGGCTGCACTTCTAGGGTTTAGCCATTGGGATCTCGAGGTAGCTCAACTCTTGTGGCCCCATATTCATCAATATCAATCAAGTAGGAAGTAGGGTGTTACCTCGATAGAGAGGGCCTGAACCTGGGCAAAACATTGTGTCCCCAGTCCCTTGTTCCCATCGATCCTAAGACACACAGTTCGGTACCCCCTACCTGAGATCTGCCGGTTTTGACACCGACATTGGTGCTTTCATTTAGAGTTATACTGTGTTGTCAATAGAAGGATTGATGGCCCGCTTTGTCACCAACGAAGGCGCCACCCCCGGGGAGATTTTCCTCCCCAATCAGCTTTTCGTGTTCGACGGCTTCGTGCTACATGCCAACTCGGATGGCCGCCTTGAGCAGGTTGATAGCTACACCCCTGGTCATCATCTCATATTTGGAAGTTTGAATTATGTTGCTGACATCCAAGGAGACTTGATCTTCAAAGGATTCACACCCGCAGCTGTCACTCCTTGCCTACACGATGAAGACATCTTGGATCTATCATCAGATCCCATCCAGGGGTCAACACCCGCGACCGCTCTGGCCCTAGATACGAAGTAGATCGTTTCGTCTGAAGATGGGAGGGTAAACCCCGCCGGACTCTCCCCCTCCCTGGAACTCCTAACCAGAGACTTAATAGTGGTTGTGCTGCTCATAGACCCAGAATCGAGTGAGATCCTCCCCGCCGCTGGAAAACCGGACTCGTCTCAAATTACGAGCTCCAATCTTTTGGGATCCCCACTCTCCGGGCTCAACCAAGCGGTCACCGCCGAGCCTGGTTCCCAGAACCCCAAACTCTTATCCAGCTCTCGCTCTTAAATGAGGCACTGGAATTTCTATAATCTCTCGCCATAACGGAGGATTCTCCGCCGAACTGTGGCCAGTCAAAACTGGGGGCTGAGATCAGGGAATTTTGCTTCCCACCCACCACCCACTTGGTAGCCACGGTCGAAGACTTAACCGACGTACTAGACTACGCTTCCGAAGACTTCAATGTGATGGGCCACGACGTCAAAGCAAATCTAGGTCAAAACCCGCCTGTCACCGGGCGATGGACGACCACTTCTACATATAATGTATACATGGTGGACACACCCAAGGAGAAACACGACGACGGCGATAAAGATCCAGAGGAGGATACCGTCGATGAACGTCCTAAGCGTCGACGCCAACGATGCCCCTCATGATCGCGTCGAGGAAAGTAAAGTATTACCGGCACCAGAAACAATGAGGACCCGGAGGAAGCTGAAGACCCCGAAGAGCCAGCGTTGGAGCAGGACGAGCGGGAGGATGGTCAATACAGTCCCAAACAACTCACCAATCACAATGATTCCGAACACAGTAACTATCTACCTGTCTCCGAAGAGGATGTCAGCCTGGGAGACGAGGAATTCATCATCCCAGAGGAACCCCTCGAACAAAAACGCTTTCAGCAACAGCTTATTGCCACAGCAAGGAGCCTGAAAAAACAGAACAGCGGCTTAAAGCCGAGCAGGATACGCTCAACGACAGATGGAATGAAGTGCTAGACGCTGAAGAGAGATACGGCCGTGAACGCCAAACAAAGAGCTATCCCAAGCGCAAGTTGCTGCCACAATTCGATGACGAGGCCCTTGCGCCAATTCCGTCGAGTCACGATCAAGCCGATCAACCGAACCGACCACCTCTTGGACATGACAAAGCGGTTAGCAATCCCGTACACTAACCCGCACCTCCCCATCGTAAAGGAAAGGATACATCGGCTCAGGACCATAAGTACGATCTACGTCAGGACCTGAATAAAAAAGCCAGTCAAGCCAGATCAATCTACGGATCAAGAGAATGTGCTCCCACATGGGACGGCGACTGTCAAGCCAAGCACGTTAGATACAATCAAGTTCGGAGTCAACCCCGAACACATATGCCGTCCAAACTACGTCACGATGTCACATGATACAAGGGTGCCGCGCACCCTTTGTGCTTTACCGATGAGGTGATGGATCACCAATTTTCGTAAGGGTTTAAACCTGTGAACATCAACGCATATGATGGAACGACGGATCCCGCGGTATGGATTGAAGACTTTATTCTTCACATCCACATGGCTCGTGGAGATGACCTCCATGCCATCAAATACTTACCTTTAAAGTTGAAAGGGTCTGCTCGCCACTGGTTGAACAGCCTCCCAGAGAACTCCATTGGAAGCTGTGAAGATTTAGAGGACGCTTTCTGGGCTAACTTTCAGGGGACTTATGTCGGGCCACCGAATGCTGATGATTTAAATCACATAATCCAGCAACCCGGGGAGTCAGCCCGGAAGCTTTGGAATCGGTTCTTAACTAAAAATAACCAAATTGTAGACTATCCAGATCCCTAAGCCCTAGCACCATTCAAACATAGCGTCCGAGACGAATGGCTTGCAGGACACCTCGGCCAGGAGAAGCCGAATACAATGGCAGCCCTTACTACACTTATGACCCGCTTTTGCGCAGGTGAAGACAGCTGGCTAGCTCGTAGAAGCAGCCGTACCAGCGACCTTGGCACTTTCGAAGTCAGGGACGGTAATGGCAAGCCACGATGCAATAAGAACAAGCGTCGGAACAATGCCGGAGAAATATATGACACGGCAGTAAACGCCGGATTCAGCGGCTCCAGGCCCGGTTAATAGAAGAAGCTGTTCAAAGGCAACATAGACAGTCCATCCAGCTTGGACAAGATATAAGAGAGACCTTGCCAGATTCATGGCACCCCTGACAAACCTGCAAACCACATCAACAGAAATTGTTGGGTCTTCAAGCAGGCCGGCAAGTTAAATGCCGAACACAAGGGGAAAGGACATCAAAGCGAGGAAGAAGATGACCCTCGCCAACCAAACACTGGGGGGGGGCAGAAGAAATTTCCCCCTGAAGTAAAACAATGAATATGATCTATGCCACCCATATCCCCAAGAGGGAGCGCAAGCGCGCACTCAGGGATGTTTATGCCGTAGAGCCCATCACCCCCAAGTTCAACCCATAGTCGGCTTGTTCGATCACCTTTGATCATAGGGATCACCCAACCAGTATCCGTCATGGAGGTTCGGTGGCCTTAGTACTCGATCCCATAATCGATGGATATCATCTTACTCGAGTCCTTATGGATGCCGATAGTAGTCTGAACTTGATATATCAAGACACTGTCCGCAAGATGGGGATATACCCGTCAAGAATTAAGCCTAGCAGCACTACCTTTAAAGAGTAATACCCGACGTAGAGGCTCGCTGCATGGGGTCATTAACACTTGAAGTAGTATTCGGCTCTCCAGACAATTTTCGAAGCAAAGAGTTAATTTTCGACATCGGTCCTTTCTGAAGTGGCTATCGTGCACTAGTCAGAAGAACGGCCTTCTCCCTCTTTAATGCAGTCCCGCATTATGCTGACCCGAAGCTTAAAATGCCTGGACCATGCAGCTTCATCACGGTCAATGGAAACATGGAGCCCTCCCTCCGTACAGAAAGAGGACACCGCGGCCCTGGCAGCCGAAGTTCAAGGTGGCCCATTCAAGCCGAATATTTCATCAGTCGTCAAGACCAGAGAAAATGCTAAACATGTCCGGCCAGCATTACAATGTGGCAGCTCAGAAGAACTTGAGCTTGATTAGCAGCTACGCCTCCGCTGACTGCCTTACAAGGTAGTAGAATACGTACCTCATGTACACAACTACGCCCTTAAAATACCTTGGGCAGCGCCGGGGGCACACTGCATAGAAAAAATCTATAGTTCGGCTTGACCCTATTCAGACTCTAAAAACAAATTTTCGTTGAAGGTTCATTGGAAGAGCCCACATTATCTACGGCTGTGCAAGGCATTATTTTTCAGAGTTCCCCTTCCTTTCTCACAGGCGGCCATCAAACCTCTCCCATTCAAGGCCGTGTTACAAAGGAGAAACGGCGTAGACGTGCAGTAGGGCCCCCATCAAGATTTTTTTGTTAAATTTAGGCTCTGTATAAACCTTTCCCTTTATTGCTTCGCTTCCTTTTTGTTGGCATGTAAAATGCCCAAGATGTTATTGGCATTATCGGTAACCGCGCGGCTCACTGTATTAAACAGGATATAAAAGAAGCAGCTTGGTTCCAATTTGTGTAGAGTTTATTTTATTTCCATTTGCGTTCTCTCCCTACATCAGGTTACGACATGTGCTTCAAATCTGGATATAATATCAGGGGTTGTATTTGCCCTGGCACACTTCAAATTCTGAACACCTACAGGGAACTCTTCGGTATCCCAGACATTGCGTTATATGAATCAGCTCCGAATCATGTCTTGGGTCTATAGTTGGGTTGCCCGGCTCCTGTGCTTGCCACCTTATGTTCCACACTGTTCGGCTAAGGTAGTAAAGGGAGAACTACTGCGATTGTACTTGTGGTTCATCCGGTCAAGTACCTCAGTAGATAAAGCCGAAACTGACTGTCATGATAAGCGAGAGTTGTTCGGCGTTTCGGCGACTTAGTGTTATACTACGATCGTTAGTGATCTACTCCGTGTTATACGAGGTGCTGGTCTTTGCCTAGCCGCGTTAAGTGGGCACCATAATCAGGATAGCCGCACATACCAGGGGCTAGTAGTTAGCCCCACAAGTCAAACTCCTATGGCTAAGTGAAAGTAATAAAGTCGTATGGTCTGATTGCCTGGTTCACTCCGCGGACACTCCTTTATGGACCGAGACATTGGGTAAAGAGTGATCATGCACAATACCGAACACCGCTGTAGTCTCTACATGGAGGCTGAAGCCGACGACTGGAAACTTTCAGACATAATAAACTGCTGCACAGGAGGAAAAGTCGCTTGAAATATAAGGCGCAAAATTTTATACCAATCGGTTCATAAGCTTAGTCTTTACAATCCTAATACAATTACTGAAAGGCCACGTCCTTTGAGCACTGGCCCTCTACAATGCGGTGTCCTTCTAGGACATCATCAAAGTACCTCTCCGGCCTCCGATGATCCTTGCCCTCCGGCGGGCCAGCAGTTGCTACTTCGGCGACCTTCATCTTCGCCCAGTGCATCTTGACGTTGGCAAAGGCCATCCGTGCACCTTCTATACAGACCGAACGGTTCACAACGTCGACCCGTGGCGAGCCGCTTCACCAATCCAAAATATTTACTCAGGATTGGCTCAGCAGGCCAGAGCCGGACTATCAAATCCTTCATGGCTGCACCCACCTTGTTGTGCAGCTCGTCCAGCTGCTTCAACTAGTCGTTCAGAGGTACTGGATGTTCTCGTGCAAGGAATTGTGACTAGAACAATTTCTGTGGGCTATTCCCCTACTGGGCTCTGAAGAATTGGACGACGTCGGCGATGCTCTTCGGGAGATCCGCAAATGCGCCTAGAGAACTCCACAATCGCATCAGTGGAAGATTCTTCTGACCTCCAAAGATACTCTGCAGAAGAACGACATTACAAGCCGCTATCTGCCGCGCCTGTTCGATCTCCTCGCGAGCACTGCATGATTCGATCCGCGCCTCCTTGATAGCATTGACAGCCTTGCCGAGTTCAGATGCTTGCTCCGAAGTCTTCTGCTCCAGCACCACGCACATGCAAATAACACCATCCGTGACTCATGTTGTCGGTGGGAGGCTTGTTCGGTCTCCAGCTCAGCAGCTGCTTTGTTCATCGCGACCTCCTTCTTGGCCTGTGTAAGAGCGCCCTTGAGAGTCTCGACCTCAGCTGCGCCATCTGTGACATACTCACACCGCACAATGAGTTCACACGCTTACAATCAAACACATTGTCTTTTGACATAATAACTTTATGAAAATCCGCATATGTTGCGTTTCATCAAACCGCTTGTTGACGTGGTCGAGCTCCTCATCACCTAATTGAAGCTTCCGATTGAGCTCGGAAACCTTTACGGCCTGGGTAGATGCCGCTGCTAGGGAAGCCTATTCAAATATATGGCACAATATGTTCAATTAGATGACACTATATGGATCCTCTGTCCGATTCTCTTCAGAATCAAACAAAGCATGATGTGCTACTATCCGTATACAGGTTTGTTATCCTATACATATAAAATGTAAAAGTTCTTTTAGAATATTACGTCACATACCTCAAAGCCTGTCAGTGGTCTGTTGAAGGCTTCACTCAGTCCGCTTTTGGCGAACTGAATCTTTCCCATGACCGCACCAATCAGGGTGCGATGTTCCGCCATGATGGAAGCACCTTGCAGTGCTTCCTCCATTGTGTTTGGTGCCTCCGGATTAGTGGAGGACGCCGATGGAGCTGATGCTCCTCCCCCTATCGTTGGGGGCTGTCTTCCTAATTCCGGAGCCGTACTAGCCTCCAGAATAGTGTTCGACGGAAGCCCAGATTGCTTGGGCTCCCAGCCGTCAGTCGCCGTAGGGACTGCTCCCCCTTGGTGTGTTGGCCTCGGGCACCTTCTCGTCCGCCCCGTTCCCACCTCCTCGTGCAGGGGACGCCCGTAGGGAGGACACTGAGGTGTCCCCTAGGACGGGTGATTCAGCCCGCGGTGGCGTGTCACTCTCCACCATTTCAGCTGGCAGAGAGTTCCCTGACGATAGTGAAGCGCCAGGGAATGTGTGGGGAGGGCTTCAAAATAAACGAATAAAATTGCTTAAGCAATGGTAGCTGTTTAAATCAAACATAACAGAGAAAGTACGAATACTTACGATTTGGCCAGGGGCTTTATCCTGGGCTGTACTCGGAAACTGGCCTCGTACGTTGAGTCCGAGCTGTCTGGGATGTTCAGTTTCTTCCTGGGCGCCCCTTTTCCCGTATCTATAGGGGCCACCCTCTTCTTCCCCCTTGCCTTGATGGAGGAGTCGCTCTCCTCCTCCTCCTCCTCTTCTTCATCAAGGGAGGAGTGGGCATTGGTCTCTGCAGACACTATGTCCGTAGGACCCTTAGGGCGAGGGTCGCTCTTGATCTCCTTGCCCTTCTTCTTGGCCTTCTTCTCTGGTGCCTTTTACGGCGCTGGAACCAGCATTGCCATTAGCTGGGGTGTGGCTGGGATTTCCGGCAACGGAGCCGGATAATTGATCCACTCTGCATTCTTCGTCCATGCCTGAATATAATGTAAGAGTTCTAATTCCTGTTATAATTGAAATATGGACAGGATGCGTATTCAGCACAATTGTGCTTGTCTCTGAGGCCGAAGCCACGTTGTTGAAGCCCTTATCTTCAGTCTCCTCAGGCCACCCCTTCTGGGCTTTGAAGAGCTGCTTCCAAATGTCTTTGTGCGTAGTGCCGAAGAAGCGCTTCAAGGTCCGTGGTTCTTCTGGATTGAACTCTCATAAGTAGGAGACCCGGAGTTGGCAGGGAAGAGTGTGGCAGAAGAGCATCACCTGAATCACATCAGTGAGGTGGGTGCTGATACGTCTCCAACATATCTATAATTTATTAAGTATTCATGCCATGTTTATAACAATTTTATATAGTTTTGGTATGATTTGCATGGAACTAACCCAGACTGACGCTGTTTTCAGCAGAACTACCGTGGTGTTGTTTTTTGTGCAGAAATTAAAGTTCTCCAAATGTGCTGAAACTTTTTGATGATTTTTTTGGAACAAAAGAGGCCCCCGAAGCTTCATGGAAGGACCCGAAGGTGAATGAGTAGGGCAGAAGACACCAGGGCGCGCCTCGACACTTGCCCGTGCCCAGGTGGGTTGTGCTCACCTCGAGGCCCATCCGGACATGAGACCGATGCAAAAAATTCCAATAAATAGATAAACCATCAGAAATAACCCTAGATCAGAAGTTTTGCCCCCGCAAGCCTCTGTAGCCACCGAAAACCAATCTAGACCCTTTCCGGTACTCTACCGGAGGGGAAAATCATCACCTGTGGCCATCTTCATCATCCCAGCGGCCACCATGATGAGGAGGGAGTAGTCCACCCTCGGGGCTGAGGGTATGTACCAGTAGCTATGTGTTGTAACTCTCTCTCCCTCTCGTGTTCTTGATGGCATGATCTTGATGTATTAGGGGCTTTGTTAATATAGTTGGATCATATGGTGTTTTCCCCTCTCTATCTTGTGATGAATTGGGTTTTCCCTTTGAGATTTCTTTGGATTGAATACAATTATGGATTTGCGAACACTTGACATATGTCATGCAATTGAATGCTCGTGATGACAATGGGGTATCATATTGATCCACTTGACATATGTTTTGGAACTCAATTTGCGGATTCCTGAAGTGACATTAGGGTAACCTATGCACAGGGGTTGATGCAAGTTCTTGTCTTTGTTTCTCCGGTTTTGGTGTTATCTTAGTACGAACTCTTGATAGATCGATCGGGAAGGATAACTTTGTGTTATCTTAGTACGAACTCTTGAAAGATCGATCAGAAAAGATAACCTTGTGTTATTCTAGTATGAACTCTAAATAAATAGATCGGAAAGGATAACTTTATGTTGTCTTAGTACGAACTCTTGATAGATTGAACAGAAAGAATATCTTTGAGATGGTTTCGTTGAGGGGTGGTAATATGATCCAATTATATTACCACTGTTGAGAGATTGCACTAGCGAAAGTACGGATCCTAGGCCTTGTTTTCCATCATTGCAACACCGTTTGTGCTCACTTTTGTTACTTTCTACCTTGCTGTTTTTTATTGTTCGCACTACGAAAATCAATATCTACTATCAATATTACACTTGTATCACCATCTATTCGCCGAACTAGTGCACCTATACAATTTCCCATTGTATATGGTGTGTCGGGGACACAATAGACTTTTTATTTTTTGGTTGCGGGGTTGTTTGAGAGAGACCATCTTCATCCTACACCTCCTACGGATTGATAAACCTTAAGTCATCCACTTGAGGGAAAATTGCTACTCTCCTACAAAACTCTGCGCTTGGAGGCCAAACACGTGTCTAAAGAATAATGTTGCGTAGTAGACATCAAGCTCTTTTCTGGCGCCGTTGCCGGGGAGGTGAGTGCTTGAAGGTATATCTTTAGATCTTGCAATCGAATCTTTCAGTTTCTTGTTTATCACTAGTTTGGTTTATAAAGGAAAAAAAGGAATTGAGGTTGCATCATATTATTGATCATCTTTATAATATATTTCTTCGAAATGTTGGATCGGAAAATTGTGCTCAATTGTTAGAAGAAGAAGTCAATAAAATGTTTGGCACAAAATATTTGAATGATGAGCATGATTGCAATGTTGTTAGTATGAATTCTTTTTATATCCATGATGCTAATGAAATGCAAAGCCATAAGCTTGGGGATGCTATATTTGATGAATATGATATTTTTAGTCCCCCAAGTTTTGATGAGAAAATTTATTATGATGATTGCATACCTCCTATTTATGATGATTATATTGATGAAAGTGGATTTGGAGAGGCCGTGACTTTATTTAATGATGAATCCAATATTTTAGAGGAGGTTGCAATTGATTATGACAACAAAGTTCCTATATATGATGATTATGGTGATGACATGTATGCTATATTGAATAATTATAAACATGAAACTTGTCATCATGATTTTAATTTCCAATCTCCTGATAGTTATTTTGGTGAGTTTGCTCCCACTACTATTCAAGAGAATAAATTTGCTTATGTGGAGAGTAGAAAAATTTATATGCTTTTGCATCATGAAAAGAATGATTTATGTGATGACTACGTTGTTGAATTCATTCATGATGCTACTGAAAATTATTATGAGAGAGGAACATATGCTTGTAGGTATTGCAATAATGTCAAGTTTCCTCTCTATGTGTTGAAAGTTTTGAAGTTTTGCTTGTTTTGCCTTCCTATGCTAGTTGATTCTTGCTCCCATAAATTATTTTCTCACAAAATCCCTATGCATAGGAAGTGGGTTAGACTTAAATGTGCTTGCCATGTGATTCATGATGCTCTCTTGCATGTTTCAGTTCATATCTTATATGTGAGCATCATTGGAATCATCATGCCTAGCTGAAAGGGATTAAAGAAAAGCACTTGTTGGGAGACAACCCAACATTTATACCTACTGTTTTTGTGTGTTCACATGATTATTCTACTGTATTAATCATGTTTTATAGCTTTTTTTGAATAAAGTGCCAAGCAAATCCTTAGGATCATGTTGGGTGATAGTAGATTTGATCTTGCTGAAAAACAGAAACATTTGCGCTCAAGAGAAAAATTCTCATTGGTAACAGAAGAGTGAATTTGAGTTGATTCTCTTTGTAGAGGATTAATATACAATTTTTTCACACGGTAATATTTTTCTCAAGATTTTTAGTGTTGTAGAAGTATGGTGAATGTTCAGATCATTATAGACTGTTCTGTTTTTGACATATTCTATTTTCAATGCATAGTTTGCTTGTTTTCTAGTTTCTATGGATTATATTGATCAATATAAATTAAAGACATGATATGCTACATTAAGCATTGTGTGAGAAAAACTATGAATCTTGTCTTTGATAGTACCCAAAGTGAATGATTTGTTTTATCATACTAACCCATCTCACGATGTTTTGTTAAGTTTTGTGTGATTGAAGTTTTCAAGTTTTGGGTGAGAAATCGATACGAGGAGAATAAGGAGAGACAAGGCCCTAAGCTTGGGGATGTACAAGGCACCCCAAGGAAATATTCAAGGAAGATCCAAGCAACTAAGCTTGGGGATGCCCCGGAAGGCATCCCCTCTTTCGTCTCCAACATTATCGGTAATCTCACTTGGAGCTATATTTTCATTCGTCACATGATATGTGTTTTTCTTGGAGTGTCAATTTATTTTGTTAGGATTTGCTTTTTGGTATTTAGAATAATGTTTTGTATCTTTTATTTCAATAAAAATGCCTTTACCATGCTTATTTTGCAAGTCTAAATGCTGTTGTTTGAAAACATAAAGTTTTCTATCATTGTCTGAATTCTTCTTCATAGTCGGAACGTGATAAACTATTTAATTTTTTACAAAGTTAGCATGAATAAGTTCTCCGTAACGTGGTAATTTTTTAGAATTTTTAGAGTTAGGGCAGTATGATAACAATTCTACTCTTTACAGACTGTACTGTTTTGACAGATTGCTGTTATGTTTGCATTGTTTGCATATGTTTGCTTGTTTAATGATTCTATTTGAGGATAGGAGTATCTAATATGCAGATGAATTTAGTATGCAATGTTGAATAATAATTTTAGTGATTTTCTACAATAGAGGATGATAAGGTTTTGCATTGATTTACACTAACTTATCTCACGAGTTCTTGTTGAGTTTTGTGTGGATGAAGCTTTTGAGATTTAGGGAAACCGTGATATGGAATAATTAAGGAGACACAAAAGCTCAAGCTTGGGGATTCCCAAGGAACCCCAAGATAATATTTCTAGAAGTATCAAGCATATAAGCTTGGGGATGCCTCAATAGGCATCCCACCTTTCTTCATCAACGATTATCGGTTAGTATCGGTTGACTCTAAGTTTTTGCTTCTTCACATGAGATGTGATATTCTTGAAATGTCATTTTATTTTGTTTGCTTGCTGATTTAATAAAATAATTAGATCTGGAAGTTTTTAAATAAAACAAATCCCCCAAATAGTTGCCGGAAAAGCTAGATAAGCGGCATTGACAGCCCTTCAAAGAAGCTCTCTTCTAACATTGTTGCTCTAGTGCTTCACTTATATCTTTTTGAGCACGGTGTGCTTTAGTATTTTTGAAGAAAATCTCTCATGCTTCACTTAGATTAATTTGAGAGAAAGAAATATTATGCTCATGATATTCATTTATATCTTTTTTAGTAGCTTGTCATTTACTCTTGTGCTTCACTTATATCCTATGAGTAAATTCTTGAATAAATTGGATGTCATGAAGTTGAAATCATATCATTCCTAGTGGTTGCTTCACATTGGGTTTATATAGTGAAATCTTTTGAGGCTTGACAATTATAATATTGGTCATACAAGCAATTCATGAATAATTTATATAAGGAAGAAAGATTTCACATGCAAATACACTATCCTGGAAATCTTTTGTGATTGTGAGCCCCCATCAAAATATTATATGCCAAAATTGTTGACATTGGACAAGGAAGACAATGTAATGGTTTATGTTTGTTCATATTCACATACAAGTCATATTGTCATAGATCCTTTAACATGTGGTGCTTGCCCCCCATCTTTGCTAGCCAAAAATTCCGCACCAAGTAGAGATACTACTTGTGCATCCAAAAACCCTTAAACCCAAATCTTATCTTCAAGAGTCCACCATACCTACCTAAGGATTGAGCAAGATCCTTCAAGTTAGTTGTCATCGGTGCAAAAAGGCAATAAAAATTGCTTCTAAAACTGTTAGATGACTTAGTGTAAGGGAAGATTGAGTGTTGTACGAACTTGTGATGGCAAAGTAATAAAAGCGATGGACTGCATAATAAAGGTTGCTATCATAAGGGACAATATAACGTGATGTTCCTTTGCATTAAGGGATTGAGAATATAAAAAAATAAGTGCATGGAAACCTCTACTTCCCTCTGCGAAGGGCCTATCTTTTACTTCTCAGTATTTACTTTAATCCAAAGAGTCAAAGTTTTTCTCTTTATTCCTTTTTATTTTTCTCTCCTTTGGTAAGCATCATGTGGTGAGGAAAGATCTAGGCACATATGTCCAGCTGAATATGGGTAGCATGAGTTATTATTGTTGACATCACCCAAAGGTGAATACGTTGGGAGGCAATATTACAAGCCCCTATCTTTCTATGTGTCTGGTTGAAACGTTTTGCTCATGTGTATGCGGTGAATATTAGCAATCATAGAAGACTATATGATGGTTGAGTATGTGGAGCTCTTACTTAAACTTTGTTGAATATGTTGGATTACGATTGCTTGGTGGCTGAGAACATAGGTTGTTCAGTTTCAAGAGAATTCATTGTTTGAACCTGAACATGTGAATTGGTTGCTACTTTAAACTTGAGAAATTTTATAAGAAAGATTTGTTGTTATGATGCTAGGAAAAGTGATTGAAATTGTAATTGATCAAACTTGTGCACTTTCCTAGAATTCACACTTCATGAATTATTTATTTTATCATTTACCTACTCGAGGACGAGTAAGAATTAAGCTTGGGGATGCTGATACGTCTACAACATATCTATAATTTATGAAGTATTCATGCCATGTTTATAACAATTTTATATCGTTTTGGTATGATTTGCATGGAACTAACCTGTACTGACACTGTTTTCAGCAGAACTACCATGGTGTTGGTTTTTCGTGCAGAAATAAAAGTTCACCAAATGAGCTGAAACATTTTGACGATTTTTTTGGAACAAAAGAGGCCCCCGAAGCTTTGTGGAAGGACTAGAAGGTGAAGGAGGAGGGCACAAGACACCGGGGCATGCTTTGGCCCTTGCCCGTGCCCCGGTGGGTTTTGCTCACCTCTAGGCCCATCTGGACGTGAGACTGACGCCAAATATTGCTATAAACAGAGAAACCATCAGAAATGACCCTAGATCAGAAGTTCCACCGCCACAGGCCTCTGTAGCCACGGAAACCAATCTAGACCCTTCCCCGTACTTTGCCGGAGGAGGAAATCATCACTGGTGGCCATCTTCATCATCCTCGCGGCCACCATGATGAGGAGGGAGTGGTCCACCCTCGGGATGAGGAGGGAGTGGCAATCAAGGCATCCCGGCAGTGCCTTTCGGGACTCGCGAAGGCTAAATCACCTCACCGAACGCTCTTGCACAACTCAAGTCGTTCATCAGTGCGGTGTCAAGCAACAAAGTGATTAAGTGATAGCCATTAGCCAGATGGCAGCCTCTCCCTACGAGGAGAACCCACAAATGACACCCGTCCTGCGATGTGTCAAGTACACAAGCGCGGAGCTGGAAAGATAAGACCGACAAGCCTTGCCGAGGAACCAGTGACATGACACTAAGCGGCACATTTAATGCTCGCTGACAGCCTACAAAGTTAGGTATGATAGCACTGTTGCTGTCATATCAGTGCATAATGACTGCTTTGCCATTGTGGTGACCCCTTAATCTATAAAAGGAGGCCAATGGCAACCGTAGAGGAGGTTAGAGGATTGGATAGCCCACACACCCACAAGAGGGTAGTCGCTGCTGCTCTGAGGTAACCCTTGCCGGGAAAGTGTACTACGCCCCACCACCTTGTTTTCCACCATCAATCCACCAAAGCAGGAGTAGGGTCGTACGCCACAATGGCAACCCGAACATGGGTAAAAATGCCCGCGTGAACTCTATCATGCTATCCCACGTCCGTCTGCTCTTTGCGCAACGCGATGTCCCCCCGCCGAACCAGCAAGGGACCTCGTGGTCCCATAGGTGGCCGTGGTTTAACCCGACATCTTTGGCACGGCAGGTAGGGGGATCGCTTGCGCGAACCTGAAGGCGTGTGCAGCGCGTCATCTTCATCACCATCTTCATCTTCAACGGCGCCATCAACCATGGCGCCCAAGAAGAAACCAACTTCTTCGACGCGTCCATCTACCTCAAAGGCTCCACAGCCCGCGGCCTCTAATGCTACGGGAGGTGAGGAGGCCCGTGAGGATGCAGACGCTGCGGGAGATGTGGTCGGAGAAGGCGACCCCATCACCACTTCCCTTGCGGCCGACACGGGAGCAGGACCACCAGAGGAGAGCATCATCAGCAACACCTTGACGACCATGCTCCCCAAGGCCTGGGTGAAGGGGTCACTCCGTCTGCGCCCCTCCTGCCCACCAACGAGCATAGCCACAGCAACGGCACTCATACTTGGGCGAATCGCCGTCCTCCGGCCGTTCTCACCATAGGTGCGGTCATAGCACGCGCGCCTCCCCTAGGACGGGTCGACCAAGCCGTTGCGCCGGGTGGAGCCGCTGGCCTCCGTACACCTTCACCACACCACCCTACCATCCAGGTGGTCGCCCCACAGTAGTAGGGGAACAGTACTGCCGCCGTTGGCACTGTTAGGAGCCGGGTGACGGTACATTTGACTTCTTCAGCTCCCATGCCAAGCACGGCCTCAGGGGCCATGGCGCGAGTTCAGCTGTTGTTGAGGTTTCCACCAGCAGCCGAGCAGATGGATGAATGGCATGCCAACATCCAATGCCTGTGGGGTTTCACCAAAGCTGGGGGCCCATGGTGAGCTGACCCACCGCAGCCTCCCCAAACGACAATAACGGCTCGTGCTGCTGGCCGTAAGGAGGGAGCTGTCTCCACCATGACAGCCAGCACGAGCGTGGCAGAATCAAGACCACGACGATGTCTCGATGGCCTCTTCTGGCCCTTGAGCACGTCCAGGCTAGCATCGAGCCCCGAAGGATAGGCGGGGATGATACGAGTGCGTCATTGTCGAGCAACCCTGTAGCAACCTCCACCAGACCGACGGGTGCGATGGCCCAACATCGACGAGCTCGCGCTTGGTATCGGCGGGTGCTTACCTTTCGAGGTTGGCTGGCCTGCCTTTACTCGTGAGCTGCAGCAAGTCCGTTGGTCGTCCGTTTGCACGTTCAAGCCAGAAATACATGAGAAGTATGACGGGAGGCTGAACCCGGCAGAGTTCCTGAGCATCTACACTATCGTTGTTCATGCTGCCGGGGGAAGAGATGAGAAGGTGTTTGCCAACTACTTCTCTTTGGCCGTCAAGTCCAATGTGAGATCTTGGCTGATGCACCTACCGGAGAACTCCATTTCGTCTTGGGCTGACCTGTGCCACGAATTCATCAGCGCCTTCACCTGTGGCCACCAAGAACCTGGCAGGCCCAGCGACCTGCAGCTTCTCCAACAGAAGGAAGGAGAGACTCTTCCTAAATATTTACAAAGTTTAAACAAGGTTCATAGAAATATCCCAAATATCCATCCGGCAGCTGTGATAGCCGCCTTCTAGTCCAATGTGCGCAACCGCCGGATTCCTTCTAAGATGAACATGCGGTTGCCGAAGACCGTGAAGGAGCTCTACACCCTGGTGGATAAGTGTGCTCGGATGGAGGAGGGAAGAAGGCTGCCCAGAGAGGAGGATTGCAACAATGTTGATTCAGAGGATGATGATGAATCAACCAGTCAGAAGAAGAGCAAGAAGCATAATAAGAAGCGGAGAGATAAGGTAGTGATGACTGTTGAAGGATCGGGTACACCTAGTACCGGCAAGAAGGTCAAGGCTGAGGCCCCCGGCAAGGAGGCAGCCGTGTGCACTGACTACCGGGAAGCCGTTGCTGCCGAGAAAGCTGGGAAAGGTGATGACCCATATTGCAAGATTCATCGGACCAAGGGCCACGACCTTTAAGAGTGTCATCAGTTGAGCAACTTGTCAAGAGACAGAGAGTAGAATATGAGAAACGTGATAAGGAAAAGGGTCAGAATGTTGCTGGCAGTAAGGGTCGAGGTGGTGAAATAAATTGCCCCAGCAAACCCCTTTGGAACCAAGGAAAGCCCACCAGAGGTAGAGAAAAGGGAGTCTGCAATGATGAGAGTGGTCGAGGGGATGAAGAGGAAACCAATGAGCAAGAGTTTCAGAAGGCCACTGACGCCCTATGCATTGATGGAGGTGCATCACTGCATGCCTCTCATTGTCAACTCAAGCGGTGGGCACGTGAAGTCAATGCCACGGAGCCAGCACCAGAGGCCCGAAAGCCGCTCAAATGGTCCCATACGGCCATCATCTTTTACAAGGAGGATCATCCAAGCTGTACCACTACGGTAGGATGCTTGCCGTTGTTGGTCTCCCCAACAATCTGCAACCTCAAGGTCACAAAGATGTTGGTGGATGGCGGGGCCGGGTTGAATCTGATTTCCCCAACAGTTATCAGCAAGCTTTAGATATCAGAGGAAGAACTAGAAGTTGCCGGCACGTTTCAACGAGCTAATCCTAGCAGGAGTCATCCTAAGGGAAAGATCACATTGCTGGTAATGTTTGGGGGAGAAATGAACTACCGGACTAAGAGAATTGTGTTTGATGTGGTTGATCTCCCCCTGCCGTACAATGGGATTCTTGGAGGCCATGCATTGGCTAAATTCATGGCGGCATCCCACTAAGCCTACAACACCTTGAAGATGTCTGGGCCCGTGGGGGTTATCACTATCCCATCAGATGAGAAGGATGCAATCATTTGTGTGGACAAGATGTACTAGGACGCAGTCGCGGCAGAGGTAGTGGCAGCAGTAGTTCCCGCCAAGGAGAGTAAAGAGAAGAAGAAATATTGTAAGACCATTGGCAAGGAATCCGGGAAGCGTGCTCCCACCAAGTGCACAACACCCATTGACGACCTGTCAGAGTGTTCCTACAGCAAGAGATCCAGGGTTGCTGCACCCCAAGTTAAGAAGGTCCCGGCAGGGCTGGCTGGTGTTGATGGTACCTTTACTATCAGCGCCATCCTTAATGACAAATAGGAAAGCACGCTCATTGCCTTCCTGCGGGCGAATGTCGATGTGTTTTCCTGGCAATCATCTGATATCCCCGGTGTTCCCAAGGAGGTAATTGAGAACCACATCGTTGTCTGCCCACATGCCCGACCCGTCAAGCAGAAAGTCCGGAAGCAGGCCTTGGAGAGGCAACAGTTCATTATAGAAGAGATCAAGAAACTTGAGGCAGCTAGTTTTGTCAGAGGAGTGTTACATCCAACATGGTGGGCAAACCCAGTGGTTGTCCGAAAAGCTAACGGGAAGTGGAGGCTTTGCATAGATTTTACAGATCTCAACAAGGCTTGCCCAAAGGACCCATTTCCCTTGCCGCGCATTGATCAGATTGTGGATGCCACTTCAGGTTGTGATTTTCTCTCCTTTCTGGTTGCATACTCTGGGTACCACCAGATCTTTATGTCCAAGGAAGATGAAGAGAAGATTTCGTTCATCACTCCATGTGGTACGTACTGCTTTGTCCGCATGCTAATCGGATTAAAGAGTGCCGGGTCCACTTTTGCAAGGGCAGTTCAGATTGGTTTTGAGTCACAGCTGCACAAAAATATAGAGGCCTATATGGATGATATTGTGGTCAAGACCAAGGACATGGCCACCCGTATTCAGGATTTGGAAGAAACATTTGCTAACCTGCACAAAATCAATGTGAATCTCAACCTGAAGAAGTATGTATTTGGTGTTCCCTCCGGCAAGCTACTTGGGTACTTTGTATCCCATCGTGGGATCGAGGCCAACCCCGACAAGATCAAGGCTATCGAGCAGATCCAAGCGCCAAGGACAGTTAAGGATGTGAGGCGTCTAATAGGATGTGTTGCTGCGCTAAGCAGATTCATCTCCAAGTCTGCTGAGCGCGCCCCACCATTCTTCAAGATTTTGAAAAAGGCAGGGCCTGTGAAGTGGACCCCGGAAGCAGATGCAGCTTTGCAAGAGTTGAAGGCCTATTTGCCCTCTGTGCCTACCTTGGTTGCTTCCCAGCCCCAGGAGCCGTTATTGCTATACTTAGCGGCAACCAACCATGTGGTCAGTGTAGCCTTGGTGGCACAACGTGAAGTAGATGAGGTAGAAAGCAAACAGAGGCCAACAGGGCAAGGAAAAGATCAGGATAGCAGTGAGCAAGGCAGCGAGAACAACCCCAAGGACACGTCAAGGAAGAAAGTGGTGCAGCTTCCATTGTACTTTGGCTCTATATTACAAGGGGCTAGATTGAGGTACTCTGGCATGCAAAAGCTGATCATTGGTCTCATCATGGCCTCAAGGAAACTGCGCCACTACTTCCAAGCCCATGAGATTACGGTTGTCACTCACTTCCCGATGCAAAAGATACTCCGAAACCCCGAGGCTGTCGGCAGAATAGTGGAGTGGGATTTGGAGTTATCCATCTCTGGTTTGAAGTACGAGAGCACATCAACTATCCAGAGCAGGGCATTGGCAGAGTTTATTGCAAAATGGACGCCAAACCCTGATGAGGAGATAACAGAGACATGTACCCCGTGCGGAAAACAACATAGCTGATCATCTGTCAAAGTGTGCTGCGTAGAAGCTTCCTATGGAACGAGGGACTTTTGTTCTCCATCTCACACAACCCTCTCTATCCCCAACAACAATGGCCTGGAAGAGGAGAAAGTTGGACACCGGTAAGCCTCTCCTGGCAGAGCCATCCGCTACAGGCAGAGACCCTGCCGGAAACAACTCCTCACAGCCAGCCAGACCACCCCCTCCAGCCGGGTCCATGAACCCCGCAAACTAGGCTGGTGCTCCCGCAGCCAAGGAGGTGCTGCTAGTCCTCGTTGCCGAGCCCCAGGCTCCAACCTGGGCAAGGCACATTGTCCACTTCCTCCAAACCGGAGAGCTTCCGGGCATCCAAGATGAAGCTGAGAAAGTAGCCCGGAGGGCCAATATGTACCACTTTGTCGATGACACTCTGTATAGAAGGAGGCCCAATAGCGTGTAATTGAAATGCATCTACCAGGAAGTTGGAAAGGAACTGCGGGCTGAAATACACAAAGACATGTGCGGCTCCCATATTGGATCAAGGGCATTAGTTGGGAAAGCATTGTGGCAAGGATTCTATTGGCCCACGTCCCTCCAAGATGCGGTTGAGCTCATCACGAAATGTGGAGCCTGCCTGTTCCATTCCAAGAAAACCCACCTGCCTGCCCAAGCGCTTCAGACAATTCCTCTCTCATGGCTGTTTACGGCCTGGGGCTCGATATCCTCGGCCCTTTCCCCCGAGCTGCCCGGGCTTTGAATTCTTGTTCATTGCCATCGACAAGTTTACAAAGTGTCCGAAAGTAGCTGTCTTGAGAAAGTTGACTGCTTAGTCAACTATCAAGTTCTTCAAAGATCTATTGTGTCATCTTGGACTTCCGGCAAGGATCATTACCGACAACGGCACCTAGTTCACGAGCCGCGCCTTCATGCAATATGCTTATGCCCTCGGATGCAAGACCTCATTTGCCTCTGTGGCACACCCTCGGAGCAATGCACAAGCTGAGAGGGTGAATGCTGAAGTGGTGCATGGACTCAAGACAAGAACCTTTGATATGTTGTAGAAGCACGACAGGCGGTGGATCGAGGAGCTGCCGGTAGTTCTCTGGTCCCTCAGAACAACACCAAACCAAGCTACTGGCAGACTCCCTTCTCCCTGGTCTATGGGGCAGAAGCAGTTAACCCCACGGAACTCATTTACAGGTCTCCTCGAGTGCTTGCCTATGATGAAGTAGTGCAAGTTGAGTACCGGCGTGAAGATGATGTGCTACTCGAGGAGAACCATCTTCGGGCTACTACGCGTGCTGCATGGTATCAACAAGCCTCGCGTCGCTATCATAGCCGCATGGTTCATGCCCGGTGTTTTGAGGAAGGTGACCTTGTCCTTACGCGCGTTCAGTCTGCCAAGGGTACACACAAGTTATCACCAAAGTGGGAAGGCCTTTACCGGGTAGTACGAGTCACCAGACCTGGCGCAGTCCGTCTAGAGATCGGAGATGGCATTAAATTGTAAAACTCATGGAATATTGAGCATCTTCATAAGTTCTACCCGTAAGGCGCGGCTGTTGGGCCCTGCTCAGCAGCCACCCATTGTACATGCCTTGCCTCAGTTGCATGTAACCCCTTGTACAAGCCGGGGCAATGACCCCGTGCAAGAGAAAAATAAAGAAGCGTTGTAGAGGGGGCCCCCAACCAAGATAGCATGCATGCATAAGCATTCCAAGATCACTGCATAAGAATTTCATGAGCATTTGCATATGCATATAGATAGGATTGCATCCTGCATTCATTCTCATCTACATGAAGCTGCAGGTTCCAGCCGTGAACTTGCTGTCGACAAGGAGTTGAGAAGACTGCCCGACACTGCAATCCTCAGCAAGCCAAAACAAATAAGTTCTGCCTCCTGTCCGTTAGTGTTCTGTAAGCTATAACTTGTGCATAGGAAAACCTCGCCATCCTCGTGAAACTTGGGTGCTCCCATCCCAGACTCGAACGCTGCTTCGGTAAGGATGGTTGTAGTATCCCTTGAAAAAAAGAAGTTGGCAGGGGCTAGCCCCTTTGTCTGTTCCCAGGTAGATACGATTCTCAAGCAGACCAAAAAGGGCACCGGCAAGGTAGCTTGCCATGAAAACTCGTTACTTTAAAGAGGCATTTCACCTATGCATGGACATATACATGCACGGGTCCCCGACGAGTCTTATCTTTTTCACTAACATGCTGATACAAGCACAAGCATTACAGAACACAAACATGGACTCGAGTATTACATTATTCGAATTAAACTTTGGCAAGTGCCTACAGATTTAAGACGGAAAAAAGATAAGTGCCCCGTGATGCCCTTTCTTGCCCCCTCTTTCCAGGCACGGTCGTTGAAGGCGAGGGAGGGTAAAAGGAGCGCCTAGGCAAGGGCCTGACCCGCCCCCTCTGGGCTCCAGGAAAGGTAGCCCGGCGGGAGTGGGGCCATCAGGGGAGCACAACGATGGGGAGCAGAGCGGAGGAGGCCCATGGACCACCGTCACCAGGGCCAGCAGGGCGCGACAAGGCCAACAGAGCTGCAACCCGAGAGGAAGCCTGACGTGGTCCAGATGGAAGACTGTTGGAGGAGCCCGGGAGCACCATCCCAACCCCGCATCCAACTCCCCGGCAGAACTCCCTGCTGGGAAGAAGATACGGGTGCTGACGCCTGATAAAGATGGTGCGGGCGGTGGTCAGCCGGAGTCAGAGTCATTGCTCTCCCACCCGCTACCGTCGTCATCGATGCCACTGTCTTCCTCGTCGCTGTCACTCGAGAAAGAACTTTAGTCATCGGTCGATCTCTCCGCATAACACCCTAGACGACCTGCCGAGCGCCCGAAGATCTTGACGGGGAGAAGGCCGTTCACCACTAATTTGAACTGGAGAACATGCCCCTCCAAGAAGCCATGAGCACGAGCAAAGGTCTTCCAGCTGTGGCAGAGGTACATTACGCGAGGAGCCGGGAATTCGACATCGCATGCCGCCATTCCCACAACCCCTCATATGCAACCTCAAGGCCTGTGGTTGTTCAGCCTCCATCTCACGCGCAAAGGGAGTTGGGAGACGAAGGTGGCCACAAGGGGCCTTATACAACCTAATGATGAACTCCTGAGGTTGGTCTCCAACATGATCATCCATCGGGGGAAGAGCTGCAGGTGGTGGCGCGACCAAGGCATTGCCCCGTCCTCCTCCTCTACGAGCACCACGATGACCTCGACCTTGCCCCCTCTCTCCTCCTCTCGCGGCAGGTTCTGCCACCGCGGGAACCGGAGGAGGGGGGATGCGCTGTCGAGAAGAAGCCCTCGTCGCCGCCATCGGGCCACCACAATGCCCTCGCCCTCTCACCATATATAGCTCGAAGGAAATAGCTATGGAAGAGGAGAAAAAGGAGTGTCTGCAGAGGAGCGCCACCCCTGCCCTTTTTATAGGGGGGTGAGGCAGGGGGCTAGCTCCTCACACAGGAAGTGGCCGCCCCTCTCCTCCAATGCGGCCTCCCTGCACCCTCTGCGACTCTGAGAATTAGGGCCGTCCTTCTGTGCCAACCATCAGTGCATGGTTTTCCACCATGGCACTCCTTCCCGTGCCCGCCGCATCCACCACCTACCATGCCCAATGCATGCAGAACACGTGGCAGGCGGGTGCGGGGCGGGGGGCAAGTGAGATGGCAGTTTTCACCTCGTGATCATGGGGCGAGGAGAATCCGCGGGCCACAATCGAAGTTTTTCCATAACATTGCGCACGACGCGCTGGGAAACTCGAAACAGGCCCTGGTTCAAGACTCATGAAGAAGCCAAAAAAAGACTTCAAGAGACCAGCCTCTTCAGAGCCCCCACCTATGCCTTATTAGGCCCTACCCCTATGACGCTCGGCATCACCTTTCAGGTAGGCCCGGGGGCTTCGGCCGATGCAACAAACCCTGGGACTGTTCCCTGATTGTGCACATGCACGGGAGCAAGATTGAGGCACAAACCCAAGTCAAAGTACAAGAAACCAAGACATTCAAGAGACCAACAAGCAGATCAGAGAAACCAAGGCCAAGCCAGAGAAGCAAGGTATCGCCAGGAGAAGGGCCTCCCTTACCTGGTAGGCGAGACCGATAAGGGGCGAGGCCATCCCTAGATGAAGACAATCAAGGCATCCCAGCAGGGCCTGCCGGGACTCGCGGAGGCTAAATCACCTCAACGACCGCTCTTCCATGACTCACATCGTCGATCAGTGCGGTGTCAAGCCGCAAACTGATTAAGTGGCAGCCATTAGCCACATGGCAGCCTCTCCCTACGAGGAGAACTCGCAGATGACACGTGTCCTACGACGTGTCAAGTACACAAGCGCAGAGCTAGCAAGATAAGCCCAGCAAGCCTTGTCGGGCAACCAGTGATATGACACTAAGCGGCACATTTAATGCGCGCTGACAGCCCGCAGAGTTAGGTATGATAACACTCTTGCTGTCATATCAGTGCATAATGATTTCTTTACCACTGTGGTGGCCCCTTAATCTATAAAAGGAGGCCCATGGCAACAGTAGATTAGGTTAGAGGATTGGAAAGCCCACACACCCACATGCGCGTAGTCGCTGCTACTCTAAGGCAACCCTTGTCGGGCAAGTGTACTATGCCCCACCACCTCGTTTTCCACCATCAATCCACCAAAGAAGAAGTAGGGTCTTACACCACAATGGCGGCCTGAACCTGGGTAAAAATACCCACGTGATCTCTGCCATGCTATCCCACATTCGTCTGCTCTTTGTGCAATGCGACGCCCCCC
>LR738712.1:266188641-266333233 GCA_902687465.1 Secale cereale | reverse complement strand
GCTGAATCAGCAAAGGACCTCCTGGTCCCATAGGTGGCCGTGGTTTTCCCCGATAGCGGGCCAGAAACGCAGTTGCATGACATTCTTTGGGCAGTCCATGACGAAAAAAGTCATGGTAGAAGCGACGGTGAGGAAAATTTCAGGGAGTTCCCAGTTACGGTGGGTGGTCGGGGCAGAGCAATGCATGGAGGTTTTCGCGTTTCTCTCGTACACTTCGTGTGTATGTGCGAGGCGTTGGGCTCTAACTGAACCCGAGTGAGGCGTTCGCTAACTAAACCCGAGAGATTGCACTAACTATGTTACAGAACCCAAGCGATCGATTACTTGGCTGCTAACTGAACCTGAGCGATTCCTTCGCTACTGCTGCTAACTGAACCCGATTGATCACTCCTGCTGTTTACTGAAGCCGATCGAACCTGCTGCCTCTTGATGAACAGTGAACGTGGGGTTGGTTGAATGAGTCAAGACGTACGTGGTTGGGGTTGGATGAACAGTTCCCGATGGGGGTTGGATGAACAGTTCCCGATGGTGGTTGGATGAACAGGACCCCGTGGGGGTTGGATGTTGCGGTTGCCGCTGGATGAACAGGACCCCGAGACGAGGCTGCCACAGCCGAGGCGTTGGGGGTGGATGAACATGACCGCGTGGAGGGCTGGTTCAACAGTAGCTGGTGGAGGGCTTGTAGAATGAATAGGACCCCGTGGAGGGCTGGATGAACAGTAGCCGATGGAGGCACTGGAAGATGTGGTGGATGAACAGTGCAGGTGGAGGCTGGAGGAAGTCGACGGTGGGTGAATAGAAGCTCGTGGAGTCCCGTTTTGCGGTACGCCACGCCCCTCCCGATGAACAGGACCCTCGTTTTGACCATAGCGCTCCAACACAAGTCTGTTTCCTCCGTTTTGCGGTACGCCAGACCCCTCCCGATGAACATGTCACAACCCTAGATTATTGCTTGTAATTAGTGGCACTTGAGTGCATCATGCATCATGTCTAAATTCTTTTGAAGGCTGAAATAGGGTTTGTTCAAACCCTAGCACCAAATGATTTCAACTAGGGTCAAAAATAAAATCATTTCCAATGAACCCAAAATGCCTTCATCACTATTTGATAATTTTGCCAAGGCTTTGAGACCAAACCAAAAATAGTGAACATTTTTGTGGATTATTTTGGGCACTGAATTAAATCATACCTTATTTGCATTTGGGCACTTAAATTTTATATATTATTGTAAATGTCCAAATATTCATGAACTGAAATGTTGGCTGTTGGAAATAATCCAAACAGTGGCCACAAGCAGTCTCATGATTTTTGAAAATGCTCTGGCATTTTTAATAAAGACAAAACAAATATAAAAAATAGAAAACAGAAAAGAGAAAGAACTAGAAAGAGAGAGAGAGAGATTACCTGGCCTTACCTGTAGCCGGCCCATCCAGCAGCCCAGCCAACAGGCCGGGCCCACCAGTGCCACCGTCCTCATGCTCCTGCTAGGAGGACAAGTCGTGGCAGAGTGCGCATCGTGGGCCGCCACCTCCTGCTTCGACATGTCCCAGCCGCCACGGACCCTTCCAGTATGCCGTTGGAACGCCATCAACCCCCTCTGCCTCTTCCCTCACTCTGGAGCTCTCTCCCTCTCCTCTAGCTCCCTTCTCCAAGCTCGCCCGCGAGAGCCGGAGCGCACCACCGGCCGTAGTCGCGGCCGCTGTCCACCCCATGCCTCCCCGATGTGTCCAGAAGAACCGCCTTGTCGCCCTCTTCGTCTACACCAAGATACGCAAGTCGGGAAGCACCACAACGTCGACATCTTCCTCGTCTGCACCGACAGTCGCCATCGATCGATTCGCGGCAACCAGCTTGTCCCCGAGCCCGCTGACCATCCCTGCAGCTTCGCCGTGAGCTCCCCTTGCTCTCCCTTCTGTCCCATAGCCCCCGCGCTTCTTCTAGCCACCTTGCCCAACTTGGACGTGGACTCGCCGCCGTCATGCTAGTCGTTGACGTCATTTGAGCTCGCGTCCGTCGCGCCCGAGCGCATAAGCGTGATCCTGCTTCTCCCAAGAGGCCAACAAGCCCCTTAGATGGCCCGCTAGTGCCTCGCAGTCTCACGCCCATGCAAGCCGTTCTTCGGCCGCCGCCAAAGGTCGCCACCGTTGCAGATTCCAGCCACCCCAGCAACCGCTGCCACCACCAACCGACGCGGCGCGATTTGCTGCGTCCGTTGAACCCAGCCAGACGAGCTCCCGTCGCCGAAAATGGTAGGGAGGGCAACTCCGGCGAGCCACCGCCGTGTTTTTGATCGCTGGCGTCTATCACTGACGTGGCCGCTTACTTAGGGCCTAATCCACTCACTAATTACCCACCTCAGCCACTAACAGTGGGCCCAGTCCCTGGTCAAACCCTAGTCAGCACAGGGTTTGACCAGAATTAGTCCCTGTGTCACTGACGTGTGGACCCCACAAGTCAGGTTTGACCTGGACCAGCCCGTTGACCTGCTGACGTAAGCATGACACCATGCTGATGCAGTAAAGTATTCCTGGAATTAAAATAAATCAGAAAATATAAAATCAACCATAGCTCAAACTTCTAAAAATCATATAAAATCAACCGTAGCTCAAATGAAAATAATTTATATATGAGAAATTATCAGAAAAATCCAAGGAATCTGTTTATGGCATTTTCATGCATGTTTGAACAAGTTAAACCTGTTGATCAGGTCAAATCAATTAAATGACATTTAAATAACCAGATGTGGAGTTTGAATATGAATCTTGGATTCAAACCAACTTCATTTAAATTGTTGCTAGTTGCATTAGCTCAAACCAAATCATATTGCCATGTCATGATGATGCATCATATTGTTGCCTTGCATTGATTGTGTTCCTTCTTTGTTGCCGGTAGTTGTCCCCTTTCAGTAGACGTGGTTCCGACGATGAGATCAATGACACCGATGAAGAACTTTACTATCTTCAGAAGTGCCAGGCAAGAAACACCCCCTTTGAGCATTCCGATACAATCCCACTCTCTCGCTCTTGCTCTCTTTTATTGCGTTACGACAACAACGATTGAACTGCTATTTGCTACGGTAGCTGAACCCCTATCCTCTGCATGACCTGTCATTGCCATAGTAAATAGTTGAAACCCACTAGCATGAGTAGGAGTTGTTTGAGCCATGTTGTGCCTAGTCATTCATGCTTTCTGGTTATGCCTGCTATTGCTTAGAGTTGTGTCAGGTCTGATTCATCGAGGATGAATTGGAATGGTGATGTACATGTCCTACTATGTGTGAGCTAAGTGTGTGACCATGATTTGGTAAAGGTAGCGGTGAGAGGCCATGTAGGAGTACATGGTGGGTTGTCTCACTAGAACCGTCCTTACGAACTGAGTTCTGTGTAAGTTGTCCAATGACTAGCAACTACCACACATTGGGTTCCGGTAACTCGACCCCTCTCGACGTATTAATCAACTATATCTCTGTCCAGGAGTTGCAACTAGTTTCTGGTGTTTGTAGGTAGTGTTAGTAGTCTACCAAGTGGCACCCGGTACAGGTGGGCTTGGGACAAACTAGGCACCGTGGCCGGGTGTACAAAGCGTCGCCCGTTTGGTGGGCTTGGGAACCCTGTACACATAGTTTGGGGCTGTGAGCGACACCCCTGCCGGATCTCCTTGCGGATGGAACCCGAATAGGCGATAAACCTGGACTAGAGTCTTGTGTGGTTAGTCAGGTCGTGGCCGACACCCTCGCCAGGCTTCCGCTTGAAGGTTGCCGAGATACACACGTGTACATGGCGGTAAGTGGCGAGAGCGTGCGTGAAGAAGTACACTCCTGCAGGGTTAACATGATCTATTCGAATAGCCGGGTCCACGGTTATGGACTTCTTGGATGCTTACGTCGTACATAGACAACTTGAAGTTGATACTCTAAAATGATCAAGACAAGTGTGTGTGCTATGGATGGCCTTCTCGTAGGGAGACAGGAGCGGATCCATAGTGGTGTATTCATATGGTGAATATGTGGACTCGTGTGCGCCACCTCAAAAGAGTTACTTGCAGTCGTAGTTCAGGATAGCCACCGAGTCAAAGATGGCTTGTTGCAGTCACACTCCACCACCCCTTGTTGATACTGATGCATATGTAGCTAGTTCTGATGTAAGTCTTGCTGAGCACCTTTGTACTCGCGTTTGCTTAATTTATGTTTTTGCAGAGAGACTTCAGTCTCACTAGTGGTTCCGTGTGGACTTCGACATTTAGCTTGTTACCTCAGCTACGATCTTGTGCCTTTGGGAGGGTCTTGTAGATAGTTAGGCTTCTCAGCCCTTATCATTTGTAGTTGTCTGTACCCAGGCAAGTTATGCTTCCGTTGCCTGTATCCTCTCTATGCTGGGTCATGTGACCCCTGTTTGTAATAAATGCTATGATGGCTCTTCTGGGCCTTTATCTATATGAGTTGTTGAATTATGTTGTGATGCCATGTTGTACAACACATACTTGCATGTTATGCGTACGTGTAATGTGTATTGCTATGTGTGGGATCCGACACCTAGTTGTTTACCCTTGGTAGTCTATCTTATGGGGAAATGCCTCCTAGTGCTTCCACTGAGCCTTGGTAGCTTGCTACTGCTTCAGAACACTTAGGCTGGCCGGCATGTGTCCTTCTTCGTTCCAGTGTCTGTCCCTTAGGGTAAATCTCACGTGTTGTTCCTTTAAGTCCTTGTAGCTTGCTACGACTTGGGTTCATACGTTGATGACAGACACGTTCATTGCTGGGTCATGTATGCCTGTCTCTGTAATTTAGCGCCACTTTTGGTTTATAACTAGTCATGTCGGCCCGGGTTCTCTCTCATATGGATGCTAGCAACACTGTCATATACGTGAGCCAAAATGCGCAAACGGTCCCGGGCTAGGTAAGGTGGCACCCATGGGGATACCGTGCGTGAGGCCGCAAAGTGATATGATGTGTTACAAGCTAGATCGGTGTGACTCAGGATCAGGGTCCCCGACAACTTTGGTATCAGAGCTTAACTGCCTGTAGGATTATCAAGCCAAATTGGTCGAAGTCGTGTCTAGAAAATCTTTAGTTATATTAAGGGAATTGATTGTGGAAGGGAACGTAAGGCTCTTTTTACTCCTTTACCTTATGTCCTTCTGATCTGACTCACCCTCTTGTTTTCCACGAGGATTAAGAACTAGGTTTCTCATTCTATCTATCAGGATCACGTTAATGGTGGATTCAACTCTTAATTCCGTTTCAAGTACTTTGGTTGGTTAACAGTTGGTCTCGGAACCTTGACATTATGATGTTCAGTGGTTATGCTACCTTTTTGCACGAATCTCAAATCATTTTGAAGCATTTACAGCCGTTATGCTGTCCGAGTCATCCTAGGTCTCTAAACAATCTGATGCATTTGCAAATCATTCCTCCCTGTTCTTACTATCCTTTTAGGCCAGATTAACCACACTAGTCGGTGTGTTGAGGTACTCTGTTGCCTTGGCATATATGTTGGAGCTACTATTATGGCCCTAGGCGTCATAGAGAATCACCCAGTAAAACAACCTTGTGTTGTGTTCTCAGTGTGATGATTCTGGCCATTATTCTTGAAAGCTTCCCATGATGCCATTTAGTTAGTAGGCATTCTATTCCTGGGTTCTTGAACCTGAGTTTCACCCTACTTGCTTCATGTTGATAGTTTTGCTAGTTCCTTTAGGATATTAGTAACCTTGTGATAGCCCTCGAGGTCCGTGGTATGTCATTCTTCCAATACCATGAACCGTTATGGCAGAAGTTCTTTTAAACCAAAAGATCACAACTAGAGTGCACTTGATGAGTTCTCCATTCCACATTGTGACTCTGCCAATTCTACCATTTCTGCATGGGTTATCCGGAAGAAATACGTTGAACTTGTTTGATGTACTAATCCATGCATTCACAACTCAGAAAAATCTTATGTTCCTTTGAGTTGTCCCTCTTTAGTGGCATTGCGGCCTTCGTCTATCAATTGATAGCCAGGAGTAGTTGTGCATTCGTGCTCATCGATGCCTTTTACTCTTGTGGTCTGTCAAGCCATTCTATTCTAGAATGGCTAGGAGAAAATAACTCCGGAACCTCATCGATATCCGGGATTGGGTCAAAGTAGTTGTACTCCATAGTTTATAATGCCAATCCAGCTTCTAATCTATTCTACCCTGGAGTGTTGCCTGTTGCATGTCGAGTATGTCATGGGAATTGCACAACCTCCCGTGAACTCTTGATACAATGATACCTCTCGCCATCACCGTTCATTCCTCGGTCTCCATGTTATTGTAACCGGGATACTGACAAGTGAATCATGATGTGTGAAAATCAATACCCCTAGCAACTCCGTTGCTTGGTAGTTAATGGATGATAATCTCATTCTTAGTGTGTTGGTTACCAAATTATCATTCTAAGATTGATTGTGCTACCTAGTCCTTATTTCGGGTGCACTCTTCGATCAATGAGTTGGGTTTGTATTAATCCCTTGCTCTCTTGATCATATCGTCTTTCCCTGAAAAGCAAGATTGTTCTCGAGCTTAGTAACAAATCGGTGGCTCGTGATTTTTCGAATATCTTCTCGGAAGTATTACCAGGTTGTCCCCTGACCGTTATGTTGAGTCCGTGATCAAGTTGGTTTCTTGTAAACCACCCTTTTCTCCAAGAATCTGTGTTGGATACCCTGAACTAGTTGGCTAAGCAAAAACAATAACTTGGAGAGTTGGAAGATAAAAGCTTTGCGTGAATTAGTTCATTCCAAAGGGGTATCTTGTGTGTCTGTGTTGAAGAAAGATGATATCCTCATCGACAGACCTTCGTGATCGGTTGTTGGATATATTGTCTTGACAAACCTTGATTTGAGTATGGGCTATCGTCAAATCAAATCAGAACCAACAATGTTCGTAATGTTGTCTTACTCGTGGTTGATCCCTCGAGCATACAACATTACATCCTTTGGTCTGACCAATGCTATAACTTTGTTCACATTGTCATGGAATTCCATCTATATGGAAACCTGGATGAACCATTGTTGAGCCCATCGACAACATCCTTATCTTCTCCAAGATTTTGTTGGACATAAAGCTAGTGTTGGAAACTTTGTAAGCATTGCCTTCGTGTCCTGTTCATGAGGTTTATGTTTGGATGAGAGAAGTGATTTTCCATAATTCACGTGTAATTAATGAAAGTTGCCACCGTGAATTCGAGAAAGTTTGTTTTGCTTCCCTTGGAATCATCCCAAGTCAGTTATGCATGTGCGGATGTATACTATGGTTTGGCAGATTAATTACCTCCACTCCATATGTATTCCCTAGCACGCCAAGCCACTGATTGATTTGTTCAAGGAGAGGAAGTTCCTTCATAAGAGCTAATCATATGACTTATGCAAGGACTTCTTTATCCGTGATGATGGTTCCCACTTGAACTCGGTGGTGTTTTATCATAAGACTACTACGTGGTCATGCTTGTCTTGGACAACGTGATCACAGGTATGTAGCAGAACCCGCTCATGTTTTGGAGCTTGCTATCATAGTTCATTTCCCGATAACCTTGCAACGTCATCTCGTCGATTTGTGTTGCAACATTTCTTTCCAGACATGCTGAGTCTGGAATATCCTGAAACCAATCGGATCTGAATCTCAGGCAGATATGATGGTTGGAAAAAATCCCAACATTTGCATTTTGTTCCAGCTTGCACCTCCTTGTGCCAAGTTTCCATGAGCTGCTGTTCTCAGCAATTGTTGTCCAGGATCATCTTCAAAAGTGGACTTACCATGGGTCCCATCCATTTCCGATGATAAGGAAAATCAACCTTTGCGTTGTCTTCAACAAGATAGTCCACATCATCCATGCTAGTCGGAGTATGTCGTTCTCTCCAACTCTGTCAAACGATCGTTTGTGATTGCCTTAGGCTGGTATAGAGAATTTCTATGATATCTATATCAAAAGTAATTCTTTTTGCCACTTAAGGGAATAATTCTACGAGTCACCTTCTCTAAGGTGCCCCGTCTGGTGACATCGATCACCGTCTTCCTTAGGTGTGGAATTGGTTGCCTACCAAGTGAACCTTCATCATTTGTTTCACTCCATCCCTCTCGATGTGTGTTCCGTGTCTCAGCTCAAGAGATGTTTCAACCTTTCACCCCATGAGTTGATCTTGAGTAGCTCGATCTTTCAAAAGATCAATTTTGTAGAGTTTCTTTCGTCATCACTGTGTTGGACAAAGATCTCGAAAGCAAGGATGTCAGGATTGACATGAGGCAAGCAATCAACATTCATATGAAGGATAGTTGGATCATGAAGATCGTGTTAGCCTTTTGTCCCTTTGTTTTCTTACCTCACGTCTTGAATCTCGGGAAAAGATTCTTGTTTTGTAGGGGTGAGTTGTCACAGCCCTAGATTATTGCTTGTAATTAGTTGCACTTGAGTGCATCATGCATCATGTCTAAATTCTTTTGAAGGTTGAAATGGGGTTTGTTCAAACCCTAGCACCAAATGATTTCAACTAGGGTCAAAAATAAAATCATTTCCAATGAACCCAAAATGCCTTCATCAATGTTTGATAATTTTGGCAAGGCTTTGAGACCAAACCAAAAATAGGGAACATTTTTGTGGATTATTTTGGGCACTGAATTAAATCATACCTTATTTGCATTTGGGAATTTAAATTTTATATATTATTTTAAATGTCCAAATATTCATGAACTGAAATGTTCGCTGTTTGAAATAATCCAAACAGTGGCCACAAACAGTCTCATGATTTTTGAAAATGCTCTGGCATTTTTAATAAAGCCAAAACAAATATCAAAAATAGAAAACAGAAAAAGAAAGAACTAGAAAGAGAGAAAGAGATTACCTGGCCTTACCTGTAGCCGGCCCAGCCAGCAGTCCAGCCAACAGGCCTGGCCCACAAGTGCCACCGTCCTCAAGCTCCTGCGAGGAGGACAAGTCGTGGCAGAGTGCGCATTGCCGGCCGCCACCTCCTGCTTCGATGTGTCCCAGCCGCCCCCGACCCTTCCAGTGCGCCGTTGGAATGCCCTCGACCCCCTCTGCCTCTCCCCTCACTGTAGAGCTCTCTCCCTCTCCTCTAGCTCCCTTCTCCAAGCTCGCCCGCAAGAGCCGGAGCGCACCACCGGCCGTAGCCGCGGCCATCGTCCACCCCATGCCTCCCCGATGTGTCCAGAAGAACCGCCTCATCGCCCTCTTCGTCTACACCGAGCTACGCAAGTCGGGAAGCACCACACCGTCGCCATCTTCCTCGTCTGCCCCGACAGTCGCCATTGCTCGATTCGCGGCAACCAGCGCGTCCCCAAGCCCGCTGACTGTCCCTACAGCTTCGCCGTGAGCTCCTCTTGCTCTCCCTTCTGTCCCATAGCCCCTGCGCTTCTTCTAGCCACCTCACCCAACTTGGTTGTGGACTCGCCGCCGTCGTGCTAGTCGTTGACGTCGTTTGAGCTCGCGTCCATCCTGCCTGAGCGTTTAGGCGTGATCCTGCTTCTCCCAAGAGGCCAGCAAGCCCCTTAGATGGCCCGCCAGTGCCTCGCAGTCTCATGCCCATGAAAGCCATGCTTTGGCCACCGACAAAGCTCGCCGCCGTTGTAGATTCCGGCCACCCCAGTGACTGCTGCCACCACCAACCAACGCGGCTCGATGTGCTGCGTCCGTAGAACCCATCCACGCGAGCTCCCGTTGCCGGAAACGGCAGGGAGGGCAACTCCGGCGAGCCACCGCCGTGTTTTTGGTCACTGGCGTCTACCGCTGACGTGGCCTCTTACTTAGGGCCTAATCCACTCATTAATTACCCACCTCAGCCACTGATAATGGGCCCAGTCCCTGGTCAACCCCAGTTAGCACAGGGTTTGACCGAAATTAGTCCCTGTGTCACTGACGTGTGGACCCCACACGTCACGTTTGACCTGGACCAGCCCGTTGACCTCCTAATGTAAGCATGACACCATGCTGATGCAGTAAAGTATTTCTGGAATTAAAATAAATCAGAAAATGATTTATGAATTTTAGAAAATACTCAAAACTTCTAAAAATCATATAGAATCAACCGCAGCTCAGATGAAAATAATTTATATATGAAAAATTATCAGAAAAATCCAAGGAATCTGTTTACGGAAATTTAATGCATGTTTGAACAAGTTAAAACTTCTAATCAGGTCAAATCAATTAAATGGCATTTAAATAACCACATGTGGAGTTGGAATTTGAATCTTGGATTCAAACCAACTTCATTTAAATTGTTGCTAGTTGCATTAGCTCAAACCAAAGCATATTGCCATGTCATGATCATGCATCATATTGTTGCATTGCATTGATTGTGTTCCTTCTCTGTTGCCGGTAGTTGTCCCCTCTCAGTAGACGTGGTTCCGACGATGATATCGATGACACTGATGAAGAACTTTACTATCTTCAGAAGTGTCAGGCAAGCAAAACCCCCTTTGAGCATTCCGATAGAATCCCACTCTCTCACTCTTGCGCTCTTATACTGCATTAGGAAAACAATGATTGAACTGCTATTTTCTACGGTAGCTGAACCCCTATCCTCTACATGACCTGCCATTGCCACAGTAAATAGTTGAAACCCACTAGCATGAGTAGGAGTTGTTTGAGCCATGTTGTGCCTACTCATTCATGCTTTCTGGTTATGCCTGCTATTGCTTAGAGTTGTGTCAGGTCTGATTTATCGGGGATGAATTGGAATGGTGATGTACATGTCCTACTGCGTGTGAGCTAAGTGTGTGAACACGATTTGGTAAAGGTAGCGGTGAGAGGCCATGTAGGTGTACATGGTGGGTTGTCTCACTAGAACCGCCCTTAAGAACTGAGTTCTGTGTAAGTTGTCCAATGACTAGCTACTACCACACATTGGGTTCCGGTAACTCGACCCCTCTCGACTTATTAATCAACTAGATCTCTGTCCAGGAGTTGCAACTAGTTTCTGGTGTTTGTAGGTAGTGTTAGTAGTCTACCAAGTGGCACCCGGTACAGGTGGTCTTGGGACAGACTAGGCAGCATGGCCGGGTGTACCAAGTATCGCCCGTTTGGTGGGCTTGGGAACCCTGTACACATCGTTTGGGGCCGTGAGCGACACCCCAGCCGGATCTCCTTGCGGATAGAACCCGAATAGGCGATAAACCTGGCCTAGAGTCTTGTGTGGTTAGTCAGGCTGTGACCGACACCCTCGCCAGGCTTCCGCTTGAAGGTTGCCGAGATACACGACGTGTACATGGCGCTAAGTGGCGAGAGCGTGCGTGAAGAAGTACACTCCTGCAGGGTTAACATGATCTATTCGAATAGCCGGGTCCGCGGTTATGGACTTCTTGGATGCTTACGTTGTACATAGACAACTTGAAGTGGATACTCTAAAATGATCAAGACAAGTGTGAGTGCTATGGATGGCCTTCTCGTAGGGAGACGGGAGAGGATCCATAGTGGTGTATTGATATGGTGGATATGTGGACTCGTGTGCGCCACCTCAAAAGAGTTACTTGCAGTCGTAGTTCAGGATAGCCACCGAGTCAAAGCTGGCTTGCTGCAGTCAAACTCCACCACCCCTTGTTGATATCGAGGCATATGTAGCTAGTTCTGATGTAAGTCTTGCTGAGTACCTTTGTACTCACGTTTTCTTAATTTATGTTTTTGCAGAGAGACTTCAGTCTCACTAGTGGTTCCGCGTGGACTTCGATGTTTAGCTTGTTACCTCAGCTACGATCTTGTGCCTTTGGGAGGGTCTTGTAGATAGTCAGGATTCTCAGCCCTTTTCATTTGTAGTTGTTTGTACTCAGACATGTTATGCTTCCATTGCCTGTATGCTCTTTATGCTGGGTCATGTGACCCCTGTTTGTAATAAATGCTATGATGGCTCTTCTGGGCCTTTATCTATATGAGTTGTTGAGTTATGTTGTGATGCCATGTTGTATAGCACATACTTGCATGTTATGCGTACGTGTAATGTGTATTGCTATGTGTGGGATCCGACACCTAGTTGTTTACCCTTGGTAGCCTATCTTATGGGGAAATACCTCCTAGTGCTTCCACTGAGCCTTGGTAGCTTGCTACTGCTCCGGAACACTTAGGCTGGCCGGCATGTGTCCTTCTTCGTTCCTGTGTCTGTCCCATAGGGGAAATGTCACGCGTTGTTCCTTTAAGTCCTTGTAGCTTGCTATGACTTTTGTTCATACATTGATGACCGACACGTTCGTTGCTGGGTCATGTATGCATGTCTCTGTAATTTTGCGCCACTTTTGGTTTATAACTAGTTATGTCAGCCTGGGTTCTCTATCATATGGATGCTAGCGACACTGTCATATACGTGAGCCAAAATGCACAAACGGTCCCGGGCCAGGTAAGGTGGCACCCGTGGGGATACCATGCGTGAGGCCGCAAAGTGATATGATGTGTTACATGCTAGATCGGTGTGACTCACGATCGGTGTCCCGACAGAACACGATCCCGTTTCGACCGTAGCCGGTCAAGCAGAAGGTTGTTTCCTCCTTTTTGCGGTACGCCAGACCCTTCCCAATGAACATGACCCCGTTTCGACCGTACGGGCTCTAGCAGAAGGCCGTTTCCCCCCGTTTTGTGGTACGCCGCACCAGGTTTCGGCTGTTCCGTCCAAGCTGGTTGCCTCCTGATGAACACGATGTTGTTTCTCTGTTCTGACCTCGTCGGTTGGCTGCCGATGAACACGACGCCGTTGCTGCCATACGTATGTGCGAGTACGTGTTTGAGACTCTGCCCGTATGTACGTACATAGCCATGTTTTTTGCCCTGTGGCTGTACGTATGTGTACATGGTTTTGAAGGGACTGCCTGAACTGCTACGTTGGGGGCTCTACTACTACATGTGCCGCTGCTTGCTCGGCCACGGTTCATCGTTGCAGGGAGACATATTGACCAATATGTACGTACACGTTCGTGACCAGAATGACAACACTATATACATTTCGACCAGGTGGCTCTTGGCTATCAGGGAGGGTAAGGAGGCACTTCCTTGCATGCGAAGTTATTGATGGTGGGTCCGAGCTGTCAGGGGGGCATTCTTATTTTTCCACGCCTAATATGTAGACACTTTCCTTGCGTCCGAAGATATACCTAGTGGGTCCCAGCTGTCAGGGGGGAACTTTTTTCCACAAAATATAGCTAAGACAAAATATAGAGCCCTTCCGGTAGGTCCCTGCTGTCAAGTGGAGGTATCATTATTTTGCGCGTAATAAGGAGGCACTTCCTTGCTGCGGCTGTGGACCCACCTGTCAACCTCTCCATGTACATTCCTCTTCTGATGTAAGTCGTTCCTTGACCACGTTAACCACGCCACACCGAGAGCACCAAGGCGGTGGACGACGACGAGGCCTAGGAAGGGAATGACCTGGAGCCGGGGAAGACTCAGCAGTTGCTTCCCACGCAGAGGGGCGTTCGAGGATTTACTAGTTAAGCTACAGTGTGAGGGTACCATCGCCGGAGAATAAAGCAGGTCTGGGTGAGTACAGGGATGGCCAAGCCAGGGATGGGAGTAGGGTGGGGTGGTGAGGCCTGCGCCGCAACAGAGCCGACCACGGGAGGCAGGAGCAGGCGGCACGACCGGTGCTGGTTTGTGCGGCTGGAGCTAGAAGACCACAGGTTGAAGAAGCACTATGGCTGTTGGATGGACAACATACGCTCACTGGAGCTAGAATCGTTCATTATTGACTAAGTTGACAAAGCCCTCCGTCCGCATCAACTTAGTAGGCCCACAAGTCAGCCTCCAACTATGGTGGGTCCCAGATAGCAGGGGCAGTATTCATTTTTTGTGCGTAATAAGGAGGCAGTTCCTTGCATGCGAAGATATAGCTGGTGGATCCGAGCTGTCAGTGGGAGGAACGCTTTTTTCGTGAAATGCAGAGGCCCTTCTGGTGGGTCCCTGCTGTCAGGTGGAGGAATCATTATTTTGTGCCTAATAAGGAGGCACTTCCTTGCCTGCGGCCGTGGACCCAACTATCAGCCTCTCCACGTACAGTCGTCTTCTGATGGATGTCTTTCATTGACCACGTTAACCGCGCCGAGCCGAGTGCACCAGGGCAATGGACGACGACGAGGCCTAAGAAGGGAAGGACCCGGAGCCGGGGAAGAATCGACAGTTGTTGCCCATGCGGTTGGGAGTATGAGGGTTTACTGGTTCGGCTGCCGTCGCCGAAAAATAATTGGAGGTGTGGGTGAGTAGAGGAATGGCCTGCTGGCTAGCGATGGAGTACGATGGGGCAGTGCAGCCTGCGTGCTAGCACAGTCGCCCATGGGAGGAGGGAGAAGGCAGTCCCGCTGGCACCGAATTTAGCGGCTGGTGCAGGAAGAGCACAGATTGAAAAAGCACGACGGCCGTTGGATGGATGTCCAACATTCTCTGCTCTTGTGTGTTGACTAAGTTGACACAGCCTTGCGTGCGTGTCAACCTTTTTTTTACGAAAGCGTATGCGTCAACCTATAGTAGGCGCACAAGTCCACCTCAAATTTGTGGAAAACAACATACAACCCATCTGCCTTTTCTCTAATAATTTACAGCCCATTTGCTAATTCTTAAGGATTTTTTGGAGCCCATATTCTTTTTTGTTAGCATTACAGCCCATATTCTGGCTACATTTGAAAAATTGTACGACATTTTTCATATTTTGGTGCGGTCCAAACTATTTTTAATCCCGAAATTTCGAGTCACGTTCAAACTAATTTAAAAATTATAAAATTATATCAATTTAAAATCCAATATGATTTTGCATGCAAAAAAAACAATTAAATTTGAAATATCGAAATCTTCAAAAAACTTTATTTGAAACTAATTGCCGGTTTGCTGTGTTTATAAATTGACATACCATTTCTTACTACTTCTTTTTCTGGGCAAGCTAATATCTCGCTCTCATCTTGAAAGATTTGCAGCCCACCAGGGCTAAGAAAGCAAGTAGGCCTCCGTTGGCTATTTCTTAAAAAAAATAGAACTGGGCTAGCCATTTTCAGGAAGAAAAAACACAAGTTGGCTTATCATGTGGTAAACATAAAATAAAACCCTGGCTAGACGGGCCACAGCCCACGCACAACCCCTTACCCCGACCCGTCTCTAAAACATTATAAACAAGCAAGATGCCCGTGCGTTGCACGGAACATCAAGGTGCATTTATATGAGTAGTTTATATATCATATGGGAGATAAATATGAACGAGGGAAGGCCTTATCAGCAAATGTGGAGAGGAGTGCAGGTATCTTTTTGCAAAATTTTCATAGTTTCCTTCCTATCCATCAGATACAGATCGGACGACCTATATTGCGAGATGGCAGGCACATCATCATCACCAACTCTGTTTTTATAAGAGTAGAGATAACAACTGCTTGTTCCAAAAAACAAAATGCGTTAGCCAGCTAGGTCCTTGGTGTCAGCCGCTCGTTGTGTAATTCTCTCATTAATGACTATGTTGAGAATGGCATGGGCCCCAGATGTCCAGCCATTAGGAGGAACCATTTTTTGGGCTTGTAATAACGAGGCACTTGCTTGCATACTCCCATGACCCTGGTGGGTCCCTACTGTCTTTCTCTCCTCCTATAGTCATCTCCTTGTTCCTCTCGGTTGTTGATGATGTTGACAACGCCAGATGGCGGCGCACTGCGCAGGACGAGCGAACCAAGGAGGAGGGCGACGGCGAGGCCTCAGACGAAACGAACAGGAGCCATGGAAGATGCGCCAGTCTAGTCGCACGCGGAGGGGAGTACGAGGGTTGACTAGTAATTAAGTCAACACCACCTTGGATATCCTTTTTCCTCGTGGGTCCCAAATGTCAGAATCCAAATCTGTCACATTCATGCAACCTTTCTTATGAAAATTTACAGCCAATTTGGTGGGCTACTTCAAAATAAGTTTGTGGGTGCTAGTGGGGGCTAATCACTTGGGTTCTGTAATACACAGTGAGCTCAAGAAGCCGGTGAGAGTGATGTTATTTCCCTTGGTTGGGATTTGTTACAATATTTCACTCTTAATTAAACAAATGGCAAGCCATTTGCCTTGTTTCAAACAAAATATGATAGTCACAGCCGAGTTGAAAAGGTCAACAACATCTAACTCCAGCTTACAAACTATACAAAAGCATGAGGGTTAATTGTTCATCAGGTTTAGAATAAACGCCGATTGAGAAGGGCAACAACATCTAACTCCAGCACTATTTTCGGCAGTCACAGTCAAATGGATCGGTCATGTCCATAGAATGAACATCCTGGGTCGTAAAATTTACTGGATTATGAACACAAGATGTTGTAAATAGAAGCCGGGCATGTTCAGAAGCCCTTTTGTCCACCCGAAACTCCTTTTTTTGCTCGTCTACATACACATCCGTCCAAACCATGCTGCTGATAAACTTAAGCATGATGGACAATAGTAACCTCGCATTCATCAGGAAGAATGAGACAAATCTAGTGTTTGCATGGTTGGCTACATATCGTTCCAGCGTTATTGTCTTCTATCGAATGTCACGAGAAGTGAGAATATCCCGGTTCTTACAAATCCACCAATTGGTTATAACTTTCTTTGCCCGTCCTGTTGCCTAGATAGACATGAAGATTGAAAACAGTTAAGGTCTAAAAAAAGAGTGTCGAAAGAGCAACAACTAAACGGTTAATTCTAGTACACTATATGCGGGCTTCCAATGTGCGTGAAATTATCACCTTTACATACAACTTCTCCAGACATGGAAAGCATTGCAGCAAGATAATAATCTTGTTCAAATCAAAACTATTCATTTGGATATATATGATCTTGATAGAATCCAACACCATTGATAGACTATCCATGGATAAACTCTTCATTGAGCACAAAATATAATATTCGTACAAAATGTGTACTCCAGGATGATATAGAACTTATGCGCAGAAATTTAAAATGCAGCTTATGTTTACAAGTGTAGATGACAATATACAGTACCTGAAGAATTGTGGGGCCAAATGCCATCTTGAAATGAGCACAAAGATCATGTATTACACCCAAGGTCTCCAGTTCAGGCACAGAGACAACAGTTATTTGCAACGGTGAATAACTAGAATCAAGGATCAACCTTTGAAGTGAAGGGGCATCTTTGATGATGAGCTGCCATCTGTCAAAAGAAATTCCAATTCTTACAAGGTTAGGCGACTTTATTTGGAGATAACCAATTCTTACTCTGAAAACAAGCACCAAGCACTCCAAGGCAGGGTAACTGGAGTGGATGATGCTGTGCAATGAGGCCTCCGATATACGACCCTGCACAAGTGAAAGTTTTTGAGAAATGGGAGTCAAAGGTTTAGTACCAGAGTATCTGGTAGGTAGCACAATGAAAAGGTGGCGGTGTGGAGAGAGGAGGAAAATCGCGAGATGGACATCGTTGTTGAGGGAACAAGTACATGGTGTTTGGTATTTGGTAGGTGATTTCCTGGGGAATAGTAGAACTCAAGCAACTTTAGTTCTATGAATTCAGGGGATTTCATCCAGGTGTACACCATGCAGGGCATGCTATGCTTGCTCAGGTAGCATGACGGGATGTAAAGGTTTTGAATGGAGCCCTGGTGGGAGGAGATGATGGCTCTGGGGAGTTCAAAATCATGAAAGAGAGATAGCTGACGATAGTCGAGATTAAGGGGCACGACACACCATAGAGGGGCCCATCGAGTTGAGAGGACTTATGTGCGGCAGCAATCCGTGGTGGGGAGAAGCGATATGATCTCCCCAAGGATGGCATCCCGGAGATCGCTGATGCGGTCCGCCCGAGATTCTATGGGTTCTTGGGATCTGGTGGGGTGGGATCGCCACTTCTCCCCGCGCTGTCGGGTGCAGCATCTACAACAGGCGTCGCTGCTGGCGGGAGCCTCATCTTCTTGGCGCTGTGGTCAGCCGACTCCATTTTCCTCTAGGGCGTCACGTCGAGCTCATGTATTTGAGGAGAGTAACGAATGACGAGCCCAGTTGTCGTGGGAGTGAAGAAGAAGGGGAGCTGGGGTTTTCTGTAGTAGTGAGGAAGAAGGGGAACTGAGGTTTTCTGTAGGAGTGACATGAGGAATTTGGAGGTACGAGTGGAGCGAGCTGACGTGAGGTGGAGGGGGGGGGCAGTGAGGGGGAAGAAGAGCACCCAGGTTTTTTTGGGGGGCGGTGTGCTAGGTAGCACCTCTCATTAAGTAAATATATGGGCTTTTGAATTGATTTTATTATTTACTAGGGTGGATGGGCTGTTTTGTCTTGGCCCCAGAGAAACAATTACTACTAGTACAACGGAGACACTCTACAGCTACCCAGATATACTGCCGCTTCTGGCTCCTCCAACATAATCGAAACATTTCCCTTTGGTGAATGCCGTTTTACTTTGGTTCACCGACATGCGGGCCATGCAACGCGGGCCCAAATGCCATCCACCAAATTAGAAGGTGGTATTGTCACACCCTGATTTTCATGCCTCAACACTTAACCTAATAATCATGCTAAAATATGGTTTGACAAAAACTTTTGAGTGTTTTTGACCTTGCTTGATTGGTTTTCTATTTGCCGTTTGCAAGTGCTCTAAAAATCAAATAAATCATCCAACTCTTACACTTCATCTCCTTGATCCAAAACCTTTTCCCAATGATCACGCCATGTGTATAGAGCAGTATAGTATTTTCTTACAAAAATAATTTGGCCAAAAGGTATTTTCAAAACTTAGTTTTCCAAAAAACCCTGAATTGAGGTTTGTACTGCAAGTACCTTATTTAGGGTGTGAAAAATCTTTCAAAAAGTATATTTGAATCCTATTAGGTATAGGACTCCCATAAACCACAAAATTATAATTTTAAAGGTTATGTTTATATTTTATTTAAAGGTTTTTTCTTTAGGCCGTAAATGCTCTTTAATAGGTTAAAATTATTTAGCTGTTTCAAAAATATTTTTCAAAATTCAGGGAAGCTCATAAAACATATATTGTCCATATATAAGAGTTTCAGCACATGGTCATGTTCAAAATATTGGGAAAATCCTTCAAAAACCCTTTCTGGATATTTCAAGCTTTTGAAATATTTACAAAAGAAATATTCTCTAAAAATTCCAGGGAAATTCTATCATGTCTGATCTGACATATTTGATGATCTTACAAAGCCTCATGCCTTGAAGATCAAGAAAACATCATCTAATCCCCTCAAAACCATTTCTGTCTAGTTTGAAGTTTGAGCAACTTTGCATTGCCAAACCTTTCCAAATGCTCTCAAACTTGGTGCACATGCTAAAATGGTCTAATTATGCATCTAGACCAAATGGCACAAGTTTTGGAGAAGGTTAACTTGATCAGAGTGCCCCAAAATCATTTCTGTTCAGACTCAAATTTGAACAACTCTACATTGCCAACTTTTTACTTGTGGCCTCAACTTTTGTGGACATGCTCACAACCCCAAAATGATGACACTACACCAAGTGGTGCATCAAGAAGAGATGATTTTCTTAACTTAATCTTGGAAAATCCATTTCTGCTGATTTCTAGGGTTTACCAAAGTTACATTGGCAAGTTTCGTCAAATGAGCTCAAACTTGGTGGAATACCATATTTCTATATGACATTTGATCCTGTTAAGTCTCATGTCCATTGGAAGTCACTTGCTTGCCCAAAACCACATCAAACACCTTCTGGTGATTTTCCAAAACTGCTATATTCACCTCTTTCCTTGTTCTCCATGAGCTAAGCTTTTTACCACATCATCTCCTAGACCTCTTCTAACTCCAGTAACTCTCCCATTGCTAGAGCTCAATGATTGAAGAGTGAAAACCCTCGTTTTACCCTTCTGGATAGCCCATGTTCATCTCTCCCTCAACCTCTCTCCTCTCCCATTGGGTCACCAGGGCATCCAAGGCCACCTCCCCTTTGTTTACTCACCCCCAGACCCACTAGACACCAATGGACAAGGTGGCCACGTCCAGAGCGCGTGGGAGCATGGCCATGCCGGCCAAACGGGCGATATGGAGTGCGCTATAGTGTGCTCCCGCACTGTAGCCACGTCCTGCCCGAGAAACTCGACAGCCTTGGGCATCGGGATGGTGTCTACCGAGGTGTCCTCGACGTCCGGGACACGCCTCTCTGTCGGGCCCCTCCTCCCTTGCCCTCCTTATCCCTCCATGAGCTCACCCGGGCGCGTCCACGGACGTTGCTCACGGTGCACCGCAGCCCCTCTACTTAGAGGCCCTCCCGAGCTCTCCTGTTGCCTCTTTTCGCTTTCCCTCTCTCACATGAACCTCCTGGACATGCTCTACCTCTCCCTCTGGCTCTCCTTGCCTCTCCCTCGCCACCTCGGTCGCCGTCGTTCTCCGCTTGGCTCCGGTGAACCAGGGCCTCTCTAGCTCCCCTTCAACCTCCAGGAGAACCACCATTGGGCTACGGAGCTTCCCCTCCCTTTGCCGCCTCTTCCCGTGCCCCGTGGTGCCCATAATACCACCTCCCGATGAGGTCATCCGCCACGACCGGCGTAGGGGGCGCTTCAGCCATCCCCATCGTCCCCGAGGGTTTCCCCTGAAGGTTCGCTTCCCGGCGACCCCTCCGGTGCCCGGATCTTGGCCGGGGGTGGCCTATGTCGCCGTTGGCAAGCGCCGACCGACATGGAGCCGAGGCATCGAGCCTCTCTGTCGTGGGCGCGGGAGGAAGGGGATGACTCTGCGGGTGGGGCCCGCAGGTCAGTGACCCTGCTGGCCAGCCGCGCGGTTTGAGTGGAGACGGGCCAGGCTGGAACCGCCTCCCCCAGACGAAGACGTACTACGCAGACATGGCCTTCGACGTCGCCCTCTTCTTGCGTGGCCGAGCCACTGGGCCGGCCCAGCAGCGCTCCGGCGCTAAGCAACGCTGCGTGCACGCCATCGCACATTTAAATCCAGCCAACTTAGGTAGATTCTTTCTCTTTTCCTTTTTCAGTAAGTTTCTTAAATTTATAATCAATTCATTAGACCTCCAAATTTGATGATTCAAATTTCTAGTGAATCCATAAATCATGCTTTATCATATGGTGTAGCTTGCACATTTTTCCAGAAAAACTTTCTTCACAAATAATTAGCAAATCCTATTTTCCCATTTCTGTGATAGACTTTAGAAAATCACAGAGAGCTCAAAGTTGATCCAAATGCCATGATTCAAATTCCTAGATGCTTCTAAGTTCATAAAATAGTTTATGAACATTTTTGTTAATACTTTCTGTACCCCACAAAATAATGAGCCATTTCTTCATATTTGTCAACTTTGCAAAATCATAGGAAATTCTTTTGAACTCCAAATCAAGTGAAACCAACTCCTAGTTGCTTCAAAAATCATTCCTTGTTAGATGGGTGCCTCTGACCATTTTTCAAAATAATTCTTCTGTACACTTCTTGCAAATCCACAAATCCCCTGTTTGCATCATATTGAAATGTTCAGAGATATCCATTGATCCAATGCCTATGAAACCACCTTGGTCATTTTTCATATGACCAGAGGTATCCTAGAAAAGTCCAACTCCTATTTTTAGAGCACTTTTATTTTTGCCTTGTTGTGTTGCTTATTATTATTGTTTCCATCGTTAGTTGACCAAATAAATGGAGTACTTGGAGATGGACCAGAAGGTTTGAAGACTCTGAAGGACAAGGCAAGCAGCCCTTTGACCATGTTCGAGAAACCTTTTTATGCATGTCTCATAGCATCTTATTATCAATGCATCGGAATCATGTTGAGGTGGTGACCACTTGGGTAGGTACCCTTGTTACTTTACCATTGTAACTTGCATCAAGCATGACCCCACCTTCCTATGAGGGTTATGTGGGTGGGAGTAGATAGGTTGCTATAGTAATGGCTACGCAAATGGGACGGGAATATGCATGGTGAAGGAGGCAGAGTACTTTCAACAGACTTTCCGAAAACCCCGTCGGGTGCCACTTATGCCCGAGGGAGATGATGAGTTGGGTAACCACTTGATGACGAAGTGGTGTACCGAGGCAAGTGTGTGTGTTGTTTTCAAAACGGATTGCTTTAAGTTGCGACTGTTATTCCAACCTTACATACGCAACCACTCTACCCTTATATGCGAAAGGGCATTATTGATTACTTAGGCCAATACTAGCATGGTGCCCGCATTACTAGTGACGGGGGTGACATGAGGTCACTCTCGGGACGGGGTCGTGCTTGGATAGGCGGCCATGACTGTCTTTACAGGGCACCGGACACACCGTTGGTACCCCGTGCTTGTGGTATGTGATGAAAATGGGAGCGAGGCTCCAAAAATCTTAAGATGTGAAATGTTGGGCACGGGGGTTGCTACCAATCGAGTGGACTCCATGTTAGTGTCGTCTAGGGAAAGATAGTGATCGGGTGCTTACCCCGGGTACTTGAAGTACCGCGGGTCGTGGATGACACGGAAGTTCCCCGGATCTTGTGGGTAAAGTGTGCAACCTCTGCAGAGTGTAAAACTATTCAAATAGCCGTGTCCACGGTCAAGGACAGTTGGGTAACTGCTCTTGGGCTACGTCCAATGTTTGCGAAACCTGGTGTGTGTGTCTGAGGAAAACAACACGATTCAGTGATATTAATGATGTGATTCTTGAGGAAGTCACGATGAGCTTGAGCATGAGTTGATTACAACTCTTTCTTGATATTGATGTCTGTAACCTCCTGATACTTGTTGCGGACACATGCATGTCCTTGATATATGTTGATCATACTTGCACGAGAAAAAGTAGCTTTACGCAAAAATGCCATTTTAGTAGTAGAGCCCTGCATAATTATTCTGTCATCACACTTGGGTTGCTTGCGAGTACATTCAAAGTACTCATTGGCTTGCCATCGGTTATTTTATTGGCCAGGCATGAAAGAACAGGTTATGATGAAGATTTCTTGGTGACGAACATGCGAGCTAGGACGCTTCCCAGTCAGAATGCATTTAGGGTTAAGGCAGATGGCATGGGCCCAAGTTGTTACTGAAGATTTCTGCTGCAATGATATACTCAAGACATGACCATAATGGTCCTATTTGTGCAATACGGTATGTATGGATGTAAGACTCTTGTTATTCAGCTTCTGTGTGTTCACTGAGCATTGATCTCTGGGATCACTGTACATGTGTATTCGGTGATCACGACTTATGAGTCGGGGTCCCCACATGTATGCAGGCGGAGAGTCATCCCGGTTGTAGCGCGGCGGTAACGCACCATATCATAAAATCCCACCTTCCCGCTGTCTATGTTTGACGGATGAAGCAACCATCATTTCACTCTTCGCTGAATCCCCTTCTCCCTCACCGTCTTCAAGAAAGCCAACACTCGCATCTGCCATTGTTCTTCTCTCCCAATGAAGGGAAGGGAAGCGAATCAGTGATGTTGGTATATTTTCTTTTAGAAAAAAAGAACTTTTGCGAAGCAGTAACCGAGCCTTGCTCTCTTTTTTGTTCCATTGTCATTGTGATGGTGTTTTCCTTTCAGTTATCTCCTATTATTCGTCAGTTTCATGATGGACCAAGGAGAACAAGGCCAAGATCTGCCGATGTTGGAGCAGACGCGGGAGGCCGATCCCCATGAGACAGAGAGGTCCAAGAAGATGGAGTCTTCCATCGAGGCAACCCCAGATGCGCTCACGACCACTACTGAGATTGCCAACACCCCGTTTGATGTTACAGCCCCCGTGGCCCTGCAGGAGCAGTTTTCCCCTTCGAGGATGTGCCCCCCCCCCCCGCTGAGCTGTCCAAGGTGATTTTGTTCTTTGACAATCTCGATTGTGTTTTCTCATCTAAGTATGTGGTGATAAATAATGCAAAATTTTATTAGCTTCGATGCCATCCTATCTTCCCTGTCATGCATACTTTTGACACTACATAGTGGTTTAAATATCTTATGTTTTTTATATTGGAAAGTAATTCAGAATTTGTTTCTGTTCGAATTAGAGCCCTAATGCAGACAAGGATTATGTGGTTGTACATGTCACTTGCTATGAGGTGGATGACCCGAATATAAACACCAGGAAAACAAAGTTCTTAGGCTATTGGATCCTAGAAGCCATTTGCACTTATACCAAAGTCGAGATGTATTCCAGCCTCACTGTTGTCAGGCGTGTTGTCCAGGGTGTACTGAAGCACAAGAAGTTCAAAGCTACTCCTGCATTTGTGAGGCATACTGTTCTTGTCAAGCTTAAGCAGGAAGATGACGTGGCATGCCTCCACAACCAAGTTTACAAGTGGCAAGGTCACAAGGTTATCGTTAGGAAGGTTCACAGGATTGAGCTGCTGCCGGACGTCCTCGATGATATTCATGGCAAGGTCCGTCTTGTGTCCATCCAAAATTAGATCGAAGCATGAAATAGTTGCCCCAGCTAGTGTTTAAAAGTAGTTTGGATTGTGTCTAATTATCCGAACCTTTCCTATTGTCGAGCCCTCTCGGTCTAGTACTCTGTTTGAATCCGTCTATGGGAACTACTGCTACTTTTGTGTGCACATGAATTAAGAGAGAACCATGTTAATTGTTGCCGAAACAGATGCGTCCTCACTAGTTTTTTCATGTAATATGGCATGGTAAGACATAAGTTATCACAGTTTATCGTTTATCATACGAGCAGTGTGTTTTTGATGAAATAGAGTACTTGTTCAAGAACTGTGTTGTCTGACATATAAGCAACTACGATATCTTGTTGAAGTGGTTCATGCAGTTAACTGAGGCCACAGTGTAAATTCAAAACGTTTACCCGGTAGTCCAGCGTTCATGTGGAACATTCACATTAAACTTGGCTTCATCAAATACTTGAAAAGCATAAGTTAAGAAATTTTATACATCTCAATGATTCATAGAAAATAACAAACATTTACTAGTTCACAACAAAAGACAAAGTTGTGAGAAGGTTTACAAATCAGGAAAAAATCAAGCAAGGCTTCTCTGAGCAAAGGGCCTCCCTAGGCAGGTTTTAATTTCCTGGAGTTCATTATGGTTTTTCCTATTGCCACCATCTATGGTTAGGTTCTCTCATTCCAGAATAACCACAATTGTGTTCTCAGCTGGAATGTTGAACTGAACCATGTCGTGTACTGACCATCTGAACTTCTTGTGCAGTTCCACTAAATTTAAGGAACACTATTTGCAGAAATAAGCAGACCACGATGCCTCTTGTTCGCGCACCTGTCCCAAAAAACTCCGCGCAGCCATGTCAGCTAGTCCTTTGTCCATCCTTGATCTGGGAGAACGTGCTTTCCCGACTAGGATGCAGTTGCTTTCGCTCGTCCCTGCACTGCAATCAGGAGGTAAACGTACGAATCATCTTCTTTTAGATTGCGTTGCTCATTCTACCTAGTTACTACCATTGTAGGAATACCTTGAAGATGGGAGGTTAGAGGGCGATAGTGAGGAATAGCCAACTCATTTTGTGCACTTCTACTAAAACTGAGGTGTGTACTTTTGATTGCACAAATAGAAACGATATGGAGACAGACATCCCTGTTTGCGCAAATATGAAATACGGTTTTTTATGTAGTGACAGTTATTTGTAGTGGCATATGATTAACATCAGCATCTATTGTGTTATACTATTAGCACTACATTGACAGTATGAAAAATTGCCATTAAGTGGTGTGGCAGATGTGGTTGCCGAGAGCTGCAAACATTCAGGCAACATCTCTACATTTGTCCCGTTTTTATCTCCTCGGCGACATTTTCCTATGCGAGGAGATGAAATCTAGACCTGCTTGTTCTCATTTGCGTTGCCCCCCAACACCCCTCACTTTCTTTCCCTTTTCGACCAAGAGACAGGCCCACTTCCCCCACCCTTCGCCATCCACCCCGCTTTCTTCGCCTTTTCAACCGAGAGACTGGTTGGGTATCTACTACTTTCCCCTATTTCCTCTTAGAACCAAGTCCTAGATTCATGCTATAGTTTTCCCACTTTCTTTCCTGTTTGAACCAAGTCTTTGATTCGACTGTGTGAACTAACTTTAACTCTAATAATAGTAAAAGTCGAGGTGGCTTTGGAACAGACGATGGAAGTAGAAAAAGATCCACATGCAGCCACGTGGGGAGCTGGGGCAGTAGAGCAAGGCCGGTTTCAAACGAAGATATACCCTAGGGTCGTTGGGATGTGGCAAAGACGGTGTCGGGAGAGAGAGAAGAGCGTACATCACACATACCACACTTACTGAATCAAGCACTTTTATGTTCAAAAAAAAGAATTGAGCAATTTTAGTAATTAAACAGAGCCAGTTGACATAAACATTGCTCTAACAAAAGACCATCATAAAAAACAAAGCCTAACTACGCATAACTTTTACAAAGCCACCGAGCGCCGTCCTATGCATCGCTGGTGTGAGATGAGATGTCGATGACTTGTCTTGGCGACATGCCACCATTGGTGGACTCCGTGTCCCGCCTGCTGAAGTCGACCGCGTCCTCGTCCTCGTGTTCGTCATTGGAGCTGCCCTCGAGGTTATAGTACTGGTAGTAGTGGCTGCGCCAGAGCTCACGTTGGTACTCCACCACCAATTCCTTGACGGACAGACTCTTCTCTACCTCGACCTCGGACACGCGCAACTCCTCCTAGTGCTCCTTGATCTTCGCCGCTTCCTGCATCTCCAGCTCCCGCTTGGCGATCTCATGAGGAAGCAGGTGCTCCATGGCCCCCGCCGCCTTTTCGGACGTGGGTTGCATGCTGGATTCTGAGGTGGCCTGGAATATCTTGGCGCATGCGTCCTCGATCTTGGCATGGATGGCCTCGACTCGGGCCAGGGCGACATTGGCGGCACGGACGGCAGCTCAAGCGCTCTCGGCAATTGCAGCCGCCGTCGCAGCAGCAGCTGCAGCCGTCTCGGCTGCCGCAACTGCATCGTCGGCTGCCGCAGATGCCCTCTCAACGTATACGACTGTGCTCAATGCGGATGTAGCGGCACTCTCGGCGTAGGCGGCCGCACTCTCGGCATAGGCGGTGGCGCTCGGGGAGGACGCGGCCACCGTACGAGCCTTCACAAAGCGTTTCCACGACGACATCTTTGCAAGAGGGGTTTGCGGGAATGGGGATCGGGATTCGTGGATTCGGGGGTTGCCGGCACTCAAGAAGATGAGCCAGCGAACTTAAGGAGGAAGACTTAAATGGACCCTAGAATTTTCATCACAAACGGTTCCTACAAAAAACTGTGTTATGTTGTTTATATTTTTTATTAGCTATGAAAGGCGAATTTGGAGTAAAGTGGCAATGGATGATGTTTTAAATGTACGAGAAAATTTGTAGTACGAATACAACTGTCATGTCAAATTTTGGAAAATTTTAGGGGTCATTTGACCTTTTAAGACATTTAAGTGATTTTCTAGCCATTTAATGACCGTAATTCATATTTGAACTACATGTACATACAACAGCTAACCATAACCCGAGTCATAGCCCGAAAGAGATAAGAGAGTACACAATACCGCATCTTGGCGACTATACCATGGGGAGGAAGAAGGGGTCGGAGGCCCTCCCGAGCCGGCGCTGTCTCGGAGAGAACGACACAGCCGCCGAACGGGATGTGCGGGCAGTTGTTGGTCTCCTCCCCTGCCATCGATGACCGCGTGAACGATGCACCTACACTCATGCCCCAGCCGAGGTGGTCTGGCCGGATTTGTGACCAGCGGTGGGCAGAGAGAGAGTGTGGCCACCTATGTCTTGCTTAGATCTGGAGAGCATGAGAGAGTGAAAGATAGGAACCCTAGTAAAGCAAGCGTCGAGACTCCTACTTATATGTATAGTGGAGTGATTTTGTTGTAGCAACCGTTATTAAATTGAATATGCGTGAACCACTATTTTCATTTAAAGTTCAAGTTAAAACAAAACTCGATCAATAACGTGCCACCGCTTCCAGGTCAAACTATCAAATCACCATGTCCAGGATGCACTATGTACTGTACTATCATTCACGTGGGGTGCCCGACCCTCCTTCAAGTTTAAAACTAGACTAGTCCAAATGAGGATGCCTCTTTGTAAACAAATGCGCTCCTACGTGTACCTGTGAGTGGGTGAGAGAGAACTAGTCCTTGCGTGCACCACTTCTCTTCGTGAGAGTACAATATACTACACCCAAAGAACGTTCGCCACAAGAGTAAAAGTATAAGTGTGTGACATGTGAGTTAAAATAAAAGGTGCGCGACGTCTTTTATTTTTTAGAAGTTCTCAGGGTAGGGTGTATAGAGCACATATGTGTGTGATGTCTACCTACAGATAGACGGTGGGTGCAACAATACTCAGGAGAGTCGTGACTCGTGAGGGTGCGTGTGCGCGTGAGAGAGAGGGGGCACGTATCAATGCAATGCATGTGTCCGTAAATCATATCTGACAAACGTTCGCCACTAGCCGTTTCCTGACGAACAAGATAAGAACCGTTAGTTGGGCATCAGATAGTGTCAGTTTTGCCATGGCATTTAGCAGAACAAACACTCCGATACACAAATCTTCCACGTGAGTCTTAGCAACTGCGGTATGCTCCTCCCTCCGTTCCAAAATGTAGTGCATATAGCTTTATTGAAAATTCAAACCTCGCAAACTTTTACCAAGTTTTCATATACCAACATGCACATATAGAAAAGCTAGCATATATCATTTAATTCATCTTCGAGAGGTAACAATAGAGATGGGGGAGGAGTGTACAAAGATAGGCCATCGTATCACCTACAACAATTTCAACCATCCTTTGGTGTGGAGGAATATCATAGGAACTCTATACGATATGATTTTATAGGAATTTTTCCTTTAGAGACATTTGGTTCATAGTAATAGATTCATATACTCCACATTTCAAAGGAAAATAAACATTAGCCTAGATTCTATAGAAAAGTTTTTATGATGTGAACCAAATGACATCTCTTTTCCAATCCCTCCTCATAGGAATTGAGATACATGTCATCTCTAGATTCTTTAGAAAAGTTCCTATGATGTGAACCAAATGACATCTCTTTTCCAATCCCTTCTAATTAACAGGAATTGAGATACGGATTAGTACATGTCATCTCGATGTTCCGTGCAATGCACGAGCATCTTGCTAGTAAGAGTAGAGATATCTCCATTGCTCCCCGAACCCAAAATTCTCCCTCGTTCCGTAAAACGGTACGGCCCACCCATATTATGGCCCCGCACGCCGTAGTACTCCTACAAACCCTACCCACCGCATGCATGATCGGTTTTCTTCAAGAGGACGAGGGAGAAGAAGATTTGTAGTGGAGGCTCGTACCCTAGGGCGCCCTAGGTAGCTGCCACACACATCATTGCTCTTGCACCTTAGAGTGAAATGATGGTTTCTTCGTCCGTCCAGCTTAATGCGGGAAAGGTGGGGTTTTGTGATTTGACCCCTCATCGCTCATTTACTACTACTGCGGCGCTACGACCAGGGTGCCTCCAAGTCCAACCGCTGCTCCGAACTGTAATTTGGTGCATCATCGCACGTGGAACAAGACGGTGGATGAGCCACATGTCGGACAAAGGGGTCCTATAAGTGTGTCGCCATTTCGTGTGCGGACTGACCCTGATGAGTTGGCACGTCAACGCGACAGGAGCAGCCCACGTGAATCCCGACTAATATTGATCTAAAAAGATAGTATCCAGATCTCTACTTCTCTACTCTTATAGAAAACCGAGTTGGTGATGATTGTGCGCCTGCCATCTAGCAATATAGACCGTTCAATCTCTATCTGACGGATAGAAAGCAAACTATGATAGTTTTGCAACAAGATACCCGCACCCCTCCCCACATTTTGTAGATAAGCCCTTCTCTCGTCCATCTTTGTTTCCCACAACATAAACAACTCGTATAAACGCATCTTGATGTTTCGTGCAACGCATGGGCCTCTTGCGAGTTAGTAGTAAAAATGAGGTGATTTTACCGAGCGGTGGGCGGGAGAGCATGGCCTGTCATGCGGTCCCACATGTCATGATGTACCAAGGCGATGCGCCTCCCTCTTGAGGCAGAACAATGGCAGAAGGAATCCATGGTTTTCTTGAAGGTGATGATGGAGAAGCAGATTCAGCGAGGTGTGAAATATTGGTTGCTTCGTCAGTCTAGGGGAAATGTGCGGCTTTGTGATTTGACGTCCCATTGCTCATTACTACTACTACTACTACTGGGGCACTACGAGTTGGGTGCGCCCCCCTACTATTCTGCATTGTTATTTGGTGCATGAGACATCTACCCGGTTGCTATATGTCTCACACGTCAGCGAGAGGAAGTATATGATTCATGAAAGCCAGCGCCTCCACTCTTTTAGTATGACGGAGGAGTACACGACATGGCTTGGTTTTTGCTGCTTTGCGCGATCCATCGATACAAACCCGGTCTAAAAATGGCGAGCGCGGGTAGGGCATGGGAGTTTTGCATCATCTGTTCCAGGCAATGAGGCAGGAAGGGAAACAACCAAATAAAGGTTGAGCGACTTAGTTTTGGGAAAATCTTATTTTACAAAATACGTACCCACCATGAAGGTAGTACTACTACTTACTACTTCCTCCTTTCCGGTATAGGGCTCATCTAAAAAATTCTTTTTTTCGTTTGATAAGTCTCAATTGTACTAGGTGAATAAGTCATCTTAGGTTGTGCACCGCGACCAAGGTGGGGAGGAAAACGAGAGAATTTAATATTTATTTGCTAATTAATACCATTGCATGCAATGAACTGACCACTGCATGTCATGTTTGGTAGTCTCAAGTCATTAAAATTATACACGCCCCACATGTCTTATTGGCTGGTTCCTTTCTTTATGTCAAAAAAAAAAGAAAAAAAACAACGTTAGAGTTAATGCACCATGCCTGTGTCTTTTGGGACTATTTGATTTTCGTAAGGTGACTTATACACCCAAACGGAGGGAGTAGTACTTACTACCATCACATGTTTGGATTTTGAGGTGCATTAAATCATTCGATGCAAGCAGTATCAAGAGAAAACTTACCAATGCATGTAGGAATTCATGGAAATTTAGTGGTCATGCATGCATTCGTTGTAATTAATGCATCGGTAAACTTAACTTTTTGAGAAAAACGAGCATACTAATTAAGTACTTGTGCAAACTACGAAATTAATTCCACCACTCACTGTCTACCTTGGTTGAAAAGGAGGGAGTAGTAACATGGCGTAGGGTAGCTTGGTGTAGCACGGACTCCAAGGAAATTGTTGTAGTACTACTCCTACCACTGTACAACTCCTACCACTACTCTACACTACGAGTACTATGAGGCCATCCAACCGTGTCCCGGCAGAAGACCACAGACATCGATTATTCGTTCATATTTCAATTTGTTTTCACACAATAAAATATCCATGAAAATAACACATGACTTTGTTTAAATAGGAGATTAAATAGACGATGAACATGAGGAGCTCGGTTGGCGTTGCGTTTAATGCCACCCCGATCATGAACGGACGTGTGCCAGAGTGGGTTTCTTAGCTTCCACATGGGTTTCATGGAGGCATTTGAATGCGGCAAGGAGGCGTGTTCAGCCGGGCGTGCAGCGAGTGGCACCCCCGACTTTGACGTATGACACCGCGCCCCTCTTCCACTGACGTGTGGGCCTGTTGGTTACCTGTCCTGTATGTCAGTGACCCAACACAGGCAACACACGACAGAGGAGCCGGCTTCGTATGATAAGATTGATTCATAAAGACCGCTGCAAACATCAATGTTCTGCTAATCACATATAAGAATGATTAATACTCGCAACAATCCATGTCCTTAACAAAGGGTGCATGCACGTATAGGTTGAGCGTGTGTCTTGCGTCGTGTGCTGGGTGCATGTAGGCATGCGAGTGTTGCGTGCATGCATGTGTACGTTTCAGTGTTGCATGCATGCATGAGTGTGTTCGTGCGTGCATGTGTACGTGTCAGTGTTGCATGCCTGCATGCGTGCATGTGTTCGTGCGAGTGTTGCATGCGTGCATGTGTACGTGTGAGTATTGCATTCATGCATGCAGGCGTAGCAGGTTTGTTTGTGCGCATGTGTGATGTGTTTGTATTCACCACAGTGGCTCGTGGGTGTGTGCAATTAAAATGGCCGGCTCAGCATATCATCACAAGGAAACCTTGTCCACTGTGGTTAGGGCTGCCAACCAGAGCTCTGAGGACTTCGAATCCCCACTGACCACTAATTTATTACTATTTCTGTCTTTCATATACGCCCTGACACGTGGTCCCCACGACAATGTGGGCTAATGTACATGAACCATTTGACTGGTCAATTGATTGTGTCATCAACAAACTACAGAGCTGTATGGTGAGATAGTGACCGATGATAACCACAAATTGTATTTTATTAACACAACACAAAGGCAAGCTACCATTTCTTTCTTTCATATACGCGCTGACAGGTGGGCCGCACGGTTATGTGCGCTGATGGTACAGCACTTGTGGTGCCACATGGAACGTTTGACCGGTCAATTGATCATGGCATCAACAAATTACAGAGTTGTACGGTGAGCCAGTGACCGTATAATCACAACATGTATTCTTTTAACACCTTACATACGCAAGCGCTCATATATATACGCGCAAACACTCAATGCTATAAGCGCACACACGCATACCCTACCCCTATGAGCATCTTCGAGAGAGTGAGGCAGCATACCATCTTGAGATTTTATGAAGTGATCATATATAGGAACCTCGTAGTCGAGGGGAACGTCTCCTCCCACTGAATGCACATCGCCGGAAATACTGAAATTAATCCAGGATATATGCGAGCACCAGGATTTTCACCCTCGTGAGCTGAGGATACCACTGTCCTCCTAACCATCCAACCACAGGTTGGTTAGCACCACAAAATGTATATGGTGACCGTAATGAGCTTATTATGAGGTCTAGTGACCATATCGCGCTTTCACTTCAAATACAATGACCGTAAGTGTCGTCAACAAAATACGGAGCATGCATCAAATACAACGACCGTCGTTGTCATCAACAAAATACAGAGACGTATGGTTAGCTAGGTATTGTCAGGGGCATACTTTTAGAGGGTTGAGAGATAGTTTGTGTGCGTACATGAAAGTGGTGTAGAGAGAGGGGGGTGCGGTGGTGACAAAGAGAGACATGCCCTTCGTTTCTCTTTCCGTGACTAATATTTTAGGAGAAGATATAAACATTCACAATGCGGAACAAATATTATTGGATGCACCATGCAATTAACTTTCATGCATAAATTTGTTCTATTGTATATGCTTATTTTCTTAGTGGCCGATTGTGTGTGGGGTGTGGTGTGCACATCATTTCTAGTTGTGGTGGGTTGACGTGAGGACTCATGGGTCGGTTTCCATCCTGCGCCCCATAGGTTGGACTGAGACACGTTATACGAAGCCCATGGAGGACTCGACAGAGAAGACGAAGCTACTAGAGTCGTGGAGGACTCTATCCCAACCGACGATAAGCCGACTATATATGATTTGTAACCCTAGCTAGGCCTCGAGTATGTTATATAAGCCCCGAGGCTAGTTCGTCGATAGTATACACACAATGCATGGTATTCACGTGTACTTTGTGCACACCCCTATCACAAATATACATTACTAGGAGTAGGCTTTTTCCACAACTGCAAGGGCACATACTTGGGTAAAACTTTGCGTCTTATTACCATCAGACCTGACAGTAAGGGATATCTTACCGTATGATCCGACGAAATCATATCCGCCAACTAGTAAGAGGGAGGGGGGGCAATGTGTTCGAGAGAGGCCTAAATATAATGTGTGTGCGGGAGACACGTAGGCACATGTATGTGCATATAGAGGGCCAGCAGAAACCGTACGTGTGTATATATGCATGTGAGAGAAATAGTGTGTTCCAACTGAGATTAGTTAAATGAGTGGTACGTACTAGTAAGAGAGAGATAGAGTGAGATATATAGAGTGTGTGGGCATAAGACACCCCGGGAGAGAGTGTGAGCATGTGCGAGAGAGAAATGCCGATGTATATAAAGTGTCTGCCCTTATGCGTCAGATAGAGAGATATATAGCGCGTGTGTGAGGACGGGCAGAGGCATAGTGCATCTACTCGTAAAATAATACACATTAAATTAAAATATAAATTGCATTTTTGGATGAGATCATGAATTTTGCAATTTGAGTATGAACGAACATTGCTCTATCAGACACCCATACTCTAGTGAATTCGAGCATGTGTATGGGTTTGTATCATATTATCAATCCATAGAGAGGGAGTGGTTTGAAATCCAGACAATGCATTGCTTTTGCAATTCATATATAAACATTAATTAGTGCACTCCGTGTTGTTTGTGCCAGGCACTTTATACATTTGTCACATACATGGATACATTCCAAATTGCTAGCTATAATAAAATACATGTTCAATTCAACATAAAGGTGTGGTTTCGAAGATTCGAAATTATAGGAAGTGCATTCATCTATTTGAATTCAAGATAATGGCATTTGTAAGTCAGATCTAAAAGCGAGCATCAATATTTGTCGTGCGTTTGAACATGCTTGTGTACAATGTATATTCAAATGTACCCCATCCGTTCCAAAATAATTGTAGTTTTAGGATTTTCAAGAGTCAAGATTTTGAAGGTTTGACAAATCCTAAAGTTCAATTCAAGAGAATTGTAAATGTTAATGCTTCTGCTCCCTAATATTGAAAGAAGCGCCAAATAAGCCTCTGGTCGCCAGAAACCGCGCGAGACTAATGTTTGGTGGTAGAAAATTACTGTCCTGACTCTGACCCATGTAGCCTATCAGCCCGATGTCCAAAGTTCTAAATTGCGGTAGGTTTGTAACTTCACCAAGATGTCAGTCCCAACCGCCTCCAAGAAGCATGCATACACCGTGGGCGCGTAAACACCTCTGTCCGCTCGGCCGAAATCTATCTCGCCTACTATTTGGGACATCTGAGATTACTGTCCTACCCCGACCCGCAATATGTCAGAAATTTTAGATGGAGGGCAAAGTTTGTAACTTTCCCGAAATTTCAAACAAGTGAGTCCCAAACTAAAACATTGTTCCCCCTTAGTTGCACCTCCCTCCCTTTCCCCGTTCATAGTCTGTGGCCGCCAAAATGCCCTCTCCACTAGCCGAGAAACTCCAGCCTCCTGTGTCATCCACCCCATCACACCCAATCCACCGCGGCCCTCCTCCATCACGCCGGAGCCGGTACCCCGACGTCATCGTCCAACGCAACCGCAACCGCAACGCCCTCAAGGACTTAGCAGCTGAAGGCGAGGCAGAGCTACCTCCATGATGCCGATGCCAACGTGCACCATACAAGAACCACTTCGACCACGTCATCCCACGCCTCGCCGCTGCCGCTCCACTATCGCAACCGTCTACCTCACCGGAGCTGTTCCAGCTACGCTGTCGTTCACTACCTCGGATCTAGTTCCCCGCCGCTGACAGACGGCCACCGCACCACACTCAGCAGCTTGGCCATGGGTTCGTCCAAGGCTCCACCGTCCACCACAACTTCCCGTTTCCAATGAACCACAAGAAGATCGTTGGAAAAACATGAGGAGGGCACATAACTGCAATCAGAAAGAGGTACTCCTCTTCCCTTATTTGTGCAAATCTTACGTCTCTGCTCACACATCGTATTCATCCCACGAAAGAAACTAGTTGAGCACTTCTTACTGCACCTTCGTCGTGATACTAAATGCACAAGGTTTCCTCCCATTTACTATTTCACCTTAGCTAGAGGTCAGTCGCCTGCCTGGATTTCAATTCAGTGTCAGTTGATTTGCAATTAGAAGAAGCAGCACCTTCTTAGGTGCGCAGAACACCTAGTTCGCCTGTTCGCCGGGGAACCGGCACATCGGTGTCTATCATAGGGGTGTGGGGCGTTGGAGCTAATTGCGCCCGATATGGATGTTGGTGGGGCTTGAAGGGATGGCTGGGGGCGGTGCCAAGCAGGGCGGTGCGGTGAGGTCGAGGGGAGGGCGCAAGAATGGGATAGGGCCGGTGGTCGCTGGTGTTTTGAGGAAGATTGTCAGCAGTGACTAGCTGGAGGTAGATGAAGGCCATATGCCTGTTCTTTGTACATCGGACGATGCGGAAAAAATGGACTAACCTATTTGTTTTTAGTTGACTGTTATTTACATAGGACCACATCTTGTGGTGTGCTGGAGGAGTACCTGCCCTGTTCTCATATTTCAAAATCCAATAATATAATTTCATGTGCCATACATGTTATAGAGCTATTATATGTCTCTCGCATTTATTTCTCTCACACTTGCTATCTGCTACTTTTACAGTGTACTACTTGTGCACACACTTCAGCCATACTCACACTATTGTTTTTTTATGCATTGGTATTTCAAACTCTGACGCTCTGTTCATAAATACACAAAAGAAAAGATGGAAGCCACTCTAGTCTAATTTGAGGATAAGGAATAAGCGTTTCAACTTTCTAAAGGGTGTAGTGTCAACAGATGTAGACAGTAAACGTAGCTCTGCCGATGATGATCTCGTTCGCCATGAACATACATCCCAGGTGCTTGCTTTAACTTCGCGCTGTCATATGTGGTTGAATTTTTCATATGGTGTCTAGCTTGTATTGCTTCAAATTTGGTTAAATTGCATCTGCTTACCTTAGAGTGTATACCTTTGATAATGACATGCCTTCCTATTTTTGATACATACTACATATGTCTAGTAACCATGTTCTTACATCAAACTAATGCTCTTGCGTATCCCTCATCAATCACTTATGACGAGACAGTTAGGCCAGTGGGTTACTGTGAGACATGCTACTCCTTTAAAGAACCCACATGATTCTCAAGAAACAACAAGGCTAGATGAAGATAGTCAACGTAGCTCTATAGTTGCTGACCGCATTTCCCCTACACCACCATCGCAGGTGCTTGCTCTTACTTGGCAGTGTGATATGTGGTTGCATGTTGCATATAGTGTCTACCTTGTATTGCTTCTAGTTAGTGTAAACTGCATATTTTTAGTTGACACATTATACATGTGAATATGACATACCTTCCTGTTTTTGGTACATACTACGTCTTTCTATTAACGATGTTCTTACATCAAACTACTTTTCTTGTGTACCCCACATTAATCACCTTCAAATTGACAGTGTGATATTTTTTGCATCTTGCATATCATTTGAAGCATGTACTGCCTCTAGTTAGTTCAAATGCCAGTTATGATGAGACACTTTTTACTTGGTATAATGATTTTGGTTGGATCTTCAATATGGAGTCTAGCTTGCATTGCTTCTAATTTGTTGAAATACCTTCTGCTTAGCATTTTTCGTACATATTCCATCCTCCTGCAATGCGGTTGCCTTACATAAAAGTTTTGTTCATTAGTATCATGTATCAATGAATTTGGAAGAGTGAATTTCATTCCTTTTTCTTGTGGGTTTGACTTGACATGGAAAAATCTAAAAGGAAGAATGCGTGGGATGATGGTGGTCCTCTGGAGCAACCGAAACAGATGATCTCTGCACATTCTCCTGCTACTCCTACTGCAGCGCAAGTTCTAAATCTCATCTCCCCTACTCCACAACCCCAGGTGCTTTCTCTAACATGGTGGTGTGATATCTGGTTGCATGTTGCATATGGTGCTAAGCTTGTATTCCTTCTAATCTGTTAAATTGCATCTCCTTAGCTTACACATTATACAGGTGAATATGACACACCTTCCTGTTTTTGGTACATACTACATCTGCCTATCACACCACGTTCTTACATCAAACTACTATTCTTGTGTGTCCTGCATCTATCATTTATGATGAGACAGTCACGCCCGTGGGTTTGTATGAGACGCGATACTCTTATAAAGAGTGCACTTTCATCGTCCCCACTTGATTCTCAAGAAACAACAAGTCTAAATGAAGATATTCAATGTAGCTCTCTAGTTGAAGACCCCATTTCCCCTACACCACCATCACATGTGCTTGCTTCACTTCACAGTGTGATATATGGTTGCATGTTGCATATGGTGTCTTGCTTGTATTGCTTCTAATTAGGGTAAATTGCATCTACTTAGTTTACACATTATACCTATGAATATGACATGCCTTACTGTTTTTTGGTACATACTAACATCTATCCATTAATCATGTTCTTACATGAAACAACCGCTCTTGGTTATCCTGCATCAATCTCTTACGACGAGACACTTTTATTTGTATCATATTGCATATGATTTCTAGCATGTTGCGGTGTTGACATGTATTGCTTATAATTTGTTGAAATACCCTTATGAGGCCACCCTTTTTATTTGGCAGAGTGATATTGGTTTCATCTTTCATATGGTGTCTAGTTTGCATTGCTTCTAATTAGTTCAAACACCTTCTGCTTAGTTTATACTTTCCACATCATACATGTCAATATGTCACGTTGTCATGTTTTTCATACATATTCGATCCTCCTATCATGCGGTTGCCTTACATCAGAGTAGTGTTCGTCATTATCATTCATCAATGAGTTCTGAAGAGCAAATTTTATTCCTTTTTCTTGTGGGTTTGCCTTGACAAGGCAAAGTCAAAAAACAGGATGGAAAAGAGTAAGGAATGCAATGATGGTGGTCCTCTGCAGCAAAGTAAATGGAGCATCTGTACGGATTCTCCTCGTTCTGCTAGTGCATCACAAGTTCCAAGTCGTCGCTCCCCTACTCCACCATCCCAGGTGCTTACTCTAACTTGGCAGTTTGATACCTGGTTGGATGTTGCATATGGTGTCCAGCTTGTATTGCTTCTAATTAGTGTAAACTGCATCTACTTAGCTTACACATTATATGTGTGAATTTGAAATGCCTTCCTATTTTTGGTACATACTATATATGTCTATCATACCATGTTCTTACATGAAACTACTGCTCTTGTGTATCCTACAATAGTTACTTATGATGAGACACCTTTAAGTTGGCAGTGTGATATTGGTTGCGTCTTGAATATGATTTCTAGCACGTACCGTTTCTAATTTGTTGAATGACATCTATGACGAGACAGTTCTAACTTGTCAGAGTGGTATTGGTTGCACCTTACATATGGTGTCTAGCTTCCAGTGCTTCTAATTTGTTGAAGTGCCTTATGCTTAGTTTCCACATCATAGGTTTGAATAACTCATGCCGTCTAGTTTTTCGTACATATTCTATCCTCATGTCATGAGTTTTCCTTTCATCAGAGTAGTGTTTGTTAGTATCATGCATGAATGAGTTCTGAAGAGTGAATCTTATTCCTTTTTCTTGTCGGTTTGACTTCACAATGCAAAATCAATAAAGCAGAAGGAAATTTGTAAGGCATTGGATGGTGATCCTTCCGAGCAACTGAAACGGAGGGTCTCTACTGATTCTACTCCGCCATCCTCCCAACAAGATTCGTAAGATAACACAAGGCTAGACAGTCAATGTAGCTGTGTAGATGATGAACACATCTCCCCTACTTCACCATCACAGGTGTTTGCTCTAACTTGGCACTCTTTGGTTCGCATGTTGCGTATGATGAATAACTTGTATTGCCTCTAACTTTGTTGTATTGCATCTGCTTACTTTAGACATTATAAAAGTGAATATGTCACACCCTGCATTTTGTAACATGTTATTTGCATCAATGAAGCATGAAATTTGGACCAGCAAATTTTTTTGGCATCATTTGGCTTTTATTTGGATTTGAGTTTTTCTTCATATGCTTTTCATGTGCTCATTAAAGTCAACTATTACCTCTTGTAGAATTCATCTCCATACCCAAAACTTCTGCCCAATGATCATGCCAAGTATTATATAATAGTATAGTATTTTCTTACAAAATTAATTTGGCCAAAATGTATTTTATAAATTTAGTTTTCCAAAAACCCCTGAATTGAGATTTTGCACTGCAAGTGCTTGATTTAGGGTGAGAAAATTATTTCTGAAGGTACATTTGAGACCTAGTAGTCATAGGACTTCCAGAAACCACAAAGGTGTAATTTTAAAAGTTATTTTCCTATTTTAATTAAAAGCTTTTTCTTAAGGCCAGAAATGGTCTTTAATAGGGGAAAATTATTTAAGTATTTCAAAAATGTTTGCCAAAATTCAGGGAGACTCATAGGACATATATTGTCCATATATAAGAGTTTCAACACTTGGTTATGTTCAAAATAATGGGCTAATCCCTCTAATACCCTTTCTGGATATTTCAAGCTTTTCAAATATTTACAAAGGAAATATTCTCCAAAAATTCCAGGGAAATTCTATTATGTCACTTATGACATATATGATGATCTTGCCAAGTCCCATGACTTGGGAAGCAAGAAAACATCTTCAAAACCCTTCATAACCATTCTGTCCATAATTGAAGTTTGAGCAACTCTACATTGCCAAACTTGTCCAAATGCTCTCAAACTTGGTGCACATGCTAGAAATGCCTAATAAGGCATCTAGACCAAATGCCACAAGATTTGGAGTAGAGCAACTTGATCAGAACACCCCAAAACCCTTTCTGTTCAAATGCAAATTTGAACAACTTTACATTACCAACTTTTTACCTGGAGCTTCAAACTTTGTGGGCATGATCAATACCCTAAATGAGGAAACTACACCAAGTCGTGCATCAAGGGGAGATGATTAGCTTGACTCAAACAAGATGAAGCCATTTCTGTTGATTTCTAGGGTTCACCAAGGTTACATTGGCTAGTTTCTTCAAATAAGCCCAAATTTGGTGAAGCACCCTATTTTCACATGTCATTCAATCCTGTTTAGTGTCATGGCAAGTGGAGGTCATTTGCTTGATCAAACACTGATCAAACACATTCTGCAAAATTACCAAAACCCTCTTCTTGATCACTTTTACCTTTTTCCTTGGCCTCAACTTTCTACCACACGTTCATCTGGTTACTAGCTACCTCCAGTAACTCTCCCATGTCTCCAGCTCCATGATTGAGGGGTAAAAACCCTAGTTCACCCTGCTGGACAGCCATTTTCTACCAAGTCACCAGCTCCTCTTCTCTCTCACAACATCTCCAGAGCATCCAAAGCCTCAACCGTAGTGCTTGCATCACCCTGGACCCCCCAGACACGATGGACGCGTCCAGAGGGCCAATGGCATGCCATGGCATGCGATAAGGGCGCTCCAGAGCACGCTACAGTGCGCCCACGCACTGTAGCTTCGCCCAATCACCTGCCCCCGACAGCCTCGAGCTCTCCCCTCGCGCCTCCCAATGCGCCTTGACGTCCGCAGCCTCCACCGGTGCTGTCCCCCCCTCCTGCGCCCTCCAGTGGCCGTCGCCACACGCGCACCGGCCGCCCGCAATGTCCACTCCTCGGCCTCACACGCGCACACGGTCTGGAAGCCTCCCCGCTCCTCCTCTCTTCTCTAATGGGCGTAGGGCTCGTCCAGCAACACCGCAGACTCACTCCCGTCGCCTCCCGTGCGCTGTAGCGTCGAGCAGAAGCTCGCCGGCGCACAAGTCCACGGGATCTCGCCGTTCCCCTATATATAGGACCCCCCCGAGCCCTCCACTCAGCACCAACGGCCTCTCCTCATCTCCAGCAACACCCCAGCACCACTTGTTCCTCCCTGAAGAGCTTCAGTGCTCGGGATCGACCGGAGCTCCGCCGCGTCGGGCAGCCGGCGATCTCGCAGTACGGGCCTCCTCTGCCCCTCCTTTAGCTCGATTTAGAACCGCCACAGCTCGTTGATGCTTTCCCCTCCATTTTCCCCTTCTGCAGCAGCCGGAAACGAGCTAGCCAGCAGGTTCCCGACGGCCCTCCGCCGTCCCACCTCGCTGCCGACGAACCCGACCTCCCCGGCGTGCCGCACCACCACCACTACCTCCGCAACTCGTCGCTGAACCCGTCCCTGCCCTCCGTTGCCGTCGCCGTGGCCGGAATCGTCGCCGGTGAGCTCGCCATGGCCGTGGCCGTGAGGTTGAAGATGACAGGCGGGCCCCGCCTGTCATCCTCACCCCTCTCTCCCTCCCCTCACAGCCACTGACCGCCGGGCCCTGCCCGTCAAGTTTGAAAACCTGACGTGCGTGCGCTGGCGCCCGAGCAGCTGGGCTAGATGCCCTGGGCCGTGCACTGTGGCCACTCTGGCCCAGTTGCACTGGGCATTTTCTTCTTTTCTTTTCTGTAATTATTTCAAATAATTTTACAGAAATGAATATTAGTCCAAATGAAATAATTCCAACTCCTAAATTCTTGTAATATTCCAACCTATTTAATGGTGTCACTTTCACACATATCCATGAAACTTTTCTGTTCTGTTCAAATTTAAATTCAAATTTGAGCATTAAAACTCCTGTTCAAAAATCCCTAGATTCCATTCTGTAACTCCAAAAGTCCAACTAAGAATTTTCTCCATCTTAGTTTTCCCTCTAGTATTTTACAAAAATGAGTTGACATTTTTCTGAGCACTTTGATTTTTCTGTTTTATTTGTGGTCTTATTTTTCCGTTGTTATTATGCGGCGTATAGATACCGTATTTGACGAAGTTGCTGAAGAAGGAGAAGGAGAAGGATTTGAAGACTTTGAAGACCAAGACAATCCAGGCAAGAAGCCCTTTGACCATGATACACTTGTTCTTCTGAACCCGTTTGTTTCCGATGCATGATGATAGAGTTACGGTGGTGACCTAGTTAAAACCACCACGTGATGCATGCTTTGCTCATGATCTTGCTATGTGCAAGATGTCATGCAAATGGTTAGTAGTGATGCTTAGTGATGCATGTGTGACATGAACCTTCGTGGTTGAAATCTTTGCATAAAACCCCGTCGGGTGCCATTCATGCCCGAGGGAGATGATGAGTTGGGTAACCACTTGATGACGAAGTTGTGTACCGAGACAAGCGTGTGTTTTTCAAACGGATTGGTTTAAGTTGCGACCGTTATTCCAACCATACATGTGCAACCACTCTACCCCTTATGGGACGGGGCGTTATTGATTACTTAGGCCGGTACTAGCATGGTTCCCGCATTACTAGTGATGGGAAGACTTGAGGTCTTTCCCGGGACGGATTCGTGCTTGGATAGACGACCATGACTGTTTTCACAGGGCACCGGACACATCGTTGGTCCCTTCGGGTACGCGTGACATTGAAATTAGGGCAAGTCCCGTGATCTATTGTTTGTACCCGAGGGCCGTGTACCAACGAGTGGACTCTATGTTAGTGTCGTCCAAGGAAAGATAATGACCGGGTGCTTCCCCCGAGTACTTGAGGTACTGCGGGATCGTGGGTGACACGAAAGCTTCCCGGATCTTGTGGGTAAAGTGTACATCCTCTGCAGAGTGTAAAACTATTCGAATAGCCGTGTCCACGGTCAAGGACAGTTGGGTAACCGCTCTTGGGCTACATCCAATGTTTGCGAAACCATGTGTGTGTGTGTGTGAGTCAAGGTGGTGACTTGACTCGATGAGTTGAATCATATTCATGTTGATATCGGTAACCTGTTTTCAAGGTTACATGAACACGTTGATGCATACATTTGATGGTAGAATATTTATTCTAGCCCTTTGCTAGATTGCTCATTATTGTTCAGTTTAAATTGTTATTTTGAACCACATCATGGGTTGCTTGCGAGTACATTCAAAGTACTCATTGGCTTGCCACTGGTTATTTAATTGGCCAGGTATGGAGGAACAGGAATATGATGAAGAGTTCTTTGGAGACGAACATGCGAAGTAGGACGCTATCCCAGTCAGAATGCCTGTAGGGTTAAGGAAGATGGCATGGGTTCTACCTATCATCGAAGACTTCCGCTATTTAAGTTATTTGCTATTCAACCATGAGGCTTTATCTATGTAAGACCTGGCCATAATGGCCTTAATTTGTGTAAGACGATATGTATGGATGTAAGACTCTTGTTATTCAGCTTCTGTGTGTTCAGTTAGCATTGATCTCTGGGATCACTGTACACGTGCATTCGGTGGTCTCGACTCTTAAGTCGGGGTCCCCACAGAGCTGGTATCAGAGCCATCCTGACTGTAGGAAGCCTTAGTTAGCATGGGCGTTAGTTAGATGAGACCTTTTTTCAAAAAAAAAACCCTTCTGAACCTCTCTTCTTCTCTAAACCTGAGATTTCATCAACTTATTAACCCCTCCTATTCCACCTTTGTAGATGGCCGCTGTACCCGAAGAGCACCTGTGTCACACCCTGCATTTTGTAACATGTTATTTGTATCTTTGAAGCATGAAAATTTGGACCAGCAAATTTTTTTAGCATCATTTGACTTTTATTTGGAATTGAGTTTTCTTCATGTGCTTTTTCTTGTGCTCATTAAAGTCAACTATGATCTCTTATAGATCTCATCTCCATACTCAAAACTTCTGCCCAATGATCATGCCAAGTGTTATATGACAGTATAATATTTTCTTACAAAATTATTTTGGCCAAAAAGTATTTTATAAATTTAGTTTTCCAAAAACCCCTGAATTGAGATTTGCACTGCAAGTACTTGATTTAGGGTGAGAAAATTATTTCAAAAGGTTTATTTGAGACCTAGTAGTCATAGGACTCCCAGAAACCACAAGGTATAATTTTAAAAATTATTTTCCTATTTTATTTAAAAGCTTTTTCTTAAGGCCAGAAATGGTCTTTAATAGGGGAAATTATTTAACTATTTCAAAAATATTTGCCAAAATTCAGAGAGACTCAGAGGACATACATTGTCCATATATAAGAGTTTCCACACTTGGTCATGTTCAAAATAATGGGCTAAACCCTCTAAAACCCTTTCTGGATATTTCAAGCTTTTGAAATATTTACAAAGGAAATATTCTCCAAAAATTCCAGGGAAATTCTATCATGTCATATATGACATATTTGATGATCTTGCCAAGTCCCATGCCTTGGGAAGCAAGAAAGCATCCTCATACCCCTTCATAACCATTCTGTCCATATTTGAAGTTTGAGTAACTTTACATTGCCAAACTTGTTCAAATGCTCTCAAACTTGGTGCACATGCTAGAATGACCTAATGAGGCATCTAGATCAAATGGCACAAGATTTGGAATAGAGCAACTTGATCAGATCACCTCAAAACCCTTTCTGTCCAAATGCAAATTTGAACAACTTTACATTACCAACTTTTTATATGGAGCTTCAAACTTTGTGGGCATGATCAATACCCCAAATGATGATGCTACACCAAGTGGTGCATCAAGGGGAGATGATTAGCTTGACTCAATCAAGATGAAACTGTTTCTGTTGATTTCTAGGGTTCACCAAAGTTACATTGGCTAGTTTCTTCAAATGAGCCCAAATTTGGTGAAGCACCCTATTTTCTCATGTCTTTCAACCCTGTCAAGTGCCATGTCAAGTGGAGGTCATTTACTTGAGCAAACACTGATCAAACACCTTCTCCAGAATTGCTAAAACATCCAACTTGATCACTTTTACTTTTCTCCATGGCCTCAACTTCTTACCACATGATCATTGAGTTACTAGCTACCACCAGTAACTTCCCCAGCACCCCAGCTCCATGATTGAGGGGTGAAAGCCCTGTTTTACCTTGCTGTACAGCAAGCTTTCACCATTTCACCAGCACTGTCACTCTCTCTCAGCATCTCCACGGCATCCAAGGCCTCAGGCCATTTCTTTACTCCTCCCTCAATGTGCTGGACATTGTTGGACACGCTGGGTCTGACCAGGACGGCGAGAGCGTGGCGATGCCAGCCATACGCACGCTCTGGAGCGCGCAACAGTGCACCTCCGCACGGTGGCTCCGGCCAATCGCTGACCCCGACAGCCTCGGGCCTCCCCCTCGCGCCAGTCGAGGCCTCTCGACGTCCGCGACCTCCCCGGCGCTGTCCCCCCTCCTCCTGCGCCCTCAAGTGGCCGTCGTCGCACGCGCGCTGGCCGCCCGCGGCGGCCACTCCTCTGCCTCGCACGCGCACACGCTTCTGACGCTCCCCCGCTCCTCTTTTCCCCTCAGCTGGACATGGAGCAAGTCCACGGTCCTCCCCGGCCTGATCCCAGGCTCCAGAACCCCTCCTAGCCTCGCCTGCAACCTCGCCGGCGCACGGGTCCACGGTGGACCACGGGCGCGGCTATATAAACCCCTCCCGAGCCTCTCCAGCACCACCAGCAACCTCACTCCACTCCACTGAGCCCCCCAGCACCTCCAGTTCGACCCCAGGAGGTCCCAGTACTCGGGATCGACCGGAGCGCCGCCGCGTCGGGCCGCCGGTGATCTCGTGGTACGGGCCTTCCCTGCCCCTCCTTTCACCTGTTTCGGAACCGCCGTGCTCCACTGACCCTTTTCCCCCCTTTTTCCCCACCGTTTGCAGTCGGAAACGACCGGAGCATCAACCCTCCGACGAGCTTCCGCCGCCCCACCTCGTCGCCGGCGAACCAGACCTCCCCGCCGTGCCGCACCACCACCCCTGCATCCGCGACACGACACTAAGCTCATCCCTACCTTCCGTTGCCATCGCCGTGGCCGGAAACCTCGCCGGTGAGCTCGCCGTCGCCGTGGCCGTGGGGTTAGAGATGACAGGCGGGCCCCGCCTGTCATCCCCTTACCTCTCTCCCCCTCCTCTGTGCCACTGACCCACGGGCCACGCCCGTCAGGTTTAAAAACCTGACGTGCGCGCGCAGGCTCCCGTGCGGTTGGGCTGGACCGCCTGGGCCGTGCACTGTGGCCCCCTCTGGCCCAGTGCACAGGACCTTTTTCCTTTTTCTATTTCTGTAAATGTTCTAAACTTTTCTACAGAAAAGAATAATGGTCCAAATTAAATAATTCCAACTCCTAAAATCTTGTAATATTCCAACCTATTTAATGGTACCACTTTCATTCAAATCCATGAAACTTTTCTGTACTGTTCAAATTTAAATTCAAATTTGAGCAGTATAACTCCTGTTCTAAAATCAATATATTCCATTCTGTTACTCCAAAACTCCAACTAAGATTTTTCCCCATCTTAGAAATTCCTCTAGTATTTTACAAAAATGAGTTGACATTATTCTAAGCACTTTGATTTTTCTGTTTTGTTTGTATTCTTATTTTCCCGTGGTTATTATGCGACGTATAGATCCCGTATTTGACGAAGTTGCTGTGGAAGAAGAAGGAGAAGGATTTTGAAGACTTTGAAGACCAAGCCAACCCAGGCAAGCAGCCCTTTGACCATGATACACTTGTTCCTCGGAACCCGTTTGTTTCCGATGCATGTTATTAGGGTTACGATGGTAACCTAGTTGATTCCACCACATGATGCATGCTTTATTGATGGTCTCACTATGTGCTAGATGACATGCAATAGATGGTCATGATGCTTATATGAAGCATGTGTGATTTGAACCCTCGTAGTTGAAATCTTTGCATGAACACATCGGGTGCCCCTAATGCCTGAGGGTGATGATGTGTTAGGTCATCACTTGAGAAAGAAGTGATGTGCCGGTAATATCATGTGCATGGTGGAATGATGGATTAGATTTATGTGTGACTACCGTCCCAACCAAACATGTGCAACCACACTACCCCTTATGGGACGGGGCTTTATTGATTACTTAGGTCGATACTAGCATGGTGCCCGCATTACTAGTGATGGGAAGACTTGAGGTCTTTCCCGGGACGGGGTCGTGCTTGGATAGACGACCATGACTGTTTTTACAGGGCACCGGACACACCGTTGGTCCCTTCGGGTACGCGTGACATTGAAATTAGGGCGAGTCCCGTGATCTATTGTTTGTACCCGAGGGCCGTGTACCAACGAGTGGACTCTATGTTAGTGTCGTCTAAGGAAAGGTAATGACCGGGTGCTTACCCCGGGTACTTGAGGTACCGCGGGTCGTGGATGACACGGAAGTTCCCCGGATCTTGTGGGTAAAGTGTACAACCTCTGCAGAGTGTAAAACTATTCGAATAGCCGTGTCCACGGTCATGGACAGTTGGGTGGTGCTACTTAAACTATGTCCAGAATTTTACTTCGTCGGTGATGTTATGTGTGTGACAAGTCAAGGATGGTGACTTGACTCGATGAGTTGAATCATATTCATGTTGATATCGGTAACCTGTCTTCGAGGTTACAAGAGGTTATTGATGCATAAACTTGATGATAGAATATTTGCACTAGCCTTGCTAGATTAATCATTATTGTTCCATTACATTGTTACTTTGAACCACATCACGGGTTGCTTGCGAGTACATTCAAAGTACTCATTGGCTTGCCACTGGTTATTTAATTGGCCAGGCATGGAAGAACATGAATATGAGGAAGAGTTCTTTGGAGACGAACATGCGAACTAGGACGCTATCCCAGTCAGAATGCTTGTAGGGTTAAGGCAGATGGCATGGGTTCTACCCGTTTATCGAAGACTTCCGCTATTTGAGTTGTTTGCTATTCAGCCCGTGAGGCTCTACCTATGTAAGACTTGGCCATAATGGCCTTAATTCGTGTAAGACTATTTGTATGGATGTAAGACTCTTGTATTTCAGCTTCTGTGTGTTCAGTGAGCATTGATCTCTGGGATCACTGTACACGTGCATTCGGTGATCTCGACTTCTAAGTCGGGGTCCCCACAGAGCTGGTATCAGAGCCATCCTGATTGTAGGAAGCCTTAGTTAGCATGGGCGTTAGTTAGTTGAGACCCCTTTTCAAAAACCTTCTGAACCTCTCTTCTTTTCTAAACCTGAGATTTCATCAGCTTATTAACCCCTCCTATTCCACCTTTGTAGATGGCCGCTGTTCCCGAAGAGCACCTGACCACTGGGTTTCCCTTACTTCTCGAGGATAGCCTCCAGGTGTGTCAGTTCCACCGAACACCCATCCTTACCTACCTTGAGCATTGGGTGAGCGATACTGAGGTGGAGTACCATGTGGAAGTGATCGTGAAGGCAAACGATCCTCCCACAAGTTGGTTCTTCGAGGGACCCCAGATGGCAACACTACCACTCGCTGTCGAGGCTGCTGCACTCAAGGCATTAACCCGTCTCCGCGAGCTTCTTCCGGAGATGGCAGCCAAGATGGCAACTCGCTTCTTACCTTACCGGAAGGAAGGTGACGAAGAAAGCAGCGCACTAGCCCCTCCGCTGAAGGAAGGACTCTCGCTTCGGTTCCAGACCTACTTCAGTCTATGTGCCGACAGTTTGGCACAAGACTTGGCCTCGGAATCAATGAAGCTTCGAGAAGAACTTCACAAGACCAAGGCACTTCTTCGTCGAGCTCAAGAGAAGGAAAACAGGATCAAGAAGGAAGGAGCACCTCCTGGACAATCCGCTATCGCATATCGAGGCGGAAAGCCCTCCGAGGATGTATCTTCCAAGGGTGAAGAACCACCTCGGCGACGCTGGATGACGGCAAGGGAATATCGCAAGCTTTTCCCTGCGCCATCGTCGAAGCACCGTCGTATCCAACTCCTCCACTCCCCCACTCCCTCCAGCGACAAGGGAGCCCAGACAGATGAAGACAAGGAGGAAGACCCAGAAGAGCCGGAATACGCGACCGAGCATTCCGCCGCTTAGGCATTATTTGCTACTCGGATATGCCAGTTGTAACCCCTACGGTAGGATAGGTCGTGTAACCCCTATGCGCAGTCGAGTCCTTGTATGGTTCATATGAAACCACCTAGTGTTTGCTTTTGTTGTGTCTGGAATATGTAAACGACTACATCACCCATTTGGATTTTAATGGATGTGTTTTGGCCTTACGGCCCTTGCATGATTTGATTTAGTGTCACACCCGCCCCCTTACTAGGCACCCATCTATCTTGCTTTCCCTCTTCCGAGTCATGAGACCTTTTACCGCTCCAACAGGATGCCTGTTGTAACTCGTACTGGTACCTCTACCCAGCAGGCCGAAGCCGGAGCATCCTCTCAGCCAGAGGTAGGCCACGACCAAACCAACGACCAAGCTCCACCACCACCTCCTCCAAGCATGGACATGGCTCAGCTTCTCCAAGCTTTCCGAGAGGAACGCCAAGCCAACACTGCAGCTCTCCAGCTGATTGCTCAAGCTGTCACCAACAACCGCCAGCCGGCGGGGAATGGCAATGGACGTTCCACGTTGGCAGAGTTCAAGAAGCATGCACCGCCAACCTTCATCGAGACTGCTAAACCCCTGGATGCAGATGACTGGGTCCGTTCCATTGAGGAAATTCTGGAACTAGTCGGATGCACCGAAGATCGCGAGAAGGTGGCATATGCAGCCTACTGCCTCGGGGGAACTGCTAGAGCTTGGTGGGATGGATTCAAGGTCATGCATGCTGAACAAGACATCACTTGGGTTAACTTCAAGGCAGAATTCCGCAAGGCCCACATTCCTTCCGGAATCATGGCTATCAAAAAGCGTGAGTTCCGAGCTCTAAAGCAAGGAAGTGGCACTGTCAAGGAGTACATGCAGAAGTTCAGTGTTCTGTCAAGGTACGCCCCTGAAGATGTCAGCACTGATGCTGCCAAAAGGGAGCGCTTCATGGAAGGCCTTAATCAGACACTGCAATACTCGCTTGTCGTGTGCGACTGCCCATCTTTCCCTGACCTAGTGAACAAGGCACTCATGCTTGAAGACAAGCGGCGTGCTTTGGAAGACACTCGCAAGCGCAAGTTGGTCAGTAAGGGAAGTTCCAGCAACCAGAAGCCTCGTCCGTGGCAGTCAGCCCCGGCCAAGCCAACCTATCAGCAACCAAGAGCTCCTGCACCTCGTGCCAATCCTCAGCCTCAGCAGTATGCCAACCCCAGGCCAGCTTTCAACCCCAATACCAGTGGTGGCAACAAGATCAACACTCCAAACCAAGTCACTTGCTTTGGATGTGGTCAGCCCAGACACATCTCAAGGGTGTGCCCCAACAAGAAGCCTGATGCCCCGCGCCCCAATGCGCAGAACCAGGGACAAGGCCGTGGAATGCCACCAAGGAACCCAGCTCCTCACAATCCACCGAACCATGGGAAGGGGCGTGTGAATCACGTCACTGCTGAAGAAGCTCAGGAAGACCCGGACGTCGTGCTGGGTACGTTCCTTGTCAACTCAGCACCTGCAACTGTTTTGTTTGATTCTGGAGCAACGCATTCATTTGTCACTCAAAGATTTGCATTAAAAAGTGGCATGACCCCTACACCCCTGAATAACCCTATGGTGGTACAAACCCCCGGAGCCGAGATGAGAGCCAAGATAGGCTGTAAAGGAGTCAGTATTACCATTAACGGTGTAGACTTCCCAGCAGACCTTATCGTCCTGAGATCGCAAGGCTTGGATGTGATCCTAGGAATGAATTGGCTCAGCAAGCACCAAGGCTTGTTAGACTATGCCAATCGGACAGTCACTGTGACCAATGACCAGGGAGTCGAAGTCAAGTTTGCTCCCAACTCCTCTTCCGCTCAAGCCGCTAAAGTCAACTGTCTGTCTGAAGTTGGGCTAGATCAAGTACCGGTGGTATGTGAGTATCCTGATGTCTTTCCGGATGAACTACCGGGAATGCCCCCTGACCGTGACATTGAGTTCATCATCGAGCTCGTGCCCGGAGCAGGACCCATCTATAAGAAGCCTTATAGAATGGGGACGGAAGAATTAGCCGAGTTGAAGAAGCAGCTAGAAGAGCAGCTAAGGAAGGGATTTATCCGCCCAAGTGCCTCCCCTTAGGGATCTCCTATTCTGTTTGTGGCAAAGAGGGACGGTACCATCCCCTTATGCATTGACTATCGTTCCCTCAATGAAGTTACAATCAAGAACAAGTACCCACTTCCCAAGATCGAAGATCTGTTTGATCAACTCAGCGGAGCCAAGGTATTCTCCAAGATCGACCTCAGATCTGGGTATTACCAGCTGAAGATCAGACCCCAAGATATTCTGAAGACGGCATTCGTAACCAGATATGGCCTGTACGAGTGCAGGGTCACGTCTTTTGGGTTAACCAATGCCCCAGCTTACTTCATGTATCTCATGAATAAAGTCTTCATGGAATATTTGGACAAGTTTGTTGTTGTCTTCATTGATGACATTCTTGTGTTCTCGAAGTCGGAGGAAGAGCACGAGCAGCACCTGAGGATGGTCCTAAACAAGCTTCGTGAGCACCAACTGTATGCCGAATTCAGCAAGTGTGAGTTCTGGCTGCATAAAGTTGGATTCTTAGGTCATGTCTTGACCGAGGAAGGATTATCTGTTGATCCTGCAAAAATCGAAGCTGTGACCCAATGGCAATCTCCAACGACCGTCAAGGAAGTCAGAAGCTTCCTCGGATTAGCGGGCTATTACCGCAAGTTCGTGGAAGGATTCTCTAGCATTGCACGACCAATGACTCAGCTCCTCAAAAAGGACAAGAAGTTCGAGTGGACGCCAAAATGCGAAGAGAGCTTCCAAGAGCTCAAGAAGAGATTGACCACCGCCCCAGTTCTGGCAACACCTGATATTCACAAGGAGTTCGTGATATATTGTGATGCCTCTCGAACCAGATTTGGAAGCGTTCTGATGCAAGAAGGCCGCGTCATAGCATACCTCTCCAGGCAGCTACGACCCGATGAGGAGAACTACGCTACCCACGATCTTGAGCTAGCGGCAGTAGTTCATGCCTTGAAGACATGGCGGCATTACCTCCTAGGGAAACGGTGTGAGATTTACACAGACCACAAAAGTCTGAAGTACATTTTCACCCGAAAGGAATTGAACATGAGGCAGCGGAGATGGTTGGAATTCATCAAATACTATGACCTCAGTGTTCAGTATCACCCTGGGAAGGCTAACGTGGTGGCCGATGCCTTAAGCAGGAAGGCTTGCTCTTTGAATGCCGTTATTCAAGAAAGGCAGCCAGCCTTGTTTAAGGAGATCGAACAATTCAGTTTGGAATTGGTCACCCCTGGATTTCTGGACCATTTGGAAGTCAGACCGACCCTGATGGACGACGTCAAGAAGGCTCAAGATGGACACGCAAGCATTGAAGGTATCAAGAGGAAGATGAAGCTGGGCAAGGCCCCAGGATTCTCCGAAGACAAGCACGGGATTGTTTGGTACAAAGGTCGCCTCTGCGTGCCAAACAACACCGAGCTGAAGACGCTGATTCTGCAAGAAGCCCACAACACTCCGTATTCCATCCACCCCGGAGGAACCAAGATGTACCAAGACTTGAAGGCACGATTCTGGTGGCACGGTATGAAGAGAGAGATTGCAACCTATGTTGCAAAGTGTGATGTGTGCCAAAGGGTCAAGGCTGAACATCAGCGACCTGCTGGATTGCTTCAACCACTCAAGGTTCCTGAGTGGAAGTGGGATAAAGTCGGAATGGACTTCATCACTGGATTACCAAGGTCGAATAGAGGACATGACTCCATCTGGGTCATAGTCGATCATTTGACCAAGGTAGCCCATTTCATTCCCGTCAAGACCACTTATGATGGCAACCGGCTGGCAGCTCTCTACTTCGACCGAATCGTGAGTCTTCACGGCGTTCCCAAGGAGATTGTGTCAGATCGAGGAACCCAGTTCACCTCAAGGTTCTGGAAGAGATTCCAAGAAGCCCTGGGAACCAAGTTGTCTTTCAGCACAGCTTTCCACCCACAGACCGGAGGTTAGACAGAGCGAGTCAATCAGATTCTCGAAGATATGCTCCGAGCCTGTGTCCTGGCATATGGAGCCAAGTGGGAAGACTGTCTCCCTTTTGCCGAGTTCTCCTATAACAACAGTTACCAGTCAAGCCTTCAGATGGCACCATTTGAGGTGTTGTACGGACGTAGATGTCGCACACCCCTCAACTGGTCAAAGACTGGAGAAGGACTAGTCTTTGGACCGGATAATCTCCGCGCAGCAGAAGAGCAAGTCCAACTAGTCAGAGAGAGATTAAAGGCAGCTAAGTCAAGGCAAAAGATTTATGCTGACACTCACCGTCGGAACATGAGTTTCCATGTCGGGGACCATGTGTACCTGCGGGTAACTCCTCTGAAGGGAACCAAGCGTTTCCACGTCAAGGGGAAGCTCGCACCAAGGTTCATTGGACCCTTTGAGATCACTGCACGACGAGGAGAAGTGGCTTATCAGTTGGAGCTACCACCTGAGCTATCCGATGTGCACAATGTATTCCATGTGTCACAACTCCGGAAATGTCTCCAAGTTCCAGACAAGCCCAATCTCTACAAGGATGTGGATCACCAAGCCATTGATCTGCAGCCTGATTTGACCTACCGCGAGAAGCCTATTCGCATTCTGGACGAAGCAGAACGACGTACGCGGAGCCGTACCATCAAGTATTTCAAGGTCCAGTGGAGCAACCACACCGAAGCAGAAGCAACCTGGGAACGAGAAGACTATCATAGATCTGAGTTTCCCGACCTCTTTTAAGCCCTAGTTTAGGAATCTCGGGGACGAGATTCTTGTAAGGGGGGTAGGTCTGTCACACCCTACATTTTGTAACATGTTATTTGTATCTTTAAAGCATGAAAATTTGGACCAGCAAATATTTTTAGCATCATTTGACTTTTATTTGGAATTGAGTTTTCTTCATGTGCTTTTTCTTGTGCTCATTAAAGTCAACTATGATCTCTTATAGATCTCATCTCCATACTCAAAACTTCTGCCCAATGATCATGCCAAGTGTTATATGACAGTATAATATTTTCTTACGAAATTATTTTGGCCAAAAAGTATTTTATAAATTTAGTTTTCGAAAAACCCCTGAATTGAGATTTGCACTGCAAGTACTTGATTTAGGGTGAGAAAATTATTTCAAAAGGTTTATTTGAGACCTAGTAGTCATAGGACTCCCAGAAACCACAAGGTATAATTTTAAAAGTTATTTTCCTATTTTATTTAAAAGCTTTTTCTTAAGGCCAGAAATGGTCTTTAATAGGGGAAAATTATTTAACTATTTCAAAAATATTTGCCAAAATTCAGAGAGACTCAGAGGACATATATTGTCCATATATAAGAGTTTCCACACTTGGTCATGTTCAAAATAATGGGCTAAACCCTCTAAAACCCTTTCTGGATATTTCAAGCTTTTAAAATATTTACAAAGGAAATATTCTCCAAAAATTCCAGGGAAATTCTATCATGTCATATATGACATATTTGATGATCTTGCCAAGTCCCATGCCTTGGGAAGCAAGAAAGCATCCTCAAACCCCTTCATAACCATTCTGTCCATATTTGAAGTTTGAGCAACTTTACATTGCCAAACTTGTTCAAATGCTCTCAAACTTGGTGCACATGCTAGAATGACCTAATGAGGCATCTAGACCAAATGGCACAAGATTTGGAATAGAGCAACTTGATCAGATCATCTCAAAACCCTTTCTGTTCAAATGCAAATTTGAACAACTTTACATTACCAACTTTTTATCTGGAGCTTCAAACTTTGTGGGCATGATCAATACCCCAAATGATGATGCTACACCAAGTGGTTCATCAAGGGGAGATGATTAGCTTGACTCAATCAAGATGAAACTGTTTCTATTGATTTCTAGGGTTCACCAAAGTTACATTGGCTAGTTTCTTCAAATGAGCCCAAATTTGGTGAAGCACCCTATTTTCTCATGTCTTTCAACCCTGTCAAGTGCCATGTCAAGTGGAGGTGATTTACTTGACCAAACACTGATCAAACACCTTCTGCAGAATTGCTAAAACCTCCAACTTGATCACTTTTACTTTTCTCCATGGCCTCAACTTCTTACCACATGATCATTGAGTTACTAGCTACCACCAGTAACTTCCCCAGCACCCCAGCTCCATGATTGAGGGGTGAAAGCCCTGTTTTACCTTGCTGTACAGCAAGCTTTCACCATTTCACCAGCACTCTCACTCTCTCTCAGCATCTCCAGGGCATCCAAGGCCTCAGGCCATTTCTTTACTCCTCCCTCAATGTGCTGGACACTGTTGGACACGCTGGGTCTGACCAGGACGGCGAGAGCGCGGCGATGCCAGCCATACGCACGCTCTGGAGCGCGCAACAGTGCACCTCCGCACGGTGGCTCCGGCCAATCGCTGACCCCGACAGCCTCGGGCCTCCCCCTCGCGCCAGTCGAGGCCTCTCGACGTCCGCGACCTCCCCGGCGCTGTCCCCCCTCCTCCTGCGCCCTCCAGTGGCCGTCGTCGCACGCGCGCTGGCCGCCCGCGGCGGCCACTCCTCTGCCTCGCACACGCACATGCTTCTGACGCTCCCCCGCTCCTCTTTTCCCCTCAGCTGGACGTGGAGCAAGTCCACGATCCTCCCCGGCGTGATCCCAGGCTCCAGAACCCCTCCTAGCCTCGCCTGCAACCTCGCCGGCGCACGGGTCCACGGTGGACCACGGGCGCGGCTATATAAACCCCTCCCGAGCCTCTCCAGCACCACCAGCGACCTCACTCCACTCCACTGAGCCCCGCAGCACCTCCAGTTCGACCCCAGGAGGTCCCAGTACTCGGGATCGACCGGAGCGCCGCCGCGTCGGACCGCCGGTGATCTCGTGGTACGGGCCTTCCCTGCCCCTCCTTTCACCTGTTTCGGAACCGCCGTGCTCCACTGACCCTTTTCCCCCCTTTTTCCCCTCCGTTTGCAGTCGGAGACGACCGGAGCATCAACCCTCCGACGAGCTTCCGCCGCCCCACCTCGTCGCCGGCGAACCAGACCTCCCCGCCGTGCCGCACCACCACCCCTGCATCCGCGACACGACACTGAGCTCATCCCTACCCTCCGTTGCCATCGCCGTGGCTGGAAACCTCGCCGGTGAGCTCGCCGTCGCCGTGGCCGTGGGGTTAGAGATAACAGGCGGGCCCCGCCTGTCATCCCCTCACCTCTCTCCCCCTCCTCTGTGCCACTGACCCACGGGCCCCGCCCGTCAGGTTTAAAAACCTGACGTGCGCGCGCAGGCTCCCGTGCGGTTGGGCTGGACCGCCTGGGCCGTGCACTGTGGCCCCCTCTGGCCCAGTGCACAGGACCTTTTTCCTTTTTCTTTTTCTGTAAATGTTTTAAACATTTCTATAGAAAAGAATAATGGTCCAAATTAAATAATTCCAACTCCTAAAATCTTGTAATATTCCAACCTATTTAATGGTACCACTTTCATTCAAATCCATAAAACTTTTCTGTACTGTTCAAATTTAAATTCAAATTTGAGCAGTATAACTCCTGTTCTAAAATCAATATATTCCATTCTGTTACTCCAAAACTCCAACTAAGATTTTTCCCCATCTTATATATTTCTCTAGTATTTTACAAAAATGAGTTGACATTTTTCTGAGCACTTTGATTTTTCTGTTTTGTTTGTATTCTTATTTTCCCGTGGTTATTATGCGACGTATAGATCCCGTATTTGACGAAGTTGCTGTGGAAGAAGAAGGAGAAGGATTTGAAGACTTTGAAGACCAAGCCAACCCAGGCAAGCAGCCCTTTGACCATGATACACTTGTTCCTCGGAACCCATTTGTTTCCGATGCATGTTATTAGGGTTACGATGGTAACCTAGTTGATTCCACCACATGATGCATGCTTTATTGATGGTCTCACTATGTGCTAGATGACATGCAATAGATGGTCATGATGCTTATATGAAGCATGTGTGATTTGAACCCTCGTAGTTGAAATCTTTGCATGAACCCATCGGGTGCCCCTAATGCCCGAGGGTGATGATGTGTTAGGTCATCACTTGAGAAAGAAGTGATGTGCCGGTAATATCATGTGCATGGTGGAATGATGGATTAGATTTATGTGTGACTACCGTCCCAACCAAACATGTGCAACCACACTACCCCTTATGGGACGGGGCTTTATTGATTACTTAGGTCGATACTAGCATGGTGCCCTCATTACTAGTGACGGGAAGACTTGAGGTCTTTCCCGGGACGGGGTCGTGCTTGGATAGACGACCATGACTGTTTTTACAAGGCACCGGACACACGTTGGTCCCTTCGGGTACGCGTGACATTGAAATTAGGGCGAGTCCCGTTATCTATTGTTTGTACCCGAGGGCCGTGTACCAACGAGTGGACTCTATGTTAGTGTCGTCTAAGGAAAGGTAATGACCTGGTGCTTACCCCGGGTACTTGAGGTACCGCGGGTCGTGGATGACACGGAAGTTCCCCGGATCTTGTGGGTAAAGTGTACAACCTCTGCAGAGTGTAAAACTATTCGAATAGCCGTGTCCACGGTCATGGACAGTTGGGTGGTCCTACTTAAACTATGTCCAGAATTTTACTTCGTCGGTGATGTTATGTGTGTGACAAGTCAAGGATGGTGACTTGACTCGATGAGTTGAATCATATTCATGTTGATATCGGTAACCTGTCTTCGAGGTTACGCGAGGTTATTGATGCATAAACTTGATGATAGAATATTTGCTCTAGCCTTGCTAGATTGATCATTATTGTTCCATTACATTGTTACTTTGAACCACATCATGGGTTGCTTGCGAGTACATTCAAAGTACTCATTGGCTTGCCACTGGTTATTTAATTGGCCAGGCATGGAAAAACATGAATATGAGGAAGAGTTCTTTGGAGACGAACATGCGAACTAGGACGCTATCCCAGTCAGAATGCCTGTAGGGTTAAGGCAGATGGCATGGGTTCTACCCATTTATCGAAGACTTCCGCTATTTGAGTTGTTTGCTATTCAGCCCATGAGGCTCTACCTATGTAAGACTTGGCCATAATGGCCTTAATTCGTGTAAGACTATTTGTATGGATGTAAGACTCTTGTATTTCAGCTTCTGTGTGTTCAGTGAGCATTGATCTCTGGGATCACTGTACACGTGCATTCGGTGATCTCGACTTCTAAGTCGGGGTCCCCACAACCTGACCACTGGGTTTCCCTTGCTTCTCGAGGATAGCCTCCAGGAGTGTCAGTTCCACCGAGCGCCCATCCTCACCTACCTTGAGCATTGGGTTAGCGACACCGAAGTGGAATACCACGTGGAAGTGATCGTGAAGGCAAACGATCCTCCCACAAGTTGGTTCTTCGAGGGACCCCAGATGGCAACACTACCTCTCGCTGTCGAGGCTGCTGCACTCAAGGCACTAACCCGTCTCCGCGAGCTTCTTCCGAAGATGGCAGCCAAGATGACAACTCGCTTCTTACCTTACCGGAAGGAAGGTGAAGATGAAAGCAGCGCACTAGCCCCTCCACTGAAGGAAGGACTCTTGCTTCGGTTCCAGACCTACTTCAGTCTATGTGCCGACAGCTTGGCACAAGACTTGGCCTCGGAATCAATGAAGCTTCGAGAAGAACTTCACAAGACCAAGGCACTTCTTCGACGAGCTCAAGAGAAGACAAATAGGATCAAGAAGGAAGGAGAACCTTCCGGATAGTCCGCTATCGCATACTGAGGCGGAAGGCCCTCCGAGGATGTATCTTCCAAGAATGAAGAACCACCTCGGCGACGCCGGACGACGGCAAGGGAATATCGCAAGCTCTTCCCTGCACCACCGACGAAGCACCGTCATATCCAACTCATCCACTCCCCCACACCCTCAAGTGACAAGGGGGCCCAGACAGATGAAGACAAGGAGGAAGACCGAGAAGAGCCGGAATACGCGACCGAGCATTCCGCCGCTTATGCATTATTTGCTACTCGGATATGCCAGTTGTGACCTATACGGTAGGATAGGTCGTGTAACCCCTATGCGCAGTCGAGTCCTTGTATGGTTCATATGAAACCACCTAGTGTTTGCTTTTGTCGTGTTTGGATGTATGTCGTATTCTTCCTTCGGGAATGTGTAAACGACTGCATCACCCATTTGGATTTTAATGAATGTGTTTTGGCCTTACGGCCCTTGCATGATTTGATTAGTGTCACACCCACCCCCTTGCTAGGCACCCATCTATCTTGCTTTCCCTCTTCCGAGTCATGAGACCTTTTACCGCTCCAACAGGATGCCTGTTGTAACTCGTACTGGTACCTCTACCTAGCAGCCTGAAGCCGGAGCATCCGCTCAGTCAGAGGCAGGCCACGACCAAACCAACGACCAAGCTCCACCACCACCACCTCCTCCGAACATGGACATGGCTCAGCTTCTCCAGGCTTTCCGAGAGGAACACCAAGCCAACACTGCAGCCCTTCAGCTGATTGCTCAAGCTGTCACCAACAACCGCCAGCCAGCGGGGAATGGCAATGGACGTTCCATGTTGGCAGAGTTCAAGAAGCATGCACCGCCAACCTTTATCGAGAATGCTGAACCCCTGGATGCAGACGACTGGGTCCGCTCCATTGAGGAAATACTGGAACTAGTCAGATGCACCGAAGACCGCGAGAAGGTGGCTTATGCAGCCCACTGCCTCGGGGGGACTGCTAGAGCTTGGTGGGATGGAGTCAAGGTCATGCATGCTGAAGAAGACATCACTTGGGTCAACTTCAAGGCAGAATTCCGCAAGGCCCACATTCCTTCCGGAATCATGGCTATCAAAAAGCGTGAGTTCCGAGCCTTGAAGCAAGGAAGTGGCACTGTCAAGGAGTACATGCAGAAGTTCAGTATTCTGTCAAGGTATGCCCCTGAAGATGTCAGCACTGATGCTGCAAAAAGGGAGCGCTTCATGGAAGGCCTCAATCAGACTCTGCAATACTCGCTTGTCGTGTGCGACTGCCCAACCTTCCCTGACCTGGTGAACAAAGCACTTATGCTTGAGGACAAGTGGCGTGCTTTGGAAGACACTCGCAAGCGCAAGATGGTCAGTAAGGGAAGTTCCAGCAACCAGAAGCCTCGTCCGTGGCAGTGAGCCCCGGCCAAGCCAACCTATCAGCACCCAAGAGCTCCTGCACCTCGTACCAACTATCAGCCTCAGCAGTATGCCAACCCAAGGCCAGCTTTCAACCCCAATACCAGTGGTGGCAACAAGATCAACAATCCAAACCAAGTCACTTGCTTTGGATGTGGTCAGTCCGGACACATCTCAAGGGTGTGCCCCAACAAGAAGCCTGATTCCCCGCGCCCCAATGCGCAGAACCAAGGACAAGGCCGCGGGATGCCACCAAGGAACCCAGCTCCTCGCAATCCACCTAACCATGGGAAGGGGCGTGTGAATCACGTCACTGCTGAAGAAGCCCAGGAAGACCCGGACGTCGTGCTGGGTACGTTCCTTGTCAACTCAGCACCTGCAACTGTCTTGTTTGATTCTGGAGCAACGCATTCATTTGTCACTCAAAGATTTGCATTAAAAATTGGCATGACCCCTACACCCCTGAATAACCCTATGGTGGTACAAACCCCCGGAGCAGAGATGAGAGCCAAGATAGGCTGTAAAGGAGTCAGTATTACCATTAACGGTGTAGACTTCCTAGCAGACCTTATCATCCTAAGATCGCAAGGCTTGGATGTGATCTTAGGGATGGATTGGCTCAGTAAGCACCAAGCCTTGTTAGACTGTGCCAATCGGACAGTCACTGTGACTAATGACCAAGGAGTCGAAGTAAAGTTTGCTTCCAACTCCTCTTCCGCTCAAGCCGCTCAAGTCAACTATCTGTCTGAAGTTGGGCTAGAGCAAGTACCGGTGGTATGTGAGTATCCTGATGTCTTTCCGGATGAACTACCGGGAATGCCCCCTGACCGTGACATTGAGTTCATCATCGAGCTCATGCCCAGAGCAGGACCCATCTATAAGAAGCCTTATAGAATGGGGACGGAAGAATTAGCTGAGTTGAAATAGCAGCTGGAAGAGCAGCTGAGGAAGGGATTTATCCGCCCGAGTGCCTCCCCTCGGGGATCTCCTGTTCTGTTTGTGGCAAAGAGGGACGGTACCATCCGCTTATGCATTGACTATCGTTCCCTCAATGAAGTTACAATCAAGAACAAATATCCACTTCCCAAGATCGAAGATCTGTTTGATCAGCTCAGCGGAGCCAAGGTATTCTCCAAGATCGACCTCAGATCTGGGTACTACCAGCTGAAGATCAGACCCCAAGATATTCCGAAGACGGCATTTGTGACCAGATATGGCCTGTACGAGTGCACGATCATGTCCTTTCGGTTAACCAATGCCCCAGCTTACTTCATGTATCTCATGAATAAAGTCTTCATGGAATATTTGGACAAGTTTGTTGTTGTCTTCATCGATGACATTCTTGTCTTCTCGAAGTCGGAGGAAGAGCACGAGCAGCATCTGAGGATGGTCCTAGACAAGCTTCGGGAGCACCAACTGTATGCCAAATTCAGCAAGTGTGAGGTCTGGCTGCATAAAGTTGGATTCTTAGGTCACGTCTTGACCGAAGAAGGATTGTGAGTTGATCCCGCAAAGATCGAAGCTGTGACCCAATGGCAGTCTCCAACGACCGTCAAGGAAGTCAGAAGCTTCCTCGGACTTGCGGGGTATTACCGCAAATTTGTGGAAGGATTCTCTAGCATTGCACGGCCAATGACTCAGCTCCTCAAGAAGGACAAGAAGTTCGAGTGGACGCCAAAATGCGAAGAAAGCTTCCAAGAGCTCAAGAAGAGATTGACCACCGCCCCAGTTCTGGCAACACCTGATATTCACAAGGAGTTCGTGATATATTGTGATGCGTCTCGAACCGGATTGGGAAGTGTTCTGATGCAAGAAGGCCGAGTCATAGCATACCTCTCCAGGCAGCTACGACCTCATGAGGAGAACTACGCTACTCACGATCTTGAGTTAGCGGCAGTAGTTCATGCCTTGAAGACATGGCTGCATTACCTCCTAGGGAAACGGTGTGAGATATACACGGACCACAAAAGTCTGAAGTACATTTTCACCCAAAAGGAATTGAACATGAGGCAGCGAAGATGGTTGGAACTCATCAAAGACTATGACCTCGGTGTTCAATATTACCCCGGGAAGGCTAACGTGGTGGCCGATGCCTTAAGCAGGAAGGCTTGCTCCTTGAATGCTATTATTCAAGAAAGGCAGCCAGCCTTGTTTAAGGAGTTCAAACAATTCTGTTAGGAATTGGTCACCCCTGGATTTCTGGATCATTTGGAAGTCAGACCGACCTTGAGGGACGAAGTCAAGAAGGCTCAAGATGAACATGCAAGCATTGAAGGCATCAAGAAGAAGATGAAGCTAGGCAAGGCCCCAGGATTTTCTGAAGACGAGCACGGGATTGTTTGGTACAAAGGCCGCATCTGCGTACCAAACAACACAGAGCTGAAGAACCTGATCCTACAAGAAGCCCACGACACTCCGTATTCGATCCACCCCGGAGGAACCAAGATGTATCAAGACTTGAAGGCACGATTCTTGTGGCACGGGATGAAAAGAGAGATTGCAACTTATGTTGCAAAGTGTGATGTGTGCCAAAGGGTCAAGGCTGAATATCAGCGACCTGCTGGATTGCTTCAACCACTCAAAGTTCCCGAGTGGAAGTGGGATAAAGTCGGAATGGACTTCATCACTGGTTTACCAAGGTCGAATAGGGGACATGACTCCATCTGGGTCATAGTCGACCATTTGACCAAGGTGGCCCATTTCATTCCTGTCAAGACTACCTACTCAGGCAACCAGCTCGCAACTCTCTACATCAACCGAATCGTGAGCCTCCACGGTGTTCCCAAGGAGATTGTGTCAGATCGGGGCACCCAGTTTACTTCAAGGTTCTGGAGAAGATTCCAAGAAGCCTTGGGAACCAAGTTATCCTTCAGCACAGCTTTCCACCCACAGACCGGAGGTCAGACAGAACGAGTAAATCAAATTCTTGAAGACATGCTCCGAGCCTGTGTCTTGGCATATGGAGCCAAGTGGGAAGATTGTCTCCCTTTTGCCGAGTTCTCCTATAACAACAGTTATCAGTCGAGCCTTCAGATGGCACCATTTGAGGTGTTGTACGGACGCAGATGTCGCACACCCCTCAACTGGTCAGAGACTGGAAAAGGGCTAGTCTTTGGACCGGATGTTCTCCGCGAAGCAGAAGAGCAAGTCCAACTAATCAGAGAACGTTTGAAGGCAGCCAAGTCAAGGCAGAAGAGTTATGCTGACACTCGACGCCGAGACATGAGTTTCTGTGTCGGAGATCATGTGTACCTGCGGGTAACCCCTCTAAAGGGAACCAAGCGTTCCCATGTTAAAGGGAAACTTGCACCAAGATTCATTGGCCCTTTCAAGATCATCGACCGACGAGGAGAAGTGGCTTACCAGTTGGAACTACCACCTGAGCTATCCGATGTGCACAATGTGTTCCATGTGTCACAACTCCGAAAATGTCTCCAAGTTCCGGACAAGCCTAATCTCTACAAGGATGTTGATCACCAAGCCATTGATCTGTAGCCTGATTTGACCTACCACGAGAAGCCCATTCGCATTCTGGAGGAAGCAGAACGACGAACGCGAAGCCGTACCATCAAGTACTTCAAGGTCCAGTGGAGCAACCACACCGAAGCAGAAGCAACCTAGGAACGTGAAGACTATCTTAGATCCGAGTTTCCCGATCTCTTTTAAGACCTAGTTTAGGAATCTCGGGGACGAGATTCTTGTAAGGGGGGTAGGTCTGTCACACCCTGCATTTTGTAACATGTTATTTGCATCAATGAAGCATGAAATTTGGACCAGCAATTTTTTTTGGCATCATTTGGCTTTTATTTGGATTTGAGTTTTTCTTCATATGCTTTTCATGTGCTCATTAAAGTCAACTATTACCTCTTGTAGAATTCATCTCCATACCCAAAACTTCTGCCCAATTATCATGCCAAGTATTATATAACAGTATAGTATTTTCTTACAAAATTAATTTGGCCAAAATGTATTTTATAAATTTAGTTTTCCAAAAACCCCTGAATTGAGATTTTGCACTGCAAGTGCTTGATTTAGGGCGAGAAAATGATTTCTGAAGGTACATTTGAGACCTAGTAGTCATAGGACTTCCAGAAACCACAAAGGTGTAATTTTAAAAGTTATTTTCCTATTTTATTTAAAAGATTTTTCTTAAGGCCAGAAATGGTCTTTAATAGGGGAAAATTATTTAAGTATTTCAAAAATATTTGCCAAAATTCAGGGAGACTCATAGGACATATATTGTCCATATATAAGAGTTTCAACACTTGGTCATGTTCAAAATAATGGGCTAATCCCTCTAAAACCCTTTCTGGATATTTCAAGCTTTTGAAATATTTACAAAGGAAATATTCTCCAAAAATTCCAGGGAAATTCTATTATGTCACTTATGACATGTATGATGATCTTGCCAAGTCCCATGCCTTGGGAAGCAAGAAAACATCTTCAAAACCCTTCATAACCATTATGTCCATAATTGAAGTTTGAGCAACTCTACAATGCCAAACTTGTCCAAATGCTCTCAAACTTGGTGCACATTCTAGAAATGCCTAATAAGGCATCTAGACCAAATGGCACAAGATTTGGAGTAGAGCAACTTGATCAGAACACCCCAAAACCCTTTCTGTTCAAATGCAAATTTGAACAACTTTATATTACCAAATTTTTACCTGGAGCTTCAAACTTTGTGGGCATGATCAATACCCCAAATGAGGAAACTACACCAAGTGGTGCATCAAGGGGAGATGATTAGCTTGACTCAAACAAGATGAAGCCATTTCTGTTGATTTCTAGGGTTCACCAAGGTTACATTGGCTAGTTTCTTCAAATAAGCCCAAATTTGGTGAAGCACCCTATTTTCACATGTCATTCAATCATGTTTAGTGTCATGGCAAGTGGAGGTCATTTGCTTGACCAAACACTGATCAAACACCTTCTGCAAAATTACCAAAACCCTCTTCTTGATCACTTTTTCCTTTTACCTTGGCCTCAACTTTCTACCACACGTTCATCTGGTTACTAGCTACCTCCAGTAACTCTCCCATGTCTCCAGCTCCATGATTGAGGGGTAAAAACCCTAGTTCACCCTGCTGGACAGCCATTTTCTACCAAGTCACCAGCTCCTCTTCTTCACAGCATCTCTAGAGCATCCAAAGCCTCAACCGTAGTGCTTGCATCACCCTGGACCCCCCAGACACGGTGGACGCGTCCAGAGGGCCAATGGCATGCCATGGCATGTGATAAGGGCGCTCCAGAGCACGCTACAGTGCGCCCATGCACTGTAGCTTCGCCCAATCACCTGCCCCCGACAGCCTCGAGCTCTCCCCTCGCGCCTCCCAACGCGCCTCGACGTCCGCAGCCTCCACCGGTGCTGTCCCCCTCCTCCTGCGCCCTCCAGTGGCCGTCGCCACACTCGCACCGGCCGCCCGCGACGTCCACTCCTCGGCCTCACACGCGCGCACGGTCTGGAAGCCTCCCCGCTCCTCCTCTCTTCTCTAATGGGCGTAGGGCTCGTCCAGCAACACCGCAGACTCACTCCCGTCGCCTCCCGTGCGCTGTAGCGTCGAGCAGAAGCTCGCCGGCGCACAGGTCCACGGGACCTCGCCGTTCCCCTATATATAGGACCCCCCGAGCCCTCCACTCAGCACCAACGGCCTCTCCTCATCTCCAGCAACACCCCAGCACCACTTGTTCCTCCCTGAAGAGCTTCAGTGCTCGGGATCGACCGGAGCTCCGCCGCGTCGGGCAGCCGGCGATCTCGCAGTACGGGCCTCCTCTGCCCCTCCTTTAGCTCGATTTAGAACCGCCACAGCTTGCTGATGCTTTCCCCTCCATTTTCCCCTTCTGCAGCTGCCGGAAACGAGCTAGCCAGCAGGTTCCCGACGGCCCTCTGCCGTCCCACCTCGCCGCCGACGAACCCGACCTCCCTGGCGTGCCGCACCACCACCACTACCTCTGCAACTCATCGCTGAACCCGTCCCTGCCCTCCGTTGCCGTCGTCGTGGCCGGAATCGTCGCCGGTGAGTTCACCGTCGCCGTGGCCGTGAGGTTGAAGATGACAGGCGGGCCCCGCCTGTCATCCTCACCCCTCTCTCCCTCCCCTCACAGCCGCTAACCGCCGGGCCTGGCCCGTCAGGTTTGAAAACCTGACGTGCGCGCGCTGGCGCCCGAGCGGCTGGGCTAGATGCCCTGGGCCGTGCACTGTGGCCACTCTGGCCCAGTTGCACAGGGCATTTTCTTCTTTTCTTTTCTGTAATTATTTCAAATAATTTTACAGAAATGTATATTAGTCCAAATGAAATAATTCCAACTCCTAAATTCTTGTAATATTCCAACCTATTTAATGGTGTCACTTTCACACATATCCATGAAACTTTTCTGTTCTGTTCAAATTTAAATTCAAATTTGAGCATTAACACTCCTGTTCAAAAATCCCTAGATTCCATTCTGTAACTCCAAAAGACCAACTAAGAATTTTCTTCATCTTAGTTTTCCCTCTAGTATTTTACAAAAATGAGTTGACATTTTTCTGAGCACTTTGATTTTTCTGTTTTATTTGTGGTCTTATTTTTCCGTTGTTATTATGCGGCGTATAGATACCGTATTTGACGAAGTTGCTGAAGAAGGAGAAGGAGAAGGATTTGAAGACTTTGAAGACCAAGCCAATCCAGGCAAGCAGCCCTTTGACCATGATACACTTGTTCTTCGGAACCCGTTTGTTTCCGATGCATGATGATAGAGTTACGGTGGTGACCTAGTTGAAACCACCACGTGATGCGTGCTTTGCTCATGATCTTGCTATGTGCAAGATGTCATGCAAATGGTTAGTAGTGATGCTTAGTGATGCATGTGTGACATGAACCTTCGTGGTTGAAATCTTTGCATAAAACCCCGTCGGGTGCCATTCATGCCCGAGGGAGATGATGAGTCGGGTAACCACTTGATGACGAAGTGGTGTACCGAGACAAGCGTGTGTTTTTCAAATGGATTGGTTTAAGTTGCGACCGTTATTCCAACCATACATGTGCAACCACTCTACCCCTTATGGGACGGGGCGTTATTGATTACTTAGGCCGATACTAGCATTGTGCCCGCATTACTAGTGACGGGAAGACTCGAGGTCTTTCTCGGGAGGGGGTCGTGCTTGGATAGACGACCATGACTGCTTTCACAGGGCACCGGACACACCGTTGGTCCCTTCGGGTACGCGTGACATTGAAATTAGGGCAAGTCCCGTGATCTATTGTTTGTACCCGAGGGCCGTGTACCAACGAGTGGACTCTATGTTAGTGTCGTCTAAGGAAAGATAATGACCGGGTGCTTCCCCCGAGTACTTGAGGTACTGCGGGATCGTGGGTGACATGAAAGCTTCCCGGATCTTGTGGGTAAAGTGTACAACCTCTGCAGAGTGTAAAACTATTCGAATAGCCGTGTCCACGGTCAAGGACAGTTGGGTAACCGCTCTTGGGCTACGTCCAATGTTTGCGAAACCATGTGTGTGTGTGAGAGTCAAGGTGGTGACTTGACTCGATGAGTTGAATCATATTCATGTTGATATCGGTAACCTGTTTTCAAGGTTACATGAACACGTTGATGCATACACTTGATGGTAGAATATTTATTCTAGCCCTTTGCTAGATTGCTCATTATTGTTCAGTTTGCATTGTTGTTTTGAACCACATCATGGGTTGCTTGCGAGTACATTCAAAGTACTCATTGGCTTGCCACTGGTTATTTAATTGGCCAGGCATGGAGGAACAGGAATATGATGAAGAGTTCTTTGGAGACGAACATGCGAACTAGGACGCTATCCCAGTCAGAATGCCTGTAGGGTTAAGGCAAATGGCATGGGTTCTACCTATCATCGAAGACTTCCGCTATTTAAGTTATTTGCTATTCAGCCATGAGGCTTTATCTATGTAAGACCTGGCCATAATGGCCTTAATTTGTGTAAGACGATATGTATGGATGTAAGACTCTTGTTATTCAGCTTCTGTGTGTTCAGTGAGCATTGATCTCTAGGATCACTGTACACGTGCATTCGGTGGTCTCGACTCTTAAGTCGGGGTCCCCACAGAATATGATACATGTTCCTGTTTGTAGAACATACTATATATGATCAGACCATGTTCTTACATCAGACTACTATTCTTGCGTATCTCGCATCAGTCACATATGATGAGACACCTTTAAGTGGCCATTGTGATATTGGTTGCACCTTGCATATGATTTCTAGCATGCACTGCTTGTAATTTGTTGAAACGCCAGGCAATTTTAACTTGGTAGACTGATATTGGTTGCATTTTTCATATGGCTGCATGCATCGATTGATGCAAAGGCCGGAGGTCAACCTCCTTTTCTAAAAAAAGGTTTAGCTTGCAGTGCTTCTAATTTCTTAAAATGCCTTCTACTTAGTTACCACATCATAGGTCTGAATATGTCACGTCGTCCTGTTTTTCGTACATATTCCATCCTCGTATCATGTGTTTTCCTTTCAACCACGTAGTGTTTGTCAGTATCATGCTTGAATGAGTTCTGAATAGCGACTATTTTTCCTTTTTCATTGGTTTGACTTCTCAATGCAAAATCAATACAGCGGAATTAAATTAGTAAGGCAGTGGATGATGGTGGTCCGTCGGAGCAACTCAAACCGAGGGTCTCTACAGATTCTTCTCCGCCATCCTCCCACCAGGATTCAGAAGACAACACAAGGCTGGACAGTCAACGTAGTTGTGTAGATGATGAGCACTTCTCCCCTACTCCACCATCACAGGTGCTTGCTCTAACTTCGCACTATTATATATGGTTGTGTTCCGTATGATGACTATTTTGTATTTCTCATAATTTTGTTGAATTGCATCTGCATAACTTACAACTTATACCTGTCAATATGACACGTCTTCCTGTTTCTAGAACATAATAAATCTTTCTATCACACCATGTTCTTACATCAAAGTACTATTGTGTATCCTACCACAATCACTTACCCATAAGACACATTTAACTTGGGAGTGTTGTATAGGTTGCATCTTGCATTGTCTTCTAGCCTCTACTGCTTCTAATTTGTTGAAATGGCACTTATGACGAGACATTGTTTATCTGGTAGACTGATATTGGTTGCATGTTCATATGGTGCCTAGCCTTCATTTCTTCTAATTTTGTTCAAATGCCTTTGGTTACTGTTTTTCATACATATTCCATCCTCCTATCATAGGTGTGAACATGCAATGCTGTCCTTTTCGTATATATTCCATCCTCCTATCATGCGCTTGCCTTGCATCAAAGAAGTGTTCGTCTATATCATGCATCAATGAGTTACGCGGAGCTAATTTTATTTCCTTTCTTGTGGTTTTGACTTCACAAGGCAATATGAAAAAAGAGGAAGGAAAAGAGCAAGTTATGGGATGTTGGTGGTCCTCCAGAGCGACGCCAACAGAGGCTCTCTAGATTTTCCACTGCTACTGCTACTGTAGTTGAAGTCCCAAGTCTATTTGATGAGTTCATCTCCCCTACTCCACCATCTCAGGTGCTTGCTCTAAGTGATAGTCTGATAATTGGTTTCATGTTGCATATGGTGTCTAGCTTGTATTTCTTCTAATTTAATTAAATTGCACCAACTGAGTTTATACGTTATACATGTGCATATGACAGGCCTTTCTATTGTATAAGTTGCATCTTGCATTGTTTTCTAGCTTCTACTGCCTCTAATTTGTTGAAATGTCACTTATGACGAGACACTATTTACATGGTAGAGTGATACTGGTTGCATGTTCATATGGTGCCTAGCCTTCATTTCTTCTATTTTTGTTCAAATGCCTTTTGTTACTGTTTTTCATACATATTCCATCCTCCTATCATAGATGTGAACATGCAGTGATGTCCTTTTCATATATATTCCATCCTCCTATCATGCACTTGCCTTGCATCAAAGAAGTGTTCGTCTGTATCATGCATCAACGAGTTATGCAGAGCTAATTTTATTTCCTTTCTTGTGGTTTTGACTTCAGAAGGCAATATCAAAAAAGAGGAAGGAAAAGAGTAAGTTAGGGGATGTTGGTGGTCCTCTAGAGCAACGCAAACGGAGGCTCTCTAGATTTGCCCCTGCTACTACTACTATAGTTGAACTCCCAAGTCCATATGATGAGTTCATCTCCCCTACTCCACCATCTCAGGTGCTTCCTCTAAGTGGCATTCTGATAACTGGTTTCATGTTGCATTTTGTGTCTAGCTTGTATTTCTTCTAATTTTATTAAATTGCACCTCCTGAGTTTATATGTTATACATGTGCAGACCGCTCTGAGCCGCCCGCTAGATCGAGGCCTCACAATTGCCTCGCCTCACCTGTCCGACTCGGCCAGGGAAGTCGAGAGATCGCAGGTACAGACCGCCTTGCTCCTGAAGATTGAGAACCTCGCCTCCGACTATGGCACGTCCGTGGCTCCTGCCGCGCCAACACTGTCCAACCCGCCATCGCCTCCACCGATGCTCTGGATCCGCCCCCACGGCCTCACCGGTGTGCCAGACTGCCAGGCCACCCCAGTTTCGCGCCCTCCTCCGCTTTTTCTTCACTGAGCGATGTGAGCCGCCCGACCTCCGTCTGCGCCGCGCCTGGCCGTGCTGTCACACTGTCGCAGGGCCGCCTTCCTACCGCATCGTCGACCTGCCTCTACCACTTGTCTTCACAGCGCCGGTGCACCTCCAAACCTCGAGCTACCTCAGCCGTGTTTTCACCTTCAGTCCAGCTGCTTGCGGTCTTGCCTTGGTTGCAGCAAGCCGCCCTGCCTCATGCATTGAGGAGGACAAGGCACGTCACAGCCAGCGGAAGTTTGTCAAGGTTCAGCACGTATGGACTAAGGAAAATGCATAAGTAGTACTAGTGTTCATTGGTTCACATGCACGGCGTAACTTGATGCATGCACGGGAGAGAGGAGACGCACGACTACTGCGGGACCTTTGTATATTCCAGTTAAACTATGGACCACGCAAAGGTCATTAGTCATCTAAAAATATTAGGACAATTGTTCACTACATCAACACGATGTCGCCTTCAAGTTTCCTGTGATGTGCCTCTGCCTCCTGCTGTTCAAACCGCCGTCTTGGTGTGTTGGTCTCACATGAAGATCAATCGGCATCGCCGTCACAGGCGTACGAAATATCTTCATGATCCCGTGCTATTTTTCCTCATAAAGAAGATGGCGTGGTGAAGGAAAATTAGTCCTTTGTTCGCTCGTCGTCAAGGCGCCTCTATTTTTGCTTCTGCTTGCGATCGGCGATGCGGTTGTGTCATTTGACCGGTCTACACGAACGTCTTTTAAAACATCAATGTAATTATTCGTCGCGAGAGCGATGACCATGCTATGATAAATATATGTGCAAATCGCCGCTTTAAGGTCTAATTTACATCAACATGGCACGACTCCCGCATCCGCGCCGCTTTACAACGCCACAGACGATTCACCTACCGCCCTCGCGGCCGGTTCACGCGTCCGCACCGGCTTACAACGAGGAGGACAACTAGCTCGTCGGTGCCGGTCGACCCATCTATTGTTTGAGCAAATCAGGTGTTATCCCTCCTATATATTTTATCAGGATATTTTAATTCCTCTGAGCACCATTACACTGCCCTATTGGTATTTTCATATACAGGTAAAATCATTGTTATACTGCGGATATAAACACGCACCGGAAATATTCTACAACGGCGTTTTCCTTTGTGGTACATTACCTGATGAACGGACGGCCCGTTCACGCGTCCACATCGGTTCACAACGCGGAGGACAACTTGCTCATCTGCGCCGGTTTACAACTGCGGCCGGTTCATGTGTCTGTGCTGCCTCTGATGCTGCGGTTGTTTTACTGTCCGCCCTGCGGTCCGGTCTATTCAACATATCGGGTTGGCTAAGAAGACACCGATGAGGATCATAAGGTCCAAATACATCAGGTGATATCCATCTAAATCTATTTTCATGGTATATATTGTTTTCATCAAGAAAACAATTACTTTGATCCGCATATTTTGATATGCAGGACAGTTATTTATTAAAGGGACCAAAGAGAGTTTGTTGCACAACATAACTCAAACATAGGTACCCGGCGAGCACAGCTCAGAAATATGTCACATGGGGGCTTCTGCATACAAGGGACTTCCTATGGCATATTAAAACGGCACCCCTGATAAAATCAAGGAATCAGCCGTGTCTTTCACAAAAGAGTATCACATGGGGGCTTCAAAAGAAGCCTTCCATGGCCTCTTAAACCGGTGCCCCTGATAGAATCAAGGAATTAGCCGTGTTCTTTACACAAAGGAGTATCACATGGGAGTTTCCAAAGAAGCTTTCCATGGCCTCCTAAACCGGCGCCCTTGACAAATCAAGGAATCAGCCATCTCATCTATACGAACAAGAATCACATGGGGGCTTCCACGGGCAAGGAAGTTTTCCCATGGCCTCTTGAACTGGCGGCGGTATGAAGCCCATCATAAGAGGACTGCTCAGGTTGCTTTGGCAATTTGCACATGATGATGAGGGGTAAAAGAGAGTGTTGGTGCCTAACCCAGCTCAAACATATGCTCCGATGAGCAAATGGCTTACACACTACCGGGGGGCTCGCAGAGAGTTGAATACCCTTGTAGTGAACATGGCTTGGAAGCCCGGTGCATGCACCTAAAACCCCGGATTAACCTGCCTGCATCAAGTAAATCACGCCGTCCAGGTAAACCTGGTATGACCCGTCGAACCTGCCACAAGTCAATCCTTCGGGACCCTGAACTTGGCCACGTTAAATTGATGATCATCGAGTTGATTACCTAAAGACAAAATCTTTACGAGATTTTGAAACATTGGGTAGCTTGTCAACGATGATTTGGTAATGGATTGCGGAGCATCTTGACAGGCTTTGCTAAAATGGTTAATGACAGTAGCCTGGCAGCTCATAAAAAGCCTCGAATTTGGAGCCTGGCAGCTCGTAAAAAGCCTCGACTACATGGTCTTATTTGCCCAAAAAACCTTATTTTCATTTTTTATGATTTCACAAATCTTTGTCTTCAAGTTCATTGGTTTTTTAACCAAGTCCATTGATGCGAGACTGGACAACTACAAGGTTGACCATACGTCTACAGAGTTAAAAGTCTGGGTCATGAACGCCAGCGAGAGTTAAACCGGCGTTCATCGTAACCCGGATCGGCCATCATGCTAAGCCGACACGAGAGCCAAGGGCTTCATCGGCACCCGCGCCTTAAAATTATTCCTACCGGGTTTAGTTCTACAAGCACACTTAATCACAGGTATGATGTATGTTTGTTTCATATGCAGTTCAACTTATTTATTTTGAACATGTATCAGGGCAGTATAATCCGTCCGGTGGTAAACCGCAAGGACATCTTTTAGCATTGTTCATGCAGACACAGATAATGACCGGTGTTTATTAAACCGGCCTAACTTTTGACTATAAGTCGCTAGTATGAGATAAGATAATGACCGGTGTTTATTAAACCGGCCTGGCATTCGACTATAAGTCGCTAGTATGAGATAAAATAATGACCGGTGTTTATTAACCCGGCCTGGTTGTGATCAAATATCACTGGAACCGGTTTTCAAACCGGGTTATATTGTTCAAATCTTTAATAGCCAACATGGCTGGATTTTTATTATGGTTATCAATATTATGATTGAGGTTTTCAAAGTCGCTTCAGCGCAATGGATAATATTTTATCAATGGGTATGATTTATTCTACAACTGAAGGAATAGTCCCGAGTTGCTGCAGGCTTACAACCCGGCACTTGGGGGCTACATTATTCAAATTGTGATTATAGTAAATACACAAGTACCATGTCACTGCCAGCATGCACCATGGCACTTGGGGGCTAATGCAAGGTCATTTTTTGCTCACCTTTATTGAAGCCCCGACTCATCACATTGTAATGAGCCGGCCCTTGGGGGATACCAATTGCTCCTGTCAACAATTCAAGGTACACAAGTATTAATCCATTATATTGAAGTATCCACTGCTCAATTGGTAAAGCACAAAGCTCTTAACCTTGTGGACGTGGGTTCAAGCCCCATGATGGGAGTTATATTATATAATGTTGTTTTCAATGAAGAATATACAAAGTCCCTGCTCATTATTTCATAATGACCCGGCCCTTGGGGGCTACATTGGTTGAAGTTTTTGAGTATCAGGCAATTACAAGTCCCACGTTGCTGCAAGCATGACAACCCGGCACTTGGGGGCTACATAATATGGAGTATTCAGTTTTTACTAGTGACTGGCATGAACAATCTGGATTTCTTCAAGGAAGATTAATTGTGTGACCCAGTGTTGGCGACAATCATAACCCGGCGGCCGTAAACAGTCATGACCCGGGATCATCAATTTTTATAACCCGACAATAGCGGTAATCATAAACCGGCATCCTCAAGCCGGCTGGATATCAGTTGAATATTTCAAAGACCAATATTTTTGTCAAGTCAGATCGTTGAAGGCCGATTCAAATGGATTCCTTATTTACAAAATATCTTCTGCAAGCAAATTGATTATAAAGCTATTCTACTGACCTGAAGTTTTCAGAAGTGCCTGGATTTTTGCTTTGATAATGTTTGAACGTATCTGCTAAGGAGATTTGTTATGAGATCATGGATACATATCAAGGAGGAAATGACAAGGATATAAGGATGATCAAGTGCCGGTTTACAGGAAATTCATAACCCGGAGCACAACCTATCAGATTTGTTCTTGTGTTGCAGCATAAGTTTACCATGGACAAATCCAAGCTAAACTGGGGGCTAATGTCGGAGATATACCCCGCGGCATAACCCGGCCGAACTTGACGTTTTACTTTACGGTTTACACTTGGTGATTCACTGGCGAACGGCCCTGATCAAACGATTTACATGCAACCTGCCTGGTTAGTATGACTCACTGGTAACCCGGCGCAGGGCGGACGGATGACAAGGCCCAAGGCCCAGAAGGCCGGCTCATGTTATGGTGGGCCGGTTTATGAAGAAAGCACAAGGAATATTCTCCTACAAAGGAAGCAAGACTAGGACTCCTTGTAATAGAGTAATCCTAATCCAACTAGGACTAGTCATGTAACCCGCCCCTTCAACATATATAAGGAGGGGAAGGGCTCCCCAAGGAGGGAGAAGTTCTCACAAGTTAGAGGCGCTATATTCTTTAGGGCTAGACACAACTAAAGGAGGGCCAGTTTACCGGCGACACGATGAGGATCATAATGAGACCTAGCCTCAAATAGCATGTAGGGCTATTACCGGATGATGTTTCCCGGGGCCCGAAGCTGTCTAAATCCTTGTCTTGCGTTGCGTCTCTCGATTCCGCTCAACCCCTCTGAAGCTACCACATAGATGCGTTGGCCTCGCGACTAAGTCCTCACACTAGGACATCTTCCGTGACCATTCCACGACAGTAGGGAATGGTGTTACTCGCGGGGTACAACAGAAAATGATCTTCCCTCAAGATTCTGCTGGTACTTATAGTGCAGTAGAATGTCCAAGTCCATTAGCTAAATCTACAAACATAATATCCCCTGCTCGACCAGCTGCAGCACCTCCTTCAACTGTACCGACATCTCAACGAGTTACTAGTTCGTTTTCTCCGCAAGTGGCATGTTCCCACGCTGCCTTCTCACGTAACACTACTTCCGAAGCACTGCTGACAGTACATGACTTGGCAAGATCATATGAACCTCATGAGCATCAACACCAAGATGGTACCTGGCCGAGTCAAGTTGCAGTTGCATGATCCTTTATATGTACTCTCACAGTATGATGTGCACTAACACTTTCCATCTTCGTTGTTGAACTAGCACCACGACGCAAGAGGAAACAAACATCAGGGATAATGCTTGACAGATTAACAAAATCTAAAGTAGGAAGAATGGAGATCCATTTCGAGGAAGGTTTAAAAAGGCCCCATGATGTTACAGAGTTATCCAAGTTAGTATCAGAGATAGCCGTTGCCATTAGGTGTCATGCACGTATCCTCCCAACGTGGATCTAGTACAGGAATGCGAAAGACGATACCCTGTTTAACACCTTCCTTGACCATTTATCTGTACGTAATGTTATTCTTCGCAATTTGTAATATTGTCTTTCTCTGTATCATACTTTCTAGCTTCCTCCTAATGAGACTCCCATTCTTTTTTCAACAGATGATGTTCAAATTGGATCCGAAAGATGATGTAACTAAACAAGCATGCACTCATGTTTTTAAGTCTTCTCTGCGACAGTATCGGTATCACACAAGAAAACTCACTTGGAAGGAAAGACTAACAATGAAATCGCCCAAACATCTCGAGTGGAATATATTACGGATGAAGACCGGATGTAACACCCCAAGTGTAATACTTCCATATGGCAATATAAACACTTACCATTTGATCCTTGTCTTTTCCTTGGGGGTTCTTTTCAATTATGCCTTGTCATTGTTGTGCATGTTTTTCTTTCTTTAAGCATTCATGCATTGCTTCATCATCATCATTGCATCATGGTCATCATAGAGCATTCCATTTTTTCATTGTGCATTGCTCTTCCTTTGTGTCAAATGAGTTCTTCTTGACCTTGTTGTGGTGGTGGATGCAAGACATGCTCATTCCTTGAACACTTCCATCTTGCACCACTTCCCCTCATTTCTTTTCCCTTTCTTTAATTTTTGCAAGTGGATTTAACCTCTTCTTTTAAATGTTCATCTCCTCACAACTTCTTTGGTACCTTGTCCTAAGGCACTGTGCAAAACCTCACCTTATTTTGAAATGTTTTGGTCATGTTCATAAACGACAGAAGTTTCATCCATATTCAAACTTGTTTTATTTTTCTACCTCTAAAAATGCCCAACTCATTTCTATAAAATAGGGCATAATTCCATGAGCTAGGGAATATTTTTATTTCCACCTAATTCCTTTTCTTTTGACCTAGGCCTTTCCCTTTTGTTTTCTGCCTGAAGAATATGGAAAAAGAAAAGCAGCAGCTGCCAGCAGTACAGCCCAGGGCAGCCAGACCCACCTGGGTCTCAGCGAACCAGGCTAGCCCAGCTAACCAGCCCACGCAGCAGCCCAGCTAGCCGGCCGCGATGTCCCTCTCCCCTTTTCTCACCCGCACACCCCCGCGCCCCCCTCTGCGTCACCTCCACGTGGACGAGACGGGCCCGCATGTCAGCGACTGCGAGTGCACCCGCACCCACCTTTCTTCCTTCTCCCGTTCACGCCATGGGGACCGCGAGCCGAGCACGCCGTCGTGCATCGTCGTCGTTCTAGCCCCTTTAAACCCCTCTCTCCTTGCCCTCTAGACGCCTAGGGTTCCCCTCTTCCTCCTCCCGCCGCCAGGTGAGCTAAGAGCCACCAGATCTGTTGCTCCACCACCATCCCGAGCGCATCTGAGCGCACGGGCATGTCACCAGCGTTCCTCCTCTGCCTCGCCAATGGTGTCCTTCTTCTTCCTCGATGTCTACTACGCCCACGACGTCCACTACACGGAGCCGAATGCCTCGCCTGCGACGTCTTCTTCCTCATCTTCGACTCCGACCGCCACGGGTGTTCGATCGACCTCGCCGTCGACTCCGTCCTCTTCCCGTGCCTTTTCCCTTTCTCTTGCACAATCTAGCTACTAGTTCGCCGAGCGCCCGAGCGCGTCGCCGTCGGACCTCGTCGTCGACGAGTGCCCCGACCCCCTCAGCATTGTGGCTTGCGTCCATCGTCTTTGCCTCGCTGCGTAGGTCGTGCTAGATGCCTCCACCGCTCCGTTAGGGCCTGTTTATGGCTCGCCGCAGTTTGTCGCCGCTACTTCTGCTCGAGCTCGCCGGCTTCCCTGTAGTGCGTGTTAGGTGCAGCCATCGCTTGTCGCGGGTGCAGGATTCCTTCACAGACTCATCGCATGCCTCCACCGCCTGATTTGGTTGCCGGAGCAGCTCCGCCGAGCTTCTCCGATGGCCCCTGTTTCTCCCTCTATTTCTGCTTCTTCAGATAAGTCAAACAGTGTCGATCCCCTTCTCTGCCAGTCGCCGCACCATAGCCCAGTGGCTTGAGCCTCTCACTTGTTACTCGCAGACCAAGGTTCGAATCCCCGCCAGGCCAGTTGATTCGGCCCCTTTTTGTTTTTCTGACCCACTGACAGCCTGACCCCACCTGGCAGCCTCTCAGCACACTCACACCCACTCCCGCACCCATGCTGCCACATCAGCCCCTCTAGACCCACTAGTCAGTGGCCGTGGTTAGTCCAGGATGAGTCTGATTAGCATTCTTTTCTTTTCTGTTTTTGAATTAAATTTCAGTTTTGCATTTCTTTTGCATATTGCATATCTTTTAATATATGCATCTTTTCGAAATACTTTATGTATGAAAACTCCTTAGTTTTTAGTGTAGATTATTTATATGCAGTTTGTTGCCATGTTTAAAACATTTAAATTGATGTTTAAATTTATTTGTGTTTAAAACATGTCCAAACTTGTTTAATTCATAACTAAATAACCATAACTCCAAATTTGACAAACTTTATATGTATTTGGGGTGGAAAAATCTGTAGATTAAGATGGTGCTGTTACTTTACATGTTTCATAATTCAAAATCATGTTTGCTACAAATCTGTCCAATAATTGTTTTTTATGTTCTTGGGAGTTCCCGAAATTGTTGTTTGTTCTTTCCGGTCCATTAAAAATGCTTGCATGATGTTGTTGTTGCTAGTTGCACCCCTTCCCTGGTTAAACAACTTTTAAAAACTTGTTGGGTGCTTGGATAATTCCACTACATAACCACTTGTGACTATGCTTGTTCTTGCTTTTATGTACATGATGTGTCCCCTCCATGTTGTGTTCTTGCATATTGTCTTGTCACATGTGCACTCATCATGTCCCTTGGAGATGCATCACATCCTGCCCATGTTCATATGCATCATATCTCGCATCATGTGTTTGAGCATTGCATGATGATTGATCGTTGTTCCGGTGTTTGTATTGTTGTGTTGGTTAGAGCCCGGTGATGATTCTGAGTTCGAGGTTCCTTTCGAGACTGAGTTTTAGGAGCAAGGTTATGATCCCTCCGTGGACTTAACAAGCAAGATGAACATTCCCAGATATCACCTCTATCTTTGCCTATGCTAGTTGTCTCGTTCTTTAGCTATGCCTCGATGCCTATTCATGTTTGTCAGCCTCTTATTGTTGCCCTGAAACACTCTAGCCGCCTTCCTAGCAAACTGTTGATTGGCTAAGTACGCTTTTGCTCAACCCCTCTTATAGCATGGTTAGTTGCAGGTGAAGTTCTTGAAGATTGCTCCACGTTTGAACTTGTTTATGGTATAACACAATATATATCAGTTTAAGATAATGCACCCATATATATTGGTGATGGGTGGAAGGCTAGGCCTTCTGCTTGGTGTTTTGTTCCACTCATGCCACCTTAGGACCCGATAAACCGGTGTTATGTTCCTTGATTTTGCGTTCCAAACACGGTTGGGGTTTATGGGCCCCCCTTGATAGTTCGCTCTCCTTAAAGATTTTCCAGCAAGGCCCAACATTGGTTTTACATTTGCCTAATAACTGAAACTTGCATAGGGCGTTGCAAAGGCGAGTTCTTAATCAACAACCTGAGCTAGTGCTCCTCTTGAGTGTTGGTCCAAACTGGGGGTTATGCGGGGCCACCATGAGGAAACTCGAGGATTGGTTTTACCTGTAGGATCACCCGTCCGATCGTGGCCTGAGACGAGATACGCGCGGCTACTATCAGGGTGTCAGCACGCCGGGAGGTCTTGCTGGATTAGTTTTACCTTTGTCGAAATATCTTGAGCACGGGATTCCGAGAATACTCGGGTCTTCCCACCTTGGAGTTGCGACTCCGCAGATCGTGAGCTTGTGATGGGCTAAGTTGGGACACCCCTACATGGTTTTGAACTTTCGACAACCGTGCCCGCGGTTATGTGGCAGATGGGAATTTGTTAATATCTGGTTGTAGATAACTTGACACCATATCCTTAAGAATACACTACCTGTGTGAGTAACCGTGATGGTCTCTTTCCGAAGGGCTTCGGGAAGTGAACACGGTGGGGTTATGCATGAACGTGAGTAGCTAGGATCACTTCTTGATCAACTTGGCGATCGTTGGCACATATTCTCATCTCGCTCTAAACTCGTAAGCTAGTTACTTAGTGCTTGTTGCAAACTCTTTAATACCCTTATTTTGTTAGTTTTGATACCCAGGAATGGGATTGCTGAGTCCTTGTGGCTCATAGATTACAACACACTAGGTGCAGGTACTGCTGAGAACAATGCAGGAGATGGATCTGAACTTCACAGGGAGTTCGATAAAGCGTGGCCATTACTATGTATCGTATCCCGACGATCAGTAGTGGTTCCTACTAGGAGTGATCCGGGCTTGTTTTGTGGTATCTTTTCTCGTTTGGATTTCTTCCATAGTCGGACCTTGTGTTATTTGGATGAATGTATGTTATTGTATTCATTGTGTGACATGACGAGTGTAAGCCAGCTATCTTTTACACTTTCACCCCTGAACTTTTACATGAGTTGTGCAAAGATACCATGCTTGCGATCATTCCAGAATGCGCTTACGTCTCTAAGTCGTGCCTCAACACGTGGGAGACATAGTCGCATCCTGGTCATTACAAGTTGGTATTCAGAGCCTTCTCCGACCTAGGAGCCCCCTGATTGATCGAACCACTGACGGTTGAGTCTAGGCCCACACAAAAATGTTTTGAGTCCTATAGATATATCAGAGAGTAGGATTTCTTTTTACTCCTCATAACCTTCATCGCTCTGGTGAGGACTCCTGACATTGTTTTACCTTCACTATTCTCAAAATTTCACCAATTTTTGTTAGGATCACACGGGTATTGTTTGGATTATTCCAATATCTTTGTGACGAGAACATTGTTCTCGATGCCTCCTGTAATTTAGGGGTTGTGGTTGTGTCCCGGGGAGTTGAGCTCCGAGGTGTTGTTGTCACAAATGTATCGTAGCGGTTATAGAATACTAGAGGCGGCCGACATCGAAAATTCTTCTATGCATGTCTGGTGGTGAGATAACCCCGACGTCACCCAGTACTGGGGAGATAGTTCGGGAGTATTGCCACGGCTAGTATAGCGGATTCGTTTTGAAGGTCCGAGGTAAACAGTTTCCGAAGATGACTGGTTATGTGTTGACGGATGGATACAGTTGGATGTAGGTTTAGAGTTGAGTGCACGGTGCTTCCCCTGTATCCCCAACACCAGATTGCATAACCGGAAAGCTTCGGGAATTAATAGGTGGGTTTCAAGTAGCTCATAGGTAATCTTCCAACGGGTGCATGGTATGAGGTTTGGGGTTCAACATCTAGTGAAGAGGTTTCATGGGCGATGTTCCAATTGGGAGTTGCATCTTAAAGGATCTTTGGCTATGCTGATCCGGGGATTGCAAGGCCCTTTGTAACACGTACCATGGGGCATTCAACATGAACATGTGGGACAAAACATCTATTATGTATTTGTTCCATCTATACCTTGTTGTTTTATTCTATCATTTTGTTCTTCCAATTGGCTTCTCGACAAGTTGTTGTACCATTAAGCTATGGAATTCATTCGTTCAATTTTGTTCGGATGTTCATTGTGAAGACTATATGTTGCAATATCTAGCCGTTGATTCAGTTTATCTATTATTTGATTCAATGACTAACAGTTGTCATCATCTTCAGGATGGCACCTAAAAAAGTTCCCAACCCGAACCAATAGGGTGAAGAAGAGCGTCCGCCTTTCCCTCCTCCTCCGTCTGAGGCATGGAGAGCGATTATGCAGGCAACCAATCAGAACACTCAGATGCTCATGCAAATGATGCAGAGTTTCCAAGCCAATCAAGTGAATCAAGGTAATCAAGGGAACCAAGGCCAAGGAAATCTGTTCAATCAACCTCACTTTGCGACTCTGAACCAATTCCTGGCAAATCAGCCCAAGTCCTTCAGTTACTGTGTGGACCCGCTAGATGCTGAAGATTGGATCACAGACATCAAAAAGCATTTTGAATGCAGTAACATCAGAACTGAAGATTATGTCAAGTTTTCCGCCTTCCAACTCAAAGACCGAGCTGCAGATTGGTGGCAACAGTACAAAGACTGCAGAGGTGGTCGCGATATCTCGTGGATTGATTTCTACCGCGATTTCCGTTCTCATCACATTCCAACCAGTGTCATTGAAGGTATACGTGAGAAATTCTACAATCTGAAGCAAGGCACCATGTATGTCTATCAATACAATGTCAAGTTCCAGAATCTTGCCCGTTATGCGAAGCAAGAATCCTTGATGCCAAGAGGAAAATCTACCAGTTCCGAGGTGGTCTGAAAGATGAACTCCAACTTTCTCTCACTTTGTTCGAGCCAGATGAATTTGACCAATTGTACAACATGGCTCTCAAGCAAGAGGCAGCTCAGCTCAAGTGTGAAGCTTCCAAAAAGAGGATAAGAGATGTTGTTCACTCCTCCTCTTCCTCTCAAGTGGTTGCCAAGCAGCAGAAGTTCTGGCTACCACCTCCTCCAGTGCTCCATCCTCCAAGCAACAACAAGCACTCAGGTGGTCGTGGATTCTCCCACCCAGCCATCCCAAGCAACCAGTCCAAGTCTCAGTTCCAAGCTCCAAGACCAATTGCTCCTCCTTCCTGTCCAGTTTCAGAGGTCACTTGTTACAAATGTGGTCTGAAGGGTAACTATTCCAACAAGTGTCCCAACCAAAGGCGCCTTCCGCCTCCCCCACCTGTCAGCAATGCTATTGTCAAGCACAATCCCAAGTAAGCAAGAGTGAATCTGATGAATGCAGCTCAAGCAGAGGATTCTTCTGATGTGATAATTGGTAATCTTCCATTTAACTCTATTCCTGCAAAAGTCTTGTTTGATTCGGATGCATCATGTTCTTTCATGTCTCAACCTTTTGCATCGAAGCACAATCTTGACATCAAAAGTTTACCAAGGGAATTATCAATTGTTTCTCCGGGAAAACTAATGAATACTAGCGTGTTTGCTCAGGACATATATATTCATATGGGTGATTACAGTTTTCTGGTTTCCCCGGTTGTTCTCGGTAACTCGGACATTGATCTTATTCTTGGGATGGATTGGCTCTCGAAGCATGATGCTCTTATTGATTGTGCAAACAAGGAGGTCAAGCTAACTCATCCTTCCGAAGACGTGATTATCTTCGCAGCTCGAGATAACACAATCGGGCTATTCTCTCTTAATGACAAGGGCGAGATTAATGCCATTTCCAAGATTCTGGTGGTTTGTGAATATGAGTATGTATTCCCTGAAGAGCTTCCAGGCATGCCTCCCAACCGTCCAGTTGAATTTGTCATTGAACTTGAACCTGGTAGCGAGCCAGCCTGTCGGCGTTCGTACAAGCTTTCTCCTAAAGAGTTGAAGGAACTGAAGAAACAACTCGATGAGCAAGAACGAATGGGTCTAATCATACCAAGTACTTCTCCTTGGGGTTGTGTTGTTCTTTTTGTCAACAAGAAGGATGAAACGTAATGCCTTTGCATTGATTATCGGCCATTGAACAAGAAGACAATAAAGAATAAGTACCCGCTCCCCAATATCAATGAATTGTTCGAGCAGCTCAAAGGAGCCAAGGTTTTCTCGAAGCTTGATCTCCGGATGGGTTACCATCAGATTCATATCCGTGAAGAGGATATTCCCAAGACTGCATTCAGAATGAGTTATGGCTCATATGAATACACGGTCATGTCTTTCGGGCTTGCAAATGCTCCACCCACTTTCTCTCGGATGATGCACTTCATATTCAACCCCTACAACAATCAATTCGTTCTCGTCTACCTCGATGATATCTTGGTATTCTCCAAGAATAAAGAAGACCATGCCAAGCACCTCCGTTTGGTCCTTGACAGGCTCCGTGAGCACCGTTTCTATGCGAAGTTCTCCAGATGTGAATGGTAGATTGATAAAGTCCTCTATCTTGGCCATATTATCTTTGTCGAGGGCATTTCTGAACCCCGAGAAGATTGAAGCTATTGTCAACTGGGAACCTCCTCATAATGTAAAACAACTCCGAAGTTTCCTCGGTCTCGCAAGCTATTGCAGACGGTACGTTGAGAACTTCTCCAAGATTGCCAAGCCTCTTTCCAACCTGTTGCAGAAGAATGTCAAGTACTCGTGGACTCCTGATTGTGATGTGGCATTCAAGGCACTCGAAGAGAAGCTCATTTCTGCTCCGGTTCTTACTCTTCCGGATGAGTCCAAGCCTTATGAAGTCTTTTGTGATGCTTCATTGTAAGGTCTCGGTGGTGTGCTCATGCAAGACAAGAAGATCGTTGCATACACTTCGCGTCAGCTTAAACCAAATTAGAAGAATTACCCCACACACGATCTTGAGCTAGCAGTAGTTGTTCATGCCTTGATCACATGGAGACATCTTCTGTTGGGCAGAAAAGTGGACATCTTCACCGATCACAAGAGCCTGAAGTACATCTTCACCCAGCCAAACCTTAACCTTCGCTAGACTCGTTGGGTTGAAATGATTCAAGAGTACGATCCAAGCATTGAGTATACTCCTGGCATGGCCAATGTCATTGCAGATGACTTGAGCAGAAAGGCTTACTGCAACAGTCTCCTTCTCAAACCGTTTCAACATGAACTTTGTGAATCATTCAGGAAGCTCAACCTCCAAGTTGTTCCACGAGGATTTCTTGCCAACCTTCAAGTCGCTCCTAACTTGGAAGATCAGATCCGTGAGGCCCAACTCAGTGATGCTATGATGCAGAAAGTGAAACATGGTATTGCTAAGGGTACTCCCAAGTACAAGTGCTATCGCATTAATGACAGAGACACTTTGTTTTTTGAGGACGGAATTGTGGTTCCGAAAGGTGATCTTAGAAAGCTCATAATGAACGAAGCACATGACTCACTCCTCTCGATACATCCAGGAAGCTCCAAGATGTACCATGACCTCAAGCAATCCTATTGGTGGACTCGCATGAAAAGAGAGATTGCTCAATTCGTGAACGAGTGTGATGTCTGCAAAAGATTGAAGGTTGAGCATCAACGTCCAGCCTACCTATTCCGAGTGGAAATTCGATCACATTGAGATGGATTTCGTCACCGGTTTTCCCAAGTCCAAGTGAGGAAATGATGCTATCTTTGTGGTGATTGACAAGCTCACTAAAGTGGCTCATTTTCTTCCAGTCAAAGAATCCATCAACGCAGATCAACTGGAAGAGCTGTACACCTCCAGAATTGTCTCTTTGCATGGCATCGCTCAAGTAATCTCCTCAGATCATGGAAGCTTGTTCACTTCCAAGTTCTGGGATTCCTTTCAGTCAGCTCTGGGTACCAAGATTCGCTTCAGCACAGCTTTTCACCCTCAGACTAGTGGTCAAGTCGAGAGAGTGAACCAAATTCTTGAAGATATGCTCAGAGCTTGTGTAATCTCCTTCAGTATGAAATGGGAAGATTGCCTTCCATTTGCCGAATTCTCCTACAACAACATCTTCCAAGCAAGTGCAGGAAAAGCTCCGTTTGAAATTCACTATGGCAGAAAGTGTTGTACCCCTCTCAACTGGTCCGAGACTGGTGAACGTCAACTCATTGGAAATGATTTGATCTCAGAGGCCGAAGAAATGTGCAAAATCATACGTGAGAATCTCAAGGCCACGCAATCACGCCAAAAGAGTTACTATGATGGCAAGCATCATGACTTGGCTTTCGACATTGGAGATCATGTCTATCTTCGTGTTTCTCCCATGAAGGGCACTCAGAGGTTCGGTATCAAGGGCAAGCTTGCTCCAAGATACGTGGGCCCTATCAAGATTCTTGGCAAGAGAGGCGATCTAGCCTACCAACTCCAGCTTCCCTCCAACTTTGCAAATATGCACGATGTGTTTCATGTGTCTCAACTACGCAAGTGCTTCAAGGCGCCTGAACGCACCATTCCTTTCGAAGAGATTGATATTCAACAAGACTTGTCTTATCGTGAGCACCCCGTTGCTATTCCTGAAGAAACTGAGCGCAAGACCCGCAACAAGTCCATCAAATTCTGGAAAGTGAAGTGGTCACACCATACGGACCGAGAAGCTACATGGGAACGAGAAGATCATCTCCGTTCCGAGTATCCCGCTTTCTTTCAGTCCTAGATTTCGGGACGAGATCTTTTTGTAGTGGAGGAGAGTTTGCAACACCCCAAGTGTAATACTTCCATATGGCAATATAGACATTTACCATTTGATCCTTGTCTTTTCCTTGGGGGCTCTTTTCAATTATGCCTTGTCATTGTTGTGCATGTTTTTTTCTTTAAGCATTCATGCATTGCTTCATCATCATCATTGCATCATGGTCATCATAGAGCATTCCATCTTGTCATTGTGCATTGCTCTTCCTTTATGTCAAATGAGTTCTTCTTGATCTTGTTGTGGTGGTGGATGCAAGACATGCTCATTCCTTAAACACTTCCATCTTGCACCACTTCCCCTCCTTTCTTTTCCCTTTCTTTAATTTTTGCAAGTGACTTTAACCTCTTCTTTTAAATGTTCATCTCCTCACAACTTCTTTGGTACCTTGTCCTAAGCCAATGTGGAAAACCTCACCTTATTTTAAAATGTTTTGGTCAGGTTAAAAAATGACAAAAGTTTGATCCATCTTCAAACTTGTTTTATTTTTCTACCTCTAAAAATGCCCAACTCATTTTTATAAAATAGGGCATAATTCCAGGAGCTAGGGAATATTTTTATTTCCTCCTAATTCCTTTTCTTTTAACCTGGGCTTTTCATTTTTGTTTTCTACCTAAAGAAAATGGAAAAAGAAAAGAAGCAGCTGCCAGCAGTGCAACCCAGGTGCAGCTAGACCCATCTGGGCCTCAGCGAACTAGGCAGGCCCAGCTAACCAGCCCGCGCAGCAGCCCAGCTAGCCAGTCGCGACGTCCCTCTCCTCTTTTCTCACCCGCGCACCCGCGCGCTCCCCTCTGCGTCACCTCCACGTGGACAAGACGGGCCCGCATGTCAGCGACTGCGAGTGCACCCGCTCCCACCTTTCGTCCTACTCGCGTTCGCGCCATGGGGACTGCAAGCCGAGCACGCCGTCGTGCATAATCGTCGTTCTTTCTCCTTTAAACCCCTCTCTCCTTGCCCTCTATATGCCTAGGGTTCCCCTCTTCCTCCTCCCGCTTCCAGGTGAGCTAAGAGCCACCAGATACGTCGCCCCACCACCGTCCTGAGCGCACGGGCTCGTCGCCGCCGTGCTCCCCGTCCTCCTCTGCCTCGCCAACGGTGTCCTTCTTCTTCTTCGACGTCGACTACGTCCACAACGTCCACTACACATAGCCGAACGCCTCGCCTGCGACGTCTTCTTCCTCTTCTCTGACTCCGGCCGTCGCGGGTGTTCGATCGACCTCGCCGTCGAATCTGTCCGCCTCCCGGCCAGTCGAGAACACCACCGTGTTCGTGGTGAGCCTCTGCTCCTCCCCGTGCATTTTTCCCTTTCTCTTGCACACTCTAGCTATTAGTTCAGCAAGCGCCTGAACGCGTCGCCGTCGGACCTCGTCGCCGATGAGTGCCCCAACCCCCTCAGCACCGTGGCTTGCGTCCATCGTCTTTGCCTCACCGCATAGGTCGTGCTAGATGCTTCCGCCGCTCCGTTAGGGCTTGTTTAGGCCTCGCCGCAGTTCGCCGCCGTCGCTTCTGCTCGAGCTCGCCGGCATCGCTGTAGTGCGTGTTAGGTGCAGCCATCACATGTCGTGGGTGTGGGATTCCTTCACGGACTCATCGCATGCCTCCACCGCCCGATTTGGTCGCCGGAGCAGCTCTGACGAGCTTCTCCGACCGCCCCTGTTTCTCCCTCAATTTCTGCTTCGTCAGATAAGTCAAGCAGTGTCGATCCCCTTCTCTGTCAGTCGCCGCACCGTAGCCCAGTGGCTTGAGCCTCTCGCTTGTTACTCGCAGACCTGGGTTCGAATCCCCGCCAGGCCAGTTGATTCGGCCCCTTTTTGTTTTTCTGACCCGCTGACAGCCTGACCCCACCTGGCAGCCTCTCAGCGCACTCGCACCCACTCCCGCACCCATGCTGCCACATCATCCCCTCTGGACCCACTAGTCAGTGGCCGTGGCTAGTCCAGGCTGGTTCTGATTAGCATTCTTTTTCTTTTCTGTTTTTGAATTAAATTTCAGTTTTGCATTTCTTTTGCATATTGCATATCTTTTAATATATGCACCTGTTCTAAATACTTTATATTTGAAAACTGCTTAGTTTTTAGTGTAGATTATTTATATGCAGTTTGTTGCCATGTTTAAAAAATTTAAAATTCTTTCTAAATTTATTTGTGTTTAAAACATGTCCAAACTTGTTTAATTCATAACTAAATAACCATAACTCCAATTTGACAAACTTTTTATGTATTTGGGGTGGAAAAATGTGTAGATTAAGATGGTGCTGTTACTTTGCATGTTTAACATCTCAAAAACATGGTTGCTACAGATCTGTCCAATAATTGTTTTTTTATGTTCATGGGAGTTCCCGGAATTGTTGTTTGTTCTTTCCGGCCCATTTAAATTTGCTAGCATGATGTTGTTGTTGCTAGTTGCACCCCTTGCCTGGTTAAACAACTTTAAAAAACTTGTTGGGTGCTTGGATAATTCCACTACATAACCACTTGTGACTATGTGATGTGTCTCCGTCGTATCTACAATTTTTTATTGTTCCATGCCAATATTCTACAACTTTCATATACTTTTGGCAACTTTTTATACTATTTTTTGGGTCTAACATATTGATCCAGTGCCCAGTGCCAGTTCTTGTTTGTTGCATGTTTTTTGTTTCGCAGAATATCCATATCAAACGGAGTCCAAATAGAATAAAACGGACGGAGACTTTTTTTAGAATATATGTGAATTTTGGGAAGCGGAACCAGCATGAGACGATGCCTGAGTGGGCCACGAGGTAGGGGGCGCCCCCACCAGGGGCAGGCGCGCCCTGGGCCCTTGTGGCCACATCGTAAGGTGGTTGATGCCCTTCTTTCGCTGCAAGAAAGCTAATATCCGGATAAAAATCGTGTCAAATAATCAGCCCAATCGGAGTTACGGATCTCCGGGAATATAAGAAACGGTGAAGGGCTAGAATCTGGGAATACAGAAAGAGAGAGAGACAGAGAGACTGATCCAATCTCAGAGGGGCTCTTGCCGCTCGGCCGCCATGGAGGCCATGAACCAGAGGGGAAACCCTTCTCCCACATAGGGAGGAGCTCAAGGAGGAAGAAGAAGGAGGGGGCTCTCTCCCCCTCGCTTCTGATGGCACCGGAGTGCCACCGGGGCCATCATCGTGTGACGGCGATCTACACCAACACCTCCGTCTTCTTCACCAACATATCCATCACCTTCCCCCATCTATCTATAGCGGTCCACTCTCCCGCAACCCGCTGTACCCTCTACTTGAACATGGTGCTTTATGATTCATATTATTATCCAATGATGTGTTGCCATCCTATGATGTCTGAGTAGATTGTCGTTGTCCTATCGGTGATTGGTGAATTGCTATGATTGATTTAAATTGCTTGTGGTTATGTTGCTGTCCTTTGGTGCCCATCATATGAGCGCGCGCGGGGATCACACCATAGGGTTAGTTGTATGTTGATAGGACTACGTATTGGAGGGCAAGAGTGACAGAAGCTTCAACCTAGTGTAGAAATTGATGCATACGGGATTGAAGGGGGGCCAATATATCATAATGCTATGGTTGGGTTTTACATTAGTGAACGTTAGTAGTTGTAGATGCTTGCTAATAGTTCCAATCATATGTGCATAGAATTCCAAGTAAGGGATGACATGCTAGAAGTGGCCTCTCCCACATAAAACTTGCTATCGGTCTAGTAATGTAGTCAATTGCTTAGGGGCAATTTCGCAACTCCTACCACCACTTTTCCACACTCCCTATATTAAACTTTATTTCTTCTTTATCTTAACAGCCCCTAGTTTATATTTGTGTGCTCTTTATATTCTTGCAAACCTATCCCACAAAAACTACAAAGTACTTCTAGTTTCATACTTGTTCTAGGTAAAGTAAATGTCAAGTGTGCGTAGAGTTATATTGGTGGTCGATAGAACTTGAGGGAATATTTGTTCTGCCTTTAGATCCTACACTTATCGAAAGAGGCTACAACTGATCCCCTACACTTGTGGGCTATCACTATGCTTGTTCTTGCTTTCTTGTACATGATGTGTCCCCTCCATGTTGTGTTCTTGCATATTGTCTTGTCACATGTGCACTCATCATGTCCCTCGGAGTTTCATCACATCTTGCCCATGTTCATATGCATCATATCTTGCATCATGTGTTTGAGCATTGCATGATGATTGATCATTGTTCCGGTGTTTGTATAGTTGTGTTGGTTAGAGCCCGGTGACGATTCAGAGTTTGAGGTTCCTTTTGAGACTGAATTTGAGGAGCAAGGTTACGATCCCTCCATGGAATTAACAGGCAAGATGACCATTCCCCGATATCACCTCTATCTTTTCCTATGCTAGTTGTCTCGTTCTTTAGCTATGCCTCGATTCCTATTCCTGTTTGTCAGCCTCCTATTGATGCCATGAAACACTCTAACCACCTTCCTAGCAAACTGTTGATTGGCTAAGTACGCTTTTGCTCAGCCCCTCTTATAGCATGGTTAGTTGCAGGTGAAGTTCTTGAAGATTGCTCCATGTTTGAACTTGTTTTTGGGATAACTCAATATATATCTGTTTAATATAATGCACCCGTATATATAGGTAATGGGTGGAAGGCTATGCCTTCTGCTTGGTGTTTTGTTCCACTCATGCCACCTTAGGACCCGATAAACCGGTGTTATGTTCCTTGATTTTGCGTTCCTAACATGGTTGGGGTTTATGGTCCCCCTTGATAATTCGCTCTGCTTAAAGCTTTTCCAGCAAGGCCCAACATTGGTTTTACATTTGCCTAATAACTACAACTTGCATAGGGCATTGCAAACCCGAGTTCTTAATCAACAATTCGGGCTAGTGCTCCTCTTGAGTGTTGGTCCAAACTGGTGGTTATGCGGGGCCACCACAAGGAAACTCGATGATTGGTTTTACCTGTAGGATCACCCATCCGGTCGTGGCCTGAGACGAGATACGCGCGGCTACTATCAGGGTGTCGGCACGCTGGGAGGTTTTGCTGGATTAGTTTTACCTTTGTCGAACTATCTTGAGCACGGGATTCCGAGAATACGCGAGTCTTCCCACCTTGGATTTGCGACTCTGCAGATCGTGAGCTTGTGATGGGCTAAGTTGGGACACCCCTGCAGGGTTTAGAACTTTCGAAAGCCGTGCTCGCGGTTATGTGGCAGGTGGGAATTTGTTAATATCCGGTTGTACATAACTTGACACCATATCCTTAAGAAAAGACTACATGTGTGAGTAACCGTGATGGTCTCTTTCCGAAGGGCTTCGGGAAGTGAACACGGTGGGGTTATGTATGAACGTGAGTAGCTAGAATCACTTGATCAACTTGGCGATCGTTGGCACATATTCTCATCTCGCTCTAAACTCGTAAGCTTTTTGCTTAGTGCTTGCTGCAAACTCTTTAATACCCTTCCACACCTATGGTTTTGTTAGTTTTGATACCCGGGAATGGGATTGTTGGTTCCTTGTGGCTCACAAATTACAACACACACCAGGTGCAGGTACCGATGAGAGCAATGCAGAAGATGGATCTGAACTTCACAGGGAGTTCGATGAAGAGCGTGGCCGTTACTATGTATCGTATCCCGACGATCAGTAGTGGTTCCTACTAGGAGTGATCCGGGCTTGTGTTGTGGTATCTTTTCTCGTTTGGATTGCGTCCGTAGTCGGACCCTGTGTTATTTGGATGAATGTATGTTATTGTATTCATTGTGTGACGTGGTGAGTGTAAGCCAACTATGCTGAACTTTTACATGAGTTGTGCAAAGATACCACGCTTGCGATCATTCCAGAATGCGCTTATGTCTCTAAGTCATGCCTCGACACGTGGGAGACATAGTCGCATCCTGGGCATTACACCGGACAACCCTTGTTAAATACTGGTCCGATCCAAAGTATCTGGTAGGGTTTATGTATGTAATGAAATCACATATTAAACTCGTATTTATGTATGTGCCTTACAATCTATCTTCTTATAGGCTAACTGTTTGAAGAACAAGATTAACCATTCTAAAGTGAAATTCCAACAGACAATAGGATCTCATAGCTATATTGCACACTGCGAGGCTCATGTAAATAGCTGCTATTTCCTTATTTTTGTTGTGACATATTATCGTATCCATATTGACTTGTTCCAAATACAGAGGAAAGGCCATGCGGACCAAAAAGAACCTGAACTGAATGCAGTGAAAATATCCAAGGATTGTCACACCAGCAGGACGAAGGGCATGAGTGTCATACCCAAGATGCGATTCTATCCCAATCACGAGATAACTTTGTGATTGGGGCACAACCGCTAGATAAACAAGTGGTGGGTAGCGCGACATATAGCGATAGCATCGAGACAACTAGCATAGCAATGATAGTAATGAGATCCAAGGTGATGGTCATCTTTCCTGAAATCCCGCTAGGAAGAAGAACGAGTCCATGAAGAAGACGAAGCCACGTAGACAAACCAAGCGTAGATGAACCAGGCGTAGATGAAGGAATCCTAACGATCGCAATGAAATAGGAACTAGCGATAAGAAGCAAACAACATGGTAAACACACAAGCATAAACATGCCATGATGCTCAACCAAGTATGGTGCATGACAATATTAAATAGGCATGGCATGGAAAAGAACACAAACATTACTACAAGTTAAGTGGAGTTCCATATGCAACAAGTTGCATATTGATGAAACACCACATTCAATTATTTAGTTCGCTCTCTTTTATGAACCCAACAAGTTTAAATGTTCTAAACATGGCAAGAGGTGCAACACAATTAAACTACACTACCTAGGCAATTTAACTGGGGCCGGAAACAACAAACAACAATTCCGGAAAATCCCATATGCATATTACAAATTTGGTACTGTTCTACCCTCTGCACAATTTTAATGTTGTTAAACCAAAATATAAAGTCTACCAAGTTAATCTATGCATTTTTCTTCCCCATTTACATATAAAATTTATTAAATTTGGAGCTACGGTTATTTAGTTATGAATAAAACCATTTAACATGTTATTTATACAAACTAAATGCAAACAACATTTTAAACATGGGTGAAGGTTACAAATTATTAAATTACACAAAATTCTAAGAATTTTACATATGTAGTTTGTTTAATTTGGATGCATGCATATTTAGTTATTAACAATACAAAATAGTGACATTTCCTGAAATTATGCAATGTAGTGAAAAAAATGATAAAAACCACAGAGCAGAAAAAAACATGCTTGGGCTGGAAGCAACACGGTGCAGCGGCCCAGGACTGGAAACAGTGGGGAAATGAATGAGTGTGCGTGTATGACAGTTGGCCACTTTGTCGGTGTCACAGAAAACAACAAAATTGCAAAATGGGTAATGGGTAGTTCCTGGTTGGAATTGAACCCAAAACCAGATGGATGTGTACGTGGGAGATAAACCAGTGCGTTGATCATGAGATTGTGATACAAACAGCAAGCCAAACCTTTAGGGCTGAATATAAAATGCGAGCTTTAGCCAAGGTTGCACGGGGACCTGAGCGGCGACGGCAGCGAGCAAGCATGACACATGCGGCGGATGCAGAGCTACGGCGGGTGTGCGAAAAAGGTCCAGGGTGCAACACACGGGTTTGGAGAATGCTTCAGACAAGCATGGCATGGTCTCGAAGCTTAAGAGCCTTGCGACCAAGGTGGTTCCGCTCAGTGCTGGGCGCTGGGAGCAACGGAGGAGCTCGTGGGAGCTCGTGGGAGCTGCTCCGGGAACCAAATCACATGCTAGAGGGTGCGGAAATATGTTGAGGGTGCTGACCTACAAGCGGCGGCGGGTGCGGGTGTGGTGCATGGATGCGCCAGGCTGAGCCTCGCTTCAGCCATGGTTGCCGGCGAGCAAACGCGACGGCGGCGAGGGCAACTGAGCAGTGGCGGGCATGCGGGTTTGGAGGGGGAACTTGGCGTGCGCAAGCGGAGGGATGCGGGGCGCTCGAGATCGAGCGTTGCTTGGCTCAGGCCATGGCGATGGCGGCAAGCATGGAAGTGAGCACGGCGGCGCGAGCGACTGGGTGCATGCATGCGTCTGCGGCAGCGGAGAGGACGCACTAGACGAGAGCCAAAGCGCGGAGACGTGCGGCAACTCTACCGCATCCACACGGACGACAGAAACCTACAGGAACTGCTGGAGCATCGAGTTGACGGCGCAACCCCGACCGTGTCGACGTGTGCGGCGACCGAACTGGGTCATGAGAAGAGAGAGGGGGAGAAGGTATACCTAACTCACCCTAGGACACGATGACATCGACGGAGACGAGCTGGCAGCAACATGGTCGGGCTCTGAACTTGACGCGGCTCCTGACCGAGAAGAAGATGGAAGCAGAGGAGGAGCCAGGCGCGGGACTTGGCGTATCTCTCGACGAAGGAGTGGAGGAAGCAAACGACAGGGACCACGGGGAGGCCGATGGACTTGGAGGAGGCGGCTGGAGGTGACCGGAAGAGCGACGGCAACAGCGGCGTGCTCTTGGTCGCGCTCGAGTGCGGTCAGGCTAATGGGTAAGACGGAGGGGGATCCTCCTAGATGGCGGCGGAGATTGGGGAAACCTAGAGGGATGGGCGCGGACGGCAAGGCTTAAGTAGGTGGGGCGAGCGACACTGACCTCGACGTCTGTGAGCTCACGGTGCGACGGTGCGAGTGCTCTGTCTCTGAAGCGAGGGAGACGGAGCAGGTGGCCATGAGGAGGATGGGTCACTGGCAGGCGGGCCCGGTGAGAGAGAGAGGGAAAGAGGCTGGCGCTAGCGGGCTGTGGGGTTTCTTACTGGGCCAGCCTGGGTGACGAGGAGGCCCAGTAGGTGGCTGGTGCAGTAGGGCCGGCTGCTGCTGCTGCTGGTTTTCCTATTTTTTTCTTTTTCTTCAAACAGAAAAGGAACAAAAAAACCAGAGGGCTAGTAGAAGAAGTAGGATGAGATAAAACTATCTCGGAGGTCCCGAATTTATGCAGAATTTGAATAAATTGCTTTGGGCATTTTTAAGGACAGAAAAATAATTCAAGTTTGAATTAAATTCAAAGTTGAGGCATTTTTTAACCCAACCAAAGCAACTCCAAATCATACGAAGTTTGAAAGAGAGGGTGTAGGCATGGTTAAACAATATTAGGAATGGAATGAACATTTTTCTGTACAAGGAAAATGTCACTTGAATTAAATGTTGAATTTGAAAGGAGTGAGCTAGTGATGGAGTTTGCAAAGAAGATGGTTGGGCAAGATGTAAACATAGAAGATGAAGGAAGGAGATCACCACAAAGAGATAACAAATAAATGCAAAACATAAAAGAAAATGCAATGCAAACAAAATGATCATAATGCAAGGAACATGGACATGGCAAGACACAACAAAAGATCATGGAAACAAACAAGGAATGAAATATGCAAAATAATTAAGATAATGCAAAAAACAAAAGAATCTCACGACAACAACGATAATAAATGGGAGGGAACTGGAGCATTGGTCCCGGGCGTGACAATGTGCCCACCAGTTCAAGCCGCTATTGTAAGTCCTTACTCCTCATGCCTTTGAACTGCTTGTTACTGTGACATGTGCATTTAACTTCTTGGTTTGCAACCAATGTCAGTTCCTCTGTTCACTTTTATATACAGTTTTCTTAACGTATCATCTCACCTTACACGGTTTAAAAGAGAGGAAGGATATTCCTTTGGTCTTGATTAGTAATCTAGTTGTGATGTTCATTTGCCCACACAATGATACAATAGCATGTTTGTTTGATACTTGTTTGCCCGTGATATGAATGATGTCATACTATGTTCATCCTACTTTAAACATGTCTCCTTTATCCTTAGATATCAATGAATTTGAGGAAATAGACAATACAGTCGGCATGCTACATGGACATAGGTTCCGAAAGTGATTTTATCACTACAATACACGCTAATGTATTACATCAGCTCACCAAAATAAGTTATTTATAAACGTGAAACCTAGTTTATTTGTTTTTTTCTCATTAGTTACTTATCTGGTACACTAATCTACAAATTCAAACTTTCAGCAAGTTATGGAACAAATGATTGAACAGCTACAACCACCTGAAGGTGACGATGCTACCACGGGCACAATGTCACCTCTTTCTGCAGTGCGTCGGTATCTCTCCGCTAACAGTGCAAAAATCACCTTCCTGTGTAATTGTGGGTTGGTTGTCAAGGTAGCCTCGTCCAAATGGCCTAATGAACAAAATCTCCCGGCTAGACAAAGTGATATATCTATGCTCCAGACACAAGTCCAATCCCTAGTGGATGTTGTTTCTGAAACAAGAATAGTGGTTGACAAATGTCGTCAAGATATGAATGGTTTTGAAACCAGACTATCAGTCATTTGCTTCGTTGTTCAAGAGAAATGGTGGAAAAATGGGGAAGGTCATGCTGCTCCATCAGATTCTACAGCCTGAAACATTAGCTCTCAGGTCAAATGATATGTGTTTCTATACATCTGATCGTGCAAGGACTGTAAACTTTATGCCAATATGCCTTTTGTTGTATGTCTGTAATTTATTTTGTTGTGATACAACATTTATCGTGCTGCCAAAGACCGTAGGAATTATGACACAATTTTTGTATAGTGTAAGTTTATCTTAGTAATGTATTCAGCATCATCGATCTCCTTTCGGCCGAAATTCAAATTCCACAAAAAAAGAACAATTATGGGTCGTAATCGGCATGTAGCCAACTTAAAATATCTGGGCCTAAATCAGTATAAGCTTTCTTATTTTTGATAGGCCAGTGCCTGCAGTGGACCATTAACATGCCTAACATAATTTGGGCTAACAACAGGCCCTTAACATGTGTAAATATCTCACAGGCCTAATATGGCCCATAAATAAGAAGGGCGTTTAGTAGGCCGAAAGTCAGATTGGGCCGTAACTGGGCCAAATTATGCCCATGTTAAGAGGCCGAAAGTTGATTGGGCCAGATTAGGCCCATGCATCTCAACTCCTGCTGGCCCATTTTCAATTTGGATGGTTCACGGGCCGAAAGTCAGACGGGCCGCAAATTCGTCGACCTACTAGACAGGCCTTTAAAAGGCCGGAAGAGCAGTCGGGCTTCATTTGTATGAGCGATTATATGGGCCTTTAGTAGGCCTGATGTGACATTGGGCCTCATACGGCCCATGGGTTTCATCCGACGTTAACAGGCCAAAAAGCATAACAGGCTGGAAGCGGGACAAATCCGCAGTGGGCCGCTGACAGGCCAAATGCCAGACCTGGCCGAATATGGCCCAATTTCATCCCAGTCTTTTGTGGGCCGAATGTTTCAGCGGGCAATAAATGGGCCCGAATGTAATAGGACCTTTAACAGGCTGGAAACACACTGGGCCGTAATTTGGCCCAAGTACTTAGCGGACTGTTAATGGGCCAGAACAAACCATGGGCCGCAATGATGCAAAATCTAAAACGGTCCATGGAAGGGCCAATTTGACACTATTCCTATGGGCCTTAACTTCGAATGGGCCGTCTACAAGTAGGCCGTTAATGGGCCAGCCCAATAATTTTGGCTGGGCCGGCCTTTTTAAAACTGAATGGGCCAATTTTGGGTCGTGCCATGTTTCAAAGTATCATAGGCGCCTGCCGTCCTGTGATAGCCTGGCTTATTAGGGATGATAGACTACTCATATCAATAAGGAATTCTTTCTTTTCCGGAAGCCCATTCGGACAGAACTCCAAAGTTATGCGTGCTCATCTTGGAGTAGCTTCATGATGGGTGACCGACCGGGAAGTTGGTCCTGGGTGCGCACGAGTGAGGACAAAGTGCGCAGAAAAGACAAGTATTGATCTGTGGGGCCAATCTATATCCCGCCAGGAGTAACTACCACCGGTGGGTATGTCCGGGGCGTTACAAGTTGGTAACAGAGCCGACCCTCGCAGTTACACTGATGTTTACGGATAGGTGTGCGGTCATGTGATTCATGACGTTTATGACTTGTCGTGGCACACGACATGGCACACATACCAGCCTGGATGCATAGACGTATGTGCCAAGAGGGAACGTTCCTGTGGCCCGACGAGAACGTCGGTTCATCTAAGTGGGGGTGTATGTAATAGCCTGGCTTATTATGGATGATAGACTACTCATATCAATAAGGAATTCCTTCTTTCCCGGAAGCCCATTCGGATAGAACTCCAAAGTTAAGCGTGCTCAGCTTGGAGTAGTTTCAGGACGGGTGACCGACCGGGAAGTTGGTCCCGTATGTGCACGAGTGAGGACAAAGTGCACATAAAAGACTAGTATTGATCTATGGAGCTAGTGCAGATCCCTCCAGGAGTAACGACCATCGGCGAGTGTGTCCGGGGCGTTACATGTCCATTGGTCGGTTGACATCTGTCCGCATGAAGAGGTGACACGTGGTCCCTTCGTCCAATGAGAATTTTACATGTGGAAAATCCCCATTGGTCCTGGCTGTTAACGGGTTATCGGATCCAAAACGTGACCCAATAGGGTTAACGGCGTGCCATTACAGTGGATGTCACGTGTCGGTTACCCTTGACGATAATTTTGGTATTGTCATGGAACACTTCTACGATAGCACATGTATGACTATCTTGATTCTGTCATAAAATCGTCATGGATGTACATGCATGACAGAAAATGTGACCTACTGTGACAAACACGTATTATCACGGAAGTGGTTTTTTTGTAGTGTAGTCATGGAGTGTGTTCCGGTTGTGGTTGCGGTGGATGACGACATCGGGGTATTGCTTCAGCGTGATGGAGGAGGGAGGCGGTTGATGGAAGGGATGGGATGGGCTGGCGGACGGAGGATGCATGTCTTTTGCGGCTGGTGGAGAGGTAGTTTTGGCGCCCGCGGAGTAATCGGTAATCGGACGGCGGTAACAGGGAACCATGTTTCAGTCTGGGACGCTTTTGTTTTAGTTTTTTTAGTTTTGAACAGATGGGACGCATGATACGTCTCCAACATATCTATAACTTTTCACTGTTGCATGCTATTATATTATCTTTTTTGGATGTTTTATATGCATTAATATGTTGTTTTATATTATTTTTGGGACTAACTTATTAATCTAGAACCTGGTGCCAGTTTCTGATTTTTTTCCTTGTTTTTGAGTTTCGTCGAAAAGGAATACCAAATGGAGTCCAAATGGAATGAAACTTTACGATGATTTTCTTGGATCAGAAGACACCCAGGGGACTTGAGATCCAAGTCAGAAGAGCCACGAGGCGGCGGCAAGGGTGGAGGGCGTGCCCTAGGGGGGTAGGCGCCCTAGGGGCCCCCGTGACTCCACCGACCTACTTCTTCCTCCTATAAATTCACAAATATTACAAAACCCTCAGAAGCATTCAAGAAAACACATTTCCGCCGACGCAACCTTCTGTACCCGTGAGATCCCATCTTGGGGCCTTTTCCGATATCCTGCCGGAGGGGGTTTCGATCACGGAGGGCATCTACAGCAACTCTATTGCCCTTCCGATGAAGTGTGAGTTGTTTACCACAGACCTACGGGTCCATAGCTATTAGCTAGATGGCTTATTCTATCTCTTTGATTCTCAATACCATGTTCTCCTTGTTGTTCTTGGAGATCTATCCGATGTAATCTTCTTTTGCGATGTGTTTGTCGAAATCTGATGAATTGTGGAATTATGATCAGGTTATCTAAGAATATTATTTGAATCGTCTCTGAATTCTTGTATGCATGATTTGATATCCTTGTAATTATCTTCGAATTATCGGTTTGGTTTGGCCAACTAGATTTGTTTGTCTTACAATGGGAGAAGTGCTTGGCTTTGGGTTCAATCTTGCTATGTCCTCACCTAGTGACAAAGTAGGGGTAGCGAGGCACGTATTGAATTGTTGCCATCCAGGGTAAAAAGATTGGGTTTACATCATATTGCTTGAGTTTGTTCCTCTACTTCATGTCATCTTACTTAAAGCGTTACCCTGTTCTTTACGAACTTAATACTCTAGATGCACGCAGGAGTCGGTCGATGTGTGGAGTAATAGTAGTAGATGTAGGCCGGAGTTGGTCTACTCGATACGAACGTGATGCCTATATTACATAATCATTGCCTTAGATATCGTCATAACTTTGCGTTTTTCTATCAATTGATCGACATTAATTTGTTCACCCACCGTATTATTTGCTATCATGAGAGAAGCCTCTAGTGAAACCTATGGCCCCTCGGTCTACTTTCTATCATATTAGTTTCTGATCTACTATTTTGCAATCTTTCTCTTTCGGATCTATAAATCAATAACCCAAAAATACTTTATCTTTTATTTATCTATCTCTATTAGATGTCATTTTTGCAACTAACCGTGAAGGGATTAAAAACCCTTTATAGCGTTGGGTGCAATTGTTTGATTGTTTGTGCAGGTATATGTGATTTGCACGTTCTTCTCCTACTGGATTGATACCTTGGTTCTCAATTGATGGAAATACTTATCTCTAGTTTTCTGCATCACCCTTTCCTCTTCAAGGGAAAAACCAACGCAAGCTCAAGAATTAGCAGGAAGAATTTCTGGCGCCGTTGCCGGGGATATTTATGCCAAGTCAAGATCTACATCAAACCTAAAAAGTACCCATGATAAACTCTCATCTCTTGCATTACATTATTCGCCATTCGCCTCTCATTTTCCTCTCCCCCACCTCTAAAACTTTTTCAGAACACACAAAACTATTTGCCTTCTTTTTGTTTGCCTTTTTCTTGTTCGATCTTATGCTTGCTTGTGTTGCCATGTGCCTTCTATTTGCTTGCATCTTCGCTTGATACAAATCTTTTTATGGATCCTCATTCACTTGCTAATCTTTTTAAAAGATCCAAATATGATGGACCAATTGCCAGTGAATTGAGTGCACTAGATTATCTTTATGAGGTTTTGCTTGATATTCGTGAATCTGAAAATTGTCATGAAGTGTTAAAATAAATTCATAATGTGATTCATGATAGCTCCTTAAATGAAAAGCATGATTACAATGATGTTATTATAAATTCCATGAGTGACAATTGTGCTAATGATATGCAAAACCCTAAGCTTGGGGATGCTTATTTTGCTATGACCACTACTTGTTGCAATGATCATGATTGGGGTGATGCTTCTTACGATCTTGAAAATTTATTTAAAACCTATGATGAATATTTGATTGATAATAATATTTGCGGTAATATTGAAAGTGGGTTTGAAAGAATGTCAACTTTTGATCCCACTATTTTGGATATTGACCAATCTTATGAAATCTTTGATAAAAGTGGGCTTGGAGAAGCAATGACTTTGTTCTATGTTAATCCCACTATTTTGAATGAGTGTCAACTTTGCATACATATGGATCATGTAGAGAATATTTTATGTGTTAGCTATATTGTTGAATTTTAAAACGATCCTACATGCAATTATTATGAGAGGGGCAAATATGGTTGCAGAAATCTTCATGTTACTAAATTAACTCTCGTTATGTAGAGATTGCTATTGTTTATTTCTTCTTCCTTGCGTATGCTAGAAATTGATTGCCTTGATAATTTGTTTCCTTATAAAATGCCTATGCATAGGAAGCATGTTAGACTTAGATGTGTTTTTCATATGTTCTATGATTCTCTCTTTGTGCTTCAATTCTTGTCTTTCATGCGAGCATTATTGAAATCTCAATGCCTAGCTAAAAGGCTTTAAAGAAAAGCGCTTCTTGGGAGACAAACCAATTTTTTATTTTCTGTTCTTGAATAAATTTTACATATAACCTCTGGTTAGATTTGTTTTTAAGTTTTAATTTAGTGTTTGTGCCAAGTAAGACTTTTGGGATGATTTGGAAGATAGCAGATTGGTTTTGTTGAAAAACAGAAACTTTTCTGTCCAGTATCAGAATTGTTTCTATTTACTGGAGCGAGATAAATTCTTGAATTTTTTGCACGTTTCTTACCTACAAATTTCCAATGTTTTCCTAATTTTTAATAATTTTTAGGGACACATAAGGTTTACATCAATTCGCATCTTTACAAACTGTTCTTTTTTTGACAGATTCTGTTTTCTTTGTGTTGTTTGCTTATTTTGATGCATCTATGGGTAGTATCGGGGGGTATGAACCACCGAAACGTTGGAATATAGTAGATATTACACCAATATAAAATAAGAATGAGTTCACAACAGTACCTACAAGTAAGGATTGAATTTGTTTCACTAATGGATCTCATGAGTTTTCTGTTGAGTTTTCTGTTGTGAAGTTTTCAAGTTTTGGGTAAAGATTCGATGGACTATGGAATAAAGAGTGGAAAGAGCCTAAGCTTGGGGATTTCCAAGGCACCCCAAGGTAATATTCAAGGAAAACCCATATCCAAAGCTTGGGGATGCCCCGGATGGCATCCCCTCTTTCGTCTTCATCTATGGGTAACTTTACTTGAGGCTATATTTTTATTCACCACATGATATGTGTTTTGCTTGGAGAGTCTTGTATGATATGAGTCTTTTTTTTTAAGTTTTCCGCAATCATCCTTGATGTACACACCTTTTAATAGGGATACACTTGAATCATGATTTATTAGAATACTCTACGTGATTTACTTATATCTTTGAGCTAGGCAATTTAGCTGTAGTGCTTCACTTATATTCCCTCCGCCCAAAATAAGTGACTCAAAAGTGACTCAACTTTGTACTAAACTTTAGTACAAAGTTGAGTCACTTTTGAGTCACTTATTAGTACAAAGTTGAGTCACTTTTGAGTCACTTATTTTGGGACGGAGGGAGTATCTTTTTAGAGCACGACGGTGGTTTTATTTTATAGAAATCATTGAACTCTCTTGCTTCACTTATATTATTTTGAGAGTCTCTAAATATGATGGGCATCCAAGGGAGATATAGTAAAAACTTTCATATATAGAGCATTGCATACTATGAGAAGTTTGATTCCTTATGATTGTTTTGAGATATAAAGATGGTGATATTAGAGTCATGCAAATGAGTAATTGTGGATTGGTAGAAATACTTGTGTTAAAGTTTGTGATTCCCGTAGCATGCATGTATGGTGAACCGTTATGTCATGAAGTTAGAGCATGATTTATTTATTTATTGTCAACCTTTGTGTGGAGGTCGGGGTCACGCGATGGTTAACACCTACCATGTCAGGCCCAAGATGCGATTCTATCCCGATCACATGACACTTACGTGATTGGGGCACAACCACATTTCGGGCGCTTAGCAAGATGGATATCATTACATTGTACCATTACATACATACATGGGAGATACAACAATTCATACAAGGCACATGAATACAACAGCATCAATACAAGGCATCGGACTACGGATGCAAACATGAAAAACACACGACATCCATCTGCTATCCCAGGCTGCCGACCCGGAACCAAACCCAAGACCGAAGAAGAAGAAGAAGAAGCAAGAACTCCAACACAAAGGACAGCGCTCTCACGTCAAGTCATCGGAAACCTGCACCTGCAACTGTTGTTGTAGTATCTGTGAGCCACGAGGACTCAACAATCCCATAACCATGGGTAACAAGACTAGCAAAGCTTAATGCGTAGGAAGAGGTAAAGTGGTGAGGTTGCAGCAGGGGCTAAGCAATATATGGTGGCTAACTTACGAGTACAAGAATAAGATGAGCATCTACGCAAATGGTCGCAAACTACTAGTGGTCGCTAAAGATCCTGAACTACCAACGAGTCAAACATAACCCCATCGTGTTCTCTTCTCTAAGTGAAAAGAGACAGTCACGGTTACTCACATGGTTGCGCGTTTTATTTCGGATCCTCTGTCAAGTTTTCTACAACCGGACATTAACAAATTCCAATCTGCCACATAACCGCGGGCACGGTTTTCGAAAGATCATAACCCTGTAGGGGTGTCCCAACTTAGCTCATCACAAGCTCTCAGGATCAGCAGAAGTGATAATAATATTACCCCTTATCTCAGGGACAATCCGATCAGGCTCGGTATCCCGGTGCACAGGACATTTTGACAATGGTAAAACAAGTCCAGCAAGACCTCCCGGTGTGCCGACACCCTGATAGTAGCAGCGCGTATCTCGTCTCAGGCCACGTCCGGATAGGTGAGCCTACAGGAAAATACAAGTCCTCGAGTTTCCCCGTGGTGGCCCTACAGTCTCACCGTTTGGGACCAACACCATCAGCATTGGCCCCCCATGCTATGTAGAAAGAATCGTCGAGGGTGCGACCCCCTATGCAAATTTAATTAATTAATTAAGTTGTTATTATGAGGCAAATTAAAGTTGGGCCTTGCTGGAGGAGTTTTATTCAAAGACGAACTGTCAAGGGGTCCCCATATACCCAACCGTGTAAGGAACGCAAAATCAAGGAACATAACGCCGGTTTATCGGCTCCTAAGGCGGCATGAGTGGAACAAAACACCGAGCAAAAGGCCAAGTCTTCCACCCATTGCCATGTATATAGGTATGTTAATATATATAAGATATATTGTGATATTCCCAAAACATCAAGTTCCAACATGGAACAATCTTCATCTTCACCTGCAACTAACAACGCTATTAGAGGGGCTGAGCAAGCGGGTAACATAGCCAAACAACGGTTTGCTGGGAAGGTGTCAAAGGTTAGAGGTTTCATGGCAACAAGGAGAGGGGCTAACATTAAAGATAGGTAGCGCGACATATAGCGATAGCATCAAGACATCTAGCATGGCAATGATAGTAAAGGTATCCAAGGTGATGGTCATCTTGCCTGAGATCCCGCAAGGAAGAAGAACGAATCCGTGAAGAAGACAAAGAAGAAGCCACGGAGTCGAGCCACGTGTAGACGAATGAATCCTCACGATCGCAATGGAAAAGAACTAGCGAGAAGAAGCAAGCAACACGTAAAACACTCCACTCAAGAACATGACAAGATGCTCAACCAAGTATGATGCAAGACAAGTATATATGATGCAATTCATGGCAAGGTATGAAGCACACAAGAATAACACAAACCAACAAGTTTAAATGAGGCCGGAATCAACACATAACAACTCCGGTAAGTCCTCATATGCACATTTCAAAATTGGTCCAGATTTGAACAAACCTTATGTTGAAGTTGTTAAACAGCAATTTAACATATCCAAGATGATCTACTCGAAATTGTATTCAAGTTACATATGAAGTTTGTTTAATTCGGAGCTACGGCCTAGAAGATATGAGCAAAACAAGTCAAACAAGTCAACTATGCAAGATGCATCCAAACAACAAGCAAACACACTCCAAGCATGAAAAAAATGATATTATAATTCTACATGCAAAATCACACAAGTTTCATATAGCCCACGCTCAAAACGGAGCAACGGTTCAACACATACACATGAAACAAGATATAACAACAAGCTGTCCAAAATCAGCAACATACCAACTTTGGAGCAAGGTATATATATGCTACAGCACCCAAACATCATAACAAGAGGCATGGATGTGAAATAGACATGATACTTAACAAGCATGAACTTATAACACACCCAAAAGCTTACTGGAACAATATTAACCAAGCATGGCAAGTTGCAATAAATTTATCCAGACTTAGCCAAAATCTGGGAAGGCAAAAACATCATCACGATGCTGCCTTCGGAGGAACAAAACAACAAGCATGTCAACTCTAATAAGTATATAAAGATCCTGGACATGTAACAGACATAGCATACATCAAACAACTCCATTGGATCATCTCCATAGGAGGCATGGATCAATAACAACAAGCTTCACCAAATTGATCATGCTGATAAAAAGCTGACAGGTAAATTTATAGAAACTTGAGAGCAAGAAATAAATAAGCTACTGCAGTCCATATGGGCAAATAAGGGCATGGATGGATAGACAATAACATGGACAACAAGACATGATCATTTGGCAACCCAAAACATGCATGGATTTGAGTGAGGCATCAAGCAAACATAGCATCAGGTTTAACAGATTCCAGACTTAGCAGTTTTTTCACTAAGTATAAAACATCAACATTGGCATGGCATGTTTACTAACTTGTTTAAGTCACCTCAAGGCATATCATGGAAAATGAATTGCACCACAGCAAAGACCATATGGTTGTGCTTCTAAAACATATGGGAATGTGGCATGAAGACAAACACACCAATAGCAATGAGCAAGTCAAATCAACATCTCATAACAAGTTTCAACACTTGACAGCCACATGCACTTTGGTAACATAGATTAACATGGCAAGATGGCACCTAAGATGAATGCTACAGCAACCAACATGTAGAGCACTTCACAATGAACATTTTTACATATCATATGCTTCATTTGAAAAACACACACAAAGTTACAAGCATCACAAATATGCAACAAAATTACAGTTACCAATAGTTTTAAACATGTAGCACTCTTGCAACAGAGATTAGGTCATCAAGATGATCTCAAACAAGCATGTCACAATGGAACAAAATGAAGAGCATCTCACAACGAACATTTTGATATATCATTCACTCAATTTGGATCACCACACAAAAATTTACAGCACCGCAAAGTATGCAACAAAATTACAAATTCCTGGGGACTTAGTCAAAAACAACCTCGGACGGGTGGACATGTCCGAATTGTAGCGGACGTGTCCGTCGGCTGGGCACCCGGGCCCACATGTCAGTCGGACGGCTTGAGGAGGATGGCGGACATGTCCGGTCCCGGCCGGACATGTCCGTCGGTGCGGTGGCCAGGCCCTCCAGGCAGTGGCACAAGGCAGAGGGGAGCCTGGACATGTACGGGCCACATCGGACATGTCCGGGGCGCGGGCGAGCAGATCGACGCCGCGGGGCGTCCGACGTGGAGGCGCTCGGGTCAGGAGGGGCTGCCGAGGCCTCGAACCGGCGGAGGACGAGGAAGGGACTCCGTTCCCGGTGGAGGACGGCCGGAGGAGCGCCGGAGGCCGGATCCTCGACGGAGCAGGGCAGAGCGGCGGATTCCAGGCGGCGGCGGGATGTGGACCGGAGGCCAGCGTCGGGGCCTCGATCCGGCGGCGCTCGGGCAGGGGTCCGGCTGGCTCGAGCCAGGCGAGGTCGCCGGCGAGGTGAGGAGAGGGCGGCGGACTAGCTGGAGGGAGCGGGTGGAGCTGCGGATTCCAGGCGGCGGGGACGAGTGGGAAGGGAGCCGGGCGCTCGGGCGCGTGAGGCCTTGGCGGTGGGCGGCGCGGGGCCCGGTTGGGCCTGATTCGGCCCGCCGCGGGCCTGCTGCGGGCTGGCGGCGGGGAGAGGCCAGGAAGAGAGAGAAGGGCGACATGGCTGCGGTGGAGAGGTGCGAGGTGGCGGCTGGTGGCTGGGTGGCTGCGGAAAACGAGGTGGAGGCCTAGGGTTGCCATTTTTGGACGAGGAGACGGCTATAAATAGCAAAGAGGACTAGGGTTAGGTGTTTTGGGGCGATTCGGAGCCCTCCGATCGCGATCCGACGGATCCATTCTCGAGGGGAGTCTAGGTTGGGCCTAGGTGGGCCAATTGTGGCTGTGAAGAGACATTGGGCTGAGGGGAGAGAAGAGAAGAGAGGCCCGCGGGGGTTTTCGGAGACCGAAAACGTCCGACGTTTTGTCCGGCGACTAGTGCCGCTATATAGATCCGTTGGGCTATCAAACGAGCTCCGAATGCGATGAAATTTGGCAGGCGGCATGTCTACACTATAATAAGACCACACGCCGAGTTTCATCCCATTCCGAGAACATTTTTTGGCCACTCATAAAATAAATATTCGGAGGTGCCGCGGGCACGTGCAAGTGGGTCTGGGCTCAGAACGGACAACGGAAAGGATGGGCGGACTCGGACGGATGCAAGTTTTGAAAACATGTTGATGCAGCACACATGATGACATGGCAAGATGCAACACGCAAGCAGATGACATGGCAACGGCGACGTATAACTGGTTGACACCTGGCGCATCGGTCTCGGGGTGTCACATACCAACCCTTCCACTAGGAGCATGCATCTAATACTTTTTTCGATAGCTAATAATTTTTTGCAATAAGTATGTGAGTTCTTTATGACTGATGTTGAGTCCATGGATTATACACACTCTCACCCTTCCATCATTGCTATCCACTATAGTACCGCGCAACTTTCGCCGGTACATTAAACCCACCATTTACCCTTCCTTAACACAGCCACCATACCTACCTATTATGTCATTTCCATAGCCATTCCGAGGTATATTGCCGTGCAATTTCCACCGTTCCATCATTATGAGTTTTTACCTTGAGTTGTAATTTTTGAGTTGTAAGTAAATAAAAGTGTGATGAGCATCATTATTAGAGCATTGTCCCATGTGAGGAAAGGATGATGAAAGCTATGATTCCCTCACAAGTTGGGATGAGTCTCTGGACTTTATGAACTATAAAACTGGCCAAAGAAGCCCATATATAATAAAAGAGGCCACAGAAGCCCACCAAAAAAAGAAAAAAATGAGAGAAAAAAGAGAAAAGGGACAGTGTTACTATCCTTTTCCACACTTTTGCTTCAAAGTAGCACGATGATATTCATGATAGAGAGTCTCCTATGTTGTCACTTTCATATACTAGTGGGAATTTTTCATTATATAACTTGTCTTGTATATTCTGATGATGGGCTTCCTCAAATTGCCCTAAGTCTTCGTGAGCAAGCGAGTTGGATGCACACCCACTTAGCTTTTTTTTGAGCTTTCATAAACTTATAGCTCTAGTGCATCCGTTGCATGGCAATCCCTACTCACTCACATTGATATCTATTGATGGGCATCTCCATAGCCCGCCGATACGCCTAGTTAATGTGAGACTATCTCCTTCTTTTTGTCTTCTCCACAACCACCATATTCTATTCCACCTATATGCTATATACATGGCTCACGCTCATGTATTGCGTGAAATATAATTTTTTTAGAATACTGAAGTGTGAAACAATTTCTTGACTAATACCGTGGTTTTGCATGATTTAATACTTTGCGTGATGAACATGAAGCATAGCCTGACTATATGATTTTGTAGGGGTAAATTTCTTTGGCCATGTTATTTTGAGAAGACATGATTGTTTAGTATGCTTGAAGTATTATTGTTTTTACGTCAATATTAAACTTTTGTTTTGAATCTAATGGATCTGAGCATTCATGGCACAATAAAGAAAATTACATTGATAATTAAGTTAGGTAGCATTCCACATAAAAAAAATCTATTTTTATCATTTACCTACTCGAGGACGAGCATGAATTAAGATTGGGGATGCTTGATACGTATCCAACGTATCTATAATCTTTTATTGTTCCATGCTATGTTTTATATGCATGAATATGCTATTTTATATTATTTTTGGGACTAACTTACTAATCTACAGTCCAATGCATGTTTATGTTTTTCCTTGTTTTTGAGTTTCGCCGAAAAGGAATATTAAACATAGTCCAAACGAAATGAAACTTTACGATGATTTTTCTTGGACCAGAAGACGCCTACGGGACTTGATATCCAAGTCAGAAGAGCCACCAGGCGGCGGCAAGGGTGGAGGGGGCGCCCTAGGGGGGTGGGCGTGCACTTGCCTTGTGGGGCCCCTCTGACTCCACCGACCTACTTCTTCGTCCTATAAATTCATAAATATTCCTAAACCCTCTTAAGCATCCACGAAAACACTTTTCCGCCGCTGCAACCTTCTGTACCCGTGAGATGCCATCTTGGGGCCTTTTCCGGCATCCTGCCGGAGGGGGATTCAATCACGGAGGTCATCTACATCAACTCTATTGCCCTTTCTTTGAAGCGTGAGTAGTTTGCCACAAACCTACGGGTCCATAGCTAGTAGCTAGATGGCTTATTCTATCTCTTTGATTCTCAATACCATGTTCTCCTCGATGTTCTTGGAGATCTATCCAATGTAATCTTATTTTGCGGTGTGTTTGTCAAGATCCGATGAATTGTTGATTTATGATCACCTTATCTATGAATATTATTTGAATCTTTTCTGAATTCTTATGTGCATGATTTGATATCCTTGTAAATTTCTTCGATTTATCGGTTTGCTTTGAGCAACTAGATTGGTTTTTCTTGCAACGGGAGAAGTGCTTGGCTTTGGGTTCAATCTTGCGGTGTCCTCGCCCCGTGAAAAAGTAGGGGTAGCAAGGCACGTATTTTATTGTTGCCATCGAGGGTAAAAATATGGGGTTGACATCGTATTGCTTGAGTTTATTCCTCTACATCATGTCATCTTAATTAAAGCGTTACTCTGTTCTTTATGAACTTAATACTCTAGATGTAGGCAAGAGTCGGTCGATGTGTGGAGTAATAGTAGTAGAGCAGGTAGGAGTCGGTCTACTTGATACGGACGTGATGCCTATATTACATAATCATTGCCTTAGATATCGTCATAACTTTGCATTTTTCTATCAATTGCCCGACAGTAATTTGTTCACCCACCGTATTATTTGTTACCATGAGAGAAGCCTCTAGTGAAACCTATGGACCCCGGGTCTACATTCTATCATATTAGTTTCCAATCTACTATTTGAAATCTTTTACTTTCAGATCTATAAATCAAAAACCCAAAAATATCTTTTATTTATCTATCTCTATTAGATCTCACTTTTGCAAGTAACCGTGAAGGGATTGACAACCCCTTTACAGCGTTGGATGCAAGTGTTTGATTGTTTGTGTAGGTATTGGTGATTTCTGCGTTCTTCTCCTACTGGATTGATACCTTGGTTCTCAACTGTGGGAAATACATATCTCTTTTAGAGTACTCTTAAACTTTGAGGATGGACCTAAATAGACAACGTTAAATTTGACCTTGTATGTTTGAAAACCTCATTAAATTATACTCTTCTTTTTCAAAAAATTGACTCTTGAAAATCCTATAACTATGATTATTTTTTTATAGAGGAGGTGAATTTGAATCTATTTTTTACACAACTATATATGCTATTATGTACAAAAGCATAACAAAAATTGGTGCCCCTTTAATTTAGGTATGATTTACAAATGCCATAATCTTGAATACAAATAATTGAATGGACTTCATGTTGAATTCGAATTTTTAACCACCTTAAGTTGAATTCAAATGTATGCCAGTTCCTAGCTAGCTATTTAAAATGTCCATTGTGTAACTTTTGTATGTATAATGTGCTTTACACACACAACATGATTCCCATCGACCATTCTCACGTTTATATTCGAATTGCTAAAGTGATGCATTGTATGAACTTCAGAATACTGACTCTATGGATCAATTATGTCGAATAATAACATAAACATGCTCAAATTCCATTGAGTATGGATGTATGACGGATCAATGACCGTTCCTTAGGGGCAATGCAAATATCATGATCAGATCCTAAAATCTTGATCCATATGCCCCTCCTCACATATGTGGTAACTTTCTCTCTCATGCATACACGCACACGGTTTATATCCATTGGGGGTCTCTCACACATGCTCACACACACTCTCCCGAGGTGTCTTTCTCGCACACATGCTCTCAATATCACCCTCCCTCTATCTCGCAACCATTTACAACTTTTTTCGCTAAACTTTGTCACACACACTCTTTCTCTCACACGCATACGCATACATGATCCCCGTCAACCATTTCTCTATACATAGACCTGCCTAGGTGTCTACTGCACGCACATTATCTTTAGGCCTATCTTGTAGGGATTGTCTCCACCTCTCTTCCTAATTAACGAATATGATTCCAGCAGAGCATTATGCAGGATGCCCCTTGAAGTTAGGTCTGATGAATGCTAATTTCAGAGACAAGGGGTTACCTTAGTTCGGGGACCTAGGGTTACAAATCCTAGTTGCCTTGACAATCGACAAAAAGTCCTTCACGGCTCTAGTATATTTATCTTGTACGACTGGTCCTCCTTGGGTCTCCCTGAAATGTGTCACGGGCTGACCAATGTGGCGCGGGACGGAATCGACTCAAGGGCCTCATCCTCTGCCCCTAGTTCCCGTTATGTTCTCACACCCACATACACAAGCACAAACACCGGACAAACTATTTCTCCTCACGCCTCTATTCCCTCCCCCTGCATGGACACACTCAAGGGCATCTCTCGCCGAGACATCCTATTTGTCTCTCATTCTCTCTGTAGACCTCTCTCGTTTATTGTGTTATCTCTCCCTCGTCGCCCCGACCCCACACCCCTGCCGATCCCTCTATCCATGCGTCTCTCGAATACGTACACATACCCTCTCTAGGCCCTGCCAAATACATCAACTACACATTCACAAATATTACATCTTATCACGTACCCCATTGATCTAAAAAGCCCTCTTTTCACTTTTACTTCGCATACAACATTCGTTTTGAATAAAAACAACACAAAGTGTGGTCAAAAATTTATTTTAGAAATTGTACATATATACAACATTCCAAAGTTATATGGAGTATGAAAGTTAATTTGCATTGCATGGTGCACCCAATGATATTTATTCCGCACTATCAATTTTTATATTTTATACTATATATTAAGTTAGTCAGAATAAAGAGAAACGAAGAGCATCTCTCTCTCCATCGCACCCTCCCTCTACGCCCCTTTCACGTACGCACAAAAACTATGTCTATGCCCTCTAAAAGTACGCCCCAGCACATCCACACATGTTTCATCTTTCTCTCATGATATATATACACCGACGATCATTGTATTTGAAGTGAAAGCACGATACGTTCATTGGACTTTGGAATCCAGTCATTACGGTCACCATTTACGTCTCTTGGTTATTATATAGTCACGAGTTCGCCGTACAACTCTGTATTTGTTGAAGACACGACAAGTTTACTAGTTAAACGCTCAACGTGGCACATCTAGTGTTGCATCACGTTATCTCACTACCATAAGGCCCACATGTCGGCTTGTATAAGAATGAAAACAAAGGATACAAAGTTATTGCACTGTGGGTATTAAAAGTCATGACCGGGGGCACTTCAAAGAAGGTGGCCTTGTATTGTTATGCTCGGCCGTCTGTTTTAATACACATGAGCTAGTGTGGTGATTATACACACGTGCACGCATGCACTCGAACAACATGCATGCAACACACACACACCTACACACGCAACCACGCAACAATCACACGCACGCACACACGCACGCAACAATCACACGCACACACGGACGCATGCATGCACACACCACATGACCAACACACACACTCATGCTCAAGTGCTCAAACTACACATGCATGCGCACACATCAGGCCCTGACAGACACAAACACAACCAGGTGGTTCCCGCGCATGGGTTGGAGTTTTGTCGCGCCTGCATAAATTTGTGTTTATCATACTTCTTCCTTTGTGAACTTGCAGGTGGGACCCACAAGGAACGTGGTCAATTTAACCAGTAAAGATAGTGCCACGCAAACTATTTGGCCGGTCAAGAGAGTGCAATCCGATGCTGAACGGTGAGCAAGTGACCGTATATATTGGCCGTAATGATCATATTCTGAAGTCCGATGACCGTATTACGCTTTTCTCTTTAAATACACTGATCGCTAGTGTATTTGTCTCTTCCCGCTCTCTCTCTGTGTTGCTGAGGAGGCCAACGTGCCAGTGTCCAAATTGGCACATGCCACCCCACTATTGCGGCAATGGTTTCGTGAGAGCAAACAAGCATTCATGATTTCACATCTACCGTACAAACTTTAGATATGAGTAACAAATGCTATGAAGACGAATACAAATATTTTAATCCCCTTTATGACCAATTTCTCTCTATAGGCCCTCCAAAAGTACATCTCTACATGTTCTCGCGTGTTACATCTATCAGCTATGCAATACAACACTACTACACTCTAACACAATAAATCATATGTTTTTAAGTTTTACTAGGTCTCATATTGTTACTTACTTATTCAGTTTGCATACATTAAAATTGCCTTTGAAATGTATGGCTTGTATCATCTAGTGATATGAAAGGTTAGACTACACACAGACACACACCCAAGGGCCCATTACACAATCAAGCATTTTACATCTTTCTCTCGCTCTGTGTGTCAAACTGACTATGCCAAACTAACCTACATACAGCACGGGAAAAATCCCCACCCTTGCCTGTTTAATCGGGTTAGTATCGATGGATCGTGCGAAACAATAAAACTATACTAGTACTAGTACTACAGTACAAGTAACAGTTCACTGGGCCGCCGTGTCATGTACTCCTCAGTCATAAGAGTGGAGCACTTGCTTTCATAATTGTTCTAGTCCCTTTCTCCGAAATGTTGGACATCAAGCAACCGGGTCCATGTGCCATACCGAAATAATAGTGTGGAGCAGTAGGGGGACGCACCCCGGTCTTGGCGTCATCGTAGTAATGAGAAATGAGGCATCAAATCACAAAGCTGCACCTTTCCCACAGTTAAGTTGGTGGGACGAAGTGATTCTCAAAAAAAAGTTGGAGGGACGAACAACTCATCATTTTACTCTTTGCTGAATCCGCTTCTCCCTCTTCTTCTTCAAGTTAACAACGTGTTACTTTTGTCGTTGTTCTGCCTGATGTGGGACGCCGATCGACTTGGTACATCACTGACATGTGGGACCGCATGTTAGCAAACCGCCAGGACAACCTTCTCTCAAAATAAGAATCATCCACCGCCTTCCGCGTGTCAAAATCACCTTCTCTTGACTAATCTTGATATATTTTTGTAGATCAATATAACCGAGATTTGTATAGATAGCACCAAGGAGAGAAACAAAGTGGTACGTTTAAGGACATCCACAATGTGTAGCCAAATGACAAAAAAACTTTTGGCATCGATGGGAACCATTGTGGAGGGTGCTGTCAAAGCCAAAAAAGAGGGAACCGATTCTCCCTAATTGATTGATTGAAGGAATAGAAAATTGCAACCTCTCTCCTCTTTCTCCCGTGCTTGGACGCATGTATAGAGCACAAAGTGTACTCAATTGTCCCTTGTATCTCAAATCACAAAGCATGGAGGCTTCAAATCACAAAGCACGAATGAAGCAACCATTATTTCACTCTTCGCTGACTCCGCTTTTCCATCTTCTTGTACATAAACCACCTTTAACGCACGCTAGACGGACAACACTATTGTGATGGGTTACTACCTCCATTTTTTGGTATTAAAGGCCAATATCAAAATTACAATTTGCAGAAGGCTACCAACGCTAATCGAGGCAAGTGAGAACATGCATTTGGAAGAGAGAAGGATGGTTTGCATGGCGCTGCATTAATCAAGCAATGAGGAGCGAGATGTTTAGCTTGTTGGGTGTTGGTGAAAAAATATATGCATTAATTGACACATCAAACGAGGATTTGTATCGATCGATCCCACAAAGGAAAGGGGAATTTGATGATTTTCCACATGTTTGTTCGCGCTTTGAGGATTTGGCCCTGTTTTCCTTGTCATCGATTATTTGCCCATGTTTCGCTAACTCTTGATGATTGTTCATACAAAATATTTATCCAGCCGCATGTTCGGGAAGATCTGTGTGGCCCGTGCGGTGGTCTATTGGGGAAGAAAAGGAGGTGAGGAAAAAGAAGGGTTAAGAGACGTAGGATCTTCATCCAACCGCCTGAAATGGTCGACTGACCGAAATGATGAAAGTCAGGCGACTTGCATAAATATATGTTTTTCAGAGCAGAAGATCCCTAAAAACAACAACATGAAGAAAAAACTATCACTACTCACGGAATGAACCGGCCTCGTTGTCTTTGGCTACCGGCGCGAACTAACCGTAGCTACCGATGTGTGTCTTTGCATCGTGCTTGTCCTCGGCCTCTAGCTACTCGTTCAAGCGGAGCGTGTGGGCACTCTGCACGGACACGAGTACCATCCGGTTCACATCCATGACGTCCAATTCCACCTGCAGGAGGGCCTCAATGGCAGCAGCATTTGCGCGCTCCGCGTCAAGTTGAGCCTCGGCCGCCCGGTTCACGTCGACAACATCCGGTTCCACCTGCAGGAGGGCCTTGATGGCAGCGGCATCCGCACGCTCCGCGTCGAGTTGAGCCTGCGCCGCCCGGTTCACGTCCACGACATTCGGTTCTGCCAGTAGGAGGGCCTCGATTCCAGTGGCATCTACGCGCTCCATGTCGAGTCGAGCGTGCGCCGCCCGGTGCTCCTTTAGGATCGCCAGGTTGAACCGCTGGTCCACCTACACCATGGGGGACCCAGACGCCGACACGATGTCTACGTGCATTGTGTCATACGCATTGGGGGCCTTTTGGGCCACGACCTAGGGCATGAACATTGGATCGGCTTCCTCCTCCTCGGAGCTTCACTCTAGAGGACACGGGGATTGGCCCGCCACAAAGCGATCTTGGGAACGGAGGTCTGTGGCGCCAATAGCCGCAATGATTTCTACGCGGTGCTCTGGCATCAGCATCTTGTAGTACGTGATCCTGCGGCGCACCATGGCTCTCCGACGGACTAGGGGATGGCTGATGCGGGTTAGGGGATTGAAAGGTGGGAGAATGCGCTGGAGAGGAGGTGTGGTTTTGGGGCAGTGGTGACCGCTCGACAAGTAGCTGGCGTAGGCTAAGCGGCGATGGTTCGGGTGTGAATAGTGGTACCGGCGACCACCGATTATTCGGTTTTGAATGCGCGGAGTTTGAAAAGATGGCCGGCTGGAGCCTAGAGAGTTGTGGGGATGGGATGGGACCAAAGTTTCAGAGTTTCACGTGGAAGACGTCTGGACCTCCCTACCATTCCCATCGATGATGAGGCGGTGATTTCGTAAATCTCAAGATGATATGCCAGCTCAGTCTCTCGAAGGTGCTCATAGGGGTAGGGTGTGCGTGCGTGAGTTCATAAGGGAGAGTGTATTCACGTATGTATGAGCACTTGTGTACGTACTATGTTAAAAAGGACTACTCGATATATGCAAGTTCATAAGGAATGGACGGTGTACATCACTCTTGCCGCGTTCATGTTCCACCCCAGCCTGGTGGACTTTGCACATCGCTCATCGGTCGAATGGAACGCACTTCGTCTTGTATTTTTGCTCGCTTGTGGTATCGTAGTTGAGAGCGAACCGACGGTAGTCAAACTTTCCCCCTCCCTCTCCCCCTCTGACGTCCCTCCCCCTCCTAGACTGAACTTCAATCCGTCTTAGGTTGAATTATTATATTTGAAACTTTTTTAGGGATTCAAATGCCATGTGTATTCTTATGCATAAAACATTTTTTTCTTTGACACACCATCTCTCAGTATCACATGTGCACGCAATCAATCTCTCTCGGTTCCATCTCGGGGTGTCTCCCCCCTCTCTCTCTCGTGTGCGCACACACACATACCACATTTCTCCCTCTTTGTGCATGTCACACATAAATCGATCTGTCCTGGTATCGGGATTGTCTCTCGATGTCAAGTTGCTCCTCAACACACGCCTAGGTCACTCTACCATGCATTAATTGCAACCAAGCATCTCATCTAACTTATTTTAAGCATACGTTAATCTTCCTCTCCACCCGCTCTAGATTGGTCGATCTCCGGACCCACCCTAGTGCTCTTTCAATCTATCCATAGCTAGATGGTACACGACCGACGCGCCCACAAAGAAACACCTCCCCCCTGTATCCACCCAACACGACAATTTCTATCATAGGAACACAATAAACCTTTATCTCGTCGCATGACACGCGCTCGATCTCTCAACATCTATCTATCTGGTCAAGATGTGTCATGTCGTGAACCAAATGGGATGTCAAAACTAAGATGGTAAGCGACACGTAGTAGGCAACGTGAACATTTAAATGATCCGTTTGTATGTATTCTTGCCAGACAAATGACAATATTGGAAATACAAGCAGGGCCTAGCTAGGCCCACATGCGAATGACACTCAACAAAATGTTCAATGGGGCATGCGGGAGGATGGAGTCGATCAGAGGGCAACATGATCGATGGACAAGAGGGATTGGAGAGGATTGAGAAAGAAGCAAAGCCACATGATTATATTTGCACGGCTCGCACAACCGACCTAAGGAACTACCATGTCCTGATTAATTGGCCCCCTTAGAATTCTGAGCAAAACTTTGAGTATATATTTAACTAAGAAAATACTAATGCATGCCACCAAAAATTATATCGTTGGATTCGTATTTGAACATAGTTTCTGATGATACTCCCTCCATCTAGGTTTATAAGTCACCTTATGAATCAAATAGTCCCAAAACACATAGGTGTGAAGCATTAACTCTCACATTGTTTCTTGTTTTTTTGACATAAATAAAGGAATCAACCCATAATAGATGTGGGGCGTGCATGCTTTTAATTAGTTGAGACTACCAAATATGACATGCAGTGGTCAGTTCGTTGCATGCAATGGTATTAATTATCAAATAAACAGTAAGTTCTCTCATTTTCCTCTCCACCTTGGCCGCGGTGCATAGATGACTTTATTCACCTAAATGGAGGGAGTATTACTTTTGGTTACATGCATTAACATTTTATTACTAAATGCGAAGGGGACTAATAAACGAGGACGGAGGTAGTAGTATGAATAAATATTGTACATGTGGGCTACTTGGCTGGCTAGAGGTGAGGTGCGAACTTCATAGGAGTACCAATAAACCACAATGGGGGTAGTAGTACTTTTGTTGTTACCCTCTAGTAAAAGTGTTCGGTTTACAAGTTTGAAAAGAAAAAGCGATACACTAACAACACTCGTGTCATGGTCACATCGCACCCTGAGACGGCGGTCGATCCAGCATTCTATGACCCAAGGGAATGCGGTTCGTCTTGCTCTTTCAATGACATGTGGGATCACATGTTAGAAAGGGCATCTCCAATGTTTGCCACGCCCGCAGCTGACTATCCTGGTCCAAAAAAGACCCTCGTCCCTCCCGCGCGTGCGTTCGCAGCCGGCGCCAGCTGCCCGCATTCATACTGCCCATCCGTATGCTTTCAATTAAGCAGGCTCGCCACCCAAGGAACCAACTCTGGTGACTCATTCATACCGCACTCGGACACATGGCCCACCGGAATGCACTAGTTAAAGCGGCAACGCCCAGCTAAACTCCACATTAGAGCCCATCACCCTCCCTAGCACCACATCCACCATGACCGCGAGCGGGCACATTCGGCGGGAGAGCTTGTCTTTGGGGATAAAGCTCGAGGTCGTCGCCCTTGCTAAACTGGCTGCTCACAAATGCGGCCGCACATGCGGTGCCCATGCCGGCGGCTGATGACAAGAGCACAGCCAGCCAGACGTCCTACGTGCCACCGTCCAACGTTTGGTGGCGCATTTTGCAGGTGAACAGCAACGGACCGTCCACGTCCATCATCATCGACCTCACGTCCACTGGCACCGCCGAGGTCGGGAACTCCTCTGAGGAAGAGTAGGGCATAGGAGGCGACAGGGCATGGCCATGGTGTGCCATGTTTGCTAGTTCGTCTCCTGTTATCTACTCTTTTTAGCCGGACACGGCACCTTCACTTCACGGGTCTTGAAGGACGTCCTCGCCGATGCAGAAGTACAAACGAAAGTGGACGTTGGTCGCCTTCCTAGTATAGGTTTAGGGTCAGATTTCTTTTATTTTTTTGTCCTAAGAGTTCAAAATGTAATGAAAACCTGCAGTGTATGCATTAATCTCATCCCGTATATATTGTATGAAAATATATTGGATGATGATTCTAATCGTATTTACTTTCTATTTTTGTTGTCATTGTTTTTGTATATATAAACTTGGTCTAAGTTTAGAAGTTTAACCCAAGAAAAAGCTGATATGCGAAGTAAATAAAAACACAGGGTTTACATAGTACACAATTTTCTCTTAGGACTTCCAATTGTACTTGCCCTATACATTCACGCATTTCACATCTTCTTATTGCTCTGTCTATCAAACCAACTAAGCCAAACTCCCAGCATATCGCGCGGGAAAAGACCTGAACGCGCTGTTTTAGTCGGGATTAGTACCGATGGATCGGAGGATGGGTCGTCGACCCGATGGTTGTGCTGCTGGACTTGCAGCTAGCCCGCCCGGGTTTGAGCCCAAGCTCCTCTTGCTCTCCGTCCGAGCCCAAGCTCGAAGCAGCATCGAAGAAGCACCTCGCCATGCAACTCTGGTGAAGTCCCTTCACCGTTGGTCACATCAGTGCAGTAACTCATCTCCTCCGCTCTGCTGCAGTGGATCTATTTTGCCAAGTTAGGCATACAGATCCAAAACTATCCCTATCCCACTTCTGTTATATGGTAGTTGATCCCGTCGCCTTTTATCTTGCCTTATTGTTCCTTGCGTTAGATCATTGTGATTCATTAAGTCATGACTTGTACGGTTTGTAGTAGTTCCTCGTATCAATCTTTTGGTTCTAGGATTTTCTGTGTGTACATCGAAAGATTAGAGGGGGTTGTTATTCTGTCTAAAGGCACTTTGTAATTCTCTCAACGATATCTCAAAAAGTGTATAACATGGATTTCTTGGTACTTCCATAAAATCATCTGCTTTTGTATCAGAATACTTCTGTGAATGATTGTGCCTTCTTCTTTTTGATCCTTCGAATTTGTTTGTATTCATTTTAGGAGTGGTCATGGCAAAGGATTCAGATGATCATTCTAGGTCAGAGGAAGAAATTCCACAGTAGCCGCTAAAAGCGCCGAAGAAAAAGGTAGAATCAGAATCTGCTGAAGAAGATGATGATATCCCTTCAGCACACAGTCAGCCAGAGGATGAACTAGTCACTAACTCAGAAACCCTGTTCCCTAATGGAAATCATAAGAAGAGTGGTTGTGGTAGAGAAAGGAACACAACGACAGAGATGTATGACCCTGAAACCTACAAGACTCCACCTGTAGTAGAAACTGCTGTAGAAAGTGACAACAGGCTGCAAAAGATTCGCTGTCACTGGGTGAAGAAATGGTCAAACTATGAGAACGTCTGAAGAAAATATTAGATTATGTTCTCCTTCACTCCTCATGGAATGACTGTGTAACAGAGGGGTGCCTTGGACAAGATGATGAAAAAGCAAGGCCAGCACCGCCTCCAAATGCTCAAGCGGATTCATTAAAAACAATTGTTGATTTTCCCGAGGAGATTGCGAAGAGGGAAAAGCCAAGGCCATGCATGAGGCAAAAGGTCCAAAGATAAACGAGGTGGAACAGCGAAATGTTGAGTTAACTCAACAAGATGTGCAAGAAAAGAAGGAAAGGGCATCTGCCCAAAAGGGAAAGAAGAAGATAAAGTATGTTTATCCTTGAGCCTCGAAGAAGAAGTCCGTTGCCAGAAAATCAAGAAAGGCTGCATCTGCCTCGTCTGATGGTTGTTCTGATGATAAGGCTGGCGACGAAATTCCCATGTACGATCAAAGAGCTTTGCCTGATAAGCCATATCAAACTCCTTCTCCAGCAAAGGCTTCACCACCTTTGAGATCTTCAACAAGGCTGGCTCCTATCCCCTCAGATATACCTTCGGGTTCTGCTACCCATGTAGAGAAGGGAAAGTTGATGACTGATGAAATAGCTACTGGTCCTACTAGAAGGCCAAGAAAGTTTTTCCTGTCTCCATAGAAGAATATAACTTTGATCTTATGTTTGACATCATTGAAGGTGCATCCTGTGATGCTAATCCATCTGATCTGTGCAATCTGGGTCTGCCTGATGATGTTATCAAGACTGTTACAAAGCACTTTGTTGAGCTAAAAGAAATTACCAAGGAACTGAACCATGTTGTAGAGGACAAAAGATTGCTTGAGAAAAATGAGGAATGAAGCTCGCTCCAAGTCTGAAAGGAAAGATGTGAACAAAGGAATCCTTGATATCACTAAAACTCTCGATGTCCTGAGGAACAATAAGATTGAGTGGCAATCCAAGCCGGGGATAGATGTTTCTCAACTCTGTGATCAAAGAAATGATGAGATTAAGCGTCAAGAAGATCTTGCTCGATAAAGGGAAAAAGAAGAGAAGCGCCAGAAAGCTCAGGAAAGAGCCAGTTAGTTGAAGGCTTCTAAGGATCGTTGAATCCTATCAGTGTCAACTGATGCACCTGTTGACTCGAGTGCCCCAGTACAACAAATTCCGCCTTCCCCTCGTCCCAAAGAAAAATCCGAGCATCAAGCTAAGCATGCGGTAGTTATCATTCCTACCTCCATTGAACACGAATCTGATGTAGTGGACATGTATCTGGTCAATCCCAATGAAGTAATGTCATGCCCGAGCAAAAAGCTCCTGAAGAAATAGTGGACGAAGAGATTGAGATGGAAAAGTCAGCGTCATCACCTTTGAAGAAATTTCAAGCTGAACCCTCTAGATCCACCAAGGAGGGTGAGAAGGTTGAGGGGTAACAAGTTGCTTACCAAGGAAACACCACCCCAGTCCCCTCAATTTTTGGCCCTACCCAGATGGAGGTTGACGCTACTCCTGGTTCCTTGGCTTCACAGCCATAATAGGAAGCGACGAAATTGGAAGAGCCCATGGCTCCCGAAGAAAAAGATCAAACAGTCATCCACCACTTTTGCCTCAATAGAATGAAGGACAACAAGTCGTGTCTCAAGAGTCTGAGGAAGTTATCATGCCACCCACCTTTGAAAACTCTTCGAAAGAAAAGGCCCTAGTGCCTGAAAATGTGAAAGGTGCTGAAGGAGTTCCAGCAAAGGAAATCGCTAGTCAGTCCAGTGATCCTAGGCCAACTGCTCCAGAAAAGGATATTAGGACATCTTCTACATTGAAATCCATCGGTGAGAATGCGTCAGCCTCTGAAGATCTTCTGCCGATGGAAATTAGCAAGGAAGATCATTGGAAAAAACATCAGGAATCATTCCCGATGTTTCCAGTTGAGTTTGGCCCCAATGGCACCGCATTCACCGAACATCTTCATTCATCGAAGCATGCATTCTGTAATGACCCGAATCTGATAAGATTCAATGTCTCTATGCTCATTGTGCTAGTCCCTGGATCAACTCGCTAGCACACACACTATGTATGAATATCAAATAACAAGTGCATCATTAAAATATAATGTTTGACCCAGAAATTAAAAACTATTACAAACTGAGTAGAACATAGCTAACTTTATTCAATAATAACAGCGGAAATATAGCATAACAAACGATGAGTCCCATCAATGCCCACTGACAAAAATGCTGAGTGAAGACTCGCGACCCTATTGTATCCCACCGAACATCTGAATATCCCGCAACATGATAAGTTGCAGCCACAAGGATCAATACATTGAATATATTGGAAAAAGTAACACATAATGATATAGAAACCTACATCCACAAGCAAAGTATGACAAACAAAATACTCAAGTTGGTTTGTGGAAGAATGTCTTCACCTACCTCCACTAAATTAACTCATAACCACCTTGAATTATTCACCCATGATGACCCCAAAGATTTCAACAAAACATGACAAGAACTTCAGAAGTGTCGCAATTGTGCTCTGTCAGTGGAGCATTCTATAGGAACAATAGAGCACTCTGCCAAGGACACATCCGTCTGATTTATGTTTTGAAAACTATACGTCGCCTCAAGTGCGCTCTGTCAATGGTGCATTCTCTAGGGACAATAGAGTGCTCTGTGAGTGACGCATTAACCTGGTTACTTATCCCGAGCCTACGGCTATAAACACTCACCACTTCCATGGATCACTCGACACATCCCCACGTATACCATAGAAAGTTGATCACACCATCACATAACAGGATCAATACCAAAGCATGAGAACACGGGATACACATACCAGGCCAAACATACATCGTAGCATTAAACCACACAGGCATAACAGAATATAGGATGAGCAAAATCAGAAGTGAATACTTGCGTGGTACGTTTGATGAAGATCTTCGTACTCATAGATCCTGATAATTCTACTCATCATGCTCCGAGCAATCTATCACAATGAAAGAATCCAAATAAATAACCATCCATATCGGAGAATTAAAATAACAATAAAACAAATATGGCAAGGTTTTCAGTATGGGTTTAACATATAATATAGGTCTCGATGGTGCTATAAGGTGAAAGGTGGAAGGATCAAGTCACAAGAGTTATTGTAGAGCGAGATATTGCTATTAAAGCTTATGTTTGCGATAATATGGAATAGGCTCAAAATTCCATGGAAAACAAGAAAATGTTGTTGAACAGAAAGCATATGACACATTTGTTCCGTTGCAAAAAGAATACATTGAACAGGAACTCTACAACTCAAGTTATAGTGAATGAAGTTCGAATTGAATTTTAATTCGAAACATGTCAAAAGTATTTGAAATTTTGAGTATACCGAATATTATCAACTAGTATTTGATACAAGTTTTCAGACGCAAAAAAATTTCGATTGAATAGGATATAAGGTTTGCAAGATATGAGCAAAATCATCTGAATTCAAATTTAAATTGGCCAAATTTGAATTGTTAAAAAGTTGAGAATTATGGTGTCAGCGGAAAGATGGTCTCACGAGGATCACTCTGCATATTTTTTCAACCTAGTCGGAGTTTCGGTTTAAGAGATACGATGGACTGAAGTTACTGGGGCTTATCTGTAAAATTACATAAACTGTTTCAGCTGAGGAAGAGTTTTAAAAAACTGAAGGACATGTGGCAGCATGGGATTAGCCGATACCCCTTTGCAGCTGGAGGCTCCGTGAGTCGTTAGATTAAGTCATGATCAACGGCCCATGTTCTTGTGGAGTTAGGGTTTGGGCAAAAGAGTGAACGGGGAGCTCCAGCATGCTACACTACATCCGAGGACGTCGTTGGGGAGGCCTCCGATGATGGCTGCGCTCGTCTTGAGCGGCGGTAGTAATAGCGAGCTACGTGAGCGAGGTCGATGCTCTCCTTCTAGTGCGCTCATGCATGAGAGAATACGTGAGAGAGGGTTGGGAGAGCACGCAGAACCTTAGAGACCAAAAAGGAGGGCCTCGTGGATATATGGTTCATCATAATTTCTCACCGGCATCGAGAAGGGTTGCGGATCTCCTCGAGCTCGGTTTGCTCAACTTAGGGCATGGGAGGCATGGTTCTGTACGAAAATCGGTAGAGGAGGTCAAGGGAATCTCGATGTTGCAGGGATGCATGCGAATCACGTGGGGGTCGGAGAGATTGGGCGTGGTTGTTTCTGAAGTGGCGGCGTTGATGTCTGGGAGGAGGAGACCGACTCGGGGAGGTAGGAGATGACGGGCGGGTCCCGCCGTCATAGGAAGAGAGGGAGTAGAGAGGCATACAGGTGGGGCACGACACTGATGTGGGTGAGCTGGGCCGACTGTGCTATGGGCCTACTAGGCCCTCTACTGCTACCCGCTCTGCTTGCTAGCGCGTGTGAGAATTTGGAGTGGGTCGCTCCGATGTGGCCCGTGTGAATAGTGACACTGGTTATATTGTTTATTTATAACGAGGAAAGGAAACATAGCATATATAAACACCATATCTATTTAGGAAAAAAAGTTGCTAGACACTGTATATACTAATAAAGAGCATAGTGAACATTTTTCTGAGATAAAAAACTTAAAGAAAGAAAATAAACAGAGAATACTTAATACTTTTATAAAACATATATTTTCCAAAAATAATTGTTTTAACTCCGAACAAATATTTAAAATAAAATTTAAAACAAATTCGATGTACTCTTATATTGGAGGAGTCATGTTACCTTCTCTCCTTTATCTTTTATTTGTTGGAATTGTTTTAAGTTCTAAAAAAATCCAACTTGAATTTGGTCACTTCCTAATTTAATTATTGAGGAAGTCATGTCATCCTCTCTCATTATTTAATTTGAATATTTTGAACATTCAATAAACCCGAAATAAGATGCAAATGAGTAATTGGGAAAGTCCTTTTATTCCCTCTCGTTTATTATTCATTTAAATTCCAAAAATTTCAAATCCTGGTCAAACTTAGCAACACTCAAGCAACACAAACAAGTTTTTAATTACTCCTATTTAAATAATTAACATTCCAAAATTTAGAATTTTGGGATGTTACAAATCTACCAGCCTTAAAATGAAACTCGTTCTCGAGATTCGAAGAGGCTAGAAAGAAAAGGGTACTGTGAGGGTCTCCTTGTATATCCATTGATCATCCGAGAGGCTTAGGTGCTACTACCCTTAGAATCAGGGTCACAGGTCTTCAATAATCTTACTCCTTCGATAATATCCTTCATGTGTATGCACTTCACTCCATTGAGATATTGAAAATCCATTATCAAAAGAATGGTGTTCCATTAACTCAGCCTTCATGGTTGACAAGTCTTGTGCCAATACTAAACAATATCGACACTCTCATGGTGGTCATCAAGAATGGTTCCTGCAGAAAAGAGTCTAGGTTTATTCACACTGTACAACCTACTATTGGCAACGGGTGCCTTCTATAAGGATCAAACGTCACACCATTCTAAGGTGGAAGGCTTAACTTCGTCGTCGCTCTACTATAGGTTAGTCACTCTAGATTACCATCCCATATAACAAAAGCGAATAATAAGAGTAAGTCGACATGGTGATCAACCCATTCCACACCCAAATCATAACCTTGTATATGGTTTAGAAAATCTTGCATTCTAACACTCGGGCATCCTCACAAGCATTGCATTATATTTCTCTTGGTCACAAACTAGGTTCAGATAATCTATTGGTTCTGCATGCCAAACAAAAGATCTATCGGTCCTTGTCAACTCCTAGGTTTGCGTCAACTACTATAAAACATATGCTGATGAATTGTAGCTTCCTCCAGGTTTCTTCCTTCTGCAAGATTGTGCTTGCTTCTTGTCAGATCCTCGCGCATGTGGTTAAACTTGAACTCATCACTGGGTTGCATCATGTATTAGGATATAGACAGAATAAAGACCCAAGGGAAGAACACTACCTGTATGATAGCAACAAAAACTCTGACAAAAAAACCAAACACTAAATTCACCTAATTCACACAAGTCACACCACACAAGCAAAACCTACACATAATGTCATATCCACACGAAATATGATCTCATCACACTAGTGAAATCGTTTATCAAACTCAACTTAGTAGTTGTGGTCTGTAACTAAAACTCCTCAAAATATACTAATATAAGTAAAAGGGTCATCAACATTTGAAAAGATAAGATATGAGAATGAGAGTGAGGACTAACAAGTAGACAAAAAGTTGGAAAACAAGTTTTTCACTCCTATGGCTTCTCTAATCCATTTTCTAGGATCACGACTGCTTCCTCGCTGCTTTCCGAGGTAACATTGGTGTTTCGCTTGAAGAGGAAAGGGTGATGCAGCATAATGAAGTAAGTATTCCCCTCAGTTTGTTGAGAACCAAGGTATCAATCCAGTAGGAGATTACACACAAGTCGCCAAATACCTGCACAAACAATCAACAACTTGCACCCAACACTATAAAGGGCTTGTCAATCCCTTCTAGGTTATTTGCAAAAGTGAGATCCGATAGAGATAGATAAACAAATAAAGTAAATATTTTTGGGTTTTTGGTTTATAGATTGAAAAGTAAAATATTGAAAAATAGTAGATCTGAAACTTATAATATGTAAAAGAGACCCCGGGGGCATAGGTTTGACTAGAGACTTCTGTCATGATAGCAAGTATTGCGGTGGGTGAACAAATTACTGTCAAGCAATTGATAGAAAATCGAATAATTATAACGACATTTATGGCAATGATCATGAAAATAGGCATCACGTCCGAGACAATTAGACCGACTCCTGTCTGCATCTACTACTATTAATCCACACATCGACCTCTATACATCATGCATATAGAGTATTAAGTTCATAAGAATGGAGTAACACCTTAAGCAAGATGACGCGATGTAGAGGAATCAACTCAAGCAATATGATAAAAAAAAACCATCTTTTTATCCTCGATGACAACAATACAATACGTGTCATGTCCCCTATTGTCACTGGGATTGAGCACCACAAGATTGAACCCAAAGCAAAGCACTTCCCCCATTGCAAGAACTATCAATCTAGTTGGCCAAAGAAAATCGATTGTTCGAAGAGAATTACTAAGACATAAGATCATGCATAAAAGAATTCATAAGAAACTCAAATATTATTCATAGATAATATGATCATAAACCCACAATTGATCGGATCTTGACAAACACACCGCAAAAGAAGATTACATCGGATAGATGTCCAAGAACAACGAGAAGAACATGGTAGAGAAGAAGCCATCTAGCTAATGGTTATGGACTCGTAGGTCTGTGGTAAACTACTCACACTTCATCGGAAGGGCAATAGGGTTGATGTAGATGGCCTCTGTGGTTGATTCCCCCTCCAATAGAGTATCGGAAAAGGCCTCCAGATGGGATCTCGCGAGAACAGAAGGTTACAGCAGCGGAAAAGTGGTTTCAATGGATGTTCTGATGTTTCTGGAATATATAGGTATTTATAGGCGGAAGAAGTCAGTCGTGGGAGGAACGAATGGACCAGAAGGTTGGGGCGCCCCCTACCCCCCAGGGCGCGCCCTCCACCCTTGTGGCCGCCTCGTGGATCCCCTGGCGTGTGCTCCAAGTCCATCTGATGTCTTCTGGTCCAAGAAAAATCCCCAAAGAGTTTTGTTCCATTTTGACCCCGTTTGATTTTCCTTTTCCGCGAAACTCAAAAACAAGAAAAAAACAGAAAGTGGCACTGGGCTCTGGGTTAATAGGTTAGTCCCAAAAATCATAAAAATATCATATAAATGCATATAAAATATCCAAGATAGATAATATAATAGCATGGAACAATAAAAAATCATAGATACGTTGGAGATGTATCATGCATCCCCAAGCTTAATTACTGCTCGTCCTCGTGTAGGTAAATGATAAAAACAGAGTTTTTGATATGGAATGCGACCCAACATATTTATCAATGTAATATTCTTTATTGTGGCATGAATGTTCAGATCCATAAGACTCAAAATAAAAGTTTCTCAATATCAAAACAATAATACTCTAATCATACCAAAAGCAATCTATAAAGCTTCAAAAATAACTTGGCTAAAGAACGTTATCCATACAAATCATATAGTCCTTATGCTCCCTTTTCTTAACACAAAGCACCCCTCATGCCCATCCCAGAGTTAGCCAAGCAATTTCTTTCATGCTCTACTCTTTAAAACTTTTAAACTCTTCACACAATATATGAGCACGAGCCATGGACATAGCAGTGTGGGTGGAGTGGAGGTGGTAATAGACAAAAGGTGAGAGAAAGTCTCACCTCAACTAGGCAAATCAATGGACTATGGAGATGTCCATCAATCGATATCAGTGTGAGTGAGTAGGGATTGCCATGTAACATATGCACTAGAGCTATAAGTGTATGAAAGCTCAAAAGGACAACTAGTGGGTGTGCATTAACTTGCTTGCTCATGAAGACCGAGGGCATTTGAGGAAGCCTATCGTTGGAATAAACAAGCCAAGTTCTATAACGAAAAATTCCCACTAGTGATATATGAAAGTGACAACATAGGAGACTCTCTATCATGAAGAACATGGTGCTAATATGAAGCACAAGTGTGGAAAAAGATAGTAACATTGTCCCTTCTCTGTTTTTCTCTCATTTTTTAATTTTTGTTTTGGGATCTTTGGCCTCTCATTTTTTAGTGGGCTTCTTTGGCCTCTTTTCTTACTTGGCCTTCATTGGCCTCTTTTATTTTTGATAACCTCAAATGGGACAATGTTCTAATAATGATGATCATCCCACTTTTATTTACATACAACTCAATACTAGAACAAAGATATGACTCTGTATGAGTGCCTCTGGCTGTGTACCGGCATGTGCAATGACCAAGAGTGACATGTATAAAAAAATGAAATGTGGCCTTGCCACAAATACTATGTCAACTATATGATCATGCAAAGCAATATGACAATGATGAAACGTGTAATAATAAACAGAATGGTGGAGTTACATGGCAATATATCTCGGAATGGCTATGGAAATGCCATAATAGGTATGTATGGTGGCTATTTTGAGGATGATAAAAGGAGGGTTTTATGCACCGATGAAAGTTGCGCGGCACTGTAGTGGCTAGAAAGGTGGAAGGGTGAGAGCGCGTATAATCCATGGACTCACATTAGTCATAAAGAACTCACATACTTATTGTAAAAAATCTACTTATCCCTCAAAGCAAAAAACTTTAATGCATGCCCCTAGGGTGAGGTTGGTAGGAGTTAACCATCGCACGTCCCGACCTTCCCACAAAGATGAAAAAAATCAAGATACAGTGCGCGCCAATTTGGTTACATAGGCCGTACATGCATGCTTCGGGAATCACAAACCTTAATACAATTATTTCTTTAAGCTCACAAACTACCTCTAGCATGACTCTAATATTACCATCTTAACATCTCAAAACAATTACAAGGATCCAAACTTCACATAATATTTCGTGCTCTCTATAGGAAGATTTTTATTATATCGCCTTTGGATGTCTATCATATTAGGACTAATTTCATAACCCAAGCAAATTACCATGTTGTTCTTAAGAACTCTCAAAATAATAACAGTTAAGCAAGAGAGTTCAACAATTTCTACAAAATTAAACCACCACCGTGCTGTAAAAAGATAAAAGTGAAGCACTAGAGCAAAATTGCCTAGCTCAAAAGATATAAGTGAAGCACATAGAGTATTATAATAAATCACGATTGATGCGTGTCCCTCTCAAAAGGTGTGTACAGCAAGGATGATTGTGGAAAACTAAGAAGCAAATACTCATATCATACAAGACGCTCCAAGCAAAACACATATCATGTAGTGAATAAAAATATAGCCTCAAGTAAAGTTACCGATGGATGAAGACGAAAGAGGGGAGGCCTTCCCGGGGCACCCCCAAGCTTAGGCTCTTGGCCATCCTTGAATTTTACCTTGGGGTGACTTGGGCATCCCCAAGCTTAGGCTTTTTCCACTCTTTATTCCATAGTCCATCAAATCCTCACCCAAAACTTGAAAACTTCACAACATAAAACTCAACAGAAATCTCATGAGCTCCGTTACTAAAACAAGCAAATGACCACTCAAGGTACTGTTATGATCTTATTCTAATTTTATATTGGTGTAATATCTACTGCATTCCAACTTTCGAATGGTTCATACCCCTGATACTAGCCATATATGCATCAAAATAAGCAAACAACGCATAGAAACTAGAATCTTTCAAAAACAGAACTGTCTGTAGCAATCTGAAAACTTCGCATACTTCTGTAACTCTATTAATTCTGAAAAATTGGGACGACGTGGGGAATTTGTATATAAATTTTGTGTAAAATTTCAGAAGGTTTCGATGTTCCAGTGAATTATTAATTTTTCTGCACTGGACATAAAAGATTCTGTTTTTCAGCAAAATCAAGTCAACGATCACCATGATCCCAAAGGTCTTACTTGGCTCAAACACTAATTAAAACACAAAAACACAATTACTATAGAAGTAATAATGTGTGAAACTTTAAAAACAAAACCAAAAAGAAAAAAGCAAAAATAAAGTTGGGTTGCCTCTCAACAAGCTCTTTCTTTGTAGCCATTAAGATCGGCTTGAGATTTCAATGATGCTCACGTGAAAGATAAGAACTGAAGCAAAGAGAGCATCATATAGCATGTAAACATCACATCTAAGTCTAACATACTTCCTATGCATAGGAATTTTATAGAAAAACGAATCAAGGCAAGCAATATCTAGCATGTGCAAGGAAGAAAAAGAAAACAAGATCAATCTCAATATGAAGAGAGGTAATTTAGTAACATGAAGATGTCTACAACCATATTTCCCCCACTCATAATAATTACATGTAGGATCATATTCAAGTTCAACAATATAGCTATCACATAAAATATTGTCTTCATGATCAACATGCATGGAAAATTGACACTCTTCCAAAATAGTGGGATTATCACTGACTAAAGTCATGACCTCTCCAAACCCACTTTTATCAAAAAATTCATAAGATTGACCATTTTCCAAATATGTGGGATCTAAAGTTGACACTCTTCCAAACCCACTTTCAATACTATTGCAAACATCATTATCAATCTTACATTCATCATGGGGATTAAATAAATTTTCAAAACGTAAGAAGCATCACCCCAATCATGATCATTGCAACAAGTAGTGGGCATAGCAAAATAAGCATCCCCAAGCTTAGGGTTTTGCATATCATTAACACAATTGACATTAACAGAATTTATAATAACATCATTGCAATCATGTTTTTCATTCAAAGAGCTATCGTGAATCACTTCATAAATTTCTTATTTCAACACTTCATCAGAAATTTAAGATTCATGAATTTCAAGCAAAACCTCATGAAGATAATCTATTGCACTCAACTCACTAGCAATTGATTCAACATAATTGGATCATTTAAAAATATTAGCAAGTGGAATGGATCCATAAATATATTTTTATCAAGAGAAGATGCAAGCAAATAGAGGGCACATGGAAACACAAGCAAACATAAGATCGAACGAGAAAAAGGGAAACGAAAAGAAGGCATTTTTTCTTTTTCTGAAAATATTTTAGAAGTGAGGGAGAGGAAAATGAGAGGCGAATGGAAAATAATGTAAATGCAAGAGATGAGAGTTTAATGAAGGGTACTTGGTAGGTCTTGACTTGGCGTAGATCTCAACGACACCAGATATTGGCGAGTTGAAAGAAGACAAATCTTGAATTGACTTGGTGTAGATCTCCCCGGCAACGGCGCCAGAAATTTTTCTGCTTCTTCCCTGCTTTCCCGAGGTAACGTTGATATTTCCCCTGAAGAGGAAGCGGTGATGCAGTAGAGTGAAGTAAGTATTTCCCTCGGTTTGTTGACAACCAAGGTATCAATCCAATGGGAGATTACACACAAGTCACCAAATACCTGCACAAAAAATCAACAACTTGCACCCCATGCTATAAAGGGGTTGTCAATCCCTTCTAGGCTATTGGCAAAAGTGAGATTCGATAGAGATAGATAAAGAAATAAAGTAAATATTTTCGGTTTTTGGTTTATAGATTGAAAAGTAAAAGATTGCAAAATAGTAGACCTGAAACATATAAGATGTAAAAGTGACCCGGGGGCCATAGGTTTCACTAGAGCCTTCTCTCATGATAGCAAGTATTACGGTGGGTGAACCAATTACTGTCAAGCAATTGATAGAAAAGCGAATAATTATAACGACATCTATGGCAATGATCGTGAATATAGGCATCACGTCTGAGACAAGTAGACCGACTCCTGCCTACACCTACTACTATTACTCCACACATCGACCAGTATCCAGCATGCATCTAGAGTATTAAGTTCATAAGAACGGACTAACGCCTTAAGCAAGATGACATGATGTAGAGGAATTAACTCAAGGAATCTGAAAAAACCCCATCTTTTTATCCTTGATGGCAACAATACAATACGTGTCATGTCCCCTACTGTCACTGGGATTGGGCACCGCAAGATTGAACCCAAAGCAAAGCACTTCTCCCATTTCAAGAATTATCAATCTAGTTGGCCAAACAAAACTGATAGTTCGAAGAGAATTACTAAGATATGAGATCATGCATAAAAGAATTCAGAAGAAACTTAAATATTATTGATAGATAATCTGATCATAATCCTACAATTCATCGGATCTTGACAAACACACCGCAAAAGAAGATTACATCAGATAGATCTTCAAGAACAACGAGGAGAACATGGTATTGAGGATCAAAGAGAGAGAAGAAGCCATCTAGCTACTAGCTATGGACACGTAGGTCTGTGGTAAACTACTCACACTTCATCGGAAGGGCAATAGGGTTGATGTAGATGACCTCCATGGTTGATTCCCCCTCCGGCAGAGTACCGGAAAAGGCCTCTAGAATGGATCTCGCGAGAACAGAAGGTTACGGCGGCGGAAAAGCGGTTTCGATGGATGTTTTGATGTTTGTTGAATCTATAGGTATTTATAGGCGGATGAAGTCGGTCGGGGGAGGCACGAGGGGCCCACAAGGAAGGTGGGCGCCCCCTACCCCCTAGGCCATTCCCTCCACCATTGTGGCCGCCTCATGGATCCCCTGGCGTGCACTCCAAGTCCATCTGATGTCTTCTAGTCCAAGAAAAATCTCCAAACAATTTCTCCGTTTGGATTCTGTTTGATATTCCTTTCTGTGAAACTCAAAAACAAGAAAAAAACAGAAACTGACACTAGGCTCTGGGTTAATAGGATAGCCCAAAAAATCATGTAAGATAGCATATAAATGCATATAAAACATCCAAGATAGATAATATAATATCATGGAACAATAAAAATTATAGATACATTGGCTACGTATCAGCGACCTACTGTCAACACACTGCTCTGATACCATCTATAATGACCCGAGTCTGATAAGATTCGATGTCTCTGTGCTCACTATGCTAGTCCCTGGAATGACTTGCTAGCACACACAGTACATATGAATATCAAATAACATGTGCATCATTAAATATAACGTATGATCCAGAAATTTAAAAGTATAACAAACTGAGTAGCACATAGCTAACTTTATTCAATAATAATAGCGGAAATGTAGCATAACAAATGATGAGGTCCATCAATGCCCACTGGCGAAAATGCTGAGTGAAGACTTGTAACCCTATTGTATCCCACTGATTATCTGAATATCCTGCAACATGATAAGTTGTAGCCACAAGGGTTAATACATTAAATATATTGGAAAAAAAATCACACATAATGATATACCAAACCTACATCCACAAGCAAAGTATGACAAACAAAACTCTCAAGTTGGTTTGTGGAAGAATGTCTTCACCTACCTCCACTATATGAACTCACAACCGCCTCTAATTTATTCACCCGAGATAATCCGAAAGATTCTAAGAAATCATGACAAGAACTTCAGAAGTGTCTCAAGTGCGCTCTGTCACTGGCGCATTCTCTAGGATCAATAGAGTGCTCTGCCAAGGACACGTCCACCTAATTTATGTTCCGAAAACTATATCTCGCCTCAAGTGAGATCTGTCAATGGCGCAGTCTCTAGGGACAATAAAGCGCTATGCCAGTGACGCATTCACCTAGTTAATTATCCCGAGCCTACGACTATAAACACTCACCACCTTCCTGGATCACTCGACACATGCCCATGTATAACATAGTAAGTTGATCACATCATCACATAACACAATCAATACGAAAACATGACAACACGGGATACACATAACAGGCCAAACATATATTATAGCATAAAACCACACATGCATAACAGAATATAGGATGAGCAAAATCAAAAGTGCGGACTTGCCTACTACGTTTGATGAAGATCGTCGCACTCACAAATCCTGAAAATTCTACTCGTCACGCTCCGGGCAATCTATTGCAATGAAGGAATCCAAATAAATAACCATGCCATATATAAGAATCAAAATAACAATAAAACAAATATGGCAAGGTTGAACAAAATCAATATAGGTTTAACTCACAAATATAGGTATCGATGGTGCTATAAGGTGAAAGGTGGAAGGATCAGCTCACAAGAGTTATTACGGAGAGAGATATTGCTATAAAAGCTTATGCTTTAGATAATATGGAATAGGCTCAAAATTCTATGGAAAACAAAAAACATGTTGTCGAATAGAAAGCATATGACACATGTGTTCATTTGCAAAAAGAATGCATTGAACAGGAGCACTATAATTAAATTTGTATTGAACGATGTTTGAATCGAATTTGAATTTGAAACATGTCAAAAGTATTTGAAATTTTGAGTATACAGAATATTATCAAGAAGTATTTGATACAAGTTTCCAGACACAAAAACAATCAATTGAATATGATACACGGTTTGCAAGATATGAGCAAAATTGATCTGAATTCAAATTTGAATTGGCCAAATTTTAATTGTTCAAAAGTTGATAATTATGGTGTCAACGGAAAGATGGTCTCACAAGGATCACTCTGCAAAAAGTTTAAACCCAATCAGAGTTACGGTTTAAGAGATATGATGTACTGAAGTTACGGGGGCCTATCTGTAAAATTACATAAACTGTTTCAGCTGAGAAAGAGTTGTAAAAAAAACTCATGGACATGTGGCGGCATAGGATTAGCCGATACCCCTTTGCAGCTGGAGGTTCCGTGAGTCGTTAGATTAAGTCATGATCAACATCCCATGTTCTTTTGGAGTTAGGGTTTGGGCAAAAGGGGAATTCCTCGCCGGAGATGTTGCTGGACTTGATGTGCACGGCGGCGGTGATTATGGTTGACCATGGAGTGGGCTTTAGTTGTCCTCCGACTCGGGATAGTGAACGGGGAGCTCCGACGTGCAGGACTGCATCTGAGGATGTCGTCGGGAGGCCTGCGATGATGGTTGCGCTCGTCTCGAGCGGTGGTAGTAACAATGAGCTACGGGAGAGGTCGATGCTCTCCTTCTGGTGCGCTACTACATGAGACAATGCGTGAGACAGGTATGGGAGAGCATGAAGAACCTTCGAGACAAAAAAGTAGGGCCTCGGGGATACATGATTCGCCAGCATTGCTCACCGGTGTCGAGCAGGGCGGCGGATCTCCTCGAGCTCGGTTTGCTCGACTTAGGGCACATGAGACATGGTTGTGTACAAAAATCGATAGAGGAGGTCGAGGGCATCTCTGGGCTACAGGGACGCGTGCAAATCGCGTGAGGGTCGAAGAGATCATGCGTGACTATTTTAGCAGCGACGACGTTGACGTGTGGGAGGAGGAGACTAACTCAGGGAGGTAGGAGATGACGGGTGGGTTCCGTATTCGTAGGAAGAGAGGGAGTAGAGAGGCAGATAAGTGGGGCACGGCACTGACATGGGCAAGCTTGGCCGACTATGCTGCGGTTGTTACTGGTGGGCTTCGTCCTGCTAGGTCCTCTGCTGCTACCCGCTGTGCTGCGCGCGCGGGCGAGAATTAGGAGTGGCCTCTCTGATGTGGCCCACGTGAATAGTTACACTAGTTATATTGTTTAGTTATAACCAGGAAAAGAAATATAGCTTATATAAACACCATATCTATTTAGAAAAAAACCAAAAGTCGCTAGAAACTATATATACTAATAAAGAGAATAGTGAACATTTTCTCAGATCAAAAAAAAAAAAATTAAAGAACAAAAAAACATTTATAAAACATATATTTTCCAAAAATAATCTTTTTAACTCCAAAGAAATAAAAAAATTAAAACAAATTTAAAACACTCTTATATTGAAGGAGTCATGTTACCTTCTCTCCTTTGTCTTTTATTTGTTGGAATTGTTTTATGTATCCAACATGAACAATGTCTGGTCACTTCCCAATTTAATTATTGAGGAAGTCATGTCATCCTCTCTCATTATTGAATTGGAATATTTTGAACATTCAATAAACCCAAAATCTCTACTACCTAAAAGAAACGGAGTGTTCCGTTTCGCCTCCTACGTCTCCCCTCTTCGTCCAACCCTGTCGTACGACTCCCCCTCCCCTCCAGTGATTTTCTTTTCTCCCTCCACCGGTTTTCGTCCTACCGATTTTCCTTTTCCCCTCCTCTATCTTTTGTAAACAAATAATTCACATAAGGTAACCAAGCGCAATCAATCCAAACGCAATCAATTCATGCATGGCAATCAATTCATTAATGACATGATCAATCGACTTCCTTCTTTCAATCAAACGGTGATCAATCGCCTTCCTTCTTTCAATTACTTGCTTTCTTCTATCACCATGTTTTACTTGGCGACAATGAAGATGAATCTCTAGGCTGCTGCATATATCTCTTTCTTCTACTAGGCTCGGAGGAACTCGGAGGGAGAGAAGCTGGGCTCGGGTAATGCGGCGGTCGGAAAGATGTTGTGCAGGAGTTGACCGACACCTTGGACGACTCTGTGCCTGCGTGACCTATGCTTCTGGGGAAAGCGAAGCAGCAGCATGAGTCCTCCCTTTGGCCTCCTCTTTCTATGTTATAAGTACTCTTGCTCTACCAAGGTTTGACTAGCTAGATTTTCATTGCCAGTTGAGAAATTGGATGGATTGCTTGAGCAGCAGATCGTTTGCGTAGATTAGACCGATCAAAGAAGTAGGTGCTTAATGGATGGGTGGATGGTGGCTTTGAATCATCTCTTACCTTAGTCTCCCTTATCATTAGTAAAAGAAGCAGTCTACCTTTGATCTTTTTAATCGAAGGACCTGTTTTGTTGTGGAATGGTATTGGCGCCTGTTAATTTTCCATGGTTCTTTTGGTGTCAAATAAAACTGATATTTAAGAGCATAAACCAGACATTTGCTTAGATGGGAGGAGGAAGATCTTTTCTTGTGGAGGAGGAAAGATAAGGCGTAGTCCTGATTGACTCTGACTCGACTATATGTGTTAAATCAGACACTCTGGATAATCACGATAATAGGTGCAGTGTCTTACATGTTCTTAAGATCATATATGTGTGTTAAATCATGGACATGTCATATAACCACCTGTAATACATTCAAGATTTTTATTCGTGCTATGTAGTATGTACTATTAATAGGCTAAAATTTACGCTCCCCATTAGCATTGTTGTTTGTCTTTCCTTCTTCATGGGGGAGACATGTTGCATGTCTCTTTCCATTCTACTATACCATTCTAATTGATTTTACGATTAGTCAGCGGGTTTCGCTTGCAGTCACAGGAATCTTTCTTATGCACATGGTATTCCAATGATAACGTCCCATACTTCTATTCAGTTTTTATTTGTCATCTCAGTGCTAAATGGTATTTTTTAATTCATGTCTCTATATTGTTGCCTGTAGCAACGCACGGACATTTAGCTAGTAATATGCAAATGAATAATTGGGAAAGTCCTTTTATTCCCTCTCATTTATTATTCATTTAAATTCCAAAAAATAAATCCTAGTCAAATTTAGCAACACTCAAGCAACACAAACAAGTTTTGAATTACTCCTATTTAAATAATCAATATTCCAAAATTTAGAATTTTGGGATGTTACACATATTTTGGGGTCAACCCTTATGAAGGAGAAATGACTTCATTATCGCCGAGGTTTTGGACTGAAGAACAAGCAGTCTATAATGCTCGGATCTTGTTTGGCCAGTTCAGGATTTTCATTCACACGCTATTAAACTTTTCCATGTTTGAAGAAATGCATTGCTTCCATAATGCAAGTTAGCATATAGAACATGCTCTTCTGAAGGGTTCCATGTGCTTTAATCACGGCTGGACACAAGGAACTTATACTTTAGTTCTATGCTACGCTATATATCTCAGGAGATATTGGAAATACCTCGACATGGATGCTTGAATGGATGACGTGTAGAGAGAGAACCAAATGTTCAGTAGATCATTTTATGTCGTTGATAAATATTCCACAATGTGAGTTTGAGAAGGACAGTGATCACATGCTGCATTTCTGGGAAGTATCTGAAAAACAACTTCACATTCTGTTGGATCCCACACTACTAGGAAAAGGGCTATAGATGGAATTGATACTAATGGCACACCATACAAGCAGTGCGCCATTAGTATATAGTAATGGCGCACCAACAACAGATACGCCATTAGAGTTCAAACTACTAATGGCGCACTAGGCCCAGCGTGCGCCATTAGTATCAAAAAGTTTTTTTTTTGAACTAGTGCGCCTGTCCAAACATACTAATGGCGCATCGAGATGAAGTGCGCCATTACTAGTTGTAACTAGTAATGGCGCACCAGAAGTAAAGTGCGCCATTAATGTTCTTTTTTTATGATATTTTTTATTCTTTTTTTTACAAAACTACTAATGGCGCACTGTCCCACGGTCCGCCATTACTAGTTTAAACTAGTAATGGAGTATGTTATTTTTTTTGCAAAACTAGTAATGGCACCTACTATATATGCGCCATTAATTAGTAACCTTGATTACTAATGGCGCATTTATAGTTGGTGCGCCATTAGTAAGTGGGCAGCAACAAGATATTTTGGACAGCCTCTCTCCTACCCACACTCACTTTCTCCCCCACTTCATTCTCTCCACCTCCTCCTCCTCTCGGGTCCCTCCTCTTTTTCACCTCATTTCCACCATATATTCATTCAAATTAAGTGGTTAAATTAACTTGTTTTGATAGGTAAGTAAGGGGGGAAGCTATATTTATGTTGTTCTCCATACAACAATGTGCACATGCACTTTTTATGGCCTAGCTAGATCTATGTATGTTCGTCGTGTTGCATATGTTTGTTGTGTTGCATATGTGTTTGTGTTTGGAGGTGTACCGGTATTTGAAATGCGATAGTTGCCAATATTTTCCCGGAATGTTGATTCATTTCCGTTTTGGTGAGAATTTTGGCATTAAGCATTCTTTTTTGTCCTAGTTTTAGGGAAAGTCATGGCAAATTTTTTCTTGGTTCTAAAATATCGTTTTGCTCTACCCCGCAGGCGACCATGGTGCGCACGATGACCGAAGGCATCGTGAATAGGTTTTTGAGGTCCGCGAAGGTCGAGATGCTTCAAAACAACGAGACGGAGATAAGATGTCCGTGTCGAAGATGCAAGCTGAAGAGCCTTATTGCGGACCCGGATTCCGGGCAGGTGCGGGACCACCTGCTCTTGCGTGGTTTCATGGATGGCTATCGGTGGCAAGGTGATGAAGATGACTACGAAGTCGTCCATGGGGGCCGGGCAAGAAATGAGGAAGTGCAGCAAGACAACCACCACGGCTCGGGCGGGCGAGAAGACGAAGAATCCCTAGGAGATGATCACGACGGTGATGCTGTACACAGTCATCATGTAGAAGATGCAGGACATGATGATGATGAAGATGCCGGAGCAGACGACGGGCATGATCATGAAGATGATGATGCCGGCGGAGCAGACGACGCTGGACCATCGATGGGCTGGGTGCAGGACCCTCATATTCAAGAGCTGCTTCTCAAGCAGACCGATAACGCAAGAGCTGCCGCCCGAGAGAAAGCCAATATGGATCAACTTGAGTTAGACGCGGTTACTCCATTGTATGAAGGATGCAGGCCCGAGGATACCCGCCTGAAAGTAACGCTCATGGCTCTGGAGATGAAGGTAAAACACAAAATTACTGACGCATGCTTCGACGAGAACATGTCATTCTGGCACGAACGTCTTCCCAAGGGGAACAAGTGCCCCACCAGTTTGGAGGAGGCGAAGAAAATCGTGTGTCCTCTGGATTTACCGCACGTGAAATACCATGTGTGCATGAACAATTGCATCATTTATCGGGACGAGCACGCAGAGTCTACCATATGTCCGGTGTGCGGCGTCACTCGATACAAGAAGAGGAAGAAAGCTCCTCGAAAAGTGGTGTGGTACTTTCCGATCACTCCTCGTCTGCAGTGGTATTTCGCGGACCCTAAGGTAGCAAAGCTCCTGCGTTGGCACGCGGATAGGGAGGAGAAGAAGCGAGAATATGACGCAAATGATCCGGAGATAGATAAAAAAGACAAGATGCTGAGTCACCCTAAGGATGCGAGCCAGTGGCAAGCGTTGAACTTCGAAGACCTAGAATTTGGGAACTATCCAAGGAACATCGTGCTGGGCGCAAGCACCGATGGAGTCAATCCGTTTGGCAGCCAGAGAAGCACACATAGCACCTAGCCTGTGTTTGTGTGGATGTACAACCTTCCCCCCTGGTTGTGCATGAAGAGGAAGTACATTCACATGAGTATGCTAATTGAAGGACCGAAACAACCAGGGAACGACATCAATCTGTATCTGGGGCTGCTGAAAGAGGAGCTAGACACGCTGTGGAAAACGCCAGCCAATACGTGGGACGCCGCAAAGAAAGAATATTTCCCTATGGGAGTCGCGCTGCTCACGACGGTGCACGACTATCTCGGTCACGGATATGTCGCGGGGCAGGTGGTCCACGGATTTTCTGGATGCGTCAGGTGCATGGATGACACAACGTATCGCCAGCTAGATAGAGATCCCGGGTCTTTGAAAACCGTCTTCATGGGACATCGAAGGTGGCTTCGCGACAATGACCTGTGGAGAAAACGCAAGGATCTGTTCGATGGTGAAACCGAACCCCGAGGACGCCCGCGTACGAGGAGCGGCGAGGAAATAGACGAGCTGTTGAAAAATTGGAAAGATTGCCCACTGCCGGGAAAGAAGCAAAAGGCGCCAGAGCCGGGAAAGAAGCGAAAGGCGCCAGAGCCGCTGCTGAAGGTATGGAAAACGAGGTCTGTTTTCTGGGACTTGCCGTACTGGAAGATCCAATGTGTGCCTCACAGCCTTGATGTAATGCATATCACGAAGAACGTGTGCGAGAGTCTGCTTGGTACCCTGCTCAACATGCCAGAGAGGACCAAAGATGGGCCGAAAGCAAGGGCAGACTTGAAATCAATGGGCATCAGGCAGGAGCTTCACGCTATATATGATGATCATGATGATGATGATGATGATGAGGCGAAGCAGGACACGGAAAAGTCGTCGCAAAGGCAAAAAGGCCAAGAAGACCGGAAATGACTACCCTCCCGCGTGCTTCACTCTAAGTCAGGAGGAGATCGAGCAGTTTTTCACCTGCCTCGTAGGAGTACAACTTCCTTACGGTTACGCGGGGAAGATAAGCAGATACCTAGACCGGGCGAAGCTGAAGTTCAGCGGGATGAAGACTCACGACTGTCACGTGCTGATGACGCAGATACTTCCAGTTGCAATCCGTGGTATCATGGACGTGCACGTCCGTGAAACCCTATTTGGCCTATGCAACTTTTTCGACGTCATCTCTCGGAAGTCTGTTGGCGTGAGGCAACTCAGAAGGCTACAGGAAGAGATCGTGGTGATACTATGCGAGCTTGAGATGTACTTCCCGCCCGCATTCTTCGACGTTATGGTGCATCTGCTGGTCCATATCGTGGATGATATCATCCAACTCGGGCCGACGTTCCTGCACAGCATGATGCCGTTCGAAAGGATGAATGGTGTCATCAAAGGATACGTTCGCAACATGTCACGTCCAGAGGGAAGCATAGTCAGGGGCTTTCTGACTGAAGAGTGCATCTCCTACTGCATGAATTATCTAGGCATCGAGAACCCCGTTGGTCTGCCCGTCAACAGGCACCTCGACAGGCTCGCTGGATGGGGTCACCGTGAGGGTCGCAGCGAAATGCATGTCGACTTCGAGGGTCGACTCGCCGACTTTGAAAGAGCAAACCTAGTCGCGCTAAAACACATAGACGTGGTCGATCCTTGGGTGGTTCAGCACAAAACCTTTATTGAGAAGACGTACAATGACCGAGGCCAACAGAGGACGGACGGAGATATAATCAAAGAGCACAACTCATGTTTCACGCGTTGGTTCAAGCAGAAGCTTCTGTCGTACCCTTTACATGATGATTCTTCCGCGGAAGAACAACTCATATGTGCCTTGTCACAGGGCGCCGAGCACAACCTGATGACCTATGAGGTGTACGATATCAACGGCTACACATTCTACACCGAGGCCAAGGACATGAAGAGCGATGGTTATCAGAACTCCGGGGTAACGATGGAATCCTACACCGGTAATGACAAGGACAGATACTACGGAAGGATCGAGGATATCTGGGAGCTGAGCTACGCTGGAGAGAAGGTCCTGATGTTCCGTGTCAGATGGGCCAAGAGCGTCCTAAAAGAAGACCGGTATTTCACCACCATGGTTATACCCGAAGCCAAATCCAAGACCGCGGGCGCAAACGTCACCGCGAAAAATGAGCCATGGGTACTGGCTTTCCAAGTTGACCAATGCTTCTTCATTACCGATCCGTCAAAGCCCAGTCGTGTTGTCGTGAGGAGAGGCAAAAGGAAGATCATCGGAATGGATGGAGTAGCCAATGAGCAAGACTTCGACAAGTACGGCGACCCGAGGATCGAACATGACGACGATGATGAAGTAGCAGCTTACACCACAAGAAGAAGCAGGACCACCCTACCTAAAGGACGTCCGTTCCACAGAAGAACTCCATTTGCGAAAAAGAAGGGCAAGAAGATTCTGAACAGATAGCTAGCTAAGATCGATTGTATTTAAATCGTACCCTTCATTTCTCGATTGTATTTCATGGGCACTTTTTGAACTATCATGAATATTTTTAAATTTCATGGACACTCGATCTCGACCCCCCCTCCATCTCGATCGCTATCCCACCTCGCCAGATCCGGTCCCCCTCGCCGCCGAGCACCCCCCGGTCCACCGGCCGCCGCCGCCGACCCCCCGCACCCTCGATTCCCCTACTCAACCGCCGCCGCCGAGCACCCCCCGGTCCACCGGCCGCCGCCGCC
>LR738712.1:266035708-266188580 GCA_902687465.1 Secale cereale | reverse complement strand
CGCCGCCGAGCACCCCCCCGGTCCACCGGCCGCCGCCGCCGACCCCCCGCACCCTCGATTCCCCTACTCAACCGCCGCCGCCGACCCATGATATATTCAAAATAATAAATTTGATGATATTTTTTCATATTCATAAATATTTTCAAATAATAAATTTGATGATATTTTTTAAAAAATTATTACTTTTTTATAAAAAATATTATAGTTATGATTTAAACAAGTTTGAACATATTTAAACACAAATAAGTGTCAAACAACAATATTTTAAAAGCAAAAAAAAATATTTGGGGAGCCTGGGAATCGATCCCAGGACCTCCTGGTGGGTGTGCAGAGTGCTGACCAGTCGGGCTAGTGCGGGGGTTCTATTAGGTAGTGAGTTAGGTGGAATATATAGCTTTCTGTCGGGCTACTGACTAGAACACAATACTAATGGCGCACCTGGGGGTGGTGCGCCATTAGAGTCTACATACTTATGGCGCACAGAGCTGCGGTGCGCATTAGTAATCCCCCCATACTTATGGGGCCGGCCGCACCCTCCTCTCTCTCCCTCTCGCCAGATCTCCCCCTCTCCCCGACGCCTCTCTCTCCCTCACCCGCCGACGCCTCTCTCTCCGGCCGCACCCGCCGACGCCCTCGACGCCCGGGCCACCGACGCCCCGGACGCCCGGAGCTACGCCGCCGCCGCCCGCGCCCCCGACGCCCCGGCCCCCAATGCCCCGGCCCCCGACGCCCCGGCCCCGATGCCCCGGCCTCGACGCCCCCGCCCCCGACGCCCCGACCTCGACGCCCCGGCCTCCCCCAGGTGCGTGGCCATCTCCGGCCGCCCCCCTCGCAGCACCCGGCGCCGAGAGGCGGATTCCACTTCCCCGTCGCCCTCTACGCTGCCGTGGGTACGTTTCCTCCGTCGCCACTCTGTTCCCAATCATTTGTTTCTTGGGAAATTAGGGTCGGATTCGCTTAATTTCGACCAGCTACCTTGCGTGGCTGTGGATAGGGCCAGGCCACCATGCCACGCCGCGTCATTTGAATTCAAAAGTTCATGTGACTCTCTCTGTACATACAAGAACTATCCAACTTGACCTAACATGCCAAGGCGCTGGCTTAAAATGAATACAGATTTGAGAAGACAAAAATGTCAGTGTCATTGTTGCAGCTAGCAACAAGCTGTACTAATGCGCAGAGAGACCAAGCCTTGTTACCCTTGTCTTAATTTAGGAGTATTTTGTTATTTTACCTTATCTCATAGTATTATATATGTTGCCAACTTGGTTACAGCGAAACCATAATGATAATGCTAAATAGTGATGTAAGTGATTAGGTGACTGCAAATCAAATGAAGGCTGGCAGCAATACATGCCAAATTCAGTCCATTAATCCTCCACACTCACCTAGGTAACTTCAGTTAGTTCCTTCAAAATAAAAATAGATGAATATAAAACCTTTACTATGTTTGTGTTCTTTATCCTATTGTAATTTTGCACAAATAACAGTACAATTCAACTTTGGAACATTCCCTACGCTCGAAAGATGTAACCACCAGGTAGAAAAACCTATCTCTCTTCGTTTCTGTGAAGCGAAGAAATGAGCTGGTCAATCTCTTCGTTTTTCCTCTTGCGTAGCTTCATAGGGACAGCCCACCCTTTCAACGTTTGTTTAGCTGGCGTTATTTAAATTCACAGGTTGTTGTGCCTCGGTATATTAAAAAATAGTTCAACTTGGCCAAACGACGGGTAGCTAACCTAACATGCCAACTTGGCATCCGCTGCGAAGACAAAAATGTCATTGTAGCAGCTAGCAACAACTCCCTCTTATTTATATGGACCAACCAATCTGTAGATGTGACTGCAAAACATAGGACTACAAGTAGCAGACCAAGTCTTGGTACCATTGTCTTAATTTATCTTATGTTGTTTTATTTTATCTTCTGTTATGTACTCCTTCCATAAACAAATATAAGAGTGTTTAGATCGCTAAATAGCGATCTAAACACTCTTATATTTGTTTACAGAGGGAGTATATTATATATGATGCCCACATGATTCATCGTGTGGTCTGAGGACTCCTGCTTATTAGTGGCATTTGCCTCCTGCTTAATTATTAGTGCTCTTTTGGAAGGTGCTAATTGGGATAGTCCCACCAGAAAACTTTTGGGTGGTCCTGCTTCCTGCTTCTTTATAATGCACCACTTTGATTAGGAATTTTGAAACTAATTGTGTCCCCTGAAATTGAAAAAAAGGGTGAAAAGCAATTGATTTTACCCAAAAGCAAGACGGGTAAAGAAAGATGGGAGAGTTACTGGAACATGGGACCCATGGGTTGACTTAGACTATGCTAAAAGAGGCTCGCGTGTCACCCTTTTAAACGAGTTCTGACATAGTAGTATTTCTCAAAAGAAGATGACCAACTCTTCATATTTGATAAATCCTCTCTTGCTCAACCACTCTCACGTATCTCACTCGTTTAGGTTAACTTCTATTTTTCTGTGTGGAAAGAAATCATCTTATTGGAGGCTCTGCCCTTATGAGGTCAAGGATAGCCACTGTTACTTAAATATGCCATATTGCTGCTGCTTTCTAATTAATACTGGCAGCAACAACAATTTTTGAGTTGCTGTCATTTTGCTATCAAGCCGTGACTGTATGTCACACTAGGTTTTAGGTTTTAGGTTTTTTTTTTCATGTACACTAGTACTACTTGTATGTCACACTAGCACAATGATAATAATGGTGGTCATGTATTTGGTTCCTTGTTGTAAATATTTGAACTTCAAACTATTGTTTTACAAGCTTCTGCAACTTTTTCTTACCTGTTGATGCTGCTGTTATGCCTGTATTCACTGCTGTTGCTACTGTACTTGTCATGATGTTGTACTTGTGATGATGCTACTTGTGATCTTCTGAAATGACCCATTGGCGACTTCATTAGGCGGGGATAATGATTTTGCAGGTACCCCGAAAGGCCCTTGAGTTTCCTGGAATGTCGATTAACTTCCGTTCCGGCAAATTCGGGTACTCCATATGTCCTATTTTTAGCAAAGGTCATGCTGAAAATTTCCGTGAATTTTAGCATGACTTTGCTAAAAATAGGACATATAGGGTACTTGTGACTAATGCATGGGCCAGGGTATCTTAGTAGTTAATTAAGTAGGATCAAGTGCCCCTTTATTCTACCTGCATTAAACCATAGGCGGCAATAGAGCCAAGTGATTAGGCCCAACTTAGAATTCTCCTTCCCAGCTTAGCGTTTAGGATGCATCGGTGTCGACAAACCATAAATTATAAAACCTTGGCTTTTAGGGTGCCTCGGTGTCGATAAAAACCGAAATGATGAAAGCTTAGGCTTTTAGGGTGCCTCGGCGTCGAAAAACCCTCAATTATAAAAGCTTAGCTTTTAGGATGCCTCGGTGTCGACAAACACTAAATGATGAGACCATGATCTTGTTCCTTGACAATAACCAACTTTTTGACCAAACTTTGTTCCTATTTAGAGAGAAACATGGCCAACAACGATGAGGCCGGCGGTTCGGGCGGCAAGGCATTCTGGGAGCTGTCCCAGGAGATGGAGGAACAACCTCACTTGTATGAGGACGCCGCCTTCCCCACCGATCCTGAGACCACTGATGGTACCACCGAGGATGACCCCACTGATGGTGCCGCCGAGGATGCCACCACTGATGGTGCCGCCGAGGATGCCACCACTGATGATGGCGGCGCACGCACAGATGGCAGCCAACCAAAGAGGCAACGGAAGGACCGGCGCCCGACCGTGCTCCGCACCCTCAAGGAGGAAGTTACTAAAGTGGACTCCGACGGGAATCCAACGGCGCCCGACCGAATAGTCAAGGGGTACTCGCTTCAGCTCGGGTGCATTCTCCGGAGCACCGTCTCGATCAACACCGAGAACCTGAGGCATCCTGACCAAGGGAATTTGTGCAACCTCCTCTTCACGAAGCTGCACGAACGATACAAGTTCCCCGCTCAATTTGAAAACACAAGCCTCAAAGGGAATAAAGTGAACAATGCTGCCCTCACGAGGATGAGCAAGGCCATGTCTACTTGGAAAACCAATGTGAAGAGAATGATCGAGAAAGGTGAGAGTTATGAGAAGATCAAGGAGAAAAATCCTTCGATCACCGAAGATGACTACAACGACTTCAAGATCAATTGCTCGAGCACCGCACACTCCGAATCAAGTCAGTGGGGGAAAGAAATGCGGGAGCTCAACTTAGGGGAACACACACTCGGTCCCGGCGGTTACAGAGTGGCGGAGCCTATATGGGACAAGGAGGAGGCGGACCATGCCGAGCAAGGCCTACCGCCCCTCTTCGATAAATACGGTGACAAGCAGACTAGGAACTTTGTCAGGGCCCCGTATAAGAAGGACCCGAAAACAAAGGAGCTTACCACGGATCCGAAGACCAGGGTGCTTGAGCTTGTTCTGGTAAGGAATACACCCCCGCGTAATTAGCTCCATATGGTTGCATTATAATTAATGAAGCAAAATTTCTAAATGATTCACATTCCTTCCGCAGGCGACTGAAAGCAGTAGAGCGGGGTCGACTAAGAGCAACCCTTGGGACACGACTCTAAATAGGGCGTCAAATGTAATGAAGAACAAGGATAAGCTCGATAATCCGACGTCAGCTGGTCGTGTGGCCGGCAAAGGCTTGTCGACAAAATGGTCGTGATACTATAACGCTGGTGGGCGAAAGAAGAAAAAGACCAGCTCGGAAAGCCAGGCGCGCGAGGTTCAAGAACTCAAGGCACAGGTGGCGCGGATTCCGGAGATTGTCCAAGAGCAAGTGCAACAACAGCTCGGAGCGACGATCACCGCCATTGTGCCTAGCTTGATCGAGGGGTTGCAGGCGTGGATTGCGAGCGGCCAACAGGGGCCGCCCCAGATTCCCATCTTCACGGCCAGCAACTCGCAGAACGCAATGGCGGGGCCATTGGTGTCTCCGGCGGAGGCGGCATTGGTGTCTCCGACGCTGGCACGGGAGCTTAATGCACCCGGGTGTACGCCGGCCGGCACCTCTGTAGCAAGCGGCCCCTCCGTCAACTGCACGCCCGCCGTTGGCGGTGCCTCGACATTAGCCGAGCTCGACGCCATCATCACGGTAACTAACTAAGCCTCTCTCTGCCGAGGACTTCATCTCCTTGCCTTTGACTGGGCATCCCTGACGCCCTACATGTTTTCGCAGGGCGCCGCCGACGTTCCGTGCACTCTCCTGCACTTCGTGAACAACGACTTGGTCGACGTTGCCAAGGGCAAAATCGTTCAACCGGGCAACCCCTTGTTCCACGGTACCCAGATGCCACCCAACTTGTTTAGGGTTCAACTAGTTCGGGTGCTGCCAGGCTGCGACGAGGTGTTACCTCCGATTCGACCCGTCGGGGCCGACGATGATGACGTGATGACCCTCAGCGCCTGCCTGAGCTGGCCCCTGCTTTGGCCGAAGAGCCAGATTCGTTTGGGGGCGGGGGACACCACCCCAAAGACAACACCGCCAGTCGTGCCAGCGCCAAGTCGTCCCCATGGCAAGACCGCCGCAATGGTGCCGGAAATCCCTATGCCACTGGATCCAAACATGCATATGGCACAGGATCAGAACGACGACGACGACGATGCATTTGCCAAAGTCGATCAGTACTTTGCCGATCATGGGTACGGTGGCGACTTCATGGGGCCTCCTTCTCAAGAACCCAACCCAACGAAAGACGTGCGCGATCTAGCTGGTACCGCGGAGAAGCCAAGTTGCAACAGGCGTCGTCTTCCGTTCAGCCCTCAGGAGACGCCTCCAGCTGCCGACTTCACCGAGCCTCAGATAGGCGAGGTGTGAAATATTATCAGCCCCAACACACTCAAGAAGGCGGTCTCTGAGCAGAACTCGGTCCCAATTCAGGAGAAGAAGAAGGCACGCAAAAGAAAAACTAACAAGGGTGCGAGCCAGCCGGCACCGAGTACGATCCGTGCTCAGGACGGGCCACCTTCACCTGAGGATGTAATGAGGAGGGTGCATGTGGCGGGTAGGCCGATGCTACCGAGAAATATGCTCGATGCTGCAACCGGTGCTATGCGGAGTCTGCATGACAGTGTTCTTTCTTTGGAGAAGCGGCGTCTCAGAGAGAAGGATGTGGCATACCCGGTTTTCGCGGCCAAGGTGCCAGAGGGCAAGGGCTTTGTGGATAACTCCATCGGGGGTACGATCGTCCTGCCGTTTGATGACATCCACGCTATGTTGAACCTTCTTCCACTGCACTACACCTTCGTTTGGCTATTTTCGCTGAGTATGGAGATGCGGATCATTCGCGACAAGACCCTGGACATCGTGATAGTCGACCCCTTCTACATGCGTGCCAAGATCTTGGGCAGCGTTGGGGACCGGCAAGTCGCGAGTTCTTACCTCGAAGGCGTCATTCTGGCAAACCGAGATAAGGATAACTTCCTCGTGCCTTACTTTCGCGAGTAAGTCCTCCGCCTCAACCGCCCCGTAACATATGAATTCTTAGATTTCGATCGTTCTTCTTTTAACATTCCGTGTTTTCTACAGTGACACACATTGCACGCTCATCCTCCTAAGCCCCAAATATTCCATGGCCACATATTTCGACCCGGCTACACAAATGTCAAGAAGGTTCTTGATGATGTTCTCCCCGGCTACGCCAAATCTGGAGGCACCTTCACCAGGCCTATTCGTAAGTACGGCAAGCACGTGTTCTCCCACAATACGACGTTCTGCTGCGTCAAGCAGCCGCCTGGCGTTCCGAAGGGTGCCTGCTACGCCATCCATCACATGCGGGCGATTGTACGGGACCATCATCAACTTCTGCTACCGAGTAAACTCAAAGATTGGGCCGCGAGCGTGTCGGCAATCCAGGACGCGGACATCAGACAAGAATTCTTTTGCATCCAGTCGGAGTTTGTGGAAATCATCCATCAAGATGTCCTTCGTACCTCGGGGCAGTTCTACCTCAGAAATCAACTGTCGAACAGTGACATCGACACAATGCTACAAATGCAGGCTGACAACGCCCGTGATTTCATGACTCCCACGATAGACGGCGGCTTCATCCACGCTCCGGTCCCTTGAGTTGAGTCGAAAGCAGTGATGTTGTGTCTAGTTCTCAAACATCGATTGGCTCATGTTGTAATTAAACTTTAATGAACTTGTAGTATGTCTCTTTGGTTTCGAGAGTCGTTCAACTTAGATGTAATCGATGCTATTAATGTCTTGCTTTTCTCTTTTGATTGTTCTGTTGCATACTTATATATTGCTTATGTATTGTCTGTGAATTGGTACTAACGTTTCGTTTGGCTAGTGCATAGCGATGCCGTCGTATGTCGTGTACAAGGGTAAGGTTCCCGGAGTCTACGACGACTGGGAGGAGTGTCGGAGACAGGTTCACTGATTCAGTGGTAACAGTTACAAAGGGTACACCACTAGGGCCGAGGCCGAATCTAGATACGCCCGCTATCTAGCGGGAGAGGGGAGGGAGCGTTGGAGGAACCGGATGAAGACGAGTTTCATCGTGATGATGCTCATCGTGATGACCGCAGCTCTCTTCTATGTGATGGTAGTTTAGATGATCGATATCGACTTGTAATGTGAAGACAAACTCGCTACTCGTGGTCTCGAGACTTGTAATATATTGTTCTATCTTTGTTCGGTCTTTTCAATTCGGAGACTAATATGATGAATTGTATTCGGAGACTAATATGATGAATTGTATTCAGAGACTAATCTTCTATTGTATTCGATGAATTTGTTGTTGATGTGTGCTGTTTATATTCTGTGCAATTATACATTTTGTAATCTGTGCAAAAAAACAGAAAAATAATAATAATAAAAAACCTAATATTCATACTAATGGCGCATCACAACACAGTGCGCCATTAGTATGCCAAAGGATACTAATGGCGCATCACCAGACAGTGCGCCATTACTATGCGGACATTACTAATGGCGCATCCTTCTGGAGTGCGCCATTAGTATGCCAAAGCACCTGGGTACACATGGCCCCTGGGAGGCATACTAATGGTGCACTACTGTGCATACTAATGGCGCATCAGGGGTGCGCCATTAGTATACCAGATACTAATGGCGCACCAGTGGTGCGCCATTAGTAAAATATAATAATGGCGTGGCACTAATGGCGCACCACTAATGCGCCATTAATGGCCAAATTAGGTGCGCCATTAGTAGGCCTTTTCCTAGTAGTGCCACCTTGGTGGGCGACGAATGCATTGATGTTTACCCGAAGAAGTTGGCTTATGATAACAAAGTACTATTTCACATTTTATGCAATACCATCATGCCAACAAACATGCCGAACACCATCAATTGCATCGTGGGAAATGAACTTGTGGCAATATCTCAAGGAATCAAGTTTGAGATTCCCCGACCTTTTCATTCGAAACCTGGCATGTGTAGCCGATGGCCCTCAATCATTGAAGCCATATGCTCCATGGATCATCTTTGCAATCGAGCAGCTTACAAATGAGAAATTATTCTGGGCTTACGCACCGAAAGTTTTCATGCCACCAGTTCGTGACACTCTGCGCATTCTGAAGGATTGTTGCAAAGTGAAAGGACCTATTAATACTGCTGCAACTTTCTCAGTATCTGAAAAAGGTCCGAAGGTCATAGAATCCAGGATTGAAATCCCTCATGAGGAAAATCCATCGCTCTATGGGATTTGTATTCGCACGTAGCAGACTCTGGAAAGACACATCAAGATGGATAGAAAAGGAAAGTGGAATTGATGACTGAGGTGGATTTGATTCACAATCATACTCGTCAAATTCTTCTGCATGAGATGGATACAAGAAAATACTCATGCAACTTGTTCAGAAAGCATTACTCTCGCAAGGATTTAGCTAAGAAGGGCCTCTACAAGGATTATAACTACTTGGACTTGCTTGCTATTCCCCGCATCCGAAGACAAACTCCAGTGCTTCCACATTTTTCTCCTTCCATGGATCTATTATTTGTCAATCATGATGATGAGATTGCAGACATAGCCAGTAATATTGTCTACAAACCAGATGCTCATAGCTCCAAACCTTTCCAGACCGAGGCTGCTACTCCAGCCTCTACCTCAACCATTCCACATTCTTCAGATACTGATTCGTCGAGTGGCTTTAATTCGGATTCGGAAGACACTCCCATGGAGTAATTCCTCGTGTATCTTCTCTTTCTTTTTGACACCTGTTCACAAAAGGGGGAGAATTACATCGAGTGATTGTTTATCGCGGTTTGCAGGGTGTTTCTCTTTAGCTATTTGGTTTCGTTCTCAAACAATTTGCCTCATAAACTTATTGCACCACATGTGGTGCTAAAATACTCAGACGTCATGTAACGTTAATATACCCCTCCTGCAATATCATTTTGTTTCACACTTTTTGTCTGCATGTTTCATCAAATGTGTTTTTCCTATGGATGATTATCATCGAAAATTATTCAGGTCACAGGGAAACATATCTACGTCTCGAACATTTATAGAAAATCATCTTGGGATGACACAAATTTAGAGAAGTATTGTGGTTGGATATTCTCTCATTGGAATCCTTGATTATATTACTCTACAGGAAAAGAAAGAATACTACTTCCAGAGGCATATCCACCCAAAGCAAGACTTTCTTATTTTCTTTCTTGCTCAGATCATATCAGATACCTAACATGCAGGAAAACTACATCTCGTGTGGATTCAAATTGTGCTCTGGGAAAACCTTCATGATTTATCCTTGTCACAAACTAACACTTATCTAACATTTAACTTTCCTCGAAGATGTTGTGACAGGAATCTCCTCGGACACCATTAAGTGCATTGAAAGAACTCAAGTTCAAGATCTCATAAATGACACTCATACGAAGAGCAATATCGCTCCTCCCCAACCCGTCATGATCTGAAGCATATCTCAAGGGGGAGAATATTCTATCTTCGTATATATATCTCATATTTCATTGATTATCTTTTGCATTACATTACATTCATTATCTATCAATCGATGTGACCTTTTTTTCAACAATCATCCAAAAAGTGGGAGATTGTTGCTGCAATATCTGCCTACCTTGTTTTTTGGAGATTGTTGACAAAAACAAGTATGGACTGATTTGTTAGCTAGTGCACACACAGAAAAAAAGTCCATACACAATCAAAGAGAATAATGTCTTTGGTGCTGAGTTCAAGGAACTTCATTAGAAGTGAATTTGCATTGCAGAGAAGAACAAACAATAGTGTTGTAGTTATCACTACAAAAAAATACACTTCCATGATGATACATGTTTGTCACAGTAGGTCACGTTTTCTGTCATGCATGTACATCCATGACAAATTTATGACAGTATGAAGATTGTCATACCTGTGATGTCGTAGAACTGTTCCATGACATTACCAAAGGGATCATCACAGAAGTGTCCACTTCCATGACGATAAATCGCACGTCACAGATGTGCTTTCGTCAAGGGTAACCGACACGTGGCATCCACCGTAACGGAACACCGTTAAGCTATCGGGTCCGGTTTTGGATCCGATAACCCGTTAACAGCCCCGACCAATGGGGATTTTCCATGTGCAAAATCATCATTGGCTGGAGGAAACACGTGTCGGCTCACCGTTGGGACAGATGTCATCCACTGATTGGACCAAAAGCGCCTATGATACGTCGACACGTGGCACGGCCCAACATAGGCCCATTCCTGTGAAAAAGCCGGCCCATTTGACTTGATCAAAAGGTGGCGGGCCGGCCCATGGCAAGCCTGTTAACAGTCTGTTCGCATATAGCCCATTTACATCCCGCTAACCCAGGGCCCGTTTACACCCTATCCGAATTAGGCCTAGTAGCATCATCTAGGCCGTCCAATATAATTCCAGCCTGTTTTAACTTCCGGCCCATGTATGGCCCATGACGTCTTTTGGCGCATATGAGGCCCTTAGTAACCCTTGGCCCATTAACGACCCGTGGTAAAACTGGCCCGTAATGAACAGTGTATCACTTTATACCCATTAACAGCCACTATTCCGTTGGCCCGTTTCCAGCCCATGTTATCTTTCGGCCTTCTCAGGGCCCATATATTCTTGGCTCATTTCCAGTATTCGTTTACTTTAGGCCCGTTACTATCATTTTCTGCTTGTGGGCCAAATACAGCCCGTGGTTACAGTCGGCCCGTTTGTGGCCCGTTAATACATTGGGTCGTTTTCATAGCGTCATCAAATACGGCCCATTTATTCTTGGTCTCATTTCCAGCATTCGTTTACTTTCGGCCTGTTACTGTCATTTTCTGCTTGTGGGCCAAATATAGCCCGTGGTTACAGTCGGCCCGTTTGTGGCCCGTTAATATGTCCGGCCGTTTTCATAGCATCATCAAATACGGCCTATTAACGACGGCCCGTTATGGTCGGCCCATGAACGGGCGATTTCAACTCTAGACCATTTACGACCATAATGTGTTCTGTTATTGGCCCATGTTTGACCAGCCGATCATACGACACGTAGAAGGCCCATTGATGATACGGCCCGTAGAAGGCCCATTGTGTCTACGCCCCATAGAAGGCCCATTGTTTCTACGGTACGTAGAAGGCCCATTGTTTCTACGGCCCATAGGAGGCCCATGTTAACTACAGTAAATATGTAGCCCATTGTTAATGTGGCCTAGTTTTAAAAATAGGTTATTGTGGCCACTAGAAAAACACAGAAAAAGAACTGCAGTGACTACAAGCAAACCACTAAACAAGGCAATAAGGAAATAAATAAGCAAGCAAGTAATGCTAGCCTATTACCGATATTACACATATTACATCCACTCGGCATCAAAGTTCGCCACCAGTGCAAATATAGGGAACAAAGCAGCATATTACATGCACTAACCGTCAAAATTGGCCACCAGTGCAAATAAACGCGGCAACAAAACATGAGCATAACTGAAACAACTTCAGAAGAGCCGAAGAAACGTGGTATCCACCATGCTGGCAATAAGCTTAGCAAGCTTATTAGCTTTGTCCTGTTTGGTGCTAAAATCATCCAACGCTTGCTGTTGCACCAGAAAGTATGCATCTGAATGCTCCAGGGACTTCTGCAGTCCTTCCGCTTCTTGTCGCAGCACAGCTGATCGATGTCTTTCAGCTTGCAGTTGAGACTCAAGAAATAGAACTAATTCAGACAGTGAGTTTGAATAGCTTGTGTAAGCGGTAGTGGCCAGTAACTCCAACACTAAACCAAAATAGGACTTTGGGGTTGTGTCACTGTCTTCGAGATAGTCTTCCTTAGTTGTTTTATCAGCTTTGTTGGAGACCAAAAAGGATGTGTCACTATCCTGAACCTTATCTGCATTACTTCCTTCACCATTGCTTAATAAGGCACTCTTCCCCAATATTCTGTCAGCATTCTAAAAGAAGAAACAAGCAGACACATAACAGTTTATCATGTACTAGTATATGAAACTCATTTGGGTGAACCAGTTCATAAGTAAGGTGGACAGGATTAAACTACCAAGTCTTCTATTACCAAGTACTAGTACATAATAAAAGCATCAAACAAACATATATCTATGTCCTATGGTCACTGCATTGTCTTGCCAAATCAAAATAGAGACACGGTTCAAATCATATCAGTTCAAGACAAAGTAGCAGTGAAAGAATACAAAGTGTGGGAAACTACATGTGTCGAGACCCCGATCCTAAGTCACATCGGTCTAGCATGTAACACATCATATCACTTTGCGGCATCACTCAAGGTATCCCCACGGGTGCCACCTTACCTGGCCCGGGACCGTTTGTGCATTTTGGCTCACGTATATGATAGTGGCGCTAGCATCCATATGATAGAGAACCCGGGCCGACATGACTAGTTATGAACCCAAGGTGGCACTAACTTAAAGGGACAGGCATACATAACCCAACAACGAACGTGTCGGTCATCAACGTATGAACCCAAGTCGTAGCAAGCTACAAGGACTTAAAGGAACAACGCGTGACATTTCCCAAAGGGACAGACACCGGAACAAAGAAGGACACGTGCCTGCAAGCCTAAGTGTTCCGGAGAAGTAGCTGTTGGGGAACGTTGCATGGAAAACAAAAATTTTTCTCTACGTTCACCAAGATCAATCTAGTAGATGCAACTACGAGGGGAGAGTAAGATCCACATACCCTTGTAGATCGCTAAGCGGAAGCGTTATGAACGCGGATGATGGAGTCGTACTCGCCGCGATTCAGATCGCCGAAGATCCTAGCACCGAAGCAACGGTGCCTCCGCGTTCTTCACACGTACGGCTCGGGGACGTCTCCTCCTTCTTGATCCAGCAAGGGGTGGAGGAGAGGTTGATGGAGAACCAGCAGCACGACGGCGTGGTGGTGATGGTGGAGGAGAATTCCAGCAGGGCTTCGCCTAAGCACCGCGGGAGAAGAAGATGTTGTGGGAGAGGGAGGGCAGCACCGAGGCACGAACTTGTGTTTGCTGCCCTCCCTTTGCCTCACTATATATAGGGGGGGTGGAGAGGTGAGGGTGCCCTAGGGTTTCCCCCCTAGGGGGCCGGCGGCCAGGGCAAGGGGGGGCGGCGGCCAAGGCAGGGGGGGGGCGGCGGCCAGGGCCAGGCCCTAGGGTTTCCCCCCTAGGTGCCTTGCCCCCCAAGGCTAGGGGGTGCGGCCACCCTAGAGGGGTCCACCCCCCTTGGCGCACAAGGAGAGGGCCCAGGGGGGGGGGCGCACAGCCCCCTGAGGGCTGTGGTGTTCCCCCTTGTGGCCCATTAGGCCCAGAACTGCTTCCGGACCCCCCGAAACCCCTTTCCGGTACTCCGCCGATTTCCCGATGCTCCCCGGAACACTTCCGGACTCCGAAACCTTTCATCCTATATATCAATCTTCGTCTCCGGACCATTCCGGAGACCCTCGTCACGTCCAGGATCTCATCCGGGACTCCGAACAACCTTCGGTAACCATACACTTTTCTCACTAACAACCCTAGCGTCACCAAACGTTAAGTGTGTAGACCCTGCGGGTTCGGAAACCATGTAGACATGACCGAGACACTCCCAGGTCAATAACCAATAGCGGGATCTGGATACCCATATTGGTTCCCACATGTTTCTCGATGATCTCATCGGATGAACCACGATGTCAAGGATTCAGGCAATCCCGTATATAGTTCCTTTTGTCTCGTCGGTATGTTACTTGCCCGAGATTCGATCGTCGGTATCTCTATACCTAGTTCAATCTCGTTACCGGCAAGTCTCTTTACTCGTTACCGTAATACATAATCCCGTGACCAACTGCTTAGTCACTTTGAGCTCATTGAGATGACGTATTACCGAGTGGGCCCGGAGATACCTCTCCGTCACACGGAGTGACAAATCCCAGTCTCGATCCATGTCAACTCAACAGACACCCTCGGAAATACCTGTAGAGTACCTTTATAGTCACCCAGTTACGTTGTGACATTTGGCACACACAAAGCACTCCTACGGTGTTAGTGAGTTACATGATCTCATGGTCATAGGAACTTATACTTGACATGCAGAAAACTATAGCGATAACTGACACGATCAAAAGCTATGTTTAACGTTTGGGTCTCGTCCATCACATCATTCTCCTAATGATGTGATCCCGTTATCAAATGACAACTCATGTCTATGACCAGGAAACCGCGGTCATCTTTGATCAACGAGCTAGTCCTGTAGAGGCTCACTAGGGACACAAAGTCTGTCTATTTATCCACACATGTATTTGAGTTTCCAATCAATACAATTATAGCATGGATAATAAACGATTATCATGAACAAGGAAATATAATAATAACTCTTTTATTATTGCCTCTAGGGCATATTTCCAACAGTCTCCCACTTGCACTAGAGTCAATAATCTAGCATTACAAGGTAATGAATCTAACACCCATAGAGTCTTGGTGTTGATCATGCTTAGCCCGTGGAAGAGGCTTAGTCAACGGATCTGCAACATTCAAATCCGTGTGTACTTTGCAAATACTTATGTCCTCCTCCTTGACCGAATCGCGGATGGAATTGAAGCGTCGCTTTATGTGTCTGGTCCTCTTGTGAAACCTTGGTTCCTTGGCTAAAGCAATGGCACCAGTGTTGTCACAGAACAGAGTCATTGGGTTCAGTGCACTAGGCACAACTCCAAGATCTGTCATGAACTCCTTTATCCAGACACCTTCCTTTGCCGCCTCCGAGGCAGCTATATACTCCGCTTCACATGTAGAATCAGCTACCACGCTCTGCTTGGAACTGCACCAGCTTACCGCTCCCCCGTTGAGAATATATACGTATCCGGTTTGAGACTTAGAGTCATCCGGATCAGTGTCAAAGCTTGCATCGACGTAACCCTTTACGACGAGCTCTTGATCACCTCCATAAACGAGAAACATCTCCTTAGTCCTTTTCAGGTACTTTAGGATATTCTTGACCGCTGTCCAGTGATCCATACCAGGATTACTTTGAAACCTTCCGGCCATACTTATGGCAAGGCTGACATCTGGTCTTGTGCACAGCATTGCATACATGATAGAGCCTATGGCTGAAGCATAGGGGACGACACTCATCTTTTCTCTATCTTCCGCAGTCACTGGGCATTGAGTCTTACTCAACTTTGTACCTTGCAATACCGACAAGAACCCCTTCTTGGATTGATCCATTTTGAACTTCTTCAAAACTTTATCAAGGTATGTACTTTGTGAAAGTCCTATCAAGCGTCTTGATCTATCTCTATAGATCTTGATGCCCGATATGAAAGCAGCTTCACCGAGATCCTTCATCGAAAAACTCTTGTTCAAATACCCCTTCACGCTATCCAAAAATTCTATATTGTTTCCAATCAGCAATATGTCATCCACATATAATATTAGAAACGCTATAGAGCTCCCACTCACTTTCTTGTAAATACAAGCTTCATTGTAAACTTGTACAAACCCAAACGCTTTGATCACCTCATCAAAGCGAAGATTCCAACTCCGAGATGCTTGCACCAGCCCATAAATGGAACACTGGAGCCTGCATACTTTGTCAGCATTCTCTGGATCGACAAAACCTTCCGGTTGCATCATATACAACTCTTCCTTAAGAAAACCGTTAAGGAACGCTGTTTTGACATCCATGTGCCAAATTTCATAATCGAAATATGCAGCTATTGCTAACATGATTCGGACGGATTTAAGCATCGCTACGGGTGAGAAAGTCTCATCGTAGTCAATCCCTTGAACTTGTGAAAAACCCTTTGCCACAAGTCGAGCTTTATACACGGTGACATTACCGTCAGCGTCCGTCTTCCTCTTAAAAATCCATTTATTCTGAATGGCCTTCCGCCCTTCAGGTAATACTTCCAAAGTCCATACTTTGTTTTCATACATGGATCCCATCTCGGATTTCATGGCCTCTAACCAGTTGTCGGAATCCGGGCCCACCATCGCTTCTCCATAGCTCGTAGGTTCACTGTTGTCTAACAACATGACCTCCAAGACAGGGTTACCATACCACTCAGGTGCAGTGCGTACCCTTGTCGACCTACGAGGTTCGGTAGTAACTTGATCAGAAGCTCCTTGATCATCATCATTGGCTTCCTCTTCAACCTCTGCAGGCTCCACAAAAACATCTTTCTGTGCTGCGCTACTTTCTGGTTGAAGCAGAGGTTCAATAACCTCATCAAGTTCTACCTTCCTCCCACTCAATTCTTTCGAGAGAAACTCTTTCTCGAGAAAGGACCCGTTCTTAGCGACAAACACTTTGCCCTCGGATCTGAGATAGAAGGTGTACCCAACTGTTTCTTTTGGGTATCCTATGAAGACACATTTGTCCGCTTTGGGTTCGAGCTTTTCTGGCTGAAGCCTTTTGACATAAGCATCGCAACCCCAAACCTTGAGAAAAGACAACTTCGGTTTCTTACTAAACCACAGTTCATACGGTGTTGTCTCAACGGACTTAGATGGAGCCCTATTTAAAGTGAATGCAGCTGTCTCTAACGCATATCCCCAAAACGATAGTGGCAAATCGGCAAGAGACATCATAGAACGTACCATATCTAATAGGGTTCGATTACGACGTTCGGACACACCATTACGCTGTGGTGTTCCGGGTGGCGTCAACAGTGAAACAATTCCACATTTTCTTAAGTGATCACCAAACTCATAACTCAGATATTCTCCCCCTCGATCAGATCGTAGGAACTTGATCTTCTTGTTACGATGATTTTCATCTTCACTCTGAAATTGCTTGAACTTTTCAAAAGTTTCAGACTTATGCTTCATCAAGTAAATATACCCATATCTACTTAAGTCGTCAGTGAAGGTGAGAAAATAACGATATCCACCGCGCGCCGTTACACTCATCGGACCGCACACATCAGTATGTATGATTTCCAATAAGTCACTTGCCCGTTCCATTGTCCCTGAAAACGGGGTCCTTGTCATCTTGCCCATGAGGCACGGCTCGCACGTGTCAAGTGATTCAAAATCAAGAGACTCCAAAAGTCCATCAGCATGGAGCTTCCTCATGCGTTTCACGCCGATATGACCGAGACGGCAGTGCCACAAGAAAGTGGTATTATCTTTATCTACTCTACATCTTTTGGCATCAATGTTATGAACATGTGTATCATCACTATCGAGATTCAATAAGAATAAACCCCTAACTTCGAGTGCATGACCATAAAAGATATTACTCATATAAATAGAACAACCATTATTCTCTGACTTAAATGAGTAACCGTCTCGCAATAAACAAGATCCAGATATAATGTTCATGCTTAACGCAGGCACTAAATAACAATTATTCAGGTTCATAACTAATCCCGATGGTAATCGAAGAGCGAGCGTGCCGACGGCGATCACATCAACCTTGGAACCATTTCCCACGCGCATCGTCACTTCGTCCTTCGCCAGCCTCCGTTTATTGCGCAGTTCCTGTTTAGAGTTGCAAATGTGAGCAACCGAACCGGTATCAAATACCCAGGCACTACAACGAGAGTTGGTAAGGTACACATCAATAACATGTATATCATATATACCTTTGTTGTTGTTGGCCCCCTTCTTGTCCGCCAGATACTTGGGGCAGTTCCGCTTCCAGTGGCCATTCCCCTTGCAATAGAAACACTCAGTCTCTGGCTTGGGCCCAGCCTTGGGTTTCTTCACTGGATTAGCAACTGCTTTGCCACCCTTCTTAGAGGTACCCTTCTTGCCCTTGCCATTCTTCTTGAAACTGGTGGTCTTATTGACCATCAACACTTGATACTCCTTCTGGATGTCTGCCTCAGCGACTTTCAGCATCGAAAACAGCTCGGCGATGGTTTTATTCATCCCTTGCATGTTGTACTGCTGGACGAAGCTCTTGTAGCTTGGAGGGAGTGACTGGAGAATTCTGTCAATGATAGCCTCATCCGGGAACACAAGTCCCAGATCAGCTATGCGGGTATAGTACCCAGACATCTTCAGTAAGTGCTCACTGACAGACGAATTCTCCTCCATCTTGCAAGCGAAGAATTTATCGGTGGTCTCATACCTCTCGATCTTAGCATTCTTCTCAAAGATGAATTTCAACTCCGTGTACATCTCATATGCACCATGACGTTCAAAACGCCTTTGGAGTCCTCCTTCCAAGCCGTACAACATGGCACACTGTACTATCGAATAGTCATCCGAACGCGTCTGCCAGACGTTCATATCGTCCGCAGATGCTCCAGGAGCGGGGGGTTGACCTAGCGGTGCATTTAGGACATAAACCTTTTGGGCAGCTGTGAGGATGATCCTCAGATTGCGGAGCCAGTCCACAAAGTTGCTCCCATCATCTTTCAGTTTAGCTTTCTCTAGGAACGCATTAAAATTCAGGGGAACCCCTGCGCGAGCCATCTACAACATAAATTTGCAAAGACATTTTAGACTATTGTTCATGATAAGTGAGTTATTACCTAATCAAATTAATTATAACTCCCACTCAAATTGACATCCCTCCGGTCATTCGAGCGTGACATGATCCAAATTCACCAACCCAAGTCCGATCATCACGTGAGATGAGGTGGTGTCAATGGTGAACATCAACATGTTGATCATATCTACTATATGACTCATGCTCGACCTTTCGGTCCTCCGTGTTCCGAGGCCATGTCTGTACATGCTAGGCTCGCCAAGTCTAACCCGAGTGTTCTGCACGTGCAAAACTGGCTTGCACCCGTTGTATGCGAACGTAGAGTCTATCACACCCGATCATCACGTGGTGCTTCGAAACGACGAACCTTCGCAACGGCGCACACTCGGGGGGAACACAATTTTATCTTGAAATTTTAGTGAAGGATCACCTTATAATGCTACCGTCGTCCTAAGCAAAATAAGATGCATAAAAGGATTAACATCACATGCAAATCATAAGTGACATGATATGGCCATCAACTCGTGCTTTTGATCTCCATCTCCAAAGCACCGGCATGATCTCCATCGTCACCGGCGCCACACCATGATCTCCATCATCATGATCTCCATCATCGTGTTGCCATCGGGGTTGTCGGCGCCCCACCATGCTCTTACTACTATTGCTACCGTTTAGCGATAAAGTAAAGCATTACAAAGCGCTTAATGATTGACACGCAAGTCATACAAAAAATAAAGACAACCCTATGGCTCCTGCCGGTTGCCGTATGCATCGACATGCAAGTCGATGTTAACTATTACAACATGATCATCTCATACATCAAAATATATTTCATCATGTCATTGGCCATATCATATCACATACATACCCTGCAAAAACAAGTTAGACGTCCTCTAATTTGTTGTTGCATGTTTTACGTGGCTGCTATGGGTATCTAGCAAGAACGCTTCTTACCTACGCAAAACCACAACGGTGATATTCAAGTTGCTATTTAACCTTCTACAAGGACCGCCTTGTTCTATTCCAATTCAACTAAGATAGGAGAGACAGACACCCGCCAGCCATCTTATGCAACAAAAGTCACATGTCTGTCGATGGAACCGGTCTCATGTACGTGGACATGTAAAGTTGGTCCGGGCCGCTTCATCCTATAATACCGCTGAATCAAGAAAGACTAAGGAGGGCAGCAATTTAAACATCAACGCCACAAACCCTTTTGTGTTCTACTCGAGAAAGCATCTACGCAAGATCCTAGCTCTGATACCACTGTTGGGGAACGTTGCATGGAAAACAAAAATTTTTCTCTACGTTCACCAAGATCAATCTAGTAGATGCAACTACGAGGGGAGAGTAAGATCCACATACCCTTGTAGATCGCTAAGCGGAAGCGTTATGAACGCGGATGATGGAGTCGTACTCGCCGCGATTCAGATCGCCGAAGATCCTAGCACCGAAGCAACGGTGCCTCCGCGTTCTTCACACGTACGGCTCGGGGACGTCTCCTCCTTCTTGATCCAGCAAGGGGTGGAGGAGAGGTTGATGGAGAACCGGCAGCACGACGGCGTGGTGGTGATGGTGGAGGAGAATTCCAGCAGGGCTTCGCCTAAGCACCGCGGGAGAAGAAGATGTTGTGGGAGAGGGAGGGCAGCACCGAGGCACGAACTTGTGTTTGCTGCCCTCCCTTTGCCTCACTATATATAGGGGGGGTGGAGAGGTGAGGGTGCCCTAGGGTTTCCCCCCTAGGGGGCCGGCGGCCAGGGCAAGGGGGGGCGGCGGCCAAGGCAGGGGGGGGCGGCGGCCAGGGCCAGGCCCTAGGGTTTCCCCCCCTAGGTGCCTTGCCCCCCAAGGCTAGGGGGTGCGGCCACCCTAGAGGGGTCCACCCCCCTTGGCGCACAAGGAGAGGGCCCAGGGGGGGGCGCACAGCCCCCTGAGGGCTGAGGTGTTCCCCCTTGTGGCCCATTAGGCCCAGAACTGCTTCCGGACCCCCCGAAACCCCTTTCCGGTACTCCGCCGATTTCCCGATGCTCCCCGGAACACTTCCGGACTCCGAAACCTTTCATCCTATATATCAATCTTCGTCTCCGGACCATTCCGGAGACCCTCGTCACGTCCAGGATCTCATCCGGGACTCCGAACAACCTTCGGTAACCATAAACTTTTCTCACTAACAACCCTAGCGTCACCGAACGTTAAGTGTGTAGACCCTGCGGGTTCGGAAACCATGTAGACATGACCGAGACACTCCCAGGTCAATAACCAATAGCGGGATCTGGATACCCATATTGGTTCCCACATGTTTCTCGATGATCTCATCGGATGAACCACGATGTCAAGGATTCAGGCAATCCCGTATACAGTTCCTTTTGTCTCGTCGGTATGTTACTTGCCCGAGATTCGATCGTCGGTATCTCTATACCTAGTTCAATCTCGTTACCGGCAAGTCTCTTTACTCGTTACCGTAATACATAATCCCGTGACCAACTGCTTAGTCACTTTGAGCTCATTGAGATGACGTATTACCGAGTGGGCCCGGAGATACCTCTCTGTCACACGGAGTGACAAATCCCAGTCTCGATCCATGTCAACTCAACAGACACCCTCGGAAATACCTGTAGAGTACCTTTATAGTCACCCAGTTACGTTGTGACGTTTGGCACACACAAAGCACTCCTACGGTGTTAGTGAGTTACATGATCTCATGGTCATAGGAACTTATACTTGACATGCAGAAAACTATAGCGATAACTGACACGATCAAAAGCTATGTTTAACGTTTGGGTCTCGTCCATCACATCATTCTCCTAATGATGTGATCCCGTTATCAAATGACAACTCATGTCTATGACCAGGAAACCGCGGTCATCTTTGATCAACGAGCTAGTCCTGTAGAGGCTCACTAGGGACACAAAGTCTGTCTATTTATCCACACATGTATTTGAGTTTCCAATCAATACAATTATAGCATGGATAATAAACGATTATCATGAACAAGGAAATATAATAATAACTCTTTTATTATTGCCTCTAGGGCATATTTCCAACAGTAGCAAGCTACCATGGCTAAGTGGAAGCACTAGGAGACATTTCCCCATAAGAGAGGGTACGAAGAGGAAACAACTAGGTTGTCGGATCCCACACATACCAAGCATTTCAATAACATACACACAATATGCTCGATATGTGCAAATACAACATGGCATCACAACAAGACTCTATGAAGCAAAGAATTTATTCATTAGGCTCCGAGGAGGCCGATATTACAAACATGGGTCTCATGCCCCAACATTCAGAGCATACAAGCAACAAGCGGAAGCATAACATGTCTGAGTACAGACAACTACAAATGAAAAAGGCTGAAGAGCCTGACTATCTACAACACTCGTACAAGATCATAGTTGAGGTAACAAGCTACTTGTCGAAGTCCAAGCGGAACTACTAGTGAGACAGAAGTCTCATCTGCAAAACATAAATTAAGCAAACATGAGTATTAAGGTACTCAGCAAGACTTACATCAGAACCTATCATACATGCATTTGTATCAAGAAGGCAAAAGTGGGGTTTAGTTGCAGTAAGCCAACTTTGACTGAGGGGCTATCATGTACTACGACTGCTGGTAACCCTTTGAGGTGGCGCACACGAGTCCACTAACCACCACTCAATACACCACTATGGATTCATCCTCATCTCCCTACGAGAAGGCCATCCATAGCACTCACACTTGTCTTGAGTATTTTAGAGTATCCACTTCCAGTTGTCTATGTACCACATAAGCATCCAAGATATCCATAACCGTGGACCCGGCTATTTGAATATATCATGAAAACCCTGCAGGGGCGTACTTCTTCTCACACGCTCTCGCCACTTACCGCCATGTACACGTCATGTATCTCGGCAACCTTCAAGCGGAAGCCCGGCGAGGGTGTCGTCCACGACCTGACTAACCAGACAAGACTCTAGTCCAGGTTTATCGCCTATTCAGGTTCCATCCGCAAGGGAGTCTGGCCGAGGTTTCCATCACGGCCCCAAATGATGTGTACATGGTTCCTGAGCCCACCATCCGGGTGCCACTCGGTACACCGGCCACGTGTGCCTAGTCTGTCCCAGGCCCACCCTGTCGGGTGCCACTTGGTAGAAAAATAATACTACCTACAAACACCAGATACTAGTTGCGACTCCTGGACAGAGATCAAGTTGAATAATAAGCCGAGAGGGGTCGAGTTACCGGAACCCAATGTGTGGTAGTAGCTAGTCATTGGACAACATACACAGAACTCAGTGCTTAAGGACGGTTCTAGTGAGACAACCCACCAAGTACTCCTACATGGCCTCTCACCGCTACCTTTACCAAAACATGTTCACACACTTAACTCTCAACATCAGAACATATTACTGCACTCCAATTCATTCCCAATGAATCAGACCTGACACACTCTAAGCAATAGCAAGCAAGGCATGGTAAGAACACAACATGGCTTCAATCTACTCCTACACATGCTAGTGGGTTTCAACTATTTACTATGGCAATGACAGGTCATGCAGAGGAATGGGTTCAACTACCGTAGCATAAAGTATCATTTGAATCATTGTTGTCCTAATGCAATAACAGAGAGCAGGAGCGAGAGAGTGGGATTGTATCGGAATGAACAAGGGGTTTTTCTTGCCTGGTAGATCAACAGGGGCACTGCTCCTCGGACAGGTACTGTGGAACGGTCTCCAGAGCAGGACCTATCGAGAAGGACGGTGCCAACAATCAAACACAAGCATATGCAACAATATGATGCATGAACATGGCATGAAGATATGATGTTGTTTGAGCTAATGCAACTAGCTTTTATTTAGTTGAAGTCCATTTGAACCAAGGGTTCAAATGCAACTCCAAATTAAACATTTATAAATGCCATTTATCTGTTTTCATATATTCAGTAGGTATAACTTCCTTTGTCATGCATGAAAATGGTACAGATGGATAGATTGAATTTTTCTGATAATTTTTCATATTTAAATTATTTCATTCTAAGCTACGGTTGAATTTCTGTGATTTTTTGAAGTTTAAACCAATTTCTGAAATAAATAAATCATTTAAGATTTATTTAAATCCCAGAAATGGATTACTGCGTCAGCATGACCAAAGCATGACGTGAGCAGGTCAGCCAGGCTGACCAGAGTCAAACCTGAAAGTGGGGTCCACTGGTCGGTGACTCTACTAATAAACTGAGTTTAATTAGTGCTAAACTAATCCTAACCAAAATGTCAACATGGCTCGGCCCACATGTCAGTGGCTATACTAATTATCTAAACTAATTAATTAAAAATAAACGTGGTCAACTAACTGGGGGGACCCGCCTGTCATTGACCCACAGGGTCAAAACGGTCAGCGGAGTCAAACCCGCCAACGTTAAGCCGCCGGCAGCAGCAAACACGGCGGAGGGCGTCGGAAACACCGCTTCGGCGACCATTTGGATGGCGGAGTGCATCTACGGGCTGCGGAGCATCGTCCGCATCGATCTATGCCAAAGGGAGGCTGCGGGGGCGCCCGAGTTGGCCGGAGCGAAGCTCGCGGCGGCGCCGGAGTTTCAGGTGGTGGCGGGTTTGGCACTACGGGGCACGGGGGTCCAGAGGAGGGGTGCTATGCGCTCATGGAGAGTCGCTGATCATGCTGGTGTGCTCGTCTGTGAGCTGCAAGGGTTATGGCCGCGACGACGACAAGGCATGGCGGCGGTGAGGTCTCGGCCTCAGCGGGGAACGGAGCTGGAGCTCGCAAGGATGAGGGGGAGAAGAGGGGTTCGAAAGAGGAGCTCACGGCGAGTCGATCGGCGGACTCAGCGGGCGCGGGGGAGGTCGGACGATGACGAAGGATCGCCGGCGATCTCGGTGCAGAGGCGGCGGTCTCGAGCTCGAAGGCGAGGCTGCAGGGCATCCGGCCACGTGTGGCTCGTCGGAGAGGTAGAGGACGATATGGCGGAGCTCCTGGCGCGTCGACTGGGCATGGAGTAGCCTGTGGCCACGGCAGCGGCGAGCGACGGCGACGGTGGCGCTCGGGTCCGAGCGAGAGAGGGAGACATAGGAGGGGAGAGGCGGCGAGAGAGTGCGAGAGAGGTCCAGGGCGCTGCGTGGCGTCTTCTAGGAAGGCCAGGGCGAAGAGGGAGAGGGCAGGCAGGCAGGGAGGGGGTGGCAGCCATGCGCTCGGCGGTGGCGCATGCCCCTGCCTTCTGTCGTCGCTCGGAGGACGACGACTGGCAGATGGGCCGGCCCAGCTGGGACGCATAGTGCCAGGCCAGCAAGTGGCCCAGGTAAGCTCTAACTCTTTTATTTTTTGTTTTTCTAATTCTGTAATTTTGTTTTGATTTAGTTTCTAAGCTAAATCAATTATTTTCTTCTGACCCTTTTTTGCAAGGACCTAAGGAATTAATACAAAGCCCCTCACAATAAAATCAGAATTTTTGGACATATATAAAATATATAATAAATATATATCCAAGGCAAATAATTATTGCATTAATTCCAAATTCCCAAGATAAATATTTATGAGCTCCTAAAAATATTGGTTTGAATTTTACCTCTGACAACTATTTTCAGAGAGAAACATGAACATTTTCTTGGACCCTTTTGGAGCAATTTTTATCTGGGTCATGTTTTCAAAAAGGTTTCTGAGGGTTTCACATGTCCCCAATTCAAATTCATTTGAAAACTAAACATGATGCGAACACCAAGCTAGCCTAGTGCATACCAGAACTAGGGTTGTGACAACACGGCACAACAAGATTTCAGATGGGTACCACGGGTATACATGTACAACAACACTATTTGCTTTGTTGTGATGCTAGTAATGTGCATGATATGAGAAGTCAACTTTATAAACAATTGAAATTGAAATCAACAAAGCTATTGATAAGAGCAAGCCTGTTTAAAGAAACATGCGTGAACATACCTGCTATGCCATTGGAGTTTCGATTGGATCCTTCAATTTAAAAATAAGTTTGTATGAGTAAATACAGTGATACAAGAGAAAATCAGTATGCATGATAGGAATCATAGTTAAAAAAGGCGCGCCTAAGCGAGCGCTTAAGCGCGCCTAGGCTCTTGGCGTTGGCGAAACACATTGCACATAACTACGCTTAATCTGTGCATAACTGCGCATAAGCATGCACTTTGGTTTGTAAAGCGCAAGGCGGTGGGAAAATGCACAATTAACGCCTAGCGCTTTTTGGAAGTATGATAGCAATGGAATCTTAAATTAGAACAGTTGTTCTTCAGGTTTAGGCACTTGTTCTACATGAACAGAGTACAGTTAGACGCAATAATATAGTACTTAAAAATAGAAAATGAGTTCATAGGCTTTACCACATTCTTGGTTCGGGGCCAGTACAAAACAAGGCATTCCCAGTCATCGTCCAGTAAATGTGACTCACGCGAACATAAGGGAATTTGATGAGTTTCTTTGCCAGTGAAGTACGTTTTCTTTAGGTAATTCCGATACTTCCACCAAGCATTCTTGAAGATAGCAGATGTATTAGCACAGGTTACCTCAGCCTGAGTTTCCAAATCGGTCCTTCTCTATAGAGAAAAATGGGAAAATTTGTTGTATTATAACCATCATGGAGGTAGGATGTATGGGACAAAGCAAAGTAATTGCCATGAATAACATTACTTACACATAACTCCTGGACAAACACCTGCAACTGGAATTTTCCTTCATCTTCAGTATAATATTTCCAAGATGGGAAGGTACGCACATACGATTTAACAACATCAAATGCGAAATATGCTAAAGTACGACTAGCTGGTTGTACTTCCACCACAGGAATAGGCGTACTAACTGGTGGAGTTGGGGTTTGTCGTGGTAGTACTGGCCCTTTGGGCACTGGAGCTGCATTACTAACTGCTCTTGTTTGGGAGCTCTGTGGTGGAGATTGTGCTGTGTCAACATGAACTGGGTTACTATCTACTGGGGTTGGGGTTAGATTGGGTGAAGCTGGTTCTCTATCCATCGCAGTAGGGGTACAATCTGTGAGAGTTTGGGTTATGTGTGGTAGGGCTGGTTCTCGTGCATGTACAACCGGGGTGCTATCTCCACCAAGAGGTAGCACTGTTTTATTTGAAGACCATGTTTTTAGTCCGCTAGATGCCAGCATCACCCGCTCCAATTCAAATGGCTGATAAACATGAAACATAGTTGAATGTACAAACATTGTATGAGAGACAGATGCAATAGATAGTGTGGAAAAAAGAGGACATGAAATAGTTGACATGTATATTGTTTAACTAAAACGGATAGCATGACATAATTTCACATATAGGATGTCTATCTAAACTGGATAGCATAGCATAACATAATTCAAAGATATGATGAATAACTAAAACGCCATGCCAAGTTAGAGCATACACCTCGGTGGGGGAATAGGACATGTCATCTGTCTCTAAATCCATCTCCGAGGAGCTATCGGGACCCTACAAGAGATCAGTTTCGACAGGTATCACTGTCTGCTCTAATGGCCTTGTTTTCACTCCAGATTTTTCAATCTCCCACCCAAATGGCTGATTCACAGGAAGAATAGTTTAATGTACAAACATTGTCGACAAATGGAAATTTAATGAAGAAAAGGATGGGCAAGATATCATTCAAATATATGATGCCTGGTTAAACAGGATGGCATTGCACATTTAACATATATTATGGCTGGCTAAAAGACATGAGACTGCATAATTCCCATATATGATATAGAAACTAAACATGTGGCGACAGAACATGTCTAAACTAAGCAGATGACATATATGATGTCAAAAGTAGGCACTACAAGGCAACATATGCATGATATGACTAACATCATCATGCCAAGGTAGAGAAAACACCTTGGGGGGTAAATAAGAGTGGTCAACGGTGTATGAATCCACCTCAGAACAGATAACTTCCTCTGGATTACAATCTGGAGAGGGGTGGGGAGGGTTTGCCATTGAAGCCACCATGGACCGATTTCTGCATGACATTGTATTGCTGCGCAAAACTCTTCTCTTTTTCTCTACATGTTCAGCATGACTATGTACAATATCTGACATGCATACGAAAAAAATATGGTGAGATTATGTAAGGAGAGCATGCAGAAATTTAGAGTGATGGCAACAACCAATGGATGGATCCAAAAATAATGATAGCAGGCTGATGATTGCTTTAATTTAATAAAAATACAGATGATGATTGCTTTACTATTTGTTTCCCACCCAAGATGAACAACATAGGCATACCCTAGGTGAACCAGATATTAGACAGAGATACTATTCATTGCTTCCTCGATATGTGCCGCACAACTAATTTAGAACTCAAGTTTGAACATTAATTTGGACCTGACTTGGAGTCTAAGAGGTGAAGAGGACAATAAAGTAGCCGGTAATTTTAAGCAATGCATAACATAAGAAGAATCAAAAGAGTGCGGCCTCTCTTGTGGACACGTGTACTCCTCAGGTTCATCTGCTGAGTCGATGATGGTGATGCCACTGCGGTGGGTGCCGGCGGCAAGGAAGGAGATCTGAGGCGGCGAAAGACATTCAGGAGTCGTGATGTCTGGTTTGGTGGATGTTTCTGTCGACGGAGCACCTCAGGTGAGGTGGACGATGTCGCGGCAGGAGCAGGACAAACCACACAAAGTTCTCTTCGACGCCTACCAGTAACCGAAGTAATTCTGTAAGGGCTTATTTGGCTTGCATGATTCTAAAAACGCAGGGATAGGAAAAACACCGGAATAGGATAGGAATGCACATGGTAAACAGAGCATTTGAAAACATAGTATTTCTGCCAACTTGGGTGTTTGGTTTACAAGAATTAGAAGAGCAGAGGAATGCAAAGAAACATGGGCAGAATAAAGTGAAACCATATGAAAGCGTGTATAGTTAGAATGTTATTCTGCCACTAATGCACTTGGTCTTGTTTTCATGCATAGGATTTTGAAAAGTAGGTCCAGGTGGATGTTTTGCTTCATTCCTTTCGACAAAATGCATGAATAATTGAATAGTAGAGTGCCATTGGAAAATTCCCTATTGCTATGTTTTTCCGTTGAACCAAAATAGCCCTAATGGATCGATATGAATATATAGTAATAAGTGATGCAACAAGTGTATAACCTCTTTGCCGTAGTCGTGTCGACCTCAGCATCATTGGGTTGGTCGCTGAAGCAGTTGAGGAAGAGGTGGCTGTCGGAGGTGTGGAGGAAGATCTGAGGAATGTGTAGACGGTGTCCAGGGCACTGCTCTATTGGGATGGCTCGTTCTGTCGTTGGAGCAGCCCCGGTGAGCCGTAAGACGTCAAGGCTGAAGCAACACAAGACAAACAACGTCAATCTCAAGTGAGATTCTAATAGCATCTCCAATAGATGATGTAAAATAGATGTAAAATTTACATCACCAAAAACCACCTGACTACAACAGATGAGGTAAAACTGTTGACTCTGAACTTAACTGTCGAAACTAAAATTTACTGTTGAATCTGAATGTTACTGTCGAAACTGAACGCAATATTAGCAGAGAGGCACTTGACATGGAGTTTAGGGAGGGCCCGTAGTTCATCTTCAACCTGCACCCCCCTGAGCCACCAGCCACCACCGGCCGAACCGCCGGCCCCAGTGCCGCCTTGCCGCCCCGAAACAACTCCCCACCGACGGTCCGTCGCCGCCCCGGCCAGCCCTATAGCCCCCCCACCCCCACCCTGAACCCTAAGATAGATAGTGGGGTACCTCTCCAGAGAGCCCCCATCCCCGCTACGGGTGGCTCTTCCTTAAATCCGACGAGCCACCCCACCCCCAGAAAATCGACTGACCCAAAAGTCGATTCAGTCGACTAAAGTGTAGCTAAATCAGAGCAGAGCAGCAGTACGAGTGAGGGAGGGGGAGAGCAGCAGCAGCATCGCGAGCGATCGAGCGAGAGCCGGAGCCGCAGCAGCAACGCGAGGGAGCGAGCGAGAGCCGGAGCAGCAGCAGCTGGGCGAGCGAGTGATTGAGCGAGAGCCGGAGCAGCAGCAACAGATCCGGCTAGTATGGACGCCGCCGCCGAAGGGGCCTCGCACTGGGGGAGAGCCGCCATGGAGATGTTGCCCGCGCCGCCGGCTTCAAGATAGGCGCTCCATGGGGGTGCGGAATGGAGCATCGTCGGCGCCGGGAGGTCGATCTAAGGAGAAGGTGCGATGCGATGAGTGTACAACTTCTTTGGTGGCGCCGAGTAGGCCTCGGTTTCGTCTGAGGAGTCAGTGAGGATGCTGCGGTTCCGGTGGAGCAGGTTAAGGCAGCGCTGTGGGGATGGAGCAGCCGCGATAGACGAGGCGATCGTCGGAGCAGTTCCTTGGAGGTGGAGGACGGGGCGGCTGAACCGGCGGGACGATGAGATGGAAGACAGATCCTCATCTGGGGTGGTGGACGAGGCACGTCGAGCTGTTGCGGTGGACGACATCGTCGGGGAAGAGGCTCCGGCTGAGCAGTGGTGAGGTGGCGGACAGAGGAAGGTGGGGTTTCGTGGCTGGAGCGGAGAGGTTATGGCGGCCTGGGATTTTGAGTGGCAAAAAGGAGGTGATGGAGACGCGCTTGTCCAAAATGTAGGGTGTGTTACAAAAGTACCCCCCACCAATTTGAACTAGCGGAGCTTTCGGCTCAGGGTTAGAAGGGGGATTTCGCGTGTCGGGATTTGGCAGCTGGAGGGAGTTTTTGCACGCATTGTAATTTTGGGATAGTAAGGCACGGGTTGTGATGGCGCCAGTTCTGGGAGCACGATATCTAAATTTTCCGGGCGCGGGTTGAGTTTTAGGGACAAGCCTAACATGTAATATTGTACTTGTACGTACCAAATCAATTCGCACTTCCGTCAACCAAAAAGAAAACGAAAAAAATAAAACTATTCAAACCACACAAAGAGAGAGTCTTGCCCCGTTTTACTATAAAATGCTATTTAAAGCTACTCATACCAACAATTTAGTGCAATTAAATGCTATTCGGTTGTATGAATCCATGTTATGTCCAATTAAAGTTTTTCGCTTGATGTATAATGCATGTAACCTACTCATACCAACATTTTAGTAAATTCCAAATGTCTATACTATCGCTGCAATTCGAAATGAATTTGAATTCGTTTCTCTATTTGAATAACAATCTACAATCATGATTGTTGCCAACTTCAACCATCATTCGTGTATTACCTTAATAACACACCACATGATTACTATAGAGATAGATATGAACTATGTGTACTACATGAACTCGAATTCTATTTTTTTCAATACCGTTGATGTTGATTCCAAATAATAGTACATTTGATGTACTAACTATATATTCATAATCTAAACCATGTTCCATACATGTACACTGTGTTTATCACACATAGCATAGTGCCCCGCCCCCTACATTATGACAAGTATTTAGACCTGAGCTGCAAAAGCCACACATTAGCCCAAATTATGATCAATGTTCTATATGTTATACGTAGTACTAGCAAGATGCCCATGTGTTCCATAGAACATCAACATGATCAAGGGGAGGCCTAATTTGCAAATATGGAGAGGGGTGTGGGTATCTTTTTCAAAATTGCCATAGGTTCCTTCCTATCCGCCAGATATAAATCGGACTGCCTATATTCCAGTATGGCACCATCATCAACAACTCTGTTTTTTGTAAGAGTAGAGATAAAATAGATTATATGTAGTATAACATGCTCATAACCACACCATGTGTATCAGCGTTATATATATTCACACATGCGTCGGTTTAAAACACTATGATAAATTCTTCAAATATCCGAATTCACTTTTTATAATGAAGTATGATCTCTATTCGTCTTTCACACCCACACAATCCTCTTATCTTTGTAGCTAGATAGCACTAACTTTCTCTCGTGCATGCAGACGCCCGCATCCCTCTCACCCTCCCTCAGTATTCTCTAGCTCCATCGCGCAAATTCGTCTTTTCACTTTAGGTTGTTTACCCACGGTGTGTGTAGGCCCCCCCAACTCATTCTTTACGGCACACATCGATCGATATGCCTCTCTAGCCACGTGTGCCTAGCACAAAATACAAGCTTCCCCTCCTCTCATATCACCATCCATGCCTCACTCCCACCACTCTGTTCATTGATCTCGTACTCGCACATTCCTCCCCCCTCGATATAGTACGACTCTCGCACCACCTCCTAGATGCATCCCTCTCTCTCTATCCTTCTCCCCATGCCTCATTTGCTTCTAACACACACATGCATGTATACCGATCAATCTCCCAACATATACCTAGGTCAACTTTAACTATCCCCCCCCCCATCGATCGACATACCTCACAAGTTATGTCTCTCCTTTATCTGACAAAGGACGATTGATCTTCCTATGTAGTTATGTGTGCTTACCACAGCCATATCTCCCCCCATCATTCGTGCATGCCTCCTGACCCGTCTCTCACACGCACGTGCATAGACAGGCAGCTATCCCCTCTCTTATTGATATTAAAGGTGTGCCCTCCGGTTGTCTAGCAAGCCTATCCCACCATTTGTTATAAGCAACTCCAGTACCACCCCCTCCAACACTCTAGCTCTGTCTCTCTCCCAACCTTATTCCTCTCCTACACATACGCATGGATGCTGATCGATCTCCCTTAATACATGAGGTAGGCCTCTCTCCTCCTCCACAAATATACCAGCCATTGTACCTCCATAGTTAATTAGGCCTCCCTCGCCCCCCCCCCACCACACGCCGATAGTCGAGCGCTGTAGGTAGGTATACATGCCACATAGACAAACTGCACATGTCCCCTCTCATGTTCAAGTAGGCCAGCAACTCTATATCTTTGACTTGGGCACACACAAATTCGATGGCACTCTTTATCGATCGCCCGCGCGCACACACACATCACCCCTCTCTTCGATTCTATGGACACCTCAAGCCGATAACACCTCCACTCTCTTCTCGTGGATCGCCCCCGCTATATATATGAAATATCAAGGACTCTATTTCACACACATTGCATATGTTACATTTTTTATTGACCCCACCCCCCAAAAAAACTCTCACGAACCCACACACTATATCTCTCTACGTTTGTATCTCTCTCACACAACCCCACATAGGTGGTGTACGTATACAAGAAGAGAATAGGTGCACCGTGCACGTACTCACGCTTCGTGCCCAGCCACACCCGTGCGGGTACACGGTGGAGCTCATTTCTTTACGAAATGGTAGCCCACGTGATAATTTGAACGCGTGTAGCGGTTGTTTACCTACGGAGGTCGTGTACCACGCGTGCACGAAACAAAGTTCGACTTGATGCATTGGCGCGTTATTTTTAAATAAAGGTATATCGCTCAATGGCACGTACACAGAATATAAAACAATTTTTATGGAGAAAAAGGTAGTCCGCTGCACTATATACAATGGAGCCTCCCTGCCTGGTTTGTCTCTCTTCAGAGTATCTCACAAAAGGCAGCAGTGACCTCTCTCTCTCTCTCTCTCTCTCTCTCTCTCACCGTTGGTCACTGATCCGGCCGCATCTCGTCCGCCGACGTAAAGGGTGGACGTGCATCGTTTATCCGTTCCACGGCGCCGAGGCAGCACGTCCCAATCTGCAGTACACGTCGTTCTCTCTAACGAAGCTCCAGCGTGGTAGGGCCTACGCCACCTGCTCGCTACCACAGTATGGGCAGATTCGGCCCGTCGCCGCTCCCCTAGTTACATCCCGACGACCTCCAGGTATCCCCTTCGGCCTTGCTCCACTGCCCGTCTTCCCACGTCACTGCATGTGGATCTTCCATTGTTCTTTGCCCAAAACGTAGCTCATCCGGCATACTTTCCATATTGCAATCTTGTCCTCACACCGTTTTAGACAAACAGAACCATGTTGTTATCTTCCCTTAGGACAAGGAATATGATTCTTTTTTGTCGTCGCATGTGTCATCAACTGTTATTGGCTAGTAATTGTTTCCTTTCTACCTCTTTTTTTCAAACAGGGCTATCCATTTCACCTCGATGCTATTGCGACGTTTTGGTGAACTGCACAAATCCCTTTTTTCTTAAGAGTGTTTTGTGTAGTTCTACCAAAATGTCACACGGGCAACGTCTCTACATTTCAGTGCGACTGCACAAAGGGAGATTGGTTTTGCTCTATCCTCCTCATACAACTTCGAGCCTAATCTTCTCCAACCAGTTAGTCTTACGAGAGACTGCAAAGGTAACCGGCTTCTGTTTATGTGTTTATTGTTTCATCAGCAGTCCTCTGTTATCGTAATCACACTTAATATCTTTGGAACAGGGACGCTCAGCTCTATTTTAGTGGAACTGCACAAAATGATCGGAATGTTGCATGCTCCAGACAGCTACTTTTTTCGCAACATGCCTTGTTGATTTAGACAGAGCTGGGGGACGTTGGTGCCAATGAAAGCATGGATCAATTTTAATTTAACACCTTCTCACAACTTTGTCTTCAGTTGTGATGTAAATATTAGCTCTAATTAGCAAGGAAGTTAGTTTTTTATTGTTTCCGAAAGAGCATCGATGGCAAGACACACAAAACAAAAGGTGAATGCTCACACCATTGTACAATTTCATGTCGCTGGAAAATTATTTGTATATTGCGTCAATTATGTAAACAAATGCTGGAAGCTTGATAGCATTTCCAGAAGCCTCTTCGGCATCCGGGTCCATGTGCCATGCACAAAATTATACTCCTTCATTCCCAAATATTTGTATTTTTACCAATTTCAAATGGGCATATTTTAGAGTGTAGATTCACTCAATTTGCTTCGTATGTGTACTCCCTCCATTCCTAAATATTTGTATTTCTAGAGATTTCAACAAGTGACTACATACAGAGCAAAATGAGTGAATCTACACTCTAAAATATGTCTATATACATCCGTATGTAGTAGTCCATTTGAATCTCTAAAAAGACAAATATTTGAGTAGTCAATCGTTGAAATCTCTAGAAAGACAAATACTCCGGAGTATATTTAAGAACCAAGGGGGTCGTGCACAGCCGCATGGGAGACTCAGACCAGTCGTTGCGCCGCATTAATAGTGAGCAATGAGCAGTCAAATCATAAGCCCCACCTTTCCCACTGTAAGTTGGTCGGAAGAAGCAACCATCAATACGCTCTTGTTTGAATCCGCAGAAACTACTCCATCCGTGACTATTTATAGAGCGCGCTTCAGAAAAAGAGAAAATCTCTGTGACCACGGCGACTACCGATCGCCCTGAAAAATAGCACTGGTAGTTATAGCACGACGTCTATTACTAGAGGAAATAATGCATACACACATGCATGCAATGCTTCCACCCCGGGTACACACATGCATGCACTTACTCCACTTCGTAGTACTACATCGAGAGAAAATTGCGGTTACCACGCCCTAATTACTTGAGCATTAAACCAAACGTGTCTAAAGTCTCTCTGGTGGTGGAAATGCATTGAGAGAAATGCATCATAATGAAGCGCACCCTGTAAACTGTGACGGAGGGAGGAGTAGTATGAAGGTGCAAAATCAAGTATGCATACGGCTAGTCGGTCAACGCACCTCCTCTTGGCATATCACTCACATGTGGGACCGGAGTGTGAGCAAACCGACCTCATTTGACGGCAAAATGGCTAACCCGCCGTTCCTTGAGAGAGACGAGGAGCGAGAACACACAGATGGGCTCGCACGAAGGCCAAGATATATTCGAGCATGGTTGATCGATATCATCATTACATGTTGGGCTACCGTTTTCCGCCCTTCTCGGGAATAAATGTGTACTTTATCAGAGATTAAGAAAAATAAGAGTACGGAGGCTCCACCATGCGGTTCTAATAGTAGTACTACCCGTACTACTAAACCTTGCGCTTGGCTCTTCGCCTCTTCATGAAATAGAACAATGATGGTACTCCGCAAGTTCGGTACTACAGTGTATGCCTCTGACAATCTCACACCAAATGAACTAATGCATGTCCACCGCTTGGGCAAGGATACATTGCATTAGTCAAAAGGCGTAAGCGAGCTTCACCTTGTCCTGCAAGCTTCTCCTCGTTCTATGAGTTGACGGGCCACACCAATAAGTAGTGCTAGTCCATACTCACTCCTTTCCGGTTAATATGACTTAATCTTTTTTTTGCGGGTAAATGAGAGAGCTTTATTCATATATAAGCATTCTTAGGACGATCAACCAAGACACTGGTCACTAGGAAGCGAGGTACCTTGCAAAAAGAGAAGTAGGAAGCGAGGTGTTTCATCAAGCCAGCTCTCGGCCACATTCAAAGTGCAGCAAGCACGGTTCGCACAAAGATGCGCCGCAAGGTTTGCCTATTTACATGATGAATAACAAAAAAAAGAGGAAATATTACCGAGTGCTCCTATTTGTAACAGGATATGATCCAGAATTAAGCGAGAATTGTGGCGAGTGTTCCATGCAATCAACTTCCATTATCACATGCGAGAACCCTCGAAGAGAACCAAAAGTGTTGAAGATTGCTTTATCACATTTTAAAAATATAATAAGAGTGCAGACGCTCCTCCATCCGGTTCCTAGTGTACCTCTATAGACTACTATAAACTTTGTACTTGGTTGTTCGCCTCTTCGGGAAGTGGAACAATAATAGTACTACTAGTATAGTGTATGCTTCTAGCAATCTGACACCGAATTAACTATTGCACATCCACCGCCTGAGCGAAGGACAGCTTGCATTAGTCAAAAGTGTCTCCTTGTCCTGCGAGCTACCGTGCGCAAGCTTCTCCCGTCCTACAAGCTTCTCCTCGTTTGGCAAGTTGACGGGACACAGCAAAGTAATGCTAGTCCATACTGCCTCCCCTCTGGTTAATATGGCTTAATTTCAAATGAGATAAATACACTGTCTGTCACTGTATATTTGTAAAAATACAGTCAGTGGACTTCATAATACGCTCATTGCGCTCAATATATACATTTTCCGGTGTTTATACGGTCACTAGCTCACCCTGGCTGAGTATGTGTGTGCACGCACGTGTAGGTTGAGTAGTTGAGCGTGGCCGTGTGTGTTCAGTCGTGTGCTCGGACATGCATGTATTAGGGCGTCGTGCGCGTTTTGTGTCCATGTGTACATGTGATTGTTGCATACACGTAGGGGGAGTACGTGTAGGGGGCACTAAAGGAGCAGTCAAATCACACAGTAAGTTAGTCGGAAGAAGAAACCATCATTTCACTCTTCAATGCCGGCGCCAGTGACAGGTAGGGATGAAAATGGAGTGGAAAATTTCCGCTTATCCGGAGAAAAAATGAAAACGGAGAGGAAATATGGAAACGGAAATGGAAATTTGCAAAATGGAATTGGAAATGAATGTTTTATGCGGAAACGGCAACAAAAACGGAAGGGTGGTTTCCGGTGGACCACACATGGAAGCGGAACTTTCCGTTTCCGTGAATATGGAATTTCTATTTTTACTATAGACTTGTGGTTGCTTTGTAGTCCAACCACCAAACAACACAATGACACGACGAGTAGAATGGATCATTTGAGGCCCAACTTCTACTACTAGACATGTATTCAGTTTGACCGTATATGAATTGTCAAGTACTATTTACTTCAATACTATGCTAAGTTGCTAACATAATGGTATTGTTGTGTAGTGTTAACAAAATTTGTTTGTTTTGTTGTGTATTTCTCTATGATTCAAGGTGTTTTTAAGATCCAGTCAAAACCCCACTTTTGTTTTTGTGTCCGCTTTCTATTCGCTTCGTGTCCGTTTTCGGTTGTATTTGTTTCCATATTCATTTCCGGGGTTTCTGTATTCGTTTTCGTTTCTGCAAAAATATATGAAAAATGTGGTAGTGCTCAGTTCCGTCCGTTTCCGCTCCGTTTTCATTCCTAGTGACAGGTCGCCTCCGCTCTGGCCGGGCATGAATGCGGCACTGACCGTTTCGGGCGGGAAGCACGCGCAGGTGATGAAGAGGGTTCGGGTTGGTCAAGAGCAGCCGTGGCAGCGGTCCGGAAGCCCGCAAACAAGAGATGTTGTACATTAATATTGCCTCGTATATAATTAACAACGTAAATAATGTGGCAGTTGGACAAATATGATTGGAGATGGAGATGGAAATGGAATTTTATGTAAACACGGATATGCATGTCTATGTCTATGTGTGTGTGCGCGACGACTCTCGCGACCTGGAAGCAGGGGCGTGTTTTCGATCGAGTTTTCTTTCTTGGTACGTTAAAAAATTGTCTGCCAGTTTTCGTTTCTTTTCTCCGAGAACGCGTGTATTCTATTTAAAACCACTGCTATGGAGAGATTGTTTTACTCCATTATAGCCTCTTGTTTGATAGAGTTTCTCGCGTCTGGCTCTCTCACCCTCTCCATATCAAAACAAGATGATAGTGTCCACACTATCTCTCTCCTCACCGATGGTCAGAGATCCGGCCGAATCCCGTCCGCTGCGGGAGGTGAGGAGGTGCAGCGTTGATGTTGCTGCCGTCGGCGATGGATGAAGCCGAAGCGCACCGTCATCTCGGAGCCGGCGCTGGCGCGGACGAAGGTCCTCCGCGCCCTTGTTCGCTGCCGTCGTGTGGGCAGATCCCGCCCGCCCGCCTAAGCGACATTTCGCCCACCAGAGGTATAACTTCTTGTACTGGTCCAGCTCCCCAGGTCGCTGAATGCGGGTTTTCTTCTATGCGACTACTCCCTAGCTCCCTATGTATAGTAGCTAGGGTTCGTCGGCTGGTCCAACATCACCTACTATTATAGACGAAATGCCACTCAAAAAGTTGTCCTGATTTATGCCTCGGTGGAGGTATACATGTTGTTTCGACAAAAAGTACATGGTGGTTGTGCGGTCATTGTCCATATGCTCCTATTGCTGCTGCTAATCTAATACTATCACTGGTTAAATGAAGAAACGCTTTTTTTCTCAGGTATCCTAGTTTAGTTCCCATCAAGATAATCATGATGCTTCTGTTTGTTGGTGTACTTTTTATAATTCTTATTGACAATTGAGATGTCATTGTTAATCTTGAAAAACAAAGTAACAACACTATATCCCTTTTTTATATTTTTGGAAACAGTGATGCGTATCTCCATACCCGGGCATGTCTTCCTCAATTTTAGTGGAACTGCACAAAATTGGATGGCCATTGTTGTTCCGCCTCATAGTCCTCTACCACGTGGTTCTTCCTTCCTCGAGCTTGACTACCGAGAAGAAAGAGATCACAGTGAGGATTTGTCGAACTTCATAGGTGCCTCACCCAAACTTGATGCCAAATGGATGATGCATCACCACGATGACCTATCGATGCTCATGGTTGCGCCTCATGGTTGTGTCGACTAGTGAAGCTAATCGATTTTCAATGAAAAACAAGCTGTCTTCCATCAGTGCTCTTTTCTTGTTACCCACAAAGATGATATCCTTCGTGAGTTCACCTTGGTTGCGTTGGAGACGCGGTCGTCTTTCACGTTGGTGCAATTTTATCACACAATTGGCTATGAACCAAATGTTTCCTCGAAGAAGGATCGACGTTGGTACTAAGAGCATAAGTTTTGTATTGATTTCTAAGCCTTCTCACAACTTTGTCTTCGGCTCCCCTGTAATTTTATTTGTCCAGCTATTAACTTTTTAAAAAAAATGGTGTGGACTAAAAACCCGGATGGACGTAGTAGCCCTCCATTTTTATTTATTCCGCATATTAGATTTGACTGAAGTCAAACTTTGTAAATTTTGACCAAGTTTAGGCTGAACACAACAAACCATAATTATTAGAGAGGGAAAGCTGTACATACTCTCAAATCTTTTCGATAATTGAAATTAAAATTCTTTATTTGTACACACTCTCACACGTTTCCGATAATTTGGTGCATGTGTGGTTGTTCACTTAAGGGAGGGTAGTGTACCGCACATGAAGGACAAGAAGTGTGACCAGGACGCGTGGATCGTTAGTTCATCGGAAGTACGTAGTAGTTTTCTTCACTGGTACATTAAATAAAGAGTTTCGTTTCGTACTTACACAATTTAAAACGATTGTTCTGGAAAGAATAAGAAAACAACTCCACTATATATTAGTCGTATACACGAGTACTATATGGACGCAGCTTCATTGACTTTGGTGCACCTGCCTTTGGGTTTATGATAGGTGGGCCCAAAATGTGGCTGGCCCACCTGTCATACAGCCAAAAGCAGGTGCAGTTAAGGCACCGGAGCTCAATCCATAATACAGTATATATATAAGGGGGAGCCTCAGCACTTGTTCGCTAGGGTTTGCACTCTCCGCACTCTCGCCGCACTACATATATATACACGCTGTAGGCTCAGCGTTTCTTTGCTAGAGTTTGCTATATTCACTGTCTCTCACCCTTTCACCAGATCTAAATAGGACCGTGTTGTGGCCTCTGTCTCTCTCTCACCCCCCTCACAGCTGGCGAAGGAGGCGTCCAGATCCCGTCACACCGGGAAGGGGAGGAGGTGCAGCGTTCACTCTATCGCCTTCGGCGAGGGAGGCAATCCACTGCCAGCTGCGCTTTTCTCTTTCACACAGCGCCTGTGTGGGAGGGCCACCGACCCCTTCTTCCTCGCTGTCGTATGTAGTGTGGGCAGATCTGACCTCCCGCTGCATGCCTTGCCACTTCCCGACGACCCTAAGGTATAAGTTTCTTTTTCGATTATGTAGTCGAATCTAGGTCTTAGTTCAAAGAGGAAAGAAGGGTGCGGTGGGGTGGAGCATGAATCTAGGACGTGGTTCCATGAGGACTAGCTATCTAGCTGCTTTGCTGGTCGAAAAGGGAAAAAAGGGGGTAACCCAGTAGAGACATCTGTAAGGAACCAAACTCTTTGTTGAAAAGGGAAAGAAACCAGGGGGTTGGGTAGATTATGCAGGACTAGATTTGCTGCCCTCACATCGGAAAAAGTTTCAAAGAGAACAAATATGGGACCATCACAGATATGCTGCTTGGCTACATACTCTGCATCACCCATTTATACTTGTGGGCGCACATGGTGCTGGCATGTCCCATGTCCCATCCACATGATCGTGCAGTGTGTTTTGAGATGTTGTGCTACTTGTATTCGTACTATTTTAAATAAACTCTGCATCACCCCCTTTATAAGTAGATGGAAGCACATGTTGTTGTTGCACCCACTCTCCCCTGGAACTATTTATGCTTTTTGTTAATCTAATGCCGCTGGTAGCATTAAGCAATGCCACTCTCAGAATTAAGTACTGAATCTTATTTCAAAACTACAACACTTGTTAGGGATTGGCGGGATTACCATTTTTGTGGATGCATGTTTCATCCTCCTTTATTGGCCAGTAATTGATTCCCTTTTTGCCTCTGTTAAAATAGGGATATCTATTCAACTTGTTGCTGTTGCGACATTTTGCTTCGCTTAATTTTGGTGGAACTGCACAAAATGAGACCGGATTTCCATATATGTGATGAGATCTCTTTGAGGTCTTCGTCACGCGTTATTTCAAATCTTGGTCTTGAAAGGCTGGTACCGACTTTCCTCAGAATTAACTAGTGAATCTTAGTTCAAAACTGCAACACTTGTTAGGGATCGGCGGGAGTAACATTTCTGGTAGGGATCGGCCGGAGTACATGTTTAAGAAATGTATTGTTCAGATAATGTCTTTGTTATTATATATCAGTTACAGTGTTTTACAAATGGTACTATCCTGCTTTGTAGTTCTTTCTACATGTTTAACCAAGGTATTGTTAAGATAATGTCTCTGTTAAAATGAATGAGTCGCATTGTTTTAGGAATGTTACTTTTCTGCTTTGTCATTCTTTATACATGTTGAAACAAGGCATTGTTAAGATAATGTCTCAATTAATATGAATGAATCACACTGATTGAGAACTACTACTCTCCTGCTTTGTTTCCCATTAAGAGAAGGTATATCAGTAGATGTTTTTCTTCTGGGAGTACAAGTCATCAACCGTTATTTTTCAGTAATTGTTTCCCTCATACCTTTTGTAGCTTACAGGGATATCAAAATTAAAGCTCGGTTTTATTCCGACATTGATTTTAGAAGAACTGCACAAAAGGAGCCAATGTGTCTAAGGCAAGCTGCTGCATTAGTGGGTCCGGTTGGTCTTACCACATTGCAGAAAGAAGCAGTCACTGTTTGCGCTACATTACACAAGGAATGATTGAGAAGGTTTACATAGTATTAGTAGACACTGGTGACATGACTAGTATGCAGAGATCATAGGAAACTCTACAACACATGGAGTGCACTGGGCAAAAAGTGCCCAAACAAGTACAAAAAGCCAGGACAGGACTCCAAATCTGTCGATGTCATTCTAAGCAACAATGATGGGGCATCTGGGTATGGTAATCTGTTTACCATACTTTCAGTTTGTTAGTCCACCAATTGGTGGGTTGACACTGGGGCCAATATTCATGTGTATGCTGATGTGTCTTTGTTTTCTGGCAGCATATAAATATATAATCCATAGAGATGCTCAGCTTGATTTTAGTGGAACTGCACAAAATGTTCAGATGGTTCGTGTCCTCCATAATAATTCTTCATCATGCACAATACATCGAATGGTCGTCTAATCATTTGTCGTCACCTTGATCCACCGCACTATCAAATGACAAACAGATGACAAACCCTGCCCGTTCCACAATCATAGCCATTACATATTTTGAATGGGAAAAGCTTGTCAAAGTTGACATTAGTTTAATATATTGGAATTGGAAAACCTTGTCAATTTTTTCTCATTGATGTTAGCCAAAAGACATGCATTTGATATTTTTGAGTGGGACGCCCTTTGCTGTGAGCAACGTCGATCGTTTTTTCCTATTCCTGTCTTCAGTTCAGAAGTAAATATTTACTCTGCTGAGATGCATAGTCACATGAATGTTGACTTATCTAAGATATTTTAAGAGTTTGTTCTTAATATTGTCTATGTAATGCCAGGCCTTGTGTTTGATTGCAAAGTTGAGCTTAGAATGTTGTAGCATGCGGCATCACGAGCTGTTCACCGTGCCTCCTGAGAATAATGCTTCGTATTGTTTTGCATGTCAATCTAATGCCAGTGATTTGCTTGTTAGGAAGATCATCCTCTTCTGTTGTTTCCGTGCTTAAGAAGTTCATCGTCTTATGTTTCATTCATAGCCTATACGACAAGTCGGGTAGGTTAGACGTGAAACCATATGATCTTCCGACCAACACATCATCTTAGGCTGTGATTGGATCATCATTTTCCAACCAAAACCGCTTGTAAAACTGACGCTTGTAAATAAAACAGATGGTCTCGGGCGAAGCGCTTGGTTGGTCGATTTCGACTAGTAAAATATACATCGATCTTTCAAATTACACGCGTAACTTGCCAGTTTTACTTACAGACCTCGGGCCCTCGGTTTCATTACGCCTGTATTTTACGCGTTGTTTCCGATGACGAGTAAATTACAGTTGTATCTTAATACATGTGTGAAATAAACCAGAGCTCTCAAGCGCGGCCTTACCGTTTCATGTCGTCTCAGTCTCTCGAATGTGCTGATAGGTGTCCGATTATCCTAGCTTCCTGAATGAGCAGCGGGCGCTGTATCAGACCATCCATAGGGCCCGCGAGGCCCTCTCCGTTGTCCTTCTAGTTGTTGCGCTCGTCGTGGCACCGAGCATTGTTAACATGGTTAGTGAACCTGATGATTCAGGAGATGACTATATTTTGACTGGTTGACAGTAGTGACCCACTAGGGCCATAGCCGTACGTACGAAAGTGCCTCCCTATTATGTACAACTATATTTTTTTTTGCTTCCTCCAGGTGTCCTGACATCACGGTCCCACACCATTGTCAACCTATGTAGTCAATATAAACGAGAGAACTGCACAAGGTGCGGCCGATAGCTGGGAACAAGCTACTCGAGCAGTATTTGTGTTTTTGAGGCGTGAGCACTGCAGAGTTTTCCTTGGCGATGTTTTCGTTGTCGTTTAGAGGAGACCGGGGTATTAACTGGGCGGGCTGTGGCCCGTCTAGCCGAGGACAGATATCCAGCCCAGATATTAACTTTTTTCAAGATGAAAATGGCTAGCACAGCTATACGTTTTTTGAGGAATACCCAAGCAAGGTCAACTTGTTATTCTCCACCCCGCTGGGCTGCAAATCTTTCCTAGGAGGGATGCATTAGGCTTAACAGGAAAATGGGCTTTAAAAAAAATAAATGGGATGTAATTATAAAAACTGGGCAGTAAGTATAAAAAATACCCCAAGCAGGAAATTAGTTTATAAAATATTATTTATGTATTTTGAAAATCTTAATTTTTAATTGTTGCGCGGGCAATGTTGGGTTCGATTTTTACGTAATACAAATTTATATTTAATCTGACTAGAAATTTCGGGACAAAAATATTTCGGATCCCATCAAAATGTGGGAAATTTTATTGAATTCTGTCTTGAACGGTTGGTTGAAATTATTAATCGTTGTCCTACCTAGAAAATGGGTTGTACTTTTAACAAACTGTAAAATGATCGCAGTTTATTTTTTCTGAAGAATAACCAATCCAAGTTTATTTATTTTTCTACGCCCTGAAGGGCTACAACTCTTTCAAGACGCCTACAAATCTTGAAAGTAATATGAAATTGGTTGTAAATATAAAAACAGATGACAAATTGGCAATTACTTTATAATTTCTGAATTTTTTCACATTTTCAGATTCCTATTTCACTGGGCATTAACCTAATTTAGATATATCTTCAAAGTACTTTAAATCTAGCTCGACATTTCGGTATTTAAAATAGTTTGGAACCCACAGTAATATGCGAAATTAGCCTTGGCCAACCTAAAAAAACGGACTGCAATAAATTCCCATGCAGGCCTCCCCGCCCCCTACAACTCCCACCTTTGGCCAGGCTATCTCTCTACTCACCCACACCCCCTGTTATCCTGGGGTGACGGCAGCCTCACACCGCAGCCGAACGAGTTAAGCCTCGTACTCTTCTTCGCGTGGGCATCCACTTCCGCGTCTTACCCGACTCCACATCGTCCCCTTCCTAGGCCTCGCCGTCGTCCATCGCCCTGGTGCTCTCGGCGTGGCCTGGTCAACGAGGTCAAGGAATGACTTCCATCGGAAGAGTACTGTCGTGGAGAGGCAGACAACTGGGTCCACGGCAGCCGCAAGGAAGTGCCTCCCTATTACGCGGAAAATAATTATTTCTCCACCTAACAGTAGGAACCCACCGGACGGGCCACCGTATTTGGCGGAAAAAAATGTTTCCCCCTGACTGCTGGGACCCATCGGACGGGCCACCGTATTTCGCGAAAAAAACGTTCCCCCCGCTGTCAGCTCGGACCCACCGGAAATGCCTCCTTATTAAGCAAAAAAATGAATACTCCCCTTGCTAGCTGGGACCCTGTATAGTGGGAGCCTGACTTGTGGGCCTACTAAGTTGATGGGGACGGAGATTTTGTAAACTTAGTCAATATGCACGATTCTAGCTCCATTGACCGTACGATGTCCATCCAACGGCCATAGTGCTTCTTCAACCTCTGGTCTTCTTGCTCCAGCCGCCCAAACCAGGGTCGGTCGTGCCTCGTGCTCCTGCCTCCCGTGGCTGGCTGCGATGATGCGGAGGCCTCCCTGCCCCCTACTAGTCCCACCGCTGGCCAGGCCATCCCTCTACTCACCCACACCCCCTGTTATTCTGCGGCGACGGCAGCCTCACACCCCAGCCAAACCAGTGAACCCTCGTACTCCTCTCCGTGTGGGCATCCACTGCCGCGTCTTCCCCGGCTTTGCGTCGTCTCCTTCCTAGGCCTCGCCGTCGTCCACCGCCCTGGTGCTCTCGGCGTGGCCTGGTCAACGTGGTCAAGGAACGACTTAATCGAAAGAGTACTGTCGTGGAGAGGCTGACAGCTGGGTCCACGACAGCCGCAAGGAAATGCGTCCTTATTACACGGAAAATAATTATTCCTCCACCTGACAGTAGGGACCCACTAGATGGGCCACCGTATTTGGCAAAAAAACGTTTCCCCCCTTACTGCTGGGACCCACTGGACAGGCCATCGTATTTCGCGAAAAAAAATTCCCCCCCGCCGTCAGCTAGGACCCACCGGAAGTGCCTCCTTATTACGCACAAAAAATGAATACTCCACATGCTAGCTGGGACCCAGTATAGTGGGAGGCTGACTTGTGGGCCTACTAAGTTGACGGGGACGGAGGGCTTTGTTAAGTTAGTCAATATGCACGATTCTAGCTCCATTGACTATACGATGTCCATCCAACGGCCGTAGTGCTTCTTCAACCTCTGGCCATCTTGCTCCAGCCGCCCAAAAGAGCGCCGGTCCTGACTCGTGCTGCTGCCTCCCATCGTCGGCTACGATGCTGCGGAGGCCTCACCGCCCCCTACTACTCCCACCGCTAGCCAGGCCATCCCTCTACTCACCCACACCCCCTGTTATTCTGCGGCGACGGCAGCCTCACACCGCAGCCGAACCAGTGAACCCTCGTACTCCTCTCCGCGTGGGCATCCACTGCCGCGTCTTCCCTGGCTCCATGTCGTCCCCTTGCTAGGCCTCACCGTCGTCCACCGCCTTGGTGCTCTCGGCACTGTGTGGTCAATGTGGTCAATGACCGACTTCCATCAGAAGAGCAATGTATGTGGAGAGGCTGAAAGCTGGTCCACAGCCGCAGCAAGGAAGTGCCTCCTTATTACGCGCAAAATAATTATTCCTCCACCTGATAGCGGGGACCCACCGGATGGGCCACCGTATTTCGCGAAAAAAACATTTCCCCCTGACTGCTGGGACTCACCGGCTACATCTTTGCACACAAGGAAGTGTGTCCGGGCAAAAAAAATTATTCGCCCCCTGACTACTGGAACCCACCAGATAAATCTTCGCACGCAAGGAAGTGCCTGACAGTCGGGACCCACCTGTTCGAAGTGTACGTAGCGTTGTCATTCTGGTCGCGAACGTGGACGTACATACTGGTCGATGTAGAGGCGCACACGTGTTCTAGTAGAGGCACACACGTAGCATGTACACGTACGTACAGCGAGAAGTGTGCAAGAAAGAAAATACGGGCACGTACGTACATACGGGCAGGGTCTCGAACGCCTACTCGCGCATACGTACGGCCAGGGCTCGTGTACATGGCTGGGTCGGAACGGGGAAACAACGTCGTCGTTGTGTTCATGGGGAGCCAACCGGCTAGGTCAGAATGGAATGCGTCGTCGTGTTTATCGGGAGGGCTTGGACGGAATAGCCGATGGAAACGAGGCCTGGCGTACCGCAGAACGGCGGAAACAGTCTTGTGTTCAACCGGCCATGTTCGAAATGGGATCCTGTTCATCGGGAGGGATGTGGCATACCGCAAAACGAAGGAAACATACTTGTGTTGGAGCGCTACGGTCGAAAGGGGGGTCCTGTTCATCGGGAGGGGTGTGGCGTACCGCAAAACGGAGGAAACAGAATTGTGTTGGAGCGCTACGGTCGAAACAGGGGTCATGTTCATCGGGAGGGGTGTGGCGTACCACAAAACAGGACTCCACAAGATACTATTCATCACCACCGTCGACCCCCTCCAGCCTCCACGGGCTACTGTTCATCCACCGTCGACCTCTTCCAGCCTCCACCTATGAATGTTCATCCTCCACCGCGCACTACTCCACCGGCTACTGTTCAACCAGCCCTCTCCACGGGCTCCTGTTCAATCACCCCTCCACGGGCTAGTGTTCATCTAGCCCTCCACCGTCTATTATTCATCCAGCCCTCCATCGGGTGGTCCTGTTCATGCAGCCCTCCACGGGGTCCTGTTCATGCAGCCCCAACCGGCTCTATCGAACGGGGTCCTGTTCATGCAGAGGCAACACCACAGGGTCCTGTTCAGCCACCCCCACCGGGAACGGTTCATCCAAACCCCCTAGCAACGCTCACTATTCATGTAGAGGCAGCATCGATCGGCTTCAGTTAGTAGCAGTAGCGATGGAATTGCTCGATCGGGTTTAATTAACAGCCATCGATCGATCGCTCGGGTTCAGTAACACGTAGCCTGCAGTGCAATCGCTCGGGTTCAGCTAGAGCCCAATGCCTCGCTCGGGTTCAGTTAGAACCCAACGCCTTGCACCCACGCGCGTGCGTGTACGAGAGAAACGTGCATCGCATGGCCCCGACCACCCACCGTAACCGAGAACACCCCGATATTTTCCTCGCCCTCACTTCTACCACTGTTTTTTCCATCATGGACGGCCCAAAGAATGTCATGCAGCTGTGTCTCCGGCCCGCCCAGGACGAAAATCCCATTTTCTGTCATGATTTTTTGTCATAGAAGTAGGACCCCACCACATCTATGATGATACCGTGTTTTGTCACAATTATTGTCATAGAATGTCCTAAGTATGATAGAAAAAGTTTTGTTTGGCCCAAAATGTCACCGACGTGTCTTTTTTTGTAGTGTATATGGTCGAGAAGATTGATGTGAATAAATCGACCCCTCAAAAAATCTACTGCTGAAGCAGAGTTGTATATTCGGTACCGTCGTTTGAAGAAATTGACTGCAGAGTTGGAAACCGAAGACAAAGTAAAGATGTAATATTCATTTGGTTGTTCTTTGTTATTTCTTTCGAGTCAAAGGACCTCCATACTATAAAGAGGGGTATAGGTTCTTGATGCTTAGATCTATTGATATGCTTAGCAACGACCTATGAAAGTTGCGAGAGAAATCTCTTTGTGTTCTGAGCAAATACTCCAGCAACAGACTGAGATCCACTTTGCTACGAGATATTTGTCTCAGACCGAGGAGTTAGCATTACTTTCCATGCAAGTAATGTTACCGTTGTACTCAAATATGACCGTTGGAATCATGTCGTTCGGCCATTGGCTAAACTCGATGTCTAATTTGGTCTTTTCCCATCAGGGAAGGCTATGGCTATAAACAGCCACGCCGCTCCAACTTTGACCGTTGGCTGCTTCTCTTGAGATTTCTGAGAAGATTGATTTGAGCAACCCCTCTCCGAGTGATTTGAGTTTAAGATCCACTGAGAAAAAAAATCAAGAGCCCAAATTTAGACAATGGTTTAGCATCACATTTGTTCTAAGTGCGAGTTCTTGTAGCTATTACTATTGAGAGTTGCGCACTCTCTAGATGGATAGGTTTCCACTTCGAGTGTTGATGAGTTGTTGTTTTCACCGAGCCCGATCTTCAGTGACCAAGAGTGATTGTGCTTCGCGAAGGTCGACCGAAGTTTGGAGATCGCTGACAAGGATCTATCACGAGTGAAATCAACCTGAGTTTGATCAGCTCTGTATTGAGGGAGAATAGGGTGAAGAGAGTTTATCTTCCGTGTTAAGTCACAACCCCTCCAACCAGACGTTGCCCTTTGGTAGAAGGGTGAACTGGTCTACCAAATCTTTCTGTCGCCATTGAGCACCACTGGTTCTATTTTCATCACTGTATTACCTTCAATAATCATCATGGGTGCTGTGTGATGATAGTTATCTGGTCTGTTCCCATCTGGTGTAAGTCTCTCTACCTACATCCTAAATAAAGTTCTTTGTTCTTCGTAGCCTCTTTTGTTATTCTTTAGTATTTGCCTCTTAGCTCTGTACAAGTTCCTCTTCATGTTTCTTATTTTGTTGGCATGTTGTATGACCATTTTCATAGTTAATCTTGTTGTTTACTATGCCCAAATCATTATTACTGCTTATCTTGAAGAATTTGTTCCTCAGTAGGTGCCTGTTTGAATTATCTTCTACCAAACTTTATCTCCGATGCTCTGTTTGGGATCTGTTCAAAACTTTCAAATAAAATTTTGAATCTCCCATTCACCCCCTCTAGTTGATATACTCTCGGTTCTAACACACTATAAATCTCACTACTTGCCAAAATAGTTTACATGCAATATGCTCTTCTTAAGAAGCTTCCTTGCGCTGTTCTATATTCAATATGTTTTGCTAAGATGGCATTCCACACCCGATTAGTTGCTAAAATATCCTTCCATATATTAGGACAATGTATGTATTGTGAAGTAGATTACAATGGTCTAGTAGCCAATTTGTTAGGTGAAATAGCTCGACACCGTTTTATACTCAATCTGTGTTGCTGAGATGGCCTTCGATGGCTGTGTACTCGTCCTCATTGATTGCTGAAATAGCCTACCATAATTGAGCACTCAATTTGTTTGCTAAATTCGCTTTACATATATTTTGTTACTTAGACCTGCTTGTCCAAATATCTTGCCATAACTTTAGACATCGACCTAGTTATTTTTTCTGGACTTTATAAAAAAACATATATGCTTTTCCTGTGATATCTAGTAGAACTAATTTGTATGTCTAACAGATGGGCAAGACTTGGATAACTTTTTGTCGAAGATTCTCTCCTGTATATGTCGAGGGGGTTGAAAATTTCATGAACTTTATAAGAGCTGAGTATTGTGGGCCGAAATCAGATATGCTCTACCCGTATAGCAGTTGTATGAATTCAGTTTCAAGACCCCAGTCAACTGTGCTAAATCATCTACACTTGTATGGGTCGGTTACATATAATAGGTGGGTTGATCATGGTGAATTTGAACGTCAGTGTTACTAACTATGTGGAAGCAACATATCACCATCTTGATCTACGTGATGCTCAGGAGGAAGAGACAGAGAAGGTGGTGGCTGCGGAGCCAGTGAGTTTGACCAACATTGAAACAATGCTACAAAATACTCGTGCATTTCGTGAACTTTGACGTGCACAAGAAAAATGGTGGGTCTTCATGTTTGGACAATGCAACGTGGTAGTCACCCAAGGAAATAAGCTGTCAGTATTCTCAGCTATGGTCACCTTTCTTCAGGTGAAGACATCTGAGCGGATGACCAACAAATCATTCGATGCGACAAGAATCTGCTGTCATACGCTATACAAGAATCCGCTGTCATACGCAAGATCTGTTCCACTTGACACCGGCATTTCCTTGCTAAGGACAAGTTGTGCCCTACAAAATACCGAAGACATGTGTTCGATGTAGAGCATGAAAACCGTTATGTGCTAGAGAGGCTCACCGGCAATGAGTTGCAAGAGGAATTAGAGAAGGTCAGGCATATTACACCGGGAAAGCATCCTGATAATGGTAGCGGGAAAAAGAAGCATGGCAGAGCAGGAGAGAGATTATTGTTTGCCCACAGGTCCACTTTGTGGGACTTGGAGTATTGGAAAGATTTTGATCTACGTCATAATCTTGATGTGATGCACATCGAGAAAAATATATGTGACATAATTATTGGCACAATTCTTAATATTGAAGGCAAGACGAAAGATACCTTAAAATCTAGGATTGATTTGACACACCTTGGTATCAGAACTGATTTGCGGGTGAAAGATGATGGTGCATCACGTGATATGGCACCAACTGTGTACGTCTTCGACAAGGTAAAAAGAAAAGAATTCTACAAGGTCCTATCATGTGTGAGATTCCCACATGGATGTGCTTCCCACCCTAAAAGGAGAGTCGGCGCAAATCAAAACAAGGTACAAGGGTTGAAAAATCATGACTGCCGCGTCCCACTTCAAAGGGTTTTATTTGTTATCCTTAAAGGATTGGGCCGCCCTGACTTATACAGAGCAGTTGTAGAGTTGGGACAATTCTTCAGGGAACTCTGTAGTAAAAATAGCAGGATAGATGCTTTGGAGTGTAACATCCCAAATTTTCAATTTGGAATGTTATACATAGATCATATTCGCATTCCATGCTTTTTGCATTTTTGTTTGTGGCGTTCCTCGAAATTCTAAGCAACTCAAGGACCTACGGAGAGAGTTGGGAATTTTACTGTTTTCGTATTTGAGTTCGCTCGAATAACGGTACGAGGACAGTGTGATTCTAATTATTTTTCTCTCCTAAAAATATTTCTAAATACAAAATATGAGCGGAGATAATATGACTTCTCCAAAATAACAGAAATATTGGAGGAAAATGTTAAAATCACTTTTGGTATTTTTCTGAATTTATTTGCGGATTTATTTGCATAGGAAAAATGCGCGTTTTTCAAAATTGCATTTATGTCCGGGAAAAATATTCACTTTGTCCTAAATATTATTAGAGGACGCTGAAAATTTATTTCGGAATTTTTGGAGTCCGTTTAGTATTTCTTTCGTTAGTTTTTCTGCGCCGAGACTCTATTTATAAAAAAGTGAACCGACTTAGACTCGTATAGGACTGGGACTATGGGCTTTATAAGCGCTAGAGCCGGCCCGTTTCGCCTCAGCCCACCAGCGCCGCCCCGCCCGAAACCCTAGCGCCCGAAGACGCCGCCGCCGCCCGCCGCTGCTGCTGCCGCACCCCGCCGCCGCTAGCCGCCGCCCCGACGCACCCCGCGCCGCCGCCGCCTCGCCGCCCTGCTGCCGTCGCCGGACCGCCGCCGCCACCGCCGGAGATCCTGCTGGAGTTCGCGAGGTATCCATCGGTTTTTTTTAAAGAACCGCTCGGTTTTTAAAAAAAACCGTAGATCTGTTTTATTAGATTAGATCGGATCGGTTTTCGTCGGTTTAGTTATTTAGCGGACGTTCGTCCGTACGTTCGTTTTAATGAATGGTGTTCGTTAGTTTTGACATCGAACGTTCATTCGTTAGCCTGTTCGTCCGTTTTTCTTTTTCGGGGTATTTATCTGCGATTATTCCGATCGCGATTTCTGCCCTGATCTTGTTTTTCGTTTTTCTTTTCGCTCGAGAGTCGGAATCAGGTGATTCAAAATCGCAGATCTTCGTCTCGATGCCCTCTTTATGTTTAATCAACTTGAACAAAGTTTTGGCTACTGTAAAATTTGACTTTAGGCCAACTAGTAAACGGGAGCTCGTTTCTTTTGCAGTTTGAGTTTCGTTGCTTCTTTCGAGTTGATTCTTTTTGCAAACCGGAGTTCTTAAGTTGAACTTTCTGGTTAGATCTCTTAAATGTGAGTTTTGGTTGAAGGAAGTCGGATTCCTCGGACATGTTATATCCGGAGAAGGAATAGCAGTAGATCCCGCCAAGGTGGACACCGTGACAAATTGGGAAGCACCGACAACAGTTGGGGAGATCCGGAGTTTTCTAGGACTCACACGATACTACCAGAGATTCATCGAGAATTTCTCAAAGATTGCAAAGCCAATGACGGAGTTTTTAAAGAAGGACACTAAGTTCAGTTGGACAGAAGAATGTGAGGCCAGTTTCCAGGGATTGAAGAAAAGGTTGGTCTCATCCCCTGTGTTGATTCTGCCAGATCAACATAAGGAGTATGAGGTGTATTGCGACGCTTCATGTCCAGGACTTGGAGCTGTTCTTATGCACAAAGGAAGAGTTGTTTTGTATGCTTCACGACAGCTAAAACCCCATGAGATGAACTATGCCACCCATGATTTGGAGTAAGCAGCCGTAGTGCATGCATTGAAGACGTGGAGACATTTTCTTATTGGAAACCATTGTGAAGTATATACGGATCACAAGAGTTTGAAGTATATATTCACCCAGAAGGAGTTGAATCTTAGGCAAAGGAGATGGCTGGAACTCATTAAGGATTATGACATGAGATTGCATTATCATCCCGGAAAGGCTAACGTAGTAGCCGATGCGCTAAGCCATAAGAGCCATGTCAACACCGTAATGATGGAAGAATTTCCAAAGGAGTTAGCTGAGGACCTACGAGAACTACGTTTGGAGATAGTTCCGAGAGGCTATGTAGCAAAACTAGAAATCCAGTCTACCCTGATGGATAAAATCAGAGAAGCTCAGAAAGCTGACAAGGAGGTTGCCTCTATAAAGGAGAGGATGAGCGAAGGAAGAGCTAAAGGTTTTCGTGAGGATGAACACGACACCTTATGGTTTGAGGACCGCGTTTATGTGCCTAGTGACTCGGAGATCAGGAAGTTGATTTTACAAGAGGCCCATGATTCAGCATACTCGATTCACCCAGGAAATACTAAGTTGTATTTGGATTTGAAGGATATTTTATGGTGGACCGGTATGAAGAAGGATATTGCGGAGTATGTAGCAGTTTGTGATGTATGCCAGAGAGTGGAGGCAGAACATCAGAAGCCAGCAGGATTGTTACAACCTATGCCAATACCCGAATGGAAGTGGGAGAAGCTTGTCATGGATTTTATCACCGGATTGCCCAGGACCAAAGCAGGATATGATTCAATCTGGGTAGTAGTGGACCGGTTGACGAAGGTAGCCCACTTTATCCCTGTGAAAACCACCTATACCAGTGCAAAGTTGGCAAAGATATACATGACCAGAATTGTATGTCTGCATGGAGTTCCGAGGAGCATCGTATCAGATAGAGGAACCCAGTTTACCTCAAAGTTCTGGAAACAGTTACATGAAACCTTGGGTACCAGACTAGAGTTTAGCACAGCTTTTCACCCGCAGACAGATGGACAGACTGAAAGGGTCAATCAGATTTTGGAGGATATGCTGAGAGCCTGTGCATTAGATTATGGATCTAGTTGGGATGAAAACTTGCCTTACGCGGAGTTCTCATACAACAATAGTTACCAAGCCAGTTTGAAGATGGCCCCTTTCGAAGCATTATACGGAAGGAGATGTAGGACTCCGTTGTCGTGGGACGAAGTTGGAGACCGACAGTTGTTTGGACCAGACTTAATCAAAGAGTCTGAGGAGAAGGTGAAGTTGATTCGAGATAGACTGAAGGTAGCTCACTCCAGGCAGAAGAGTTATGCAGACTCGAAGCGCAAGGAAATAGCCTATGAGATCGGAGACAGAGCGTACTTGAGAGTATCGCCTCTGCGAGGAGTTAAACGTTTCGGAGTTAAAGGGAAGTTAGCCCCGAGATTTGTGGGACCTTACCATGTTTTGGAACGCATGGGAGAGGTTGCCTATAAGTTGGAATTGCCCGAAGGATTGTGAGGAGTGCACGACGTGTTTCACGTTTCGCAGCTTAAGAAGTGCCACGCGGAGATGGCCGATATACCGCTTAGAGACACAGTACCCCTGGAAGCAATTCAGTTGGACAGTGATCTGACCTACGAGGAGAATCCTATTAAGATTCTTGAATTTTCGAGCAGAGTCACTCGCAGTAAGGTTATCAAGTTTTGCAAAGTTCAGTGGAGTCACCACACCGAGGAAGAAGCCACCTGGGACCGAGAAGATGATCTACGCAAGGACCACCCACACCTGTTCTCTAGCCAAGTCGAATCTCGAGGGCGAGATTCATTCTAAGGGGGGTAGGTTTGTAACATCCCAAATTTTCAATTTGGAATGTTATACATAGATCATATTCGCATTGCATGCTTTTTGCATTTTTGTTTGTGGCGTTCCTTGAAATTCTAAGCAACTCAAGGACCTACGGAGAGAGTTGGGAATTTTACCGTTTTCGTATTTGAGTTCGCTCGAATACCGGTACGAGGACCGTATGATTCTAATTATTTTTCTCTCCTAAAAATATTTTTAAATACAAAATATGAGCGGAGATAATATGACTTCTCCAAAATAACAGAAATATTGGAGGAAAAATGTTAAAATTACTTTTGGTATTTTTCTGGATTTATTTGCGGATTTATTTGCATAGGAAAAATGCACGTTTTTCAAAATTGCATTTAGGTCCGGGATTTTTTTTCACTTTGTCCTAAATATTATTAGAGGACGGTGAAAATTTATTTCGGGATTTTTAGTGTCCGTTTAGTATTTCTTTCGTTAGTTTTTCTGCGCCGGGACTCTATTTAAAAAAAAGTGAACCGACTTAGACTCGTATAGGACTGGGACTCTGGGCTTTATAAGCGCCAGAGCCGGCCCATTTTGCCTCAGCCCACCAGCGCCGCCCCGCCCGAAACCCTAGCGCCCGACGCCGCCGCGGCCATCGCGCCACCGCCGCCTCGCTTGCGCCGCCGCCGCCCGCCGCTGCTGCTGCCGCACCCCGCTGCCGCTAGCCGCCGCCCCGCCGCACCCCGCGCCGCCGCCGCCCCCCTAGCCGCCTCCCCGCAGCCGTCACCGGACCGCCGCCGCTGCCGCCGGAGATCCCGTCGGAGTTCGCGATGTAGCCATCGGTTTTTTTAAAAGAACCACTCGGTTTAAAAAAACCGTAGATCTGTTTTATTATATTAGATCGGATCGGTTTTCGTCGGTTTAGTTATTTAGCGGACGTTCGTCCATACGTTCGTTTTAACGAACGGTTTTCGTTAGTTAGCCGCGGACAGCGAATGTTCGTTCGTTAGCCTGTTCGTCCGTTTTTCTTTTTCGGGGTATTTATCCGTGATTATTCCGATCGCGATTTCTGCCCTGATCTTGTTTTTCGTTTTTCTTTTCGCTCGAGAGTCGGAATCAGGTGATTCAAAATCCTAGATCTTCGTCTCGATGCCCTCTTTACGTTTAATCAACTTGAACAAAGTTTTGTCTACTGTAAAATTTGACTTTAGGCCAACTAGTAAACCGGAGCTCGTTTCTTTTGCAGTTTGAGTTTCGTTGCTTCTTTCGAGTTGATTCTTTTTGCAAACCGGAGTTCTTAAGTTGAACTTTCTGGGTAGATCTATTATTTGAGTTTTACCCGTGCATTAGTTAAGTACTTATTGTGTGCTTGTTTGATTGCGATAGAGTACCCGGAGTGCGCCGCTTGCTACTTTGAGTCTCTATGTTTTGCGGATCATCAGCAAGGCAAGTAACACTTTGATCATACTTTCCAATTACCCAATTTTCATTGCATTAGTTCAACCCTCACACATTGCATGAGTAGGATTAATTAACTTGTGGGACTGGGAAGTAGATTGAGGTAGTACCTATTACCTGCATTACATTCAAACCTTTGGGAGTTACTTCTACGTTTGCTGTTAGGACATGCTATGCTCATAGACGTGGATTGGGTGAGTGAAATCCATGACAGATGTGAGTTATTTAATTAATGGTTCAACTTAAGGTGGCAACATTAATACACATCTGGGTGGAGGCATCTGGGTATTCCAGTGATTGCCTGTTTTTCTTTTGGACCGCCACCCAGGCTCAAAGGGATCATGAGATTATTCATACTAGAAACTTCTGTGTGCAGCCACAATGCTATTATGGGCTCTACCATAGTATGATTAAGTTGTGCGAACTCTTACAATGGTGGACTAGCAGATGTAGGGGATGTAGGTTGGTACGGTCCGCCCGATCGTAAGGTGCTAGCGCTTCTGAAAGACTATGTCTCGGTCATCTGTTTCTCAAACACCATGCAGTGCGAGAAACCAAACGGAGGCGATCGTGTCTTGTGGGGAAAGTGCACAAACCTCTGCTGAGTGTACAAACTGATCATGATTAGCCGTGTCCCCGGTTATGGACGTCTTGAGTATCTAGCACTTGGATTTTCATGTGAATCTCATCATGTTACTCTAATTTAATATTGTTGGGTTTAATGATTATTTTAATTGGGGTTGAGAGGATGTCTATCTTCTCAACGATGTTTCAACTACCATGATAGTTAATTAAAAACTATTTCTTTGAAGTAGAGAAAAATTGGCTTTACGCAAAAACTTAACCATAGAGCTTTCCACCAGCCAAATATGCATATAGTATAGTTTTACTTTCATTGCATTCTCTTGTATTACCTTGCCAGCATATTCCATGTGCTAACCCGTTTTCGGGCTGCAACGTTTCATGTTGTAGACTTTTCAGATGACGAGTAATATGCCTTTTAGGTCGTGGTTCTATACTCAATGATGCCACTGGAGTTGATGGACTCACTTATCTTCCAAGCCTTCCGCTGTTATCGTGTTAGATGGCCTTCAGCCATATTATTTGTAATAAGTTCATCGTTGGACTATCGATGTAATAAGTGTGTAATTGCTACTCCGTTATAAATCCTTCAAGTACTGTGCGTGTCAGCATTACTGATCCAGGGATGACACTGATGCACATAGATCAGACTGTTTGAGGTCTGGTCACTACATGGAGCCTCTTAGAGACAAGATACCAACTATCCTATGCGACCTTGAGAAGATATATCATCCATCCTTCTTTGATGTGATGGTGCATTTGGATGTTCATCTACTTGATGAGGCACTACTTAGAGGTCCAGCACGATATGGCTAGATGTACCCTATCGAAAGGAAGCTAGGCACTTTCAAGGGCTATGTTAGGAACAGAGCTAAACCTGCAGAGGCCTACATTGCTACAGAAGCATTGACATTCTGCTCAAAATACATTGATACAGTTGATCAGCTTAGCAAAAAGGTGGGTGAAGAAAATCCCGAGCTCAATGTTTTCGCTTGTTCTGTTCGAGTTACATGGAAGTGTCGACAAGATGACGAACCTAAAGATTTGGACAAAATGGTTTGGTATGTATTGAATAACTGCCCTGAGATTCTACCTTATATCGAGTAAGTGCTAAGTACTGCAGCTTATACATCATAATCTACTAAACTAAAAGCACATTCTTATATATTTACATGTTTGACACGATCACTATGTTGTGCAGCATCTACAAAAAGGAGTTACTAGCGCAAAATCCAAGAAACATTGACAGACTGGTTATGGCAGGATTTGCGAAATGGTTCAAGAGCCGTCTAAGCTTTTGAATTGCATTGATGGTTCTTTTAATATATTGAGTACATAATATGATCAACTTGTCTAATTTCTAACCATAGGTTAAGAAGATGCGGGAGGATGGGCAGGAAGTTAATGATGCCCTTTACGTACTAGCAATGGGTCTTGATACTCGGATAAGACATTATGAATCTTGCATTGTTGGAGATGTGCGCTACAACACCCTTGCACGCGACGAAGGCAGGAAGACTCAAAGTTGTGACGTCATGAGCACGGATATATACGGCAAAGAGACAACTGAAATGTATGCTAACATAACAGACATTTTTCAGTTCAAGTATATCTACAGTTTTGAGGTTCATTTGTGTGTGGTTCTGTTGTGTTGTTGTTGGTATAACCTGTTCTCCAGGATCTCAAAACCCAAATCTAATGATTATTTCAAATCCATCAATGTCAAGGTGGCGTCCTGCTACTTCTCGAGCTTGCGTTGTATTCCCTCGAAGAGGAAAGGGTGATGCAGCACAGTAGCATAAGTATTTCCCTCGGTTTTTGAGAACCAAGGTATCAATCCACTAGGAGACCATGTGCGAGTCCCTCGCACCTGCACAAACAAATAAGAACTTCGCAGCCAACGCGATAAGGGGTTGTCAATCCCTTTACGGTCACTTACGAAAGTGAGATCTGATAGATAGGATAGTGTGATATTTTTGGTATTTTTGGATATAAGAACAAAATGTAAAGAAAGCAAAGTAAAGTAGATTGGATATTAATATGTTGAGAATAGACCCGCGGGCCATAGGTTTCACTAGTGGCTTCTCTCATGATAGCAGAATTCTATGGTGGGTGAACAAATTACTGTCGAGCAATTGATAGAAAAGCGCATAGTTATGAGAATATCTAGGCATGATCATTAGATATAGGCATCACGTCCGTGACAAGTAGACCAAAACGATTCTGCATCTACTACTATTACTCCAGACATCGACCGCTATGCAGCATGCAGCTAGAGTATAAAGTTCATAAGAACAGAGTAATGCTCTAAGCAAAATGACATGATGTAGAGGGATAAACTCAAGCAATATGATATAACCCCATCTTTTTATCCTCGATGGCAATAGTACAATACATGCCTTGCTGCCCCTGCTGTCACTGGGAAAGGACACCGCAAGATTGAACCCAAAGCCAAGCACTTCTCCCATTGCAAGAACTATAGATGTAATAGGCCAAACCAAACCAATAATTCGAAGATACTTGCATGGATATTATAATTTTTACATAAAAGATTTCAGAAAAGAACCAAATATTTCTCGTACATAATCTTGATCATAAACCAACAATTCATCGGATCTCGACAAACACACCGCAAAAATATTACATCGAATAGATCTCCTCGAAGATCGAGGAGAACTTGGTATTGAGATCCCAAAAGAGAGAAGAAGCCATCTAGCTAATAACTATGGACCCGAAGGTCTGTGGTAAACTACTCACAACTCATGGTGAGGCAATGGTGTTGATGTAGAAGCACTCCGTTGAAGATCCCCCCTCCGGCAGAGCTCCGGAACAGGCCCCAAGATGGGATCTCACAGGAACATAAAGTTGCGGTGGTGGAATTAGGGTTATCTCTGTTGCCTCGATGTTTTCACGGTATATGGGTATATATAGGAGGAAGGAGGGCATCGGGGGAGCCAGAGGGGGCCCACGAGGGTGGGGGGCATTCCCTGTAGGAGGGGGCGCGCCCCTGGACCCTCATGGCCGCCTCCTTCGTTCCCTCGCGTGTACTACAAGTCTTCTGTGTTGATATCGTTCGAAAAATAACTCTCGCGAAGGTTTCATTCCGTTTGGACTCCGTTTGATATTCCTTTTCCACAAAACCCTGAAATAGGCAAAAAACAGCAATCTGCACTGGGCCTTTGGGTTAATAGGTTAGTCCCAAAAATAATATAAAAGTGTATAACAAAGCCCATTAAACATCCAAAACATAATATATATAATAGCATGGAACAATAAAAAATTATAGATACGTTGGAGACGTATCAAGCATCCCCAAGCTTAATTCCTGCTCGTCCTCGAGTAGGTAAATGATAAAAACAGAATTTTTGATGTGGAATGCTAACCAACATAATTTTCAGTGTAATTTCTTTATTGTGGCATGAATGTTCAGATACGAAAGATTCAAGACAAAAGTCTATATTGACACAAGAATAATAATACTTCAAGCATACTAGCAAAGCAATTATGTCTTCTCAAAATAACATGGCCAAAGAAAGTTATCCCTACAAAATCATATAGTCTGGCTATTCTCCCTCTTCATCACACAAAATATTCATATCATGCACAACCCCGGTTTCAGCCAAGCAATTGTTCTCATACTCAAATTTTTTCAAACCTTTCAACTTTCACGCAATACATGAGCGTGAGCCATGGATATAGCACTATAGGTGGAATAGAGTGGTGGTTGTGGAGAAGACAAAAATAAGGGAGATAGTCTCACATCGACTAAGCGTATCAATGGGCTACGGAGATGCCGATTAATAGATATCAATGTGAGTGAGTAGGGATTGCCATGCAACGGATGCACTAGAGCTATAAATGTATGAAAGCTCAACAAAAGAAACAAAGTGGGTGTGCATCCAACCTGCTTGCTCATGAAGACCTGGGGCATTTGAGGAAGCCCATCGTTGGAATATACAAGCCAAGTTCTATAATGAAAATTCCCACTTGTATATGAAAGTGGCTAAACAAGAGACTCTCTAGGATGAAGATCATGGTGCTACTTTGAAGCACAAGTGTGGAAAAAGATAGTAGCATTGTCCCTTTTCTTTTGTTTTCCTTTTTTTGGACCTTTCTTTTTCTTTGGCATTTCCTTCTTTTTTTATTTGGGACAATGCTCTAATAATGATGATCATCACACTCATATTTATTTACAACTCGATATTACAAATCGATACTAGAACAATGTATGACTCTATATGAATGCCTCCGGCGGTGTACCGGGATGTGCAATGAATCAATAGTGACATGTATGAAAAATTATGCATGGTGGCCTAGCCACAAATACGATGTCAACTTCATGATCATGCATGGCAATATGACAATGATGAAGCATGTCATATGAATGGAATGGTGGAAAGTTGCATGGCAATATATCTCGGAATGGCTATGGAAATGCCATGATAGGTAGATATGGTGGCTGTTTTGAGGAAGGTATATGGTGGGTGTATGGTACCGGCGAGAGTTGCGTGGTACAATAGAGGCATGCAATGGTGGAAGGGTCAGAGTGCATATAATCCATGGACTCAACATTAGTCATAAAGAACTCATATACTTATTGCAAAAATCTACGAGTCATCAAAACAAAGCAATAAACGCATGCTCCTAGGGGGGAGGTTGGTAGGAGTTAACCATCGTGTGCCCTCGACCTCCACACAAAGGATGACACTCAATAAATACCCCATGCTCTAACTTCGTCACATAGCGGTTCACCATACATGCATGCTACGGGAATCACAAACTTTAACACAAGTATTTCTCAAATTCATAATTACTCCACTAGCATGACTCTAATATCACCATTCTCATATCTCAAAACAATCATCAAGTATCAAACTTCTCATCATATTCAATGCACATTATATGAAAGTTTTTACTATATTCATCTTGGATGCCTATCATATTAGGACTAGTTTTATAACCAAAGCACATTACCATGATGTTCTAAAAGACTCTCAAAAGGATATAAGTGAAGCATGAGAGATCAAAAATTTCTACAAAATAAAATCACCACCATGCTCTAAAAGATATAAGTGAAGCACTAGAGAAAAACTATCTAGCTCAAAAGATATAAGTGAAGCACATAGAGTATTCTAACAAATTATAAATAATATTTATCTCTCTTAAAAGGTGTGTCCAGCAAGGATGACTGTGGAAAACTTAAAAAGCAAAGACTCAAATCATACATGACGCTCCAAGCAAAACACATATCATGTGGTGAATAAAATATAGTCCAGAGTATAGTTACCGATAGATGAAGACGAAAGAGGGGATGCCTTCCCGGGGCATCCCCACGCTTAGGCTTTTGGTTGTCCTTGAATTTTACCTTGGGGTGCCTTGGGCATCCCCAAGCTTAGGCTCTTGCCACTCTTTGTTCCATAGTCCATCAAAGCCATACTCAAAACTTGAAAACTTCACAACACAAAACTTAGCCAAAAATCTCGTGACCTCCATTAGTATAAGAAAACAAACCACCACTCAAAGGTACTGTAATGAACTCATTATTTTTTTATATTGGTGTTAAACCTTCTGTATTGCAACTTCTCTATGATCCATATCCTCCAATACTACTCATAGATTCATCAAAATAAGCAAACATCACACGAAAAACAGAATCTGTCAAAAACATAATAGTCTGTAGTAATCTATAACTTTCGAATACTTCTGTAACTCCAATTTTTTTGAAATAAATTGGTAAATGTGAGGAATTTGTCTATTAATCATCTGCAAATATAATCAACTAAATAGCACTCTCCAGTAAAATCTGGTGACTATTCTCGTGAGCGCTAACGTTTCTGTTTTTTACAGCATGATCATATAAACTTCACACAAGTCTTCCCAAAGGTTCTACTTGGCTCAAACACTAACTAGAACACAAAACCACATCTAAACAGAAGATAGATGCAATATTTATTCCTAAACATAAGCAAAAACAAAGAAAATAAAATTGGGTTGCCTCCCAACAAGCGCTATCGTTTAACGCCCCTAGCTAGACACGATATAAAGATAGATTTAGGTATTGCCATCTTTGGAAGGCAATCCATAAGTGGCTCTCGTAATAGATTCATATGATAATTGGATTTTCTTTCTAGGAAAGTGTTCCATGCCTTTCCTTGACGGAAATTGGAATATAATATTTCCTTCCTTCTTGTCAATAATTGGACCAATCATTGTAAGGAAAGTCCTACCAAGAATAATAGGACATGTAGGATTGCAATCTATATCAAGAACAATGAAATATACGGGCACATAATTCATATTGGCAACAATAAGATCAACATTAATCCTTCCCATAGGTTTCTTAATGGTAGAATCCGCAAGATGCAAATTTAAAAAACAATCATCAAGCTCATGGAAACCTAACAAATCACACAAAGTTTTTGGGATAGTAGAAACACTCGCACCCAAATCACACAAGGGAAAGCATTCATGATCTTTAATTTTAATTTTAATAGTAGGTTCCCACTCATCATAAAGCTTTCTAGGGATAGAAACTTTTAATTCAAGTTTTTCTTCATAAGATTGCATCAAGGCATCAACTATATGTTTGGTAAAAGCCTTATTTTGACTATAAGCATGCGGAGAATTTAGTACGGATTGCAACAAGGAAATACAATCAATCAATGAGAAATTATCATAATTGAATCCCTTGAAATCCAAAATAGTAGGTTCATCACTATGCAAAGTTTAAATCTCTTCAACCCCACTTTTAACAATTTTAGCATCAAGATCTAAAAACTTCGAATCATTGGGACGCCTTTTAACTAAAGTAGACTCTTCTCCAGTCCCATCTTTATCTAGATTCATACTAGAAAACAAGGATCTAATAGGAGACACGTCAATAACTTTCAGATCTTCATCTTTATTTTCATGATAACTAGAAGAACTCGCTTTCATAAAGCACTCTTTTTAGCACGCATCCTAGCGGTTCTTTCTTTGAATTCATCGATGGAAATTCTCATGGATTTGAGAGACTCATTGATATCATGCTTAGGTGGAATAGATCTAAGTTTCAAAGAATCAACATCAAGGGTAATTCTATCCATGTTTCTAGCCAACTCATCAATCTTAATCAATTTTTCTTCAAGCAAAGCATTGAAATTCTTTAGCGAACTCATAAACTCCTTAACACTAGTTTCAAATTCAGAGGGCATCTTACCAAAATTTCCGTCAGAATTATTGTAGGAATTACCATAATTATTAGAGGAATTACTAGGAAAAGGCCTAGTATTAAAGTTTCCTCTATAAGCATTGTTACCAAAATTATTCCTACCAACAAAATTCACATCCAAAGAGTCATTATTATTTTCAATCAATGTGGATAAAGGCATATCATTCGGATCAGAAGAAGCACTCTTAGTAGAAAATAATTACATAAGTTCATCCATCTTTCCACTCAAAACACTAATCTCTTCACTAGCATGCACTTTTTTACTAGTAGATCTTTCGGTGTGCCATTGAGAATAATTAACCATAATATTATCTAGGAGTTTGGTAGCTTCTCCTAAGGTAGTTTCCATAAAAGTGCCCCCTACGGCTGAATCTAAAAGATTTCTAGAAGTAAAATTCAAGCCAGCATAAAAGTTTTGTATAATCATCCATAAGTTCAAACCATGTGTAGGGAAATTGTGTATCATTAATGTCATTCTCTCCCAAGCTTGTGCAACATGCTCATGATCTAGTTGCTTAAAATTCATAATATCGTTTCTAAGAGAGATAATCTTAGCGGGAGGAAAATACTTCAAGATAAAAGCATATTTGCACTTATTCCATGAATCAATACAATTTCTAGGCAAAGAGGAAAACCAAGTTTTAGCACGATATCTAAGTGAAAACGGAAATAACTTCAATTTAACAATATCGTTATCCGTATCCCTCTTCTTTTGCATATCACACAAATCAACAAAGTTGTTTAGATGGGTAGCGACATCTTCACTAGGAAGGCCGGAAAATTGATCTTTCATAATAAGATTCAACAGAGCACCATTGATCTCACAAGATTCAGCATCGGTAATAGGAGCAATCGGAGTGCTAATAAAATCATTATTGTTGGTATTGGAGAAGTCACACAATTTGGTATTGTTCTGAGCCATAGTGACATGCAAGAAATCCAACACACAAGCAAACAAGAAGCAAGTGAACGGTAAACACACGGTAAAAAGAAGGGCAAATAAAACGGCAAGTGTGAAGTGGGGGAGAGGAAAACGAGAGGCAAATAAAGGTAATGCGAAGGATAAGGGTTTGTGATAGGTACTTGGTATATGACTTTTGCGTAAGTCTCCCCGGAAACGGCGCTAGAAATTCTTCTTGCTACTTCTCGAGCTTGCATTGTATTCCCTCGAAGACGAAAGGGTGATGCACCACAGTAGCGTAAGTATTTCCATCAGTTTTTGAGAACCAAGGTATCAATCCAGTAGGAGACCACGCGCGATTCCCTCGCACCTGCACAAACAAATAAGAACTTCGCAGCCAACGTGATAAGGGGTTGTCAATCCCTTAGCGCTCAATTACGAAAGTGAGATCTGATAGATACGATAGTGTGATATATTTTGGTATTTTTAGATATAAGAACAGAAAGTAAATAAAGCAAAGTAAAGTAGATTGGAGATTAATATGTTGAGAATAGACCCGGGGGCCACAGGTTTCACTAGTGGCCTCTCTCATGATCGCAAAATTCTACGGTGGGTGAACAAATTACTGTCGAGCAATTGATAGAAAAGCACATAGTTATGAGAATATCTACGCATGATCATTATATATAGGCATCACGTCCGTGACAAGTAGACCGAAACGATTCCGCATCTACTACTATTACTCCACACATCGACCGCTATCCAACATGCATCTAGTGTATTAAGTTGGTATGAATAGAGTAATGCTTTAAGCAAGATGACATGATGTAGAGGGATAAACTCAAGCAATATGATATAAACCCCATCTTTTTATCCTCGATGGCAACAATACAATACGTGCCTTGCTGCCCTGCTGTCACTGGGAAAGGACACCGCAAGATTGAACCCAAAGCCAAGCACTTCTCCCATTACAAGAACTATAGATCTAGTAGTCCAAACCAAACCAATAATTCGAAGAGACTCGCAAGGATATTATAATCAGACATAAAAGATTTCAGAAAAGAACCAAATATTTTTCGTACATAATCTGGATCGTAAACCCACAATTCATCGAATCTCGACAAACACACCGCAAAAATATTACATCGAATAGATCTCCTCGAAGACCGAGGAGAACTTGGTATTGAGATCCAAAAAGAGAGAAGAAGCCATCTTGCTAATAACTATGGACCCGAAGGTCCGTGGTAAACTACTCACAGCTCATGGAGAGGCAATGGTGTTGATGTAGAAGCACTCCATGGAAGATCCCCCCTCCGGCGGAGCTCCGGAACTTGCCCCAAGATGGGATCTCACGGGAACAGAAGGTTGCGGCGGTAGAATTAGGGTTTTCTCTATTGTGTCGATGTTTTCAGGGTATATGGGTATATATAGGAGGAAGGAGGGCATCGGGGGAGCCAGAGGGGGCCCACGAGGGTAAGGAGCGCGCCCTGTAGGAGGGGGCACGCCCTGGACCCTCGCGGTCGCCTCCTTCATTCCCTCGCGTGTACTCCAAGTCTTTTGTGTTGATATCGTTCCAAAAAATAACTCTCGCGAAGGTTTCATTCCGTTTGGATTCCGTTTGATATTCCTTTTCTGCAAAACCCTAAAATCGGCAAAAAAATAGCAATCTGCACTTGGCCTTTGGGTTAATAGGTTAGTCCCAAAAATAATATAAAGGTGTATCACAAAGCCCATTAAACATCCAAAACATAATATATAATAGCATGGAACAATAAAAAATTATAGATACGTTGGAGACGTATCACGTACCACACCGATGAGCCTTTTATTTTGGCAAATCAAGCAACACAAATATTTTTCTTGGAAGACACATATGCATCTAGCGATGACTAGATAGTATTGCAAAGGTTTGAGCAAAGGAATTCAATTAATGAAGTTGCACAACAATATAACACACTGCTCCTCATGTAGAAGATTCCACAGATGTTCGTAGTATCTTTGAGAACGATCACGTCAATAATGCTGGCGAAAAGATTCCCTGTCGTGTTGTGGACGTATGAGAGTTGATCAATAAGATGCCAACATTCGAGAACATTGAGGATGAAGAAGCAGATGACAGTAGGGGGATTACGATTCAGACTGATACACGAAGATGTTGACACCGTAGTAATGGCTTCCATGAGGATGGCTCTCTCCCACCTCCACCCCGGCGACACCTACCACCTCCGGAGATCTCCTCCAATAGATACCAATTTCTAGTTTCTCTCCGCTAGATCTCTCCGGCGCCTTGGGATCTACACACTCATACCCATCTTCTACGGGTTCCAATGATGGATCTATCCTTGGCTTGGATTTCTCCAAGGGTTTGGTTTTTGCTGATAAGGTCTTCCAATCTACTGGTGTTTTGGTGCACCCCATTGGTGACACGGGCTATTTTACCATGGAGGTTTCTTTTGGCCATCATGATTTTCGTCTCAATGAGGATTCAGTGGCGTCGGCACTTGAGGCGGCCATTGACTGTTCAGCCATTGATTTCTTGGTTTTTTCTGTCAGGGATAAGTTATTTGGGTTTCAACTTTCTTGCAAGGCAGTATCAATGATTATTCTCAGCTTTAGATCTTTCCCATGTGTCCATTTTAAATGTTACTTTTATCTATGGGGTAACGGTGGCCCAAATTGGGCTCGTGAGTTTAAGATTTGGAAATTGGAATCTGATGCTGAATGGATCATTGTGAGTCCCTCAAAAAGATGTGATGCTCTTGGTTTGTTAGCTATGCACTCCAAGCCGGCAAAGTACTTGGTTAGATCTGATCGTTTTGTTTGCGAGAAATTATCGTTTGAAGTTTTCCAAAGCTATCCAGCATGTCGTAGGTATCACTATCCGGCCACTCAAAATTGCATCGAAACAACCAAAATCGCGGGTTATTCTATTCCTAGGCATGAGAGGGTGGTCATCCATCATATACCGCCGACCAATCTCCGGTGGACGTCGTCGATGCCATGGATCTCTTTTGGTATGGTGCAAGATTTGATTTCTCTAGCCGATCGGGCACCATCCTCTCCGGACAGGAATCTAGCATCTTCGAATGTGGACGTTACAGGCCAAACTGGGCCATCCACTATGCGTGCCATGGGCCATGCCGAGCCTGCGCTGCCTATTGGGCTATTACATGTGCCATCTTCTCATCAGACACACGATGATTTTGATAATATGGTTTGACAAATGGTTGAGGAAATTCATACGAGTCAGAAATGCTTAAGGAAGGGCCATTTTGCTTCAGCATGCACATCCAAGCTTTGGTATAATGCTTGCTCACGGGTTGGGCATATTAAAAAAGGATTGTAACAGATTTGCTAAGATTTTGGGTTTGGTTTGGCAACCAAAACCCGGTAATGTTGCAACTTCCGAGGATCCCTCGCCTGGCAGCGGGAATATCTCTCTGAAATAACTTTTATCAAACTTGGACCCCTCTTACTCTTCCACATTTACTCCTTCGACCTGTTCCATCAGTCCCGGCCCCAAGACTCCATCGGCTGCGTCGCTTGAGACACCTCCACCGGCGACAAGCCCGCCGTCCGTGGCGTGTCCATCCTCTTCTAATCCTGCTCCAATGGCGAACTTTAACCTTGATCCGATGTTATATGTTCTAGCGGAACAACAGATCATCGATGGTGGTCAAGATCGCATGCCTCGGACTTTTGTTATGCCACATATCCCGATTGTGAGCCGCCATGAGGAGTTCATGCTCACTGAGGTAATGCCTATTCCGTCGCCTAATCAGATTGGTGCTGCTAGGGAGGAAGTAGTTCAATGGCTACAAGCCCATGGGGTTTTTGTGAGGTCTGTGCAACCATGGATTCATGTTGTTGGTCTTTTTCAGCTCATGGATGCTGCGGTCCATTACTCGCTTCTTCAGCTGCTGCCTCAAGCTCTTGGTAATGATCGTTTTGTCCTCTTTATGAAGCATGATGAGGGAGAGACTTTTTTTTGGTGCTCAGGGTTTTTGTCAGGGTTTGCCTATGTTCTTCGGAATACCTCTGGATCTTTGTACCACTGATAGCATCAGGGCAGCAATGAACACTTTAGGCAAGTTCCACCATTGGAACAGTGAGGATCCTTACTTTGTTAGAACTCTGGTGTTTGCCTCCTTCCCAGAAGATATTCTTGTGCCGAGGGATGTAATTTTCATGGATTATGTGGCTTGGGGAAGTGCTAGAGTATCCTGGACAGTACCACTTTACATTCTGGGTGCAAATTTCGCTAAGCAAATGCCCCAGGATGAAGATTGGATGCCCATCAATGGCAACCCACAGCCTATACCTGGCGTGCCCTTCCCTGAGATGCCTCTGTTTATCTTGCCCCCATATCTTGCATTGGGATGGAATGATGTGCCCCCACCACCTCCAGAACAACCAACTCCTAATGAAGTGGAAGATGATAATTGGGGAAATTGGAATGAACGTGATGAACAACCAGTAGTTCAAGACCAAGAGTCAATGGTTATGGATTTATTTAAACAACCTAGTTCCGAAGCTCTGCAGTAGGTGCAGCCACTACCAGTGATTACTATTGACGAAGACCAGCCAGAAAACCAAGATATGCATATGGTGGATGTGCAGGCAGAGGTGGAAGCTAACAATTGGGCAATTGTAGTCTATCAACCTCCTGTGATCAACTTGCCATCTTTGGAGATTGCATTTGTTGTTGTCCCTTTCGGGTCTCCATTGCCTCCTGAGATGGTTTGGACGAGTACTTTTGAAAACCTATTGGAAGCACCCACAGTTTTTGAAGTGCCAAAACCATTGTTATTCTAGCCTGCTTCTCTTGTAATTCTATCTAAGAGAAACTAGGATTTTGCTTTCAGTCAGGACATTCTCCCTCTGCTTACCTAGAATGAGCAGGAACCAGCTAGGCCTGTCGCTAGGGCTCTTTTTCCTGAGAATGTTGAGAAGAAAGCAACCGCAGATACTATTTCTCCCTCTGCTTTGGGCATGAAAGGAAGGAGGCCACACAATACTTTGGCGCCAACTCCAATTGTGGAAACATCCGTCAGAAGGTGCACTAGGAGTTATGTTCAGCGTGATGGGTTCAAGCCCACCTTCCAGGATATTGCCCTACAGCCCAAAAAAAGAAGCCCAATGCCAAGCCTCTTTTTGCTGAGATGCCAGATGACCATGCACATGCAGCTATACCTCTAGCTACTCCAGTCAGTCATATCCAGGCAATTGGGCAGGAGCTTGAAATTGATGCAAAGCTCTTATAAGTGAATGCATGATAACCCAAAAGTGTAGGGGATCGCAATAGTTTTCGAGGGTAAAGTATTAAACCCAAATTTGTTGGTTCGACACAAGGGAGCCAAAGAATACTCTTAAGTATTAGCAGCTAAGTTGTCAATTCAACAACACCTGGAAACTTAGTATCTACAGCAAGATAGTTTAGTAGCAAAGTAATATGATAGTGGTGGTAGCAGCAATAAAATTATCGATAGTGTTTTTGTAGTTTTTGTAATAGTAGCAACGGAAAAGTAAATAAGCAACAACCAATATAGGTAAATGTAACACCCCAAAAATTTAATCTTGTTTTATTAATTTGAATTTTGTCAGAAAGATTTATTTTCTATTTTCTGGCTTTTCTACTAATTTCAGAGCTACTTCTTTTCCCTGGATTTTTAAAATTTTCCCTCTTATCCGAAACTTTTGGATAATATTGAGGGGCTTGAATGCTTTCTTAAAAACATTTGATTTTGTTGGGTATGCAAGTGGAAGCATTTTTATAATACTTTTGCCAAGCATCAATGCTTTTAAAATGGCTTTTCCATTCTTTCAAGGGCTCCCATTGCACTGCAACCTATTTAAATATTTCTTTAAAAATTCCACCAAAATTTGGAGATGACAGTAGATGCATATAACTCATTTTTATGCAAAAATCCAGCTTGGTGTTTTATAAATTTTGAGCAAAACATCCTCTTTTTCATTCTGGTCCAGTTTGGTATTTTGCACTGCAACCCTATTTTAGATTCCTCTAGTGATCTTGGGATCTTTCCTGCTATTAGTGCTTGCTACCAAACCCTTAAGTCCAGGATATGGGACCCATTTGAATAATTTTGGTCCATGCAATAATAGCCTGCATTTTCTGTCCAGATTTGGTTTTCTCAAAAACTTGCACTAACAAGTTTCTGGTTTTGCCAAACTAACCTTGCCACCATCACCTACACCTAAAGAGATCCCAGTATGGTAAGTTTGGAGTCCAGAAAGATCTCCTAGGTGGCCTTGGCATTTTGTCAAACAGCTGACGTGCATGACCAGAATTGGCATGCTCCCAACTTTGCATTAGGGACTTTTCTTCCTGGACAAACCAACATGTCCCCTAGACTCCTTGTGCCCACTAACCTAACCCTAGGTAGTTCCAACAGCACCAGAGCATTTTAGGTCCCCCTAGCATTTCGTCGAGCACGCAGTGGGCATGCTCTGGGCGCGGCCAGAGCGCGCATATGGCTGCCAACGCAACCGAACCGCCGCGTCGCGCTTGACCCCGCGCCCCAGGCTTTTGCTCGCCCGCAGGGCCGCGCCCCGTTCCCTTCAGCTCGCCCGTGCCTCTCTGCCACCTCTGGCACCCCCCAGCGCCGCCACAGCAAGCTCTCTTGGCGGCTAGCCTTCGGCTGCAGCTCGCCGTACCATGGCCGGCGCCGCCCAAACCATCTCCGCTCGCCAGCTGCCTCCTTGTGCAGTGCCTCGTCCGACCGCTAGCTCCTGGCATGCTCCCAGAGCTCCGCCACGTCGCCCCGGCTACAGAGGCGACGAACCGCCATCGCCGCCGTCGTGCTTATCCACGGGGAGCCGCAGAACCGACAGCACGCGCCTATAAAAGGGCTCTTCCTTGCTTCCCCAGCATGGCGCAGCGCCCCGCCTCTCCCTTAGAGCCTCTCCAAGCCACCAAACGGCTGGTAGCGACCTTCTTCCCCACCTCCGGTCAGGATCCCGCCACCACCGTCGTGGTCAAACCCGGAGCCCCCTACTGCTCTTCCCCTTGCCTAGTGCTTTCCAATCGAGTCCCTCAGATGCAGAGGACCCGTCCCCATTCCCTCTTTCCGCCTAAAACCACCGTAGGAGGAATTCCCCGAGGCCCGAAGCTTCCCCTCCGCCATGGAGGAAGGTGCTCTCACCCTCGAGCTCCCCCGCGCTTCTAACCACCGCAGATGGATGCGGTGCCTCCTCCCGATCATCCCCATATCAAGAGCACGTCGAATGGTGACTTGTGTCGCCGGGGATCGCCGTTGGAAGCGGCCCCTGTCTCTGTCGAGGCACGCGCGGGGGGGAGGGGGAAGAAGACGAACCCGACAGGTGGGGATCACCTGTCGGTGAGCCAACCCAAGCCACCAGTGGCGCAACCCGGCTGATGCGTTTCTCCCCTGGAGAAGCGTATTTCAAGTAAGTACGCGAACAATCTAAGAAGACGTATTCCAGGCGAACCGTTTTCCTTTTTCTGTTTTTATTTAAAACAGATTTTGACCAGAACTTTGACTGGGCATATCTTTTTAAATAAAACTCCAAATGAGTTGATTCTTTTTCCTACCTCTCTCAAATTTCACCTAGTTTATTTTAAGATTTATTTCAAAAATAATTATGACAACTTTTTGTACTGTTTTTAGATTATGTGTTAATTTGAATATTTTCAAAATTAGGAATTGGAGGGAATATCAAAACTTTCAAAAGTTTTGAAGTGCACCTCACCTCTCTGCACCTTGAAGGCAAGCATCTTGAACTCCATTATGACATAAGTTGTGTGTTGTTTGCTAGAACATATGAACTCCATCAATATGCTAAAATGGAGTAGCGTTATTTCATGTGGTAGTCATACTCATGCATATCATCATATGGTGAAAATCTTTTCTGTTATATGTGTGACATTGGTGACAGTAGCCACTTCTCATGCCACATGTGCCTGGTGACAGTTCGGATGGAGTCCGAAGGAGGATTGTGTTCCGGTGAACACAACCACGTGACGGACATCTCGTTGTGGCGAGGATGTGCCGTGAGGCATGATGGGGCATGATGAGTGGTGACCCTGTCAGGAAAACTGTGAAAAGTATCTGTTGTACTAACCATGCAGGGAACACATAAGCCTCCTGAGTCGACCATAGATCGAGTCTTGTTCCAGTAACCCCCATGCTTGTTTTCGTACTACCACTTGTCCCTGCCGCGGGCAGGGTACGGTTCAGTAAATTGTCAACCCCTTTCTTGGCACACACCGTACAGAGAGGCCATGGTGGAAGATACCGGGTGCATCCGGTTGGCATGCCACATGGCCCGGGGGCATGGGTGTTTCCGGTTGGGGCCGAGAGGGGGGCACCCCTTAGTAGCGCGCGATATAAATTTGATCCCATGCTATTCGAGGTTGTAGCCTCCCCACTTAGAGTTTTGCTTAACAAGTGTCGTGGGTGATTCCAGGCACCGGTAAGTTAAGCTGGTGTGTGCTGGTTGGGTGTGTTTTCAATTCAAAGACCGTAAGCGGAATTAGTCCCGGTGGACTAAAGGAATCCGTTACTCGTGGGTAAAGAGTACACCCTCTGCAGAGTTTATATCTATTCGAATAGCCGTATCCGCGGTTAAGGATTTCAGTCTGGGATGGGTCAAGTGTCGGTCTTAGTGTCGGTCTTCGGAGGAAAACTTCTAAACCAGAATATTGATCTTGACGCGTGACGAATGATGATTGTGATTATTATTATTGTGGACTAACTATTTATATTGTTGTTGAATTATTGAGTATCCTTAGGATGGTTCTACCTCCAGAATACTCATTGTGATTATTGTTATATAAGCCCTTTATGTGGTGTCGCTGAGACGTCCGACTGTGGCATGCTTGTTATTTAATTTCCTTATAAGCCCTTTATGTGGCGTCGCTCAGACACCCGACTGTGGCATGTTGATTATTTATTTTCCTTATAAGCCCTTTAGGTGGCGTCGCTCCGACGCCCGACTGTGGCACGCATGTGATTTATTTTTCTTATAAGCCCTTTATGTGGCGTCGCTCAGACGCCCGACTGAGGCATGCTTTACATTATTATCCTTTCGAGGCGTCGCTTCAGACACCCGATCGGTTTATTTTATCTTCATTCTCTGATTGCTTATTCCTGTTTAATACAAATGACCTGCTCATGTGCATCATGAATTTTATTTCGGGACTGACTAAGTGATCGTGGATTATTTCAGTGCATGATTATCACCTGCTATGTTATACTTGTTTTCATGATGTTTGCGAGTACATTGAAAGTACTCACAGGATTGTCCCTGGCTATTGTCTTGGCCAGATTTCTTGCTTGGAGAGGAGCACTACGACGACAGCCCCGAAACCTAGGCAATGGAGATAGCAGACGCGCGAAGATAGGAGTTATCCAGGTCAGCTGTTCCTGTGGGAAATGGAGTCCCATAGACACTGATGATCCGCAAACCGCTTCCGCCATCAACCATTAGAGACCTTTTGTTGTACTCATGGACCAGAATGGTCTTGTACTACATATTTTACATTTTGCTTGGAATTTCTGTATCAAGTTTGTGTCTCATCAGCTAACAGTAATCCTGGGGCTGGTGAGCACAAGGGCCAATTACTGGGAAATTAATATCCCGGAAAACCGGTCCTGACAACCTTGGTATCAGAGCCAGGCTGACCATTGGCTAATCCTATCTTGGCCGGGTCGATGAACCTAGGTTAAACCACCCACCAGACCTTAACCTCACCACAATCAAGCCTATCCTACCCGATAGCCCACACTGTGACCCCGACAGCTTTTGGCAGTCGGTGCCCAACCTATCAGACTAGCCCAGTAAGCTACACACCCGTGATCGACACCTGAGTTGCCCCATTCGCAAGTGTGCGAAGGAAGACTCCTTTTTCTTTATTTAAAGGGAACGTTTGCCCCAACCGACAACCACAATAATACATCACATTTTGCGATATATATATCTGTGACAATGACCCCGACCACCAGAGAACAGAACCGGCAATTAATATTGCCACCACAACACGACATGTCATCCTGCCCAGATGCTATACATGAGGCCACTCCGTGACCTTACCAAGCATCCCTCGCCATGTGCACTGCCTTCACAGACAATTATTTCTCAGGTCGCACCTTGGGATTCATATAAAGACCCCAGATGCAACCCAGGGGGATTTTTGTGAGATTTTGACCACAGTACCATGGGTTTTCTCCAGCCATCCTGGTACAACCTGTTCAATTGAGGGTCACTCTCATATTATACAGCCAGGCACACCCCACAGGTAGACCCAAACCAAGACCCTACGGAAGTTCCCTTCATCAGGAAAATCCATGCCCACTCCAATAATGACCATAAAGATCGCTGCTTATGGAGCGGTTACCCATCTTCAATTCATGGTACCCTATGCTAGTGAACGTGGCTATTATTATCTTCCCCGAATAGTGCAGCAGCCAGAGAAGCCGCATCCTTTCCCTACACCTGAGAAGAGAAAGGTCCGATGCTAAATAAGCTGGTGCACTATCTCATCGCTCGAGAGCGCTTGACCCAGCAAGTGATGGATTTTCTCCAGACCCTTGCTGTGTAAAACCCTAGTCGCTATTAGTAGACCCCTGAGGCCAGACTAAGAGAGACGCATTTTGTGAGTTCCCCATCCACTCCCAGTAGGCGAAGGATATATCGCACTGCAGGGAATAATTCCTCGTGAAGTATGGCTTATTACCTGAACCGTCAGCACCATGGTTATATCAGTTTGTGTAGGAATTGACTGCTTGTTGTGATAGCTGTGTTGTGCTTAGAAATTTTCTGTATTAGTATATCGCATTGGTTGAAGTTGTTTCTTGTGATTACAAAAATTGATTGTTTTTAATTATAGCAAATTTCATAGTAAGGTTTTTCTTAAAAGACCACTGCCATGGAAAAATGTTTTCCTTAATAAAAATTTGTTTTGCATGCCCTCTCGTTATATGACTCGCAGACCACGTGCACTTAATGCAGACCCCGCGCGCTTTTATCACCTAATCAATTATCTCCCTAGTATACCACAGCTGCACATTGGTCAGCGATTTTTCCATAGCCCCGTCCTATCATGCGTGTGGTGTATCTGTTTTCAGGTGACGGTTACCGCGTGGTACGAGTAATAAATTTTTGCAACTTACGTTCTTAGCAAATCTCGAGGACGAGATTTTTTTTCTTAAGGGGGGTAGTGTTGTAACACCCCAAAAATTTAATCTTGTTTTATTAATTTGAATTTTGTCAGAAAGATTTATTTTCTATTTTCTGGCTTTTCTACTAATTTCAGAGCTACTTCTTTTCCCTGGATTTTTAAATTTTTCCCTCTTATCCGAAACTTTTGGATAATATTGAGGGGCTTGAATGCTTTCTTAAAAACATTTGATTTTGTTGGGTATGCAAGTGGAAGCATTTTTATAATACTTTTGCCAATCATCAATGCTTTTAAAATGGCTTTTCCATTCTTTCAAGGGCTCCCATTGCACTGCAACCTATTTAAATATTTCTTTAAAAATTCCACCAAAATTTGGAGATGACAGTAGATGCATATAACTCATTTTTATGCAAAAATCCAGCTTGGTGTTTTATAAATTTTGAGCAAAACATCCTCTTTTTCATTCTGGTCCAGTTTGGTATTTTGCACTGCAACCCTATTTTAGATTCCTCTAGTGATCTTGGGATCTTTCCTGCTATTAGTGCTTGCTACCAAACCCTTAAGTCCAGGATATGGGACCCATTTGAATAATTTTGGTCCATGCAATAATAGCCTGCATTTTCTGTCCAGATTTGGTTTTCTCAAAAACTTGCACTAACAAGTTTCTGGTTTTGCCAAACTAACCTTGCCACCATCACCTACACCTAAAGAGATCCCAGTATGGTAAGTTTGGAGTCCAGAAAGATCTCCTAGGTGGCCTTGGCATTTTGTCAAACAGCTGACGTGCATGACCAGAATTGGCATGCTCCCAACTTTGCATTAGGGACTTTTCTTCCTGGACAAACCAACATGTCCCCTAGACTCCTTGTGCCCACTAACCTAACCCTAGGTAGTTCCAACAGCACCAGAGCATTTTAGGTCCCCCTAGCATTTCGTCGAGCACGCAGTGGGCATGCTCTGGGCGCGGCCAGAGCGCGCATATGGCTGCCAACGCAACCGAACCGCCGCGTCGCGCTTGACCCCGCGCCCCAGGCTTTTGCTCGCCCGCAGGGCCGCGCCCCGTTCCCTTCAGCTCGCCCGTGCCTCTCTGCCACCTCTGGCACCCCCCAGCGCCGCCACAGCAAGCTCTCTTGGCGGCTAGCCTTCGGCTACAGCTCGCCGTACCATGGCCGGCGCCGCCCAAACCATCTCCGCTCGCCAGCTGCCTCCTTGTGCAGTGCCTCGTCCGACCGCTAGCTCCTGGCATGCTCCCAGAGCTCCGCCACGTCGCCCCGGCTACAGAGGCGACGAACCGCCATCGCCGCCGTCGTGCTTATCCACGGGGAGCCGCAGAACCGACAGCACGCGCCTATAAAAGGGCTCTTCCTTGCTTTCCCAGCATGGCGCAGCGCCCCGCCTCTCCCTTAGAGCCTCTCCAAGCCACCAAACGGCTGGTAGTGACCTTCTTCCCCACCTCCGGTCAGGATCCCGCCACAACCGTCGTGGTCAAACCCGGAGCCCCCTACTGCTCTTCCCCTTGCCTAGTGCTTTCCAATCGAGTCCCTCAGATGCAGAGGACCCGTCCCCATTCCCTCTTTCCGCCTAAAACCACCGTAGGAGGAATTCCCCGAGGCCCGAAGCTTCCCCTCCGCCATGGAGGAAGGTGCTCTCACCCTCGAGCTCCCCCGCGCTCCTAACCACCGCAGATGGATGCGGTGCCTCCTCCCGATCATCCCCATATCAAGAGCACGTCGAATGGTGACTTGTGTCGCCGGGGATCGCCGTTGGAAGCGGCCCCTGTCTCTGTCGAGGCACGCGCGGGGGGGAGGGGGAAGAAGACGAACCCGACAGGTGGGGATCACCTGTCGGTGAGCCAACCCAAGCCACCAGTGGCGCAACCCGGCTGATGCGTTTCTCCCCTGGAGAAGCGTATTTCAAGTAAGTACGCGAACAATCTAAGAAGACGTATTCCAGGCGAACCGTTTTCCTTTTTCTGTTTTTATTTAAAACAGATTTTGACCAGAACTTTGACTGGGCATATCTTTTTAAATAAAACTCCAAATGAGTTGATTCTTTTTCCTACCTCTCTCAAATTTCACCTAGTTTATTTTAAGATTTATTTCAAAAATAATTATGACAACTTTTTGTACTGTTTTTAGATTATGTGTTAATTTGAATATTTTCAAAATTAGGAATTGGAGGGAATATCAAAACTTTCAAAAGTTTTGAAGTGCACCTCACCTCTCTGCACCTTGAAGGCAAGCATCTTGAACTCCATTATGACATAAGTTGTGTGTTGTTTGCTAGAACATATGAACTCCATCAATATGCTAAAATGGAGTAGCGTTATTTCATGTGGTAGTCATACTCATGCATATCATCATATGGTGAAAATCTTTTCTGTTATATGTGTGACATTGGTGACAGTAGCCACTTCTCATGCCACATGTGCCTGGTGACAGTTCGGATGGAGTCCGAAGGAGGATTGTGTTCCGGTGAACACAACCACGTGACGGACATCTCGTTGTGGCGAGGATGTGCCGTGAGGCATGATGGGGCATGATGAGTGGTGACCCTGTCAGGAAAACTGTGAAAAGTATCTGTTGTACTAACCATGCAGGGAACACATAAGCCTCCTGAGTCGACCATAGATCGAGTCTTGTTCCAGTAACCCCCATGCTTGTTTCGTACTACCACTTGTCCCTGCCGCGGGCAGGGTACGGTTCAGTAAGTTGTCAACCCCTTTCTTGGCACACACCGTACAGAGAGGCCATGGTGGAAGATACCGGGTGCATCCGGTAGGCATGCCACATGGTCCGGGGGCATGGGTGTTTCCGGTTGGGGCCGAGAGGGGGGCACCCCTTAGTAGCGCGCGATATAAATTTGATCCCATGCTAATCGAGGTTGTAGCCTCCCCACTTAGAGTTTTGCTTAACAAGTGTCGTGGGTGATTCCAGGCACCGGTAAGTTAAGCTGGTGTGTGCTGGTTGGGTGTGTTTTCAATTCAAAGACCGTAAGCGGAATTAGTCCCGGTGGACTAAAGGAATCCGTTACTCGTGGGTAAAGAGTACACTCTCTGCAGAGTTTATATCTATTCGAATAGCCGTATCCGCGGTTAAGGATTTCAGTCTGGGATGGGTCAAGTGTCGGTCTTAGTGTCGGTCTTCGGAGGAAAACTTCTAAACCAGAATATTGATCTTGATGCGTGACGAATGATGATTGTGATTATTATTATTGTGGACTAACTATTTATATTGTTGTTGAATTATTGAGTATCCTTAGGATGGTTCTACCTCCAGAATACTCATTGTGATTATTGTTATATAAGCCCTTTATGTGGTGTCGCTGAGACGCCCGACTGTGGCATGCTTGTTATTTAATTTCCTTATAAGCCCTTTATGTGGCGTCGCTCAGACACCCGACTGTGGCATGTTGATTATTTATTTTCCTTATAAGCCCTTTAGGTGGCGTCGCTCCGACGCCCGACTGTGGCACGCATGTGATTTATTTTTCTTATAAGCCCTTTATGTGGCGTCGCTCAGACGCCCGACTGAGGCATGCTTTACATTATTATCCTTTCGAGGCGTCGCTTCAGACACCCGATCGGTTTATTTTATCTTCATTCTCTGATTGCTTATTCCTGTTTAATACAAATGACCTGCTCATGTGCATCATGAATTTTATTTCGGGACTGACTAAGTGATCGTGGATTATTTCAGTGCATGATTATCACCTGCTATGTTATACTTGTTTTCATGATGTTTGCGAGTACATTCAAAGTACTCACAGGATTGTCCCTGGCTATTGTCTTGGCCAGATTTCTTGCTTGGAGAGGAGCACTACGACGACAACCCCGAAACCTAGGCAATGGAGATAGCAGACGCGCGAAGATAGGAGTTATCCAGGTCAGCTGTTCCTGTGGGAAATGGAGTCCCATAGACACTGATGATCCGCAAACCGCTTCCGCCATCAACCATTAGAGACCTTTTGTTGTACTCATGGACCAGAATGGTCTTGTACTACATATTTTACATTTTTCTTGGAATTTCTGTATCAAGTTTGTGTCTCATCAGCTAACAGTAATCCTGGGGCTGGTGAGCACAAGGGCCAATTACTGGGAAATTAATATCCCGGAAAACCGGTCCTGACAGTAAAGCTCGTTGGCATTGGATCGCTGATGGGAAATTATGTCGGATGCAATTCATCATATAGAAATTATAACCTAGGGTGACACAGAACTAGCTGCAGTTCATCAATGCAATGTAGGCATGTATTCCGAATATTGTCATACGTGATTATGGAAAAGAACTTGCATGACATCTTTTGTCCTACCCTCCCGTGGCAGCGGGGTCCTATTGGAAACTAAGGGATATTAAGGACTCCTTTTAATAGAGTACCGGACCAAAGCATTAACACATAGTGAATACATGAACTCCTCAAACTATGGTCATCATCGGGAGTGGTCCCGATTATTGTCACTTCGGGGTTGCCGGATCATAACACATAGTAGGTGACTATAGACTTGCAAGATAGGACCAAGAACACACATATATTCATGAAAACATAATAGGTTCAGATCTGAAATCATGGCACTCGGGCCCTAGTGACAAGCATTAAGCATAGCAAAGTCATAGCAACATCAATCTCTGAACATAGTGGATACTAGGGATCAAACCCTAACAAAACTAACTCGATTACATGATAGATCCCATCCAACCCATCACAATCTAGCAAGCCTACGATGGAATTACTCACACACGGCGGTGAGCATCATGGAATTGGTGATGGAGAAGGTTGATGATGACGATGGCGACCATCTCGACTCTCCGGAGCTCCGAACGGACTCCAGATCAGCCCTCCCGAGAGAGATTAGGGCTTGGCGGCGGCTCCGTCTCGTGAAACGTGATAATTCCTTCTCACCTATTTTTTCTCCCCGAAACGGAAGATATAGGACCTGGGGTGCAACGACAGAGGTGCTCTCCTACTGGTGCTTTTTGATAAGAGGATGATGACTCTGCATAAAAGTAAATAGATAGGCCCTTCGCAGAGGGAAGCAGGGATTTGTAGAGGTGCCAGAGTTCGTTTTTTAAATAGAGATTGAATAACATTTTGAGCGTTATACTTTCATTGTCAACATAACAACCAAGAGGGGACAAAAAATAGGTGAGAAGGAATTTCCAACCCGTCGGTGGAGCATCGGGGGGCCCTCGAGGCAGGGGGGCGCGCCCTGGGAAGGGGGCGCGCCCCCCACCCTCGAGGACAGGGTGTGGGCCCCCAATGAGTATCTTCTTGCGGATATTTTTCTATTTTATAAAATAATTCTTCGTTGATTTTCAGGCGATTCCGATAACTTTTTATTCTGCACAAAAACAACACCATGGCAGTTCTGCTGAAAACAGCGTCAGTCCGGGTTAGTTCCATTCAAATCATGCAAGTTAGAGTCCAAAACAAGGGCAAAAGGGTTTGGAAAAGTAGATACGTTGGAGACGTATCAACTCCCCCAAGCTTAAACCTTTGCTTGTCCTCAAGCAATTCAGTTGATAAACTGAAAGTGATAAAGAAAAACTTTGACAAACTCTGTTTGCTATTGTTGTTGTAAATATGTAAGCTAATATTCAGGTTTTGAACAAGATCATGAACTAACCATATTCACAATAACTTTCAGGTCTCAAGACTACTCACATCAATAGCATAATCAACTAGCGAGCAATAATAATAAACCGCGGATGACAACACTTTCTCAAAACAATCATGATATGATATAACAGGATGGTATTTCGCTAGCCCTTTCTGAGACCGCAAAACATAAATGCAGAGCACCTTTAAAGATCAAGGACTGACTAGACATTGTAATTCATGGTAAAAGAGATACAGTCATGATCATACTCAATTCAAATTAATAGTAATACATGCAACGACAGAGGTGCTCTCCTACTGGTGCTTTTTGATAAGAGGATGATGACTCTGCATAAAAGTAAATAGATAGGCCCTTCCCAGAGGGAAGCAGGGATTTGTAGAGGTGCCAGAGTTCGTTTTTTAAATAGAGATTGAATAACATTTTGAGCGGTATACTTTCATTGTCAACATAACAACCAAGAATCTCGATATCTCCCATGCTACGCACATTATAGGCGGTTCCCAAACAGAATGATAAAGTTTATACTCCCTCAACCACCAACAAGCACACTCCATGGCTAGCCCGAAACAACGGGTACCGTCCAAACCAGCAACTACCCTGCGGGAGTTTTGTTTAATTATTATGATTTTGAGCATGGGACTGGGCATCCCGATTACCAGCCATTTTCTCATGAATGATGAGCGGAGTCCACTCATCGTGAGATAACCCACCTAGCATGGAATATATAGACAGCCCTAGTTGATACATGAGTTGTTCGAGCATACAAAACAGAATTTCATTTGAAGGTTTAGAGTTTGGCACATACAAATTTACTTGGAACGGCAGGTAAATACCGCATATAGGAAGGTATGGTGGACTCATGTGGAATAACTTTGGGGTTTATGGAAGTGGATGCACAAGCAGTATTCCCGCTTAGTACAGGTGATGGCTAGAAAGAGACTGGGAAGCGACCAGCTAGAGAGCAACAACGGTCATGAACATTCATTAAAATTAATCAACAATGAATGCAAGCATGAGTAGGATATAAATCACCATGAACATAAATATCGTGAAGGCCATGTTGGTTTGTTTCAACTACATGCGTGAACATGTGCGAAGTCAGATCACTTAAATCATTCAAAGGAGGATACCACCCACCATACCACATCACAACCATTTTAATATCATGTTGGCACGCACGATAGACCATTATAAACTCTCAGCTAATTAAGCATGGTATAAGCAGCTATGATCTCTAATTGTCATTGCAAACACGTTTCATTCATAACAAGATGAATCAAGAACGACGAGCCATCATATTTACAAAAACAAGAGAGGTCGAGTTCATACCAGCTTTTCTCATCCCAATTAGTTCATCATATATCATCCTTATTGCCTTTCACTCGCACGACCAAACGGTGTGTATAATAATAATAGTTCACGTGCATTGGACTAAGCTAGAATCTGCAGACATTTGATACAAGAGAGAAGACAAGGTAATATGGCTCAAGATTAAATCAACAACAAAGCATATGAGAGCCACTAAGAGATTTCATGATGGTCTTCTACTCTTAACCCCTAAAGAAAAGAAAAGAAACTATTTACACGGGAAAGCTCCCAACAAGCAAAAGAAGAAGGGGAAATCTTTTTGGGTTTTCATTTTTAGTTACTACTACAGGCAAAGAAAGTAAACTAGCTGGAAGCTACAACTATTTTTTCTTGTTTTTCCGGGTTTTTCTAGCACACAAGAAAAAGACTAAGAAAAAGAAAATAAAGCTAAGCATGGATGGTACAGTGAAATAGTGTGAGCACCGACAAGTAGAAGGGCTTTCAGCATCAGCCTGTTGTCAATCAGGAACAAGTGCAGGAAAATCAGATTGAGGAGGAGCCATCTCAGGAGTCTATGATCTTACAATTGTCAGACAATTACATTAATAATGAAGACCATGCTGCAGACGTTATGGTGTTTCAACCACCTTTGGTGCAGCCCCCCTTCATATTGGTATGGTGCTGACAGTCTTTGGGCCAGAGCTGCCTCCAGTTCTTCAATGGCAGCGCAGCTTCGAACGGATGATGTCGTTCATGTGGGTTTCTGAGATACCCAGGGCAGTCCCTCGCTAAGATTTTCAGCCGATCATCCTTCCTCTTAACACCTGGGAATTCAACTGTACTGCATCAGACTTTCAGATCTCTCTGAAGACGGCCAGCACTCCCTGCGTGGCACGCCCTGTGAAGAGGCCAGTTCCTAGCGCTTTATGTTTTGATGACATCTCAGAACCAGTTTCTGAAGCTTTTCAGTTCACAGCCAGGATGGAGGTGCCTAGGAAGAGGGGACGCAAGATGACGACGTCTCTGGTGGTTTCTGAAGTTCGTCGCAGTGCCCGTCTCAATGCTCTGAAGGGCGGTTTTCGACAGGCTCCGCTGCAGGAGAAGGACCTGCGCTCCCACTCCTCCGCTCCAAAGAAACGAAAGACCAAAGCGTCTGCGGCTGAACAGAAGCTCCCACCTCTCAGCGCGATTGAAGATCTGCAGCGTATTGGCGCTCGTCTACAAATCGCCCCAGAAAAGCTCACCAAGGAGAAGCTTGCAGCTGATCCTTCTCAAGCTACCAGCAGCAAGAGTTCCAATGATCAGTGATGTATTTCAAGTTCTGGGTTTATGGCGTACCTCCCAAATCGCCATCTATCTTAGTTTCTGTTTTATTTTGCTGAACTTTATGGCACAGCTTTGTACTATGATTGGTTATGGGTCACTGCGTGATTCATTTTGTTACTGCTCTCTCTCTCTCTAGTTATTATGAATCCGAACATCTGTAAAGCATGGAAGGTCCTTTGTTGGAATGTACGGGGCCTCAACTCTCAAGCACGTCAACTTGCTGTCAAACAAAAGATTGAAGAGAGTGGTTGTTCGGTAATTTGCCTCCAGGAAACCAAGTGTATGCACATTGATCATCGCTTTCTTCGAAAGTTGTGCCCACGACGCTTTGACAACTTTGTCTATATTCCCTCTGATGGGGCTTCTGGTGGTATTGTGGTGATTTGGAATTCTTCTTTCTTTATTGGTAAACTTATTGAGGCAAAGCCCTTCGGCATTGTTATTGAGTTCTGCTCCGCGCACACGTCTGAAATTTGGACACTTGTGACCGTTTATGGATCGTGTCAGGGTCCTGCCCGCGACGATTTCGTTCAATGGCTTTATAACCTTAATATCAATGCAGATGACACATGGCTATTACTTGGGGACTTTAACTTCATGAGATCGTTAGAGAATCGCAACCTTCCGGGTGGCAATGTCAATGATATGTTCTTGTTTAATGAAATTATTGGGCATCTCGGTCTCATTGAACTCATGATCAAGGGTAGACAGTTCACTTGGTCTAACATGCAGGCTCATCCGTTGCTGGAACAACTGGATTGGTTCTTTACTTCAGTGGCATGGACCCATGATCATCCCAATACTTTGGTTTATCCTCTAGCACGTAACACATCCGAGCATGTGCCATGCGTTGTCTCTATTGCTACGTGCATACCCAAGGCCATAGTTTTTCGTTTCGAGAACTATTGGATTGATCTACCTGGTTTCTTTGATTGTGTCTCTGCAGTGTGGAACCGTGATTTTAACCAGGTAAATATTGCCCCCAAGATATCGGCCAAATTTAAAGCTCTCCGTTATGCTCTTAAACAATGGCATCTTAGTCTGTCTAAAGTTAAGGCACTTATTACTGACTGCAACAAGGTTATTTTATTTCTGGATAATCTAGAAGAGCTTCGGCCTTTGAGTTGGCCTGAGACAAACTTTCGGTGTATTGTCAAGTCTCATCTGGAGGAAATTCTGCACATGCAATACATTTATTGGAAGCAACGATGCACCATCAGGTCTATTAAAATTGGGGAAGAAAACACTAAATTTTTCCATGCAATGGAAACTGAGAGATATCGTAAGAACACGATCTCCTCTCTCAAAAACGCTGCGGGAGACGTGATCTCTGATCACCAGCAACTAGCCGGTATGTTCTGGTCTGATTTCAAACAACGAATGGGCCAAGCTAAGGGGATACATATGGACTTTGATCTCGCCTCCCTCATTGGTAAGGTGGATGGGCTAGAGACTTTGTCTCGGCCTTTTTCGGATAAAGAAGTGGAAGATGTTGTTAAGCACATGCTAGTTGATCGTGCACCGGGGCCAGATGGATTCACGGGGCTCTTTCCGAAGAAGTGTTGGACCATCCTAAAAAATGACTTTTTGTTGCTTGTCAGGGCTTTTTATGATGGTACATGTGATCTGGAATGTTTAAACTCTTCTCTAATCACTCTCTTTCCCAAGAAATTAAGCCCGGAGGTGGTTGGGGATTTTCAGCCAATATCTTTGACGAACACTTGTTTAGAGTTTCTCACAAAACTCTTAGCCAACAGGCTGCAATAGGTGATTCTTAATTGCATTCATAGAAATCAGTATGGTTTTCTTCGCTGCCGATCAATACAAGACTGCTTAGCATGGTGTTTTGAGTATATCCACCAGTGCAAAGCCTCTAAGCGGCCAATCGTCCTACTCAAGCCTGACTTTACAATAGCTTTTGATACTGTTGAGCATGAGACAATTCTTCAGATGCTGCGCTACAAAGGCTTTGACGAACATTGGAATGGCTGAGTCGATGCACTTTTATCATCTGGATCTTCTTCTGTGCTTCTCAATGGGGTCCCTGGTCAGCAGTTTAAATGTCGCACTGGAGTTCTTCAAGGTGATCCCCTCTCCCCTTTATTGTTTGTCATTGCGGTGGACCTCCTTCAATCCGTGGTGAATGATATGTGTGCTCGCAATGTCCTCCGAATGCCCATTCCGACTGGATCAAAGGATTATCCAATAGTTTAGTATGTGGATGACACGCTGATCATCCTACCAGCTGCTGATGATCAGATCATCGCGCTAAAACAGATGCTTGAAAAGTTTGCTCGGGCCACCGGATTAAGAGTCAACTTCAGCAAGTCATCCATGATTCCTCTGAACTTGTCTAATGATGAGGGCTCTCGCATTGCTGCTCTCTTGGGTTGTGATGTGGGTTCTTTGCCCTTCACCTATCTGGGCCTTCCTATGGGCACTTCTCGACCTACCGTTGCTGATCTTTTGCCCCTTGTGGATCATCTTGAGAGGCGCCTTTCAGCATCGTCCTGTTTGCTGAATCAGGGCAGTCGTTTGCAGCTGCTGCAATCTGTGCTGGCATCCATGCCCATATACTTTTTGTGTTCCTTATCACTCCCCAAGGGCATTCTCAAACAATTGGAGAAAATAATGCGACAATGCCTTTGGCGGGGCAACTCTGAGACACTTTGTCAATCTCTAGCAGCATGGGATCTCATATGTAGACCCAAGAAGCATGGTGGTCTCGGCGTCACACACCTTGGCACACAAAACGAGGCCTTGCTCATGAAGCATCTCTACAAGTTTTTCAATAAACTTGATATACCTTGGGTACAATTACTCTGGGATTCTTATTATGGATCATCACCACCTCAAGCTACTCGTAGCTGTGGTTCTTTCTGGTGGCGGGACGTTTTCAACCTTTATGATAAGTTTTGTACTCTCGCTGTCCCACAAGTACATGCAGGGGACACTGTGCTGTTTTGGGAAGACATGTTGCACATTGATAGTAGAGTTATTTCTCTCAGGACCAGATTACCCCACCTTTACTCATTTGTGCTCAATGACCTCATCACTGTCAAGGATTTTTTTGATGCACCATCCAAGGCTCAGAACTTTCACCTTCCTTTGTCACTCGAAGCCTTTCATGAGCTTCAGCAACTTCAGACTTTGTTGGCTCCTGTACATATTGATCCATCAACAAGAGATATCTCGCAGTGGCCCTCCAAATTAGGCATATTCCAATCCAAGCTTTACTATGATTTCACTTTCTCTCATATAGTGGTGGATCCTATCTTCAAATGGATCTGGAAATGTTCCTGCACCATCAAGATTAAGGTTTTTGGGTGGTTGCTCTTGATGGACCGCCTAAACACAAGGGATATGATGCAAAGAAGGCATTGGCATGTAGACGATGCTAACTGTGTTTTGTGTCTCCTACCACATCTTGAGGACCGGGGCATCTTTTCTTGGCCTGTAACTTTAGCCAGCGAGTTTGGAACTACCTTGGAATCTCTTGGACACCAGATAGCCACCACACCACATACTCCATGGCCCTAGCAGCTCGACAGGAATTTGGCCAACCCTTCTTCACTTAGGTAGTTCTTACTGCCACTTGGAATATCTTGACTCAAAGGAATGGCAAAATCTTCAAAAATGAGCAGCCCAGTTTCAAATGTAAATATAGAGATAAGCTACTCTCTTGGATAGCCTCCCTCCAGTAGCTTTGTTGTAAGTTATCTCTCTCCTTCTTCCTTGTATTTATTTGTTTTTGTAACATCATCCTGGTTGGGTTCTTTTAATAAAACACTGTGAGGCTGTTGCCTTGCAGTACATAGTAAAAAAACTAGAATAAGTGTGTGAACATGAATGTAAGTCGATGAGAAACACGTACTCCCCCAAGCTTAGGCTTTTAGCCTAAGTTGGTCTGCCGAGGGATCGAAGCCACTCCCTCCAGTGTACTGAGATGTGTCCTTTGGGTGCCACTGGTTGTCGAGCTCGTCTAGCTCCCACCCATAAACAGATTTACAGGAAGGATCAAGTGGTGGTTCTGGATCAGGCTCCGAAGCTTGTGCCTATCCTTGGTACTTGTAGAAGGCATCTGAGGTGATGAGGAATACACCTGTAGATAGATCAAATGAAGAAGGTGCAGGCAGGGTAACAATTTCACAGTATATTTCATCAAACCTCAATTTATAATTGAGCTGCATATTCTTTTCTTTAACAATAAAGTCATGAGCTACCATGCTCTTGTAGTCTAGATAAACAGGGGCAAGCAATTTTTCTTCCTTCTCATGATGCCTAATAGGTATATTAAAATATTCAGCAAGGCGAGAAGCAAAGATGCCTCCAAAGACGGGCCCCTTTGAGCGGTTCAGACTCAATCGTTTGGCAACGACGGCGCCCAAGCTAAAAGTTGTGTCATGAAACAAAGCATGGCGTAAAATGATAAAATATCAGGGGCACTGAGATTCCCACTGTTTCCGCGACCAATTAAACACCTACTAGCAAATAAGGCAAAGTAGCGCAGAACAGGGAAGTGTATACTAGTGATTCTTGCCCCTGAAACTTGTCTAGTTTCACCTAAGGCTATCATATCAATAAATCCTTTGACGTCTTCATGACGTGGTTCATCAAGTATACCTCCAAAGGGTACTTTGCATATTTCACAAAAATCTAAAAGTGATATCTCCTTAACCACATCATATAAGCGAAACTCCACCGTAGGTGGTGTTTTCCTAGAATGAAAATGAAAACTTTACCTGAAAATATTGGTGAGTAAGAGATAATGTTCTTTTTGGTCGTTGAGGAAGTCGGCGAGGCCTGCATTATTCTCCAACCAATAAAAGTCTTCATAAATACCGGCGGACATCATGAAATTATTACATGGCCATTCGCACGGTCGAACTTACGCCATGTGAGGAAGATGATACTTGGGCTTCTTATTTTCCTATTTCTTCTTCTCCTCTGAGCTCTTGCTGGAGGAGCCCCTCGATAATATTTTTAACATTTTCCTTTTCTGAAAATTTATGAAATTTTTAGTAACTTCAATAAAAGTTAACCAAACTCAACAAGATTGATAGCAACAACTCCTGGAAGTGCCTAGAGGCTAAATCATGCATTAAAAACTACTTGGGACCAAGAAAATTTTACATGCAAGCTCAAGAACAAGGTCACCACAGTAGCATAAATTTGCAACAAATAAAGCACCAGAGCAAAAACTAATTGGACCAATGGAGGAGTCACATACCAAGGAACAATCTCCCCAAACAGTTTGGTGAATGGTGCTTTGAGCAAGGAGATCGAAAATGGCAGCAAAATGAGCTAGAACTTGGGTTTGAGCTGGTAGGGGATTTTTTGGGAGGAAGACGAAGAGCATGGGTGAAAGGATAAGTGGAGGGGGGCCACGTGGGGCCCTCGAGGCAGAGGGCGCGCTCTGGGCAGGGGGGCGCGCCCTGTGCCCTTGTGGCCACGTTTTGGCTCCCCTCGCTGTGTGTTCAGTGCCATATTTTCTTAAATATTCTAGAAAAAATCATATTTCATTTCCACGGCATTTGGAGAACTTTTATTTTCAGGATATTTTTTTATTGCACGGATAAGTATGGAAATAGACAGATAATGCTATTTTTGTTTTATTTAACCTAATTAACAGAAAGTAAAAGGAGGGTATAGAAGATTGTGCTATCTAGATTCACCTATCTCATGTTCATCAAAAGGAATCCATTAACAAGGTTGATCAGGTCTTGTTAATAAACTCTTTCCAAGTAACATGAAACCAGAGAATTTTCGAATAACACTATGTTACCTCAATGGGGATATGTATGTCCCCAACAATAAGTATGTCATATGCCTTCTTGATAGTAGGAATAGGAAACTCAAAACCTCCAATAGTAATAGTTGAAGTTTTTCCAATATAATTGATACTATGGACCTGAGGTTGTTTCCTCGGAAAATGTACCGTATGCTCATTACCATTCACATGAAAAGTGACATTTCCTTTGTTGCAATCAATAACAGCCCCTGCAGTATTCAAAAAAGGTCTTCCAATAATAATAGACATACTATCATCCTCGGGAATATCAAGTATAACAAGGTCCATTAGAATAGTAACATTTGCAACTACAACATGCACATCCTCACAAATACCGACAGGTATAGCAGTTGATTTATTAGCCATTTGCAAAGATATTTCAGTGGGTGTCAACTTACTCAAGTCAAGTCTACGGTATAAAGATAGAGGCATAACACTAACACCGACTCCAAGATCACAAAAAGCAGTTTTAACATAGTTTCTCTTAATGGAGCAAGGTATAGTAGGTACTCCTGGATCTCCAAATTTCTTATGCATTCCACCCTCAAAAGTGTAATTGGCAAGCATGGTGGAGATTTCTACTTCAGGTATCTTCCTTTTGTTGGTAATAATATCTTTCATATACTTAGCATAAGGATTTGTTTTAAGCACATCGGTCAAACACATACGAAAAAAGATAGGTCTAATCATTTCAGCAAAGCGCTCAAAATCATCATCATCCTTTTTCTTGGATGGTTTCGGAGGTAAAGGCATGGGTTTCTGAACCCATGGTTCTCTTTTCTTACCGTGCTTCCTAGCAACAAAGTCTCTCTTATCATAACGTTGATTCTTTGATTGTGGGTTATAAAGATCAACAGCAGGTTCAATCTCTACATCATTATCATTGCTAGGTTGAGCATCAACATGAACATCATCACTAGGTTGATGTTCATTACCAGATTGTGTCTCAGCATCAGAAACAGATATATCATTGGGATTCTCAGGTGTGTCAGCTACAGGTTCACTAGGAGCATGCAAAGTCCTATCATTTTTCTTTTTATTCTTCTTAGAAGAACTTGGTGCATCTAAATTAGCTCTCTGAGAATCTTGCTCAATTCTCTTAGGGTGGCCTTCAGGATACAGAGGTTCCTGAGTCACTTTACTACCTCTAGTTGCAACTCTAACAGCATAGTCATTATTCTTACTATTTAATTCATTGAGCAAATCATTCTGAGCCTTAAGTACTTGTTCTACTTGAGTGGTGACCATGGAAGCATGTTACTAATAAGTTTCAGTTCACCCTTAGCACTAGACAGATAATCACTCAAGCGTTCAATCATATAAGCATTGTGTTGTAATTGTCTACCAACATAAGCATAGAAGTTTTCTTGTTTCACAATGACATTGTCAAACTCATCTAACCATTGGCTAGCAGACTTATAACGAGGAATATCACCTTCATCAAATCTATAAAGAGAATTACCTTTACTACCTGTGCCGGGTTATCAAGACCATGTATTTCTTCAATAGGCGGTAAATTCTTAACATCTTCAACTTTAATACATTTTTCTTTCATGGATTTCTTTGCCTCTTGCATGTCTTCAGGACTGAGAAATAGAACACCTCTTTTCTTCGGAGTTGGCTTAGGGGCTGGTTCAGGAAGTGTTCAATTATTTTCATTGGCCAGCATATTATTCAATAGTAATTCAGCTTGTTCAACTGTTCTTTCCCTAAAAACACAACCAGCACAACTATCCAGGTGGTCTCTGGAAGCATCAGTTAGTCCATTATAAAAGACATCAAGTATAACATGCTTCTGAAGAGGATGATCAGGCAAAGCATTAAGTAACTGGAGAAGCCTCCCCCAAGCTTGTGGGAGACTCTCTTCTTCAGTTTGAGCAAAGTTATAAATTTCCCGTAAGGCAGCTTGTTTCTTATGAGCAGGAAAATATTTAGCAGAGAAGTAATACATCATATCCTGGGGACAACGCACACAACCAGGATCAAGAGAATTAAACCAAGTCTTTGCATCACCCTTTAACGAGAACGGAAATAGCTTAAGGATATAGTAGTAGCAAATCTTTTCATCATTGGTAAACAGGGTGGCTATATCATTCAACTTAGTAAGACATGCCACAACAGTTTCAGACTCATAGCCATGGAAAGGATCAGATTCAACCGAAGTAATTAACTTACGATCAACAGAGAATTCATAATCCTTATCAGTGACACAGATAGGTGAAGTAAAAAAAGCAGGGTCATGTTTCATTCTAGCATTCACGGACTTTTCTTTCAGCTTAGCTAATAACTTCTTAAGATCATATCTATCATTGCAAGCAAGAAAGTCTCTAGCAGTTTCTTCATCCATAACATAACCCTCAGGCACGATAGACAATTCATATCTATTGGGAGTAGTTTCATCATCACTTTCATAAATATCATCAACATTTGCACTGTCGGGGGAAACTGTCCTCCCACGAGCACCGGACCGGAGCCCCTTCTACGTTGCGGTAAGGGAGCGGAGGGAGCACGGAGAGCAGATCGAGGGGCACACGCGGGCAGTTTTACCCAGGTTCGGGCCGCGCGGACGCGTAAAACCCTACTCCTGCTTAGATTGTATTGAGTTCTTGAGCTCGGGAGCTTGAAGATCTACAGTACTAGCTGCACCGAGCGAGAGAGTTGTCTAGGTTTCGAACCCCCTCTACGTTGTGCATGGGCCTCCTTTTATAGCTCAAAGGGGTCACCGACAGGTGTCAACGTAGAGGAGGGTAAAAGTGTAAATTTGGTGGTAGTTGCAACAGTGCATGAACATTATATGAACAGTGGTCTTCACCTAACTTTGACAGTGGGGGACAAGGGCATTAAATGCCCGTCGCCGTCGCCCCCAAAAGCGTCCGTCCATGCTTGTCCGTTCGCCACGGCGGTAGCCTCGTCACCGTGGCTTGCCACCGTGTGCCCCAGGCTGCACAGCCGTCTGCCACGTGCCCCTGGAAGGGCCCCAGGGCGACGCGTGGGCAGATGAGCTGGAGCGCGGGCACACAGCGTAGGTTTCCCCGGCAAGCACCTTGCCGGGGTCGTGATCTTGCCGGGCCCGGAAGCTTGTCGCTCTCCGGGTCCTGCCGGGGCGCATGATGCGCTGAGACATCTCTTGAGGTATGTGTTCCTTGGCCTTCCTGGCAAGCTCCTCTTGCCAGGGTCTTGTGCTAAAGTGATAACCTTGAGCCTGGTGCGGCCTTCCCGGCAAGCTCCTCTTGCCGGGGCCTTGTTCTTCTGACTTGTATACTTTGTTCTTGAATGGCTTCATAGGGACCAGAACGGTTCTTGGTGAGCACGTGGTAAGCCCTGCCACGGGAAGCTGCTACTGCCCGTGCACAAGTTGGGGTACTAATGTACCCCTATCTTAGTACACCGACAGGAGCCCCCGGGCCTGGGCCACACACGGTGCCGAGCGCTGTTGGGCTAGGCCCAAGACAGTGCACGGGCACACGCGGCCCACGGCAAGCCGTATCCCCTTCCGTATCCACCGCATCCCTCCCTAACGGCACGCGTCGATTGCAGCGTCGTGGGAGAGATCGTGGCCTGTTCTTTAATGGAAAATGCGGAACGTCCCCCACTTCCCCCTTAAAAGCAGAGGAAGCAGGGGCAGTTCCACTCCATCGTCTTCATTGCGCCTTGATTCTCCAGAAACCTCCGTCGCCCTCTGCCTCCCAAAGGTCGACAGAGATCCCAGCCCCTCCCTTCCTCCGCCATCTCCCGCATCCGCGGCACCGTCGACCTCCTCGCCTCTTTCCTCGCCGCCCCCGCCATGGCTCCGAAGAGAGACAAGGCGCAGAGTGACAAGGCCAAGAAGGAGAAGTCCGAGCAGGCGGCGAAGCTGGCAGCCCTGCGGAGGAAGAGCGTGGTCTTCGCGCCGAGGCTTGGCGCGAGGGAGCTGCGGGACAAATACTATTTGTTCTGGGCGAGGGAGACCAAAGCTCATCCCCGCACCAGAGTCCTCCCCGCCGTCGCTGTCGACATGTTCCCCGGCGGGTACTTTTACTTTGCCGCATTCTTCCATTGTGGTCTGTGCCCTCCGTACTCGGAGTTCTTTTGTGATGTAATGAATACATATGGCCTCCACCTCCTAGATTTCACCCCCAACGCCATCCTTACGATGGCCGTTTTCGCACATCTGTGCGAAAACTATGTTGCGGTTCATCCAAATGTAGCTCTTTTCTGCCACTTCTTCACGCCTAGAGTAGAGTCCGGTTCTCCCCTCTCCGGCGGCATCTCCTGGATCTTCAGGCTGAACAAGAAGGAGGCGTACTTGAAGGGAGAGCTCCGCGGCAAGTGGGAGGAGTGGAGAGCCGATTGGTGCTGGGTGCTGGAAGCTAAGCCTGAGCCCTTTACCTCACCGCGCCAGACTGCCATAGTGCGCGGCAAGGATTGGAGTGAATTGGCCCCGGAGGACAGCAAGCTTCAGATCGCCCTCATTAGGATCCTTCGTCTCCGGGTTGCCAATCTGACTGTTGGAGAAGTTGGAGCAGATTTCCTCCGCCGCCGCGTCGCCCCTCTACAAGTAAGGAAGAGGCCCGCCTGGGAATTCGGCAATGCGGCAGATATCATGAGGCTGCGCCCTGGATTGAACTTCAATTTCACCGTCTTGGAGTTGAAGGGGATGGTCCGATAGCTCTTCAAGCATGACCCGGCCCACCCGGAGTGGTTCAAACCTTCCCGGGGAGTGGTGCCGCTGTGCAACAGCACTGCCCGCAATTCCATACGCGCGATGATGCCCGAGTGCGACTCCCATGGCGTCGTCCCCACTTGGCTGGAGCCTCCAGCAGAGACCGTGCAGACCTTCTTCGACAACTTGGTCGAGAAGCCCCGCAACGCCGAGGAGAAGAAGGGCCTCATCCGGGATACTACTGATCGGGATGTAGCTTACATTGCCTCCCGGATGGAGGAGGCCGCCGCAGCTGCGGCTGCGGGCGAATTTGGATACACTGTGGACGAGGCAGAGGCCGCGGACGCAGTGAGTCAAGAAGAGGAGGCGGAAATCCTCAAGCTGCTGAGGATTGCGCCCGAGGAGTTTGCCGGGGAGCCTTCCGTGAAGCTTGCCGGGACGAGCGAGGTTGCCGGGGGGAGTGAGGCCGCCGGGCATGGTACTGAGTCCAGCGGGCCTGCCGAGGAGGAGGAGGACGCCGAGTTTGGAGATTCCGATGAAGACTCTGGTGGATCTCTGAATCTTGACGACGATGCCTCCTCATCCTCGGAGAACTCTCCGCCTCCGCCAAGCCCTCCGCAGCAACCGAAGAAGCGCCTCCGCAAGGCAGCTGAGACGGCGAGGCCACAGGCGCCTCGACAGCAGCCGACGCGCCGTGCGACGCGCGCCACCAAGACGAGCGAAGTCGTCAAAGAGGCGCCCCGTGCTCGAGCGCCAAGCGGAGGGGGATCCTCCCGGAGCGGAACGGGTGCTCCTTCTGCCCCTCGGTCCTCGGCGACAACGGGGGCCGGGTCTTCACAGCCCACGGCCCCGGAGCCCGCCAAGCGCCCGAGGGAGTCTTCTCCTCCAGCTCCTCGCGCGGGAGCACACCAGGCGGAGTTTGACTTCTCCACCCTCAGCTCCGACGAAGAGGAAGAGGAGTAAGTACTTGCAAATTTTTTTTGATTTTGTCTTGATTTTCCTTGCTTGGTTCTGATCTTGCTTTTGTTTTGCTTCGCAGGACCTTGACCCAGCGGATGGCGAAGAGGGCCAAGATCCCTGTGGTCGAGATTGAAGACGACGAGCCCGCCGCGGTGACGGGAGACGCGCTAGCGACAGACTTGCCGGATCAACCTGCTGCTCCGAGGAGCAGCCCCCAGCGCAGCCCCCAGCGTAAGTCTGGTATTCGTTTTTTTGCTTGACGGGCGCGCTCGAGGTTGTTGCTTGTACTGATATTTTGTTGTTTTGTGTAGAGGTGGAGCCGCAGCCGCAGGAGCACCAGGAGGTTGCCCCCGACGAGCCACTTGCTCCGCCCTCCCCGCCAAGGAGGAGCTCCCCGGCAAGGGACGGTGCTCCGCCAAGGATGGGTACTCCGCCAAGGGCGAGTACCCTGCCAAGGACGAGCAGCCCGACAAGGGTGAGTACCCCGCCAAGGGAGGGCGCAGGCGGCCCTCCGCCAGCAGGGGCCACTACTCCGCCGCCAAGGGAGAATTCCCCGGCGAGGGACCCCGTCGTCGAGGAAGTCCGCGAAGGTAACCCTTGTGAGTTCTTCTTCTTGAATTCGTCTTTTTTGGATATTTGCTTGACGATCTTTCCTTTCTTTTTCTTCTACTAGATCCTCCCGCCCCGGAGCCGATGGAGACGGAGGCCACCGCCGACGAGGGTGTGCACGGCGACGGCGGCAACGCCACTGCTGCTGACGAGCCTGCCGTCGAAGAGACCGCCCCGACCGCCGACGCCGCGGCTGGGGAAGGGACCGGCGACTACACTGCTGGCCCGGAGGCTGCAGGAGCGTCGGACGCTGCACCGGCCGCCGACCCCTCCGCCTCCACGTTGCGGTCGGGTGTCTACCTGGAGGCCGCCAACGGGGTCTTCATTCAAGTTCCGTGGGCGTCCTCGTCTAGGGCACCCGCGGAGGGAGAGACCTTTGACAGAGAGGTCCTCGCCTCCGCCGGATTGAAGATTGTTGAGACGCCCGGCGGCAGCGACGAGCCCGAAGAGGAGAGACTCCTTCGTCGGCTCCTGGCCTTGTACCGGGCCAGGCAGGCGAAGTTGGAGTCTCGAGAGGCTCTCGCCGCCAAGGCTGGAGCTGACTTGGAGAAGCGCGCCGTGGAGCTCCTGAAAGTGCAACTAATCCCCGGGTGGTTTTGGTAATTAATAACAACATATATATCATTGAACTAATATTTACTTGAGAATCATTTCAGAGAAGTTCGATGATATGGGTATGGAAATGTCTGAAGAAGTGGACCCCTCAACAAGTTCTACAAGAATAGAAGCAAAGAAAGAAGCTCAAAGTCTAGATCATCTGATGAAAAGAGATCTTCTAGTCGTGATCGAAACTGCTACAATTGTGGAAGACCCGGACACTTCTCAAATGAGTGTACGGCTCCCCACAAGAGAAGAGAAGAATCTCCAAGAAGAAGAGCAAGAGATGAGTCACCTCGGAGAGAGAGAAGGAGTAGAGATGATCGTTATGAACGAAGACCCTCTCGGAGAAGCAAGGATTCGGAGAGGAAAGACAAGTCATCAAGGAGCTACACAAGAAGAAGACATCAAGCTCATGTAGGTGAATGGGTCTCCGGCTCTGACTCCGACAATCAATCCGATGGAAGCTATCACTCCGACTCCGACTATAGTCAAGATGAAGGTGTTGCCGGACTTGCACTCGTATCCTCCAACTCCAACTCCTACGACTTATTTGATTCACCAAATGAGGGAATTGGAAGATGCTTCATGGCTAAAGGCCCCAAGGTAACACACCCTGAATTCATTGACTTTGATAGTGATGAGGATGATTTGCTTGGTGAAGATGAGCTCTTGCATGATAAATCTAGTGAGCTTAGTAATGATGAAAATGCTAGTAGTCTTTATAGTCGAGAAGAGTCGAATGACAATGCTATGAAGGAGATTGAGCGTCTAACTAAAGAACTAAACACTCTTAAGTTAGCTCATGAAACAACTCAAGAAGATCATAGAGAGCTCCTAAGATCTCATGAGAAGCTACGCTTCGAGAAGCTCACTCTAGAGCAAGAACATGAGTTTCTAAAAGCGATCAATGACGATCTTCGAAAGAAGAGTTCTTCATATCTTGCCAAACGACTTCTCTTGTCTAATTTCTTGCCACCTATTAAGACTAAGCATGACAAGCATAAGAAAAATTCTTCCTCTAGTAGTCACAATAACAATGTTAAATCCAATATTGTTGCTTCTAGTAGTTCTCTTGATTCCACTAACCATGTTTCAAGCCAAGTTACACTTGAGCAAGAAAATAGCTTATTGAAGGAAATCATAGAGAAAGGTGTCTACAAGAGTCTTGCCGGAAGCAAGAACTTTGAGGAGATTGTTCGCAAACAAGGAAGACACCGGAAGAATCAAGGGATTGGTTTTGAGCGAAAGTTCAACGCCGAAGGTGTTGAGTGGGAAGAAGGTCAATACCCTACTCCACAGTTTGTTTCACAAAAGGAGAAGTATGATCCTACTTCTTCCAATGTGGAACAAGCTCAAGATGACCTTCCACCACAAGACCACAAGCTAAAGGCCAAGGACAAGCTTCAAGAGGAGATTGATGCATTCATTGAAGCACCTCAAGCCATGGTCAAGTGGGTTCCCAAGGACACATCAAGTTCTACTTCGTCAAGCTCAACTACAACCCCAAGGATTCCCATCAAGATGATGTGGATCCCAAAGAAGAAGAACTAGAAGGTTCTTGAGGGTGACTCCGCCAACAAACTTCACTCATATTCATTTTGGCAAGAACTTGTGCAATCAACTTCCACATCATGCACTAGTTCATGGAGTCACAAACCCTCTTGTTGGTAAGTCAAGGGACAAGGTAATCATTGCTTTCATGGACATCATCTTTTGTGAACTTCAATCTATGTCTATGGATATTCTTGTTTGTTCCTTGTGGGACTAACCCATGTAGGTATTGAAAGTGCCCTAATCCAAAGGATAGCTCCCAACTTTTGATGATCTACATCAACATTGAGCATCCACATCTTCAACATCTACATGAAGTCTTCTACGACAACCCAAGGTTAGTTTGACCCTTTAAAAGGGGTTCACACATCTAGGGGGAGCTTTACTCTAAAAATTGAGCTAAAGCATCTCCAAATGATGTGAACACATCAATGCTTTATGTAAAAGTGGTAACCCCACTTGTGCTTAAACGATGAGTATGACCTATGATCAAATGTTCTCATTTGGCTCCTAAATCAATATACTCATATATAGATGACCTAGTCATCGACAAATTGTGTGCTAGTAGCTAGAGTGTTGGTTGTGCATGTTTGACACATATTTCAGTTGCTATCTTATTGTGTGAGCATGTTGAATGCATGATTTTATCCATTCAAGGACATCCATTTGTGGTTTTGATTGTTTTGATTTTTTTCTGGCCAAATGGATGGACAAGAATGCCTAAGCACCTTTCCCTAGCTATCTATGCTTTCTTGTCTCAAATTCTATTCATGCTCATATCACAACTTTGAACAAGTCTTTTTCGGACAGTCCGAGTGAGGAGCACTCGGAGCCACCGATTCGTCTAAGGCTGACTTCCAAAACCTTCTAAGTCCATTTCGGTCTGACCGGCTTCTCAATCTCGGTCCAACCGAAACGCTTAGACTGATCTAGGTTTCATCTCGGTGAAACCGAGTTCAAAATCTCGGTCTGACCGATATGCGTAACTGCACAGCAGTTATACATCTCGGTGACACCGAGTTTTTCAACTCGGTCCCACCGACAGCATGGGGTTATATATACCTGAGGGCTGCGCGCGATTTAATTCTTCAAACCGTTCGCCCCCAAGACCCCTGCTGCCGTCGCCCTGGTCTACGGATCGTCGCCGTCGTCGCCTGTGCGCCCTCGCCGCAGGTCTCCGCCGCCGTCAACGGTAATCATCTCCACCGTTGCCGCCGTAGAGGGATTCCACCAAGTTAGGGTGTATCCCGATCCCTTTCGTGCTCCCTATCCGATTCTTGCACGATAAGCTTGCCATGATTCAATCCACGTTTGAGATATTTCCTATACATTAGATCAGATCATCTTGTTTCGAGCGAAATTCTTAGGTTTAGGTTTCCACGGAACGCATCTCGGTGAAGCCGATTTTGAAACTCGGAATGACCGATTTGGCCTCTGGCCATTGCACTGCATCATTCGGTTTAACCGAGTTGTGCCAATCGGAATGACCGAAACGTAGTTTCAGTGAAACCCTAAGTTATCGGTAGGACCGAAACCCATTTCAGTCTGACCGAAAGTGGTGTGTAGGTTTCTGTTGAACACTTCGGTTTCACCGAAACTTAAAATCGGTTTGACCGAAATACATTCTATGAAAACTCAAAACTAAGTTTTGAACTCATTTTTTTTGCAAAAACCTCTGCAGTTGTGATAACTCTTCTACTCTGCCTATACCTTAACTTTTCACAGGTTGTCAGCCATGTCAGATGTCAGTGATAGCTAGAACAGGTCTGAGTCACCTTTTGCTGAGATTCCAGAGGCAGATACAAGTCCTACTAGCAGCTCCAGTGATGATGGTGAGAGGAGCACCCCTAGTGGTTTGCCTCCTGCAGCCACCAGAACCAGGAAGAAGAGAACTTCTGATGATGAGGACTCTGACTTTGTTGCTGAGGAAGTTACCTCCAAGCCAAAGAAGAATGTGGTTGCCAAAGAGCACCAAGGGCAGCAGTCAAGGAAAGGCACAAGCAAAGTAAAGCAGTCAGCTGTTGCAAAGAAGCTCAACTTGGAAGAGCCTGCTCCAAGCAAGGTGAAGAAGACTTCCAAAAGGAAGAGGGTAGTATATGTTGAACCTCAAGTTGATGCTGCAGAAGAAGAAGAAGAAGAAGATGCACCCCAGCCTCCTCCTCAGAAATCTAAGTTCATGGGTGATGCTATTCGGGCTCAAGCCTCCTCTAAGCCCAAGAAGCCTGCTCAAGCCAAGGCAGCTCCAGCCAAGCCCAAGAGAACAACCAGAAGCATTCCAGCTTCTGAGAAGAACAAAGGTGAGATGCCACCGTCTGAATCAGATGAAGAGCATGTGTTGCTTAAGCTCCGTCCCAAGTTGCCACTCCACAATGATGCTCATCCTCAAGCTGAGGACATGAAGGCAAGGAAGGACAAAGGTCTCAGGCTATGGAGACAGTCTGATTCATATGCTGTAAGGAGAAGGACTGCTGTGGACCCCAGATTCCACACCAGAGAGAAGCAGGATTTCTATGAGACTGTGCTGATGGATAAGAAGCCCATTGTTGCTGACACCAGGTATGTTGACTGGAAGTATATTGACAGTGAAGAGCACCGGGACTTCTTTCCCCATGTGCATGAGAGCTTTACTGCATGTGGAGTTGCTGATTTTGTGGGTCAAGAGCTGACAGCTTGGAATGACGAGATGATCATGCAGTTCTATGCCACAGCCCACTTCTATCCTGATGGCAAGATCACCTGGATGACTGAAGGTCAAAGGTTTTCTTCGACAGTTGAAGAATGGGCAGAACTTCTGAACGCTCCAGTGCAGAGAGAGGACGACATTGATGTCTATGGGATTCCTAAGAAGAGTCATGATTCCATGAAGAACATTTACAAGGAGATCCCGGCTGCTGATTTGGAAGGATGGAAGCTTGGCTCAGTGTACTATCTCTAGGCAGGTCTGACCACCACTAACACTATTCTGAGGCATACATTGATGCCTAAGTCTGGAGACCACCGCATGATTCGAGGCTATTCTATCAACATGCTGCACATTCTCGATGAAAAGGCACCTTTCAAGGTGATGGACTTAATGGTAGAGACCATTAAGAGGACTGCAGCTGACCAGAAGAGGTCATGTGGGTTTGCCCCTCAGATTCAGATGCTCATCAATGCCAAGTTTGGCACGGGCAAATTCATGTTGGATAGGAAGCACTTGCCACTGCAGCCAGAGCATGAGGACAACGTAGTTGTGATGGATGAAGAGGATCCTACCTCAGTTGAAGGACAGGCCAAAATCGAAGCTGCGAAGAAGGCTAAAGCTGACAAAGAGGCAGCAGCAGCAGCAGCTAAGCCAAAGAGCTTTGGAGAACAAATTCTTGAAGCTACCCAGAGGATTGAACAACGCCTGGCCAGCATTGAGCAATCTCAGGAGAGCCTAGAGAGGATTGTTGAGGACAAGATCCACGCTCTGGACGTGAAGCTGACTGAGATTCAGGTGTCTGTCAACAAGCTTGAGGCAGACATGGAGGAGACAAGGCAGGAGAGAGCAGAGCTTATGCAGGATTATCTAGTCCAGGACTCTCATCGCCAGACTGCTCCGGTTCCCAGAGGATCCAGATCTGCAGCTATCCCAGTGACTGACTCCAGGGCTACCACTTCAGCACCAGCTACAGCTCCAGCAGTTGCTCCAGCTCCAGCATCCACTCCTCCAGCGCAGACATCAGCAGAAGTCTTCGCCGATGCAGCTATCTCTACACCGACATCTACCCAGACGGGAGCCGCCAGCAGAGCCCGCAGTGACGCTTAGCTCTATACATTTTCGAACTTTTTGGTAACTTGTTGCCAAAGGGGGAGAAATTGTATAGATCATAGGGCTTCGAGAGAGAGAGTGCTCTTTCGTCTTTCGTTCTTTTGCCGGTTTCTTTGAGATACATTGGTTTCTTTTGGGTCTTTCGAAACTTTAAGTGTGCTTGCTACTACGTTTGATGCTACCTTAATGAGTGCTTAGTCATACTATGCTTTAATGTGTACTTAATGCTTATCATATGCTATTCCTTATTGTATGGATATTTACTCTTGTCTTGGTGATTGAGTGCATGTTATTCATTCTTATCATTTTGTGCGCTCCACCAAGATGTATGTGACATGGAAGAGTGACCCATAATCCTAATCGATTGTGCATTTGCATTCAAACGCAAATTTTAAATAATGCACAAATTTAGGGGGAGCTCTTGTTTATCACATACTTCTCAAAGCGACGATATTATTCTTTTATTATATCCTTTGTCGAAGCTTTGATCTATATGTTGTCATCAATTACCAAAAAGGGGGAGATTGAAAGTGCAACTAATCCCCGGGTGGTTTTGGTAATTAATAACAACATATATATCATTAAACTAATATTTACTTGAGAATCATTTCAGAGAAGTTCGATGATATGGGTATGGAAATGTCTGAAGAAGTGGACCCCTCAAAATGCTAAGACAAGCATTGGCAAAAGCTCAAGACTCTATTTTTGGTTTAGTGATCAAAGATCACATTGAGTCCATAGGAAAGCCAATACTATTAAAAGGGGATGAGGTTGTGTTAATGATCTGGTTGCTCAAGTGCTTGGTGATCTAGCTCCCTCAACTATCAGCACTCTTCACTACTTAACACACTCATAAGTAATCTCGGACAAACCGATTATGCAAACTCAGTCCCACCGAGATGAACCACCTCAGTTATTCTTCCAAACCCTAATTTCTCGGTCCATCCGATTTTGAGTTTCGGTCTCACCGAAACTGGACTGCCAACCTTCTGTAACCAATTGACATCACTTCGGAATATCCGAGTTATCAATTTCGGTCCCACCGAGATGGCAAGCTCCTACCTTTGACTCACTTCGGACACACCGAGATGGTATTTTCGGTCCCACCGAAAATCCCAACGTTCACTATATTTGAACTTTCGGTCTGACCGAGTTTTCACTTCGGTCTCACCGAGATTGGTCAAATGTGTGCGTAACGGTTGGATTTTGTGTGGAGGCTATATATACCCCTCCACCCCCTCTTCATTCGTGGAGAGAGCCATCAGAAAGTCTACCACTCCTACCATACACTTTCTGAGAAGTGAACCACCTACCCTTGTGTTGAGATCAAGCCATTCCATTCCTACCATATGAAACTTGATTTCTAGCCTTCCCAAGTTGCTTTCCACTCAAACCCTTCTTCCACCACAGCCATATCAGTGAGGAGAGTTGAGTGTTGGGGAGATTATCATTTGAAGCACAAGAGCAAGGAGTTCATCATCATCAACACCATCTATTACCTTTTGGAGGGTGGTGCCTCCTAGATTGGTTAGGTGTCGCTTGGGAGCCTCCGTCTTTGAGATGTGGAGTTGAACCAAGAAGTTTGTAAGGGCAAGGAGATCGCCTACTTCGTGAAGATCTACCCCGAGTAAGGCTAGTCCTCCGTGGGCATAGGCCGTGATGGAATAGACAAGGTTGCATCTTCGTGGACCCTTCGTGGGTGGAGCCCTCCGTGGACTCGCGCAGCCGTTACCCTCCGTGGGTTGAAGTCTCCATCAACGTGGATGTACGATAGCACCACCTATCGGAACCACGACAAAAATCTCCGTGTCACCAAACTGCGTTTGATCTTCTCCACCTCTCTTTACTACATGTGCAATTTACTTTCCGCTGCTATTACTCTAGAATTGCATGTGTAGGGTGATACTTGAATTGATCTTAATTGTGAAACTGCCAAAAACATTGCATGATCAAAAGGCAGATTTTTTTATATAGTCAAGTAGTCTAATCACCCCCCCTCTAGACCTACTTTCGATCCTACAAGTGGTATCAGAGCTTTGGTCTCCATTGTTTTGGTTTCCATTGCATTGGACTCCATAAGCTTGGTTTCACAACCTAGGAGAGTATGGCGTCCAGTGAGGGTAATTATCGTAGAGGTCCTTACTTTGATGGTACAAATGTTGCTAGTTGGAAGCATAAAATGAAAATGCATATTCTTGGTCATAACCCAGCCGCATGGGGCATTATTTGTGTTGGTATGCAAGGTGATTTCTTCGAAGAAGGAAAAGTTCCGGATCGCGAAGCTACACCGGAAGAGTTGCGGATGTTGCAAAACAATGCTCAAGCTTGTGACATTCTCTTCAATGCTTTGTGTCCCGAGGAGTTCAACAAAATCAGCCGTCTTGAGAATGCTAAAGAGATTTGGGATACTTTGGTTGAAATGCACGAAGGTACTGAATCTGTGAAGGAATCAAAGCTAGATATTCTTCAAGGTCAACTTGACAAGTTCAAGATGAAGGATTGTGAAGGAGTCGCTGAAATGTACTCTAGGCTTGCTCTCATCACAAATGAGATTGCCGGCTTAGGAAGCGAAGAAATGACCGACCGATTCATCATTAAGAAGATTCTCAGCGCTTTGGATGGAAAGTATGACACCGTGTGCACTTTGATCCAAATGATGCCAAACTACAAGACCCTCAAGCCAACTGAAGTCATTGGAAGAATTGTTGCTCATGAGATGACACTTAAGGATAAGGAAGAGCTTCACAACAAGCCAAGTGGTGCTTACAAAGCTACAAGTGATGCTCCTACTACCTCAAGTGACAAGCTAATTTCCAATGAAGAGATAAGCCTAATGGTTAAGAACTTCAACAAGTTCTACAAGAATAGAAGCAAAGAAAGAAGCTCAAAGTCTAGATCATATGATGAAAAGAGATCTTCTAGTCGTGATCGAAACTGCTACAATTGTGGAAGACCCGGACACTTCTCAAATGAGTGTACGGCTCCCCACAAGAGAAGAGAAGAATCTCCAAGAAGAAGAGCAAGAGATGAGTCACCTCGGAGAGAGAGAAGGAGTAGAGATGATCGTTATGAACGAAGACCCTCTCGGAGAAGCAAGGATTCAGAGAGGAAAGACAAGTCATCAAGGAGCTACACAAGAAGAAGACATCAAGCTCATGTAGGTGAATGGGTCTCCGGCTCCGACTCCGACAATCAATCCGATGGAAGCTATCACTCCGACTCCGACTATAGTCAAGATGAAGGTGTTGCCGGACTTGCACTCGTATCCTCCAACTCCAACTCCTACGACTTATTTGATTCACCAAATGAGGGAATTGGAAGATGCTTCATGGCTAAAGGCCCCAAGGTAACACACCCTAAATTCATTGACTTTGATAGTGATGAGGATGACTTACTTGGTGAAGATGAGCTCTTGCATGATAAATCTAGTGAGCTTAGTAATGATGAAAATGCTAGTAGTCTTTATAGTCGAGAAGAGTCGAATGACAATGCTATGAAGGAGATTGAGCGTCTAACTAAAGAACTAAACACTCTTAAGTTAGCTCATGAAACAACTCAAGAAGATCATAGAGAGCTCCTAAGATCTCATGAGAAGCTACGCTTCGAGAAGCTCACTCTAGAGCAAGAACATGAGTTTCTAAAAGCGATCAATGACGATCTTCGAAAGAAGAGTTCTTCATATCTTGCCAAACGACTTCTCTTGTCTAATTTCTTGCCACCTATTAAGACTAAGCATGACAAGCATAAGAAAAATTCTTCCTCTAGTAGTAACAATAACAATGTTAAATCCAATATTGTTGCTTCTAGTAGTTCTCTTGATTCCACTAACCATGTTTCAAGCCGAGTTACACTTGAGCAAGAAAATAGCTTATTGAAGGAAATCATAGAGAAAGGTGTCTACAAGAGTCTTGCCGGAAGCAAGAACTTTGAGGAGATTGTTCGCAAACAAGGAAGACACCGGAAGAATCAAGGGATTGGTTTTGAGCGAAAGTTCAACGCCGAAGGTGTTGAGTGGGAAGAAGGTCAATACCCTACTCCACAGTTTGTTTCACAAAAGGAGAAGTATGATCCTACTTCTTCCAATGTGGAACAAGCTCAAGATGACCTTCCACCACAAGACCACAAGCTAAAGGCCAAGGACAAGCTTCAAGAGGAGATTGATGCATTCATTGAAGCATCTCAAGCCATGGTCAAGTGGGTTCCCAAGGACACATCAAGTTCTACTTCGTCAGGCTCAACTACAACCCCAAGGATTCCCATCAAGATGATGTGGATCCCAAAGAAGAAGAACTAGAAGGTTCTTGAGGGTGACTCCGCCAACAAACTTCACTCATATTCATTTTGGCAAGAACTTGTGCAATCAACTTCCACATCATGCACTAGTTCATGGAGTCACAAACCCTCTTGTTGGTAAGTCAAGGTACAAGGTAATCATTGCTTTCATGGACATCATCTTTTGTGAACTTCAATCTATGTCTATGGATATTCTTGTTTGTTCCTTGTGGGACTAACCCATGTAGGTATTGAAAGTGCCCTAATCCAAAGGATAGCTCCCAACTTTTGATGATCTACATCAACATTGAGCATCCACATCTTCAACATCTACATGAAGTCTTCTACGACAACCCAAGGTTAGTTTGACCCTTTAAAAGGGGTTCTCACATCTAGGGGGAGCTTTACTCTAAAAATTGAGCTAAAGCATCTCCAAATGATGTGAACACATCAATGCTTTATGTAAAAGTGGTAACCCCACTTGTGCTTAAACGATGAGTATGACCTATGATCAAATGTTCTCATTTGGCTCCTAAGTCAATATACTCATATATAGATGACCTAGTAATCGACAAATTGTGTGCTAGTAGCTAGAGTGTTGGTTGTGCATGTTTGACACATATTTCAGTTGCTATCTTATTGTGTGAGCATGTTGAATGCATGATTTTATCCATTCAAGGACATCCATTTGTGGTTTTGATTGTTTTGATTTTTTTTCTGGCCAAATGGATGGACAAGAATGCCTAAGCACCTTTCCCTAGCTATCTATGCTTTCTTGTCTCAAATTCTATTCATGCTCATATCACAACTTTGAACAAGTCTTTTTCAGACAGTCCGAGTGAGGAGCACTCGGAGCCACCGATTCGTCTAAGGCTGACTTCCAAAACCTTCTAAGTCCATTTCGGTCTGACCGGCTTCTCAATCTCGGTCCAACCGAAACGCTTAGACTGATCTAGGTTTCATCTCGGTGAAACCGAGTTCAAAATCTCGGTCTGACCGATATGCGTAACTGCACAACAGTTATACATCTCGGTGACACCGAGTTTTTCAACTCGGTCCCACCGACAGCATGGGGTTATATATACCTGAGGGCTGCGCGCGATTTAATTCTTCAAACCGTTCGCCCCCAAGACCCCTGCTGCCGTCGCCCTGGTCTACGGATCGTCGCCGTCGTCGCCTGTGCGCCCTCGCCGCAGGTCTCCGCCGCCGTCAACGGTAATCATCTCCACCGTTGCCGCCGTAGAGGGATTCCACCAAGTTAGGGTGTATCCCGATCCCTTTCGTGCTCCCTATCCGATTCTTGCACGATAGGCTTGCAATGATTCAATCCATGTTTGAGATATTTCCTATACATTAGATCAGATCCTCTTGTTTCGAGCGAAATTCTTAGGTTTAGGTTTCCACGGAACGCATCTCGGTGAAGCCGATTTTGAAACTCGGAATGACCGATTTGGCCTCTGGCCATTGCACTGCATCATTCGGTTTAACCGAGTTGTGCCAATCGGAATGACCGAAACGTAGTTTCAGTGAAACCCTAAGTTATCGGTAGGACCGAAACCCATTTCGGTCTGACCGAAAGTGGTGTGTAGGTTTCTGTTGAACACTTCGGTTTCACCGAAACTTAAAATCGGTTTGACCGAAATACATTCTGTGAAAACTCAAAACTAAGTTTTGAACTCATTTTTTTTGCAAAAACCTCTGCAGTTGTGATAACTCTTCTACTCTGCCTATACCTTAACTTTTCACAGGTTGTCAGCCATGTCAGATGTCAGTGATAGCCAGAACAGGTCTGAGTCACCTTTTGCTGAGACTCCAGAGGCAGATACAAGTCCTGCTAGCAGCTCCAGTGATGATGGTGAGAGGAGCACCCCTAGTGGTTTGCCTCCTGCAGCCACCAGAACCAGGAAGAAGAGAACTTCTGATGATGAGGACTCTGACTTTGTTGCTGAGGAAGTTACCTCCAAGCCAAAGAAGAATGTGGTTGCCAAAGAGCACCAAGGGCAGCAGTCAAGGAAAGGCACAAGCAAAGTAAAGCAGTCAGCTGTTGCAAAGAAGCTCAACTTGGAAGAGCCTGCTCCAAGCAAGGTGAAGAAGACTTCCAAAAGGAAGAGGGTAGTATATGCTGAACCTCAACTTGATGCTGCAGAAGAAGAAGAAGAAGAAGATGCACCCCAGCCTCCTCCTCATAAAGCTAAGTTCATGGGTGATGCTATTCGGGCTCAAGCCTCCTCTAAGCCCAAGAAGCCTGCTCAAGCCAAGGCAGCTCCAGCCAAGCCCAAGAGAACAACCAGAAGCATTCCAGCTTCTGAGAAGAACAAAGGTGAGATGCCACCGTCTGAATCAGATGAAGAGCATGTGTTGCTTAAGCTCCGTCCCAAGTTGCCACTCCACAATGATGCTCATCCTCAAGCTGAGGACATGAAGGCAAGGAAGGACAAAGGTCTCAGGCTATGGAGATAGTCTGATCCATATGCTGTAAGGAGAAGGACTGCTGTGGACCCCAGATTCCACACCAGAGAGAAGCAGGATTTCTATGAGACCGTGCTGATGGATACGAAGCCCATTGTTGCTGACACCAGGTATGTTGACTGGAAGTATATTGACAGTGAAGAGCACCGGGACTTCTTTTCCCATGTGCATGAGAGCTTTACTGCATGTGGAGTTGCTGATTTTGTGGGTCAAGAGCTGACAGCTTGGAATGACGAGATGATCATGCAGTTCTATGCCACAGCCCACTTCTATCCTGATGGCAAGATCACCTGGATGACTGAAGGTCAAAGGTTTTCTTCGACTGTTGAAGAATGGGCAGAACTTCTGAACGCTCCAGTGCAGAGAGAGGACGACATTGATGTCTATGGGATTCCTAAGAAGAGTCATGATTCCATGAAGAACATGTACAAGGAGATCCCGGCTGCTGATTTGGAAGGATGGAAGCTTGGCTCAGTGTACTATCTCCAGGCAGGTCTGACCACCACTAACACTATTCTGAGGCATACATTGATGCCTAAGTCTGGAGACCACCGCATGATTCGAGGCTATTCTATCAACATGCTGCACATTCTCGATGAAAAGGCACCTTTCAAGGTGATGGACTTAATGGTAGAGACCATTAAGAGAACTGCAGCTGACCAGAAGAGGTCATGTGGGTTTGCCCCTCAGATTCAGATGCTCATCAATGCCAAGTTTGGCACGGGCAAATTCATGTTGGATAGGAAGCACTTGCCACTGCAGCCAGAGCATGAGGACAACGTAGTTGTGATGGATGAAGAGGATCCTACCTCAGTTGAAGGACAGGCCAAAATCGAAGCTGCGAAGAAGGCTAAAGCTGACAAAGAGGCAGCAGCAGCAGCAGCTAAGCCAAAGAGCTTTGGAGAACAAATTCTTGAAGCTACCCAGAGGATTGAACAACGCCTGACCAGCATTGAGCAATCTCAGGAGAGCCTAGAGAGGATTGTTGAGGACAAGATCCACGCTCTGGACGTGAAGCTGACTGAGATTCAGGTGTCTGTCAACAAGCTTGAGGCAGACATGGAGGAGACAAGGCAGGAGAGAGCAGAGCTTATGCAGGATGATCTAGTCCAGGACTCTCATCGCCAGACTGCTCCGGTTCCCAGAGGATCCAGATCTGCAGCTATCCCAGTGACTGACTCCAGGGCTACCACTTCAGCACCAGCTACAGCTCCAGCAGTTGCTTCAGCTCCAGCATCCACTCCTCCAGCGCAGACATCAGCAGAAGTCTTCGCCGATGCAGCTATCTCTACACCGACATCTACCCAGACGGGAGCCGCCAGCAGAGCCCGCAGTGACGCTTAGCTCTATACCTTTTCGAACTTTTTGGTAACTTGTTGCCAAAGGGGGAGAAATTGTATAGATCATAGGGCTTCGAGAGAGAGAGTGCTCTTTCGTCTTTCGTTCTTTTGCCGGTTTCTTTGAGATACATTGGTTTCTTTTGGGTCTTTCGAAACTTTAAGTGTGCTTGCTACTACGTTTGATGCTACCTTAATGAGTGCTTAGTCATACTATGCTTTAATGTGTACTTAATGCTTATCATATGCTATTCCTTATTGTATGGATATTTACTCTTGTCTTGGTGATTGAGTGCATGTTATTCATTCTTATCATTTTGTGCGCTCCACCAAGATGTATGTGACATGGAAGAGTGACCCATAATCCTAATCGATTGTGCATTTGCATTCAAACGCAAATTTTAAATAATGCACAAATTTAGGGGGAGCTCTTGTTTATCACATACTTCTCAAAGCGACGATATTATTCTTTGATTATATCCTTTGTCGAAGCTTTGATCTATATGTTGTCATCAATTACCAAAAAGGGGGAGATTGAAAGTGCAACTAATCCCCGGGTGGTTTTGGTAATTAATAACAACATATATATCATTGAACTAATATTTACTTGAGAATCATTTCAGAGAAGTTCGATGATATGGGTATGGAAATGTCTGAAGAAGTGGACCCCTCAAAATGCTAAGACAAGCATTGGCAAAAGCTCAAGACTCTATTTTTGGTTTAGTGATCAAAGATCACATTGAGTCCATAGGAAAGCCAATACTATTAAAAGGGGATGAGGTTGTGTTAATGATCTGGTTGCTCAAGTGCTTGGTGATCTAGCTCCCTCAACTATCAGCACTCTTCAATACTTAACACACTCATAAGTAATCTCGGACAAACCGATTCTGCAAACTCAGTCCCACCGAGATGAACCACCTCAGTTATTCTTCCAAACCCTAATTTCTCGGTCCATCCGATTTTGAGTTTCGGTCTCACCGAAACTGGACTGCCAACCTTCTGTAACCAATTGACATCACTTCGGAATATCCGAGTTATCAATTTCGGTCCCACCGAGATGGCAAGCTCCTACCTTTGACTCACTTCGGACACACCGAGATGGTATTTTCGGTCCCACCGAAAATCCCAACGTTCACTATATTTGAACTTTCGGTCTGACCGAGTTTTCACTTCGGTCTCACCGAGATCGGTCAAATGTGTGTGTAACGGTTGGATTTTGTGTGGAGGCTATATATACCCCTCCACCCCCTCTTCATTCATGGAGAGAGCCATCAGAAAGTCTACCACTCCTACCATACACTTTCTGAGAAGTGAACCACCTACCCTTGTGTTGAGATCAAGCCATTCCATTCCTACCATATGAAACTTGATTTCTAGCCTTCCCAAGTTGCTTTCCACTCAAACCCTTCTTCCACCACAGCCATATCAGTGAGGAGAGTTGAGTGTTGGGGAGATTATCATTTGAAGCACAAGAGCAAGGAGTTCATCATCATCAACACCATCTATTACCTTTTGGAGGGTGGTGCCTCCTAGATTGGTTAGGTGTCGCTTGGGAGCCTCCGTCTTTGAGATGTGGAGTTGAACCAAGAAGTTTGTAAGGGCAAGGAGATCGCCTACTTCGTGAAGATCTACCCCGAGTAAGGCTAGTCCTCCGTGGGCGTAGGCCGTGATGGAATAGACAAGGTTGCTTCTTCGTGGACCCTTCGTGGGTGGAGCCCTCCGTGGACTCGCGCAGCCGTTACCCTCCGTGGGTTGAAGTCTCCATCAACGTGGATGTACGATAGCACCACCTATCGGAACCACGACAAAAATCTCCGTGTCACCAAACTGCGTTTGATCTTGTCCACCTCTCTTTACTACATGTGCAATTTACTTTCCGCTGCTGTTACTCTAGAATTGCATGTGTAGGGTGATACTTGAATTGATCTTAATTGTGAAACTGCCAAAAACATTGCATGATCAAAAGGCAGATTTTTTATATAGTCAAGTAGTCTAATCACCCCCCCTCTAGACCTACTTTCGATCCTACAGCTCCGCGCCGCCAACCAGGCGGCCCTCCGAAGCTTGGCGGAGGAGCGTGAAGAGCTTGCTGGGGCGCAGCAAGCATTCGTCCTCGAAAAGGCCGAGGTCGAGGAGCAGCAACTTCTGGCCGCCGAAGAGCTGTCTCGGCGGGAAGGGGCGCTCAACCAGCGGAAGGTCGACCTCGACAGCCACGAGGACGACCTCATCGCTCGGGAGCAGGCTATTGGTGGGGCTCTGCGGGAGGCGAGGGATGCTGCCGCTGCCGCAGAGACCGCCAAGAAGGAGCTGGAGGCCAGAGTAGCGCAGTTGGAGCTGTTCTTGAAGGCCAGTGAAGACAGGGTCACCGCGCTCAACGTGGAGCGGGAGAAGGATGCCCACACCAACTCGGAGTTGCAAATCCGCCTCTCCGATAAGGGTAAAGAGCTCACTGATGCCAAGGACTCCATTGCTGATCTAGAGCTGAAGGTCTCCACTTTGACTGACTCGCTCGACGCCGCCCGGGACCGCGAGACGAAGCTGAAGGATGAACTCCGCAAGGAAAGGGCCTTGGTGGAGAGTGCCGCCGTCTCGCAGAAAAACTTCAACCGGGCAGTGGAACAGTGGACTGATGAGCTGGTCACCTCCGCTGCCAATATTGACATGGAGATGATGGCGCTGAGGGCGGAGCATCTCGTGTACTCCCCGGATGAGAGTCTCCCCCACAGCGCCAAGTTGAGTCTGTTCTTTAGGGGAATTGCGCTGGCGCTTGCGCGGCTGCGGGAGAAGATCCCCGTGCAGCTAGCCGACGAGGCACGTCGGCTCTGCATGGGCACCATGGAGCGGGTCTTATCGAAGATCGTCTACCGCAACCCCGACATCAACCTCGTCAATGTCCTCCGCTCCTTGCCGCCCGAAGCTGACCAGGAGGCGTTGAAGGCGCAAGTTGCCCACATCGTCGCCAAGGTGGGCAAGATCACGAGGCGTGAAGGCGACCGCGCAGATTAGATTCCTTTCTTTCTGCTTCCCTTGCCGCTGCGAAGCATGTTACAGACAAGAATCTGTTAGTATTGCGGCAAGTTATCTTTGTAATATACAATCTTATTTTGAGCAACCAATGCAGTGTTATCTCCCTTGCTTTGGTCCCTTCACTTTGTATGCATTCCACCCTACGTTTTTAAGGAACTCGCCGGCAAAGGACCCTTGCCGCGAGCGCTGAGTGCTGGACTCTTAGCAGCCTGCTAGCAAAGACCTTGTCGGCAAGTAACCTTGCCGCAACTAGTCGCAGCACGCTTACATTGCTGAGCGAACTCGAAAACGAAGTAAGGGCGCGACACTTGTCGCAGTTCACTTAAGTCGTTGAGCATGCTCGAAACAAAGTAAGGGCGCGGCTAGCTACGGGTAGGTTCCCTCGCGCACATGTTTTCCATATAAAGTGTGGTTGTTCAAGGAAGACAACTAAGAAATTTGAAAAATATTACTCAAACTTTGGTAACTTAGCTTCCATAGATTGTTTGTTCCCCGACAAGGCTTCTCTTTCTTGAACAGTACCTGGTTCATGCCTCCATCTCCTCCCCCCCCCCGGCAAACTTGTGCGCGAGGAATACTCCTTCTGCTTAAGAGGGAAAGAAAAAGAGGAGGAAAAACAAGTATAGGGTCTCATGGCTTGCTAGTGCTTACGGGGGATGTGCGTTGCACAAGGTGTCAGATGATGCATGCAAATAACAAAGAAAAGCATGGAAATGACAAATAGTGCGAAGCACAAAAGCTTTACTGATGCACGGGATCTGCGCCCGGCTTTGTACAAAGGTTTACATGCAACAGCGGCAAGACTTGTACAAAAGGTGGTTGCCGGAGCGGATCATGGCAACCGCGCCTTATGGGTGAAACTTGCGAAGATGCTCTATGTTCCAGGAGTTGCTCACCGGTAAGCCTTCTTCGGTCTCAAGGCGGACAGCGCCGGGCCTTGTGACTTGTCTCACCCGATAAGGGCCTTCCCACTTCGGTGTCAACTTGTTGGAATTCTTGGCGGACTGAACACGCCGAAGAACAAGGTCACCTTCCTCGAGACTCCTGGCCTTGACCTTGCGGCTATGATAGCGACGCAAGGCTTGCTGGTATCGAGCCGCTCGTACAGCAGCCTGGAGACGTTCCTCCTCAAGGAGCAATGCATCATCTTGCCGCAGTTGCTCTTGCTCGAGCTCATCATAAGCGAGCACTCGAGGAGATCCGTATACGAGTTCCGTGGGGAGAACTGCCTCTGCTCCATAGACAAGAGCAAAGGGTGTCTGTCCGGTGGCTCGATTTGGTGTCGTCCTGATTGACCAAAGAGCCACCGGCAACTCCTCTATCTAGTTTCTTCCGCACTTGTGCAGCCTGTCGAAGGTTCTTGTCTTGAGTCCGTGCAGCACTTCAGCATTGGCCCTCTCCGCTTGACCATTGCTCCTCGGGTGAGCAACAGAAGCGAAGCAGACCTTGGCGCCAAGGTCTTGGACGTACTGCATGAAGGTGCGACTTGTAAACTGTGTGCCGCTGTCGGTGATGATCCTGTTAGGGATTCCGAAACGGCAAACAATCGATCTGAAGAACCTGACTGCTGACTGTGCTGTCACCTTTCTCACTGGTTCCACTTCTAGCCACTTTGTGAACTTGTCGATTGCCACGTACAAGTACTCAAAGCCCCCGACTGCGCGGGGAAAGGGGCCAAGGATATCGAGCCCCCAGACCGAGAAGGGCCAGGACAAAGGGATCGTCTGGAGAGCTTGAGCTGGCTGGTGAATTTGCTTGGCATGGAACTGGCACGCTTCACACTTGGTTACTTGTGCAGTTGCATCTTGGAGGGCTTCTGGCCAGAAGAACCCTTGCCGGAACGCCTTCGCGGTAAGTGCCCTTGCGCCAATGTGGTGGCCACATATGCCTCCATGTATTTCTGCCAACAGCTTCTGTCCACCTTCCCTGGAGATGCACTTCAGCCTGACACCGTTGAGTCTTCTTCTGTACAGTTCATTGCCAACGAACTGGTACATACTCGACTGCCTGGTTATTTTCTCTATCTCTTCTGGCTCGTCGGGAAGTTCTCCAGTTTGAAGAAAGCGGACGATTTGCTGTGCCCATGCTGGAGCCTGAGGCTCAACAACAAGGACTATAGGCATGAGGGCTGCTGCGGGAACCTCAGCTTCTACGGCAAGAACCTACGGCTCTGCCGGAGCTGATGGTCCCCCGGCAAGCCTGCCGGGGCTAGGCTTGTCGGGAACGCCTGCTTCAACTGTACAGACCCTTGGATCTGCAGGAGCAAATTGTTCCTCAGCATCTTGGCCGTTGATCTTGGGGACCTTGGCGGCGGCTTCTGGAAGATCCGCCGGCAAGTAGTCGCCGGAGACCAACTTCCTCTTCTTGTTTTGCCCAACTGATGGTGTAACGGATGGCAGAGTTAACTTGAGCACGAAGGTCCCTGGTTCCACAGGTAACTTCATTGCAGCACACTTTGAGAGGCCATCTGCAATATCATTCTGAGCTCTTGGGACGTGCTCCATTTGCAGACCTTCAAAGTGTTCTTCAAGCTTCCTCACTTCATCAACATAAGCTTCCATCAAAGGGCTCTGGTAACTCTTATTCACTTGTCGGACCACCAACTGTGAATCTCCCCACACAATCAACTTCTTGATCCCAAGTTCGGCCGCAATTCTGAGGCCGGCAAGCAAACCTTCATACTCAGCAGTATTGTTTGTCGCTTGCTCCTTGGGAAAGTGCATCTGGACAACATACTTGAGGTGCTCTCCGGTGGGCGCTATGAGTACTACGCCGGCACCGGCGCCTTGCAGCGAGAAAGCACCATCAAAGTACATTATCCACTCGTTGCTCGCTTCTTGGACGGGGATGCTTGTCTCTAGGACTTCTTCATCTGGCGTTGGGGTCCATTCTGCTATGAATTCTGCCAAAGCTCTGCTCTGTATGGTTGAGGTACTTTCAAACTTGAGACCAAAGCTTGACAGCTCCAGTGCCCACTCGACGATCCTACCTGTTGCTTCGGGATTCTTCAATATCCTCTTCAACGGAAAGCGAGTGACCACCGTTATCTCGTGTGCTTGGAAGTAATGGCGCAGCTTCCTTGAGGCCATGAGGAGGCCGAAAAGAAACTTCTGCACCCTAGAGTATCTTGATCTAGCCCCCTGCAGAAGGGAACTTACGAAATACACCGGGCGCTGCACCATCTTCCTTATTTCTTCTCCTTGCTCCTGCGCAGACTTGTCCTTGTCGGGGCCAGAGCTTGTCGGGGAAGCCCCCTGCTTGTCGCTGGATTCGCTTGTCGGGGATGTGGGTTCCTTATTCGCCTCTCTCTCCGCTACTAACGCAGCACTAACCACTTGATTGGTTGCCGCTAGGTACAGCAGCAACTTTTCTTGTGGCCTAGGTGCGACAAGTATCGGAGTGGAGGATAGGTATCCTTTCAAGTCTTGCAGCGCTGCCTCCGCTTCCGGAGTCCATTTCATAGGACCTGCCTTCTTCAAAATTTTGAAGAAAGGCAGGGCGCGCTCTGCAGACTTTGAAATGAACCTGCTGAGGGCAGCCACACAACCAGCAAGTCTTCTTACGTCCTTGGCGCGCTTCGGGACTTCAATCTGCTCGATGGCTTTTACCTTGTCGGGATTGGCTTCAATCCCCCTCTGGGACACAAAGAACCCGAGAAGCTTGCCAGAGGGAACTCCGAAGACGCACTTCTCGGGGTTCAGCTTGAGCTGGATCTTGCGCAGATTCTCAAAGGTTTCCTCTAAGTCCTGTATCAGGGTATCTTTGCTCTTGCTCTTGACCACTATATCATCCATGTAGGCTTCTACATTCTTGTGGATCTGTGGCTCAAAAGCAGTGTGCACCACCCTCGCAAATGTTGAGCCTGCATTCTTCAATCCAAAGGGCATGCGTATGAAGCAATATGTGCCGCATGGAGTAATGAATGCAGTCTTCTCTTCATCTTCCTTGGCCATGAATATCTGGTGGTAGCCTGAGTATGCATCAAGGAAGGAAAGCAGCTCACATCCGGCGGTGGAGTCAACAATCTGGTCAATACGCGGCAAGGCAAATGGATCCTTGGGACACGCTTTATTCACATCAGTGAAGTCTATACAAAGTCTCCACTTCCCATTGGCCTTGCGCACGACAACTGGATTGGCCAACCACGTAGGATGGATTACGCCTCTAACCAGGCCTGCTGCTTCCAATTTCTTTATCTCTTCGGCGATGAATTATTGGTGCTCCACGGCTTGCTTCCTGACCTTCTGCTTGACGGGCCGCGCATGAGGGCAAACAGCAAGCTTGTGCTCAATTACATTCCTGGGAACGCCGGGGATGTCAGATGGTTTCCATGCAAACACATCGACATTCGCCCGCAGGAAGGCAACGAGCGCGCTTTCCTATTTGGGATCGAGTGTAGCACTGATGGTGAAGGTACCACCAGTGCCGTCCTCCTTGGCGGACACCTTCTTGGTTGCCGGTGGAGCTGCCATTCCTTTCTTGCACTTGCCGGTGGAGCTCGATGGCGCGTCCTCGACGGTAGCGCAGCACTCCGAGGAGGTGCGTTTGCCGGAGTGGGCTCCAGGGCTCTTACCGGACTTGGTCTTGTTCTTCCCCCCGGGAGCTTCAGCGGCAAGTGTGTGGCTCTCTGCTGCGGCTGCTGCATCCCGGTAGATCTTGTCGGCGCAGATAAGCGCATCCTTCTTGTCGCCAGGGACAGAGATGACGCTTATCGGCCCCGGCATCTTGAGCATGTTGTATGCATAGTGGGAAGCTGCCATGAACTTGGCGAGGGCAGGACGGCCAAGTATCCCATTGTATGGTAATGGGATATCAGCAACATCAAACGTGATCCTCTCCGTCCTGAAGTTGAGCTCCCCGCCAAATGTCACTGGCAGCGTAATCTTCCCCTTCGGCTTGCTCCTTCCCGGGTTGATCCCTTGGAACGACCCGGTTTCCTCGAGCTCGCTGTCGGGGATCTGTAGCTTCTTGATCACAGCTGAGGAGATCAAGTTCAGGCCGGCCCCGCCTTCAACCAACATCTTGGTGACCTTGAGGTTGCGGATAGTTGGTGAGACCAACATCGGCAAGCACCCGACCGCAGTTGTGCGGTCAGGGTGGTCCTCAAGGTCAAAGATGATGGGCGTGCCGGACCACTTCAGCAGCCTGCGTGACTCGACGGGCGGCTCAGCTGCATTCACTTCTCGCACCCACTGCTTGAGCTGGCGGTGGGAAGTGTGCAGAGAGGCACCTCCGTCGACACACATAACCTCCGTGGCCTTCTGGAACTCCTGCTCGATGTTGTCTCCTTCTTCCATGTCATCATCGTCGTCTTCATCTTCATCCTTGTCGCGGCCCCGGGGAGGTCTGTCACCTTGCCGCTGCTTGGCCTTGCCGCGGCGTCCTCCCCGGCCATTGAACGGCCGCTTCTTGCTGGGTTCTCCTCCGCCTCCTTGGGCCTTCTCCTTGTCACGTCGCTCGTATTCAGCCTTCTGCTGCTCTACGAGGTATTCCACTCTTTTGCAGTTTTGGAGATCGTGGCCCTTGGTGCGGTGGATCTTGCAGTACTGCTTGTCGGAGCCGTCCTGCTTGTCGGCTGCCGCTACAGGGGCGGGCTCCTTGCCGGAACCGCCAGCCTGTGCCTTCTTGGCGGGAGCCTCCTTGCCGGACTGCTCGACAACCAGCACCTCCTTGCTCTTCTTCTTTCTGTTGTTCTGCCGCCGGTTTTTCCTCGCCGGGGCGACATCCTCGCTGTCGCTTCCTCCTGCGCCAGTATCCTCTCCGGGGAGTCTCCTCCCCTCTTCAGCGCGCGCGCACTTGTCAGCCAGAGCGTAGAGCTCCCTGACATACCGGATCTTGGTCATGGCCATCTCCTGTAATGCCCCGGATGTAATACTTTCCCTTTTGGGTATATAATATATCTCCGGCTTCATCTATTTCCATTCCGGGTTCTTTGTCTTTCGGGTTTTCGTCGTTTTGTTGTGTGAGTGTGTAGCATTCATTCATATCATGTAGACATGTGCATTGCATTGCATTTGTGTTGTCGGTTGCATCCGGTTCCGCGTGTTTCTTCCCGTTGTCCGTTTCGCGTTCCGGAGCTCCCTCACGTGACCGTGACGTCCCGTAGGCCTACTTTGGTGTTTGGGCGTGTAACGTTACCGGTGTGCCGCGAGGTTGTTGTGTGTGTTGTTGTTTTGTTGTGTGCAACCCGCCTCTCAAATCTCGTCTCGTTTGGACTCCGTTGGCTTTTCCATCCGTTGTTCGTGTGGGTCCAAAGTGCCTTCACTTCGTGTCCCGGAAACACACCTACTGCAGTCTTTTATCTTCTCCTAGGCCCTTTTAATCTACCCCCGCGATCGGATCCGTCGGATCGCGATCGGAGGGCTCCAAACACCCCTAAATTCCCCCCTAACCCTAAAACTGCTATATATTAGGCCCTAGTCTAATTTTGGGCATCCCTTTCTTCTTCCTCTTTCCCCTCTCTTTTTTTTTCTCAGATCCCAGCCACCCTCACCGGACTGGGTCGATCGGGAGATCAATTCCCGATCGATCCCCGAAGTCAACGCCGCCAGAGCCGTCGCAGCCGGCCGCATCGATCGCCCCAGCCGGCCGCATCGATCGCCAGGCTCGGGCCCAGCGGGACCACTTCACCGGGCCGCCGCTTGGCCCTCCCCGTGCGGGCCGGTCCCCACTTCCCAGCGCGCCGGCCCAGGTCCCCACATCGCCACCGCGCCGGTTCACTGATCGGGCCGCTCCTCCCGGCCTCGCCTCGCCCCTCCGCCACTCCAACCGCGCGCCGCGGTGGGCCGCAGCCTCACCAGGCCAGACCCCGCGGGCCGCCATCCCCCCAGGCCACCTCCGCGCCAGGCCATCGCCACTCCGCCGCCTCCAGGCTCCCGCGCTGGATCCCGCCGGGCCGCGCCGATCTGCCGGGTTGGGCCCGATCGCCGCGCCGGTCCGTCTTCCATCGGGCCAGATCTGCTCTGCCACCGGGCCGCCCAGCCGCCGGACCCCCAGATCCGCTCCGGCCCAAGTCTGATCTGTTTTGAGGTTGTTTCAACTACAAGTCCCCAGTAATTTTGTGTCTGATGCCTTTTTCAAACATGCATAACTTTTTGTTTGTTGCTCCGATTCGCGCGTATAATATGTCCAGACGTTCGTGGGATCGTGCTCTACGTTTCATCTGTAGTTGTCATGCATGTTAGAGTTCATCTAGGTGCTTGTTTTGCTGTTGCAAGAGTGCATCATGATATAAACTGCTGCTATGTGATGTTTTTATGTCATCTTTGCCATGTGATATCTTTTAGCTCGTTTGTCCGAATGATGCAAATGACATGTCCAAGTGTTCGTCTTGCCATGATCTACATGTTGTATGTGCTAGGTAGCATGATAGATTTATTCTTGCCATGTTTATCATCGTTGCAAAGTGCCATGTGGCTGTGATGTTGTTTCACTTGTTATGAAATGCCATCTTGATGAGCTCGTTGCTATCGTTGTGTTTACCTCAATGATGCATGCTTGTGTGTTTCGGGATCACCTTCATGTGTATTTTGATGAGGTGCTTACCTCTTGACATGTTTAGTTTTGAGGTGAATTAAACATGCTCTTTTATATGCCATGATGAAATTGCTGTTATAGTACTTAGTGGATTTTCACTAAGTCTGAAATCTGTAACGTTCCGATGCCATGTTCGGGTGCTGCTCTAGGACAAAGCATGATAGTTTTGGAGTGGATCTTGATTGTTCCTTGTAGTATATATTGTTTTCTTTCCATCCATGTTCTCACATGTCTATTTAAGTGGCTGTAGCATGTTTATCTTTTGCTCCAAAGTTTCAATAAAATTATGCTGCCAGAATTTTATTGTCAAGTTCAATATGTCCAAGATCATTGCTATTGATCCGTGGCTCCGTTGGGGGTGCACATTTGGACTTAGTTGCTGTAGTATATGTCTAGTTTGTGTTCATTCCCTTTGACATGTTATTTGAATCCTGTAGCTCAATTATTTTGTGCTCCGAAGTTGCTATGTTGCTGTAATTTTCAGCTTTCGCTCATTTCTTGTTTCGGGCATAACTTTTAGCCCGTAACTCCGATTTCAGCGAATCTTACATGAAACTTGATTGATTTTCTGTGTAGAATCATAATATGTTATTTTTATCATGTTTTGAGGTGTTTTGCTTGAGTGATATTTTCCGTGCTCCGTGTGCATCCTTAGTGCATCCATCATGCATCCATCATTTTCGAGTGCGCATTGCATCTTGTTCATTTGTGTTTGGCGTGATTGTTTTGTTTAGAGCCGGAAGCCGAGACCGAGTTCGAGTACGAGCACGAGGTTTCCAACGAGGTTGAGCACGAGGACCCTTCTTACGATCCGAACGACTTCTCTTCAGGCAAGATGACCGAACCCCGATAACATTACTATCTTTGCCTATTGCTAGTAGATCCGCTCTATAGTTTTGCCTCGATGCCCATGATGTTCTTGTCAGCCTCCTACTTGTAAACCATTGCCATGTTTAACCAACCTACCTATGCAAACCGTTGCTTGGCTAAGTACGCTTCGCTCAGCCCTTCTTATAGCATTGTTAGTTGCAGGTGAAGATCGAAGATGCTTGCTTCATGATGAAGTTTGGTTGGGTTATATCACACTATATAACTGCTTAAAATGAAATCATCTATATATTGGCAAGGGTGGAAGGCTAAGCCTTTTGCTTGGTGATTTGTTCCACTCATGCCGTTAGGAACCGTATAAACCGGTGTTATGTTCCTTGATTATGCGTTCCTAACACGGTTGGGGTGTATGGGACCCCCTCGATAAACCGCTAAGTGCTAAGTCTTTTCCAGCAAGTCCCAACATTGGTACTATTTGCCTAATAACAAACTAAACTTGCATAGGGAGTTATAAACCCTTTTTCTTAATCACCAACCCCGGGCCAGTGCTCCACATGAGTGTTGGTCCGAAACGGGCAACCTGCGGGGCCACCTCGAGGAAACTCAAGGTCTGGTAAAAACCCGTAGCTTGTCCCATCCGGTCATGGCCTGAGACGAGATACGCGCGGCTACTATCAGGGTGTCGGCACGCCGGGAGGATTTGCTGGATTAGCCTTACCTTAGTTCGGTATATCTTGAGCACGGGATTCCGAGGATACTCGGGTCTTCCCACTTTGGAGTTGTGACTCCGCGGATCGTGGGCTTGTAATGGGTCAAGTTGGAACACCCCTGCAGGGTTTGAACTTTCGAAAGCCGTGCCCGCGGTTATGTGGCAGATGGGAGCTTGTTAATATCCGGTTGTAGATAACTTGACACAATGTTTCTAATACACTACCAGCGTGTGTTCCGTGACTGTCAATTTCCGAATAGGGATTCGGGAGTTGAACACGGAGGGGTTATGCTTGTTGAGCTTATAGCTAGGATCACTTCGTGATCACTTCTCGTCCGAGGCTTTCTCTTCTCGCTCTCACTCACGTAAGCTAGTTGCTAGTTGCTGCTGCAGACACTTATTCTTTTCTGCAGCCTTATCCTCTCCCAAAGGCTTAAATAGTCTTGTTACCCGAGAACGGGATTGCTGAGTCCTCTGTGGCTCACAGTTACTTCACACACCAGATGCAGGTCCAGCTGTGAGCTATTCAGGTGATGGCACCGAGCTGGATTGGGAGTACGACGAGGAGCGTAGTCGGTACTATGTGCGATACCCGGATGATCAGTAGTGGAGACTCTTACTAGGATTCGATCCGCCTGTGGTTTATTTATTTAAGTTTGGTACCTTTCATTTGGATTTTGCCCTTAGAGGGTTGTGATCTTCTTAATGTATGATGAATGAGACTTGAATTGTAATTCTGTGACGTGGCGAGTGTAAGCCAACTATTTTCTGTTTACAATCCCCTCTTTTACTTGAGATGTGCAAAGATTACCGAACTTGAGATCATTCTAGGATGGATTTATGCCTTTAAGTCGTGCCTCGACACGTAGGAGGTATAACTCCATCCTGGGCATTACAAGTTGGTATTCAGAGCCTTCTCCGACCTAGGAGCCCCCACTGTTTGATCGAATCGTTGACGGTCGAGTCTAGGAACACACTGAAAACTTTTTGAGTCCTATATTATATCGGAGAGTAGGATTTCTTTGCTTCTCATCCCCTTTCTCTCTGGTGAGGACTCCTGACGACTACTCTTGTCTCTCCTATCTTCAAAAATTGCACAATTTTTTTTAGGAATCCCGCGAGTATTCTGGGATTGTTTCGATGTTCTTGTGACAAGGATATTGTTCTCGATGCCTCCTGTTACCAAGGAGTTGAGCTTCGGGGTATTGTTGTCACAAGCATATCACGGCAGTACTAAATACTTAAGACGGCCGACATCGAAAATCTCTCCTATACGGCCAGTGGCAAGATAACCCCGACATCACCCAGTACTGGGGAGGTAGTTCGGGAGTATTGCCATAGCTTGTTATAGTGGATGCTTTTCGAAGGTCCGAGGTACATAGTTTCCGAGAAAGACTGGTTATGTGTTGAAGGATGGATACACCTGGATGTAGGTTAGAGTTGATTGCGCAGTGCTTCCCGTGTATCCCCAACACCTGATTGCATAACTGGAATCTTTCGGAAATCTATAGGTGGGCTTATCCAGTAGATCGTAGGCATTCTTCCAACGGATGCAGGTTAGTGAGTTCGGGGTTCGACATTGAGTGAAGGGGTTATATGACCGATGTTACTATCAGGAGTTGCATCTTAAAGGGTCCTTGGCTATGCTGATCCGGGGATTGCAAAACCTTTTCGTAACGCGTTCATATGCTTTCAGCACAAAGATGTTAGAACGAAACTCCTCTCTTGTGTTTGTTCCCGTCTGTACCTTGTTGTTTTCTTATTTTATCCTTTTGTCCCCTATGTGGCTTCTCGTGAAGATTGATGTTATCATTTAACTGAGAATATCATTCGTTCCTCTTGTTCGGATGATTTCATTCGTTCTATTGTTCGAATGATTATTGTGAAGACTTGTTGCAATTCATTCCATTGATTCAGCTTATACCTTTTGTCAATCAATTGCTGATTCGTGGTCATCTCTTACAGGATGGCTCCGAAAAAGGTTCCCAACGCTAACCCAGAGGTGGAAGAGGTCCCAGATCGTCCTCCTTCCCCTCCTCCTCCTCCTGAGGCTTGGAGAGCGATTATGCAGACTACAGCTCAGAACACCCAGTTGATGATGCAAATGATGCAGCAGATGCAAGCTAATCAAGCTAATCAGGGTATTCCAGGGAATCAAGGCAACTTCTTCAACCAGCAGCACCATGCTACTCTTAACCAGTTCTTGGCCAACAATCCTAAAGCTTTCAGTTAATGTGTCGACCCTCTTGATGCTGAAGATTGGTTAACCGACATAAAGAAGCATTTTGAGTGCAGTAACGTGAAGGAAGATGATTATGTGAAGTTTGCAGCTTTCCAACTGAAAGATCAAGCAGCTGACTGGTGGCAGCAGTACAAAGACTCCAGGCCAGGTCAAGTGATCTCTTGGGAGAATTTCTACAAGGACTTTCGCTCGCACCACATTCCTACAAGTGTCATCGAGGGTATGCGTGAGCAATTCCGCAACCTGAAGCAGGGCTCCATGATAGTCTATCAGTATAATGTCAAGTTCCAAAACCTCGCTCGCTATGCTAAGCAAGACATTCCTGATGCCAAGAGTAAAATCTATCAGTTCCGTGGAGGTCTCAAAGATGAACTTCAGCTTGCTCTCACCTTGTTCGAGCCCGATGAATTCGACAAGTTCTATAACATGGCTTTGAAACAAGAAGCAGCTCAGCTTAAGATGGAGGCTTCTAAGAAGAGAATTCGAGATGCCGTTCACTCTTCCTCATCGTCTCAGTTGGCTGCGAAACAACAGAAATTCTGGCTTCCTCCTCCTCCAGTGATTCGAGCTCCATACAACAACTCCAACAACTCCAACAACTCCAACTACAAGAACTCTGGTGGTCGTGGTTTCTCCCACGCACCCAACCCGAGCAACCAGTCGAAGAAGCAGTTTCAGTCTCAAGGCTCCAAGTCAAGTGGCTCTCATTTCCGTCCTCTCTCAGAAGTGACTTGCAACAAATGCACTCAGAAAGGTCACTATGCCAACAGATGTCCGAATCCGAAGCGTCTTCCACCTCCTCCACCTGTGAGTTCTGCTATTGTCAGGCATGATCCAAAGGCACCAAGGGTCAGTCTGATGAATGCAGCGCAAGCGGAGAATTCTTCTGATGTCATTTTGGGTAACCTTCCAGTGAACTCTATCCCTGCTAAAGTTTTGTTTGATTCGGGTGCTTCTTGCTCTTTCATGTCATATCCATTTGCATCCAAGAATAATGTTCACTCTGAAGCTTTGCCAAGACCTTTGAGTGTCATATCACCTGGCAAGAGATTGAGATCTAGTATGGTGGCTCCGAATGTTTCTATTCGCATGGGTGATTATCGATTTTTGGCTTCTCCGGTGATTCTTGGTAATTCTGACATCGACCTCATCCTCGGAATGGATTGGCTTTCTCAGCATGATGCTCACATTGATTGTGCTCAAAAGGAAGTCAAGATGACTCATTCTGATGAAGATGTGATTATCTTCGCCTCTAGGGATAATACTATCCGGCTTTTCTCTCTCAATGATAAGGGAGAAATTAATGCCATATCTCAAATTCCGGTGGTGAACGAATATCAAGACGTCTTTCCTGAAGAACTTCCAGGCATGCCTCCACACCGTCTGGTGGAATTTGTCATTGAACTCGAGCCGGGTACTGAGCCAGCATGCCGGCGTCCGTACAAGCTCTCTCCGGATGAATTGAAGGAATTGAAGAAGCAGCTTGATAAGCAGGAGAGTATGGGTCTCATCAGACCTAGTACGTCTCCATGGGGCTGTGGTGTCTTATTTGTCAAGAAGAAAGATGGCACGGAGCGTCTCTGTGTTGACTACCGGCCATTGAACAAGAAGACAATTAAGAACAAATATCCGCTCCCCAACATCAACGAACTCTTCGAGCAGCTCAAAGGAGCTAAAGTGTTCTCTATGCTTGACCTCCGAATGGGCTATCATCAAATTCACATTCGCGAGGAAGACATTCCCAAGACGGCCTTCAGAACGAGCTACGGTTCATACGAGTATACCGTCATGTCCTTCGGTCTCGCTAATGCTCCTCCTACCTTTTCGAGGATGATGCATTACATCTTCAACCCCTATACGGGTGAGTTTGTGCTTGTGTATCTGGATGATATTCTGGTGTTTTCCAAGAATGAAGAAGATCACGAAAAGCACTTACATCTGGTTCTTGATCGACTCCGAGAGCATAAATTCTATGCCAAGTTCTCCAAGTGCAAGGTTTGGCTCGATAAGGTTTTGTACCTGGGCCACATCATCTCAGCTGACGGTATTGCGGTTAATCCCGAGAAAGTTGAAGCAATTGTCAACTGGGAAGCTCCTCAGAACGTCAAGCAGCTCCGCAGTTTTCTGGGTCTTGCCAGCTATTGCAGAAGGTTTGTTGAGAACTTCTCCAAGATTGCCAAGCCTCTTTCCAACTTGCTTCAGAAGAATGTCAAATACTTTTGGTCTCCAGAGTGTGAAGTGGCATTCAAAACCCTCAAAGAGAAGCTTGTCTCTGCTCCAGTTCTGACTCCTCCAGATGAATCCAAGCCCTATGAAGTATTCTGTGATGCTTCTCTTCAAGGTCTTGGTGGTGTGCTTATGCAAGATAAGAGAATTGTGGCATACACTTCTCGTCAGCTAAAGCCAAGTGAGAAGAACTATCCCACACATGATCTCGAGCTAGCAGCTATGGTACATGCTCTGATTACGTGGAGACATCTGTTGTTGGGCAGAAAGGTCGACATCTTCACTGATCACAAGAGCTTGAAGTACATCTTCACACAGCCGCATCTGAACCTCCGCCAGACTCGTTGGGTTGAAATGATCCAAGAGTACAATCCCAGCATTGAATACTCTCCGGGCAAGGCGAATGTGATTGCAGATGCTTTGAGCAGAAGGGCATATTGCAACAGCCTTCTTATCAAGCCGTACCAGCCTGAGCTTTGTGAAGCATTCAGGAAACTCAACCTCCAAGTTGTTCCGCAGGGTTTTCTTGCAAATCTCCAAATTGCTCCTACCTTGGAAGATCAAGTCCGTGAGGCCCAGCTCAGTGATACCATGGTGAAGAAAGTGAAACATTGGATTGCAAAGGGCACTCCAAAATACTAGTGCTTCCTTGTTGATGAGAGAGATACCTTGTTCTTCGAGGACAGACTCGTTGTTCCCAAAGGTGATCTCAGGAAGCTCATAATGGAAGAAGCTCATGATTCTCTCCTTTCCATTCATCCTGGCAGTTCCAAGATGTATCAAGACCTCAAGCAGTCTTACTGGTGGACACACATGAAAAGGGAGATTGCCCAATTCGTGAATGAATGTGATGTATGCAGAAGAGTGAAAGTAGAACATCAACGTCCAGTCGGTCTTCTCCAACCTCTTCCTATTCCCGAGTGGAAGTTCGACCACATTGAAATGGACTTCGTCACTGGCTTTCCTAAATCCAAGAAAGGGAACGATGCTATCTTTGTGGTGATTGACAAGCTTACCAAAGTCGCTCACTTCCTGCCAGTCAAGGAATCAATCAATGCAGCTCAATTGGCAGAGCTGTACACTTCCAGAATTGTGTCCCTACATGGCATTCCTCAAGTAATATCCTCAGACCGTGGAAGCTTGTTCACATCAAGGTTCTGGGACTCCTTTCAGTCCGCCATGGGCACTAAGATCAGGTTCAGCACTGCTTTTCACCCTCAGACTAGTGGTCAAGTCGAGCGCGTGAATCAGATTCTAGAAGACATGCTCAGAGCCTGTGTCATCTCCTTTGGCATGAAATGGGAAGACTGCCTTCCATTTGCCGAGTTCTCTTACAACAACGGCTTTCAAGCAAGTGCAGGCAAAGCACCGTTTGAAATCCTCTATGGCAGAAAGTGTCGTACCCCTCTCAACTGGTCTGAAACAGGCTAACGCCAACTTCTTGGCAACGACTTGATCTCAGAAGCCGAAGAAATGTGCAAAGTCATACGTGAAAATCTCAAGGCCGCTCAGTCGCGCCAGAAGAGCTACTATGACGGCAAGCATCGTGATTTGGCATTCAACATCGGTGATCATGTCTATCTCCGAGTTTATCCGATGAAAGGAACCCAAAGATTCGGTATCAAAGGAAAGCTTGCTCCTAGATACGTCGGGCCTTTCAAGATTCTTGGCAAAAGAGGCAATCTAGCCTATCAACTTGAGCTCCCTCCAAACTTCGCAAATGTTCATGATGTCTTCCATGTGTCTCAACTTCGCAAATGCTTCAAGGCACCTCAGCGCATGATTCTGTTTGAGGAGATTGATCTTCAACAAGACTTGTCCTACCGAGAGCATCCAGTTGCCATTCTCGAAGAAACCGAACGCAAGACCCGCAACAAGTCCATCAAATTCTTAAAAGTCAAGTGGTCACATCACACCGACCGAGAAGCTACCTGGGAACGAGAAGATCATCTTCGTTCCGAGTACCCTTCCTTTTTCCAGTCCTAGATCTCGGGACGAGATCTTTTTGTAGTAGAGGAGAGTTTGTAATGCCCCGGATGTAATACTTTCCCTTTTGGGTATATAATATATCTTCGGCTTCATCTATTTCCATTCCGGGTTCTTTGTCTTTCGGGTTTTCGTCGTTTTGTTGTGTGAGTGTGTGGCATTTATTCATATCATGTAGACATGTGCATTGCATTGCATTTGTGTTGTCGGTTGCATCCGGTTCCGCGTGTTTCTTCCCGTTGTCCGTTTTGCGTTCCGGAGCTCCCTCACGTGTCCGTGACGTCCCGTAGGCCTACTTTGGTGTTTGGGCGTGTAACGTTACCGGTGTGCCGCGAGGTTGTTGTGTGTGTTGTTGTTTTGTTGTGTGCAACCCGCCTCTCAAATCTCGTCTCGTTTTGGACTCCGTTGGCTTTTCCATCCGTTGTTCGTGTGGGTCCAAAGTGCCTTCACTTCGTGTCCCGGAAACACCCCTAATGCAGTCTTTTATCTTCTCCTAGGCCCTTTTATTCTACCCCCGCGATCGGATCCGTCGGATCGCGATCGGAGGGCTCCAAACACCCCTAAATTCCCCACTAACCCTAAAAACTGCTATATATTAGGCCCTAGTCTAATTTTGGGCATCCCTTTCTTCTTCCTCTTTCCCCTCTTTTTTTTTCTAAGATCCCAGCCACCCTCACCGGACTGGGTCGATCGGGGGATCAATTCCCGATCGATCCCCGAAGTCAACGCCGCCAGAGCCGTCGCAGCCGGCCCCATCGATCGCCCCAGCCGGCCGCATCAATCGCCAGGCTCGGGCCCAGCGGGACCACTTCACCGGGCCGCCGCTTCGCCCTCCCCACGCGGGCCGGTCCCCACTTCCCCGCGCGCCGGCCTAGGTCCCCACATCGCCACCGCGCCGGTTCACTGATCGGGCCGCTCCTCCCGGCCTCGCCTCGCCCCTCCGCCACTCCAACCGCGCGCCGCGGTGGGCCGCAGTCTCACCAGGCCAGACCCCGCGGGCCGCCATCCCCCCAGGCCACCTCCGCGCCAGGCCATCGCCACCCCGCCGCCTCCAGGCTCCCGCGCTGGATCCCGCCGGGCCACGCCGATCCGCCGGGTTGGGCCCGATCGCCGCGCCGGTCCGTCTTCCATCGGGCCAGATCTGCTCTGCCACCGGGCCGCCCAGCCGCCGGACCCCCAGATCCGCTCCGGCCCAAGTCTGATCTGTTTTGAGATTGTTTCAACTACTAAGTCCCCAGTAATTTTGTGTCTGATGCCTTTTTCAAACATGCATAAATTTTTGTCTGTTGCTCCAATTCGCGCGTATAATATGTCCAGACGTTCGTGGGATCGTGCTCTACGTTTCATCTGTAGTTGTCATGCATGTTAGAGTTCATCTAGGTGCTTGTTTTGCTGTTACAAGAGTGCATCATGATATAAACTGCTGCTATGTGATATTTTTATGTCATCTTTGCCATGTGATATCTTTTAGCTCATTTGTCCGAATGATGCAAATGACATGTCCACGTGTTCGTCTTGCCATGATCTACATGTTGTATGTGCTAGGTAGCATGATAGATTTATTCTTGCCATGTTTATCATCGTTGCAAAGTGCCATGTGGCTGTGATGTTGTTTCACTTGTTATGAAATGCCATCTTGATGAGCTCGTTGCTATCGTTGTGTTTACCTCAATGATGCATGCTTGTGTGTTTCGGGATCACCTTCATGTGTATTTTGATGAGGTGCTTACCTCTTGCCATGTTTAGTTTCGAGGTGACTTAACCATGCTCTTTTATATGCCATGATGAAATTGCTGTTATAGTACTTAGTGGATTTTCACTAAGTCTGAAATCTATAACGTTCCGATGCCATGTTCGGGTGCTGCTCTAGGACAAAGCATGATAGTTTTGGAGTGGACCTTGATTGTTCCTTGTAGTATATATTGTTGTCTTTCCATACATGCTCTCACATGTCAATTTAAGTGGCTGTAGCATGTTTATCTTTTGCTCCAAAGTTTCAATAAAATTCTGCTGCCAGAATTTTATTGTCAAGTTCAATATGTCCAAGATCATTGCTATTGATCCGTGGCTCCGTTGGGGGTGCACCTTTGGACTTAGTTGCTGTAGTATATGTCTAGTTTGTGTCAATGCCCTTTGCCATGTTATTTGAATGCTGTAGCTCAATTATTTTGTGCTCCGAAGTTGCTATGTTGCTGTAATTTTCAGCTTTCGCTCATTTCTTGTTTCGGGCATAACTTTTAGCCCGTAACTCCGATTTCAGCGAATCTTACATGAAACTTGATTGATTTTCTGTGTAGAATCATAATATGTTATTTTTATCATGTTTTGAGGTGTTTTGCTTGAGTGATATTTTCCATGCTCCATGTGCATCCTTAGTGCATCCATCATGCATCCATCATTTTCGAGTGCGCATTGCATCTTGTTGATTTGGGTTTGGCATGATTGTTTTGTTTAGATCCGGAAGCCGAGACTGAGTTCGAGTACGAGCACGAGGTTTCCAACGAGGTTGAGCATGAGGACCCTTCTTACGATCCGAACGACTTCTCTTCAGGCAAGATGACCGAACCCCGATAACATTACTATCTTTGCCTATTGCTAGTAGATCCGCTCTATAGTTTTGCCTCGATGCCCATGATCTTCTTGTCAGCCTCCTACTTGTAAACCATTGCCATGTTTAACCAACCTACCTATGCAAACCGTTGCTTGGCTAAGTACGCTTCGCTCAGCCCTTCTTATAGCATTGTTAGTTGCAGGTGAAGATCGAAGATGCTTGCTTCATGATGAAGTTTGGTTGGGTTATATCACACTATATAACTGCTTAAAATGAAATCATCTATATATTGGCAAGGGTGGAAGGCTAAGCCTTTTGCTTGGTGATTTGTTCCACTCATGCCGTTAGGAACCGTATAAACCGGTGTTATGTTCCTTGATTATGCGTTCCTAACACGGTTGGGGTGTATGGGACCCCCTCGATAAACCGCTAAGTGCTAAGTCTTTTCCAGCAAGTCCCAACATTGGTACTATTTGCCTAATAACAAACTAAACTTGCATAGGGAGTTATAAACCCTTTTTCTTAATCAACAACCCCGGGGCCAGTGCTCCACATGAGTGTTGGTCCGAAACGGGTAACCTGCGGGGCCACCTCGAGGAAACTCAAGGTCTGGTAAAAACCTGTAGCTTGTCCCATCCGGTCGTGGCCTGAGACGAGATACGCGCGGCTACTATCAGGGTGTCGGCACGTCGGGAGGATTTGCTGGATTAGCCTTACCTTAGTTCGGTATATCTTGAGCACGGGATTCCGAGGATACTCGGGTCTTCCCACTTTGGAGTTGCGACTCCGCGGATCGTGGGCTTGTAATGGGTCAAGTTGGAACACCCCTGCAGGGTTTGAACTTTCGAAAGCCGTGCCCGCGGTTATGTGGCAGATGGGAGCTTGTTAATATCCGGTTGTAGATAACTTGACACAATGTTTCTAATACACTACCAGCGTGTGTTCCGTGACTGTCAATTTCCGAATAGGGATTCATGAGTTGAACACGGAGGGGTTATGCTTGTTGAGCTTATAGCTAGGATCACTTCGTGATCACTTCTTGTCCGAGGCTTTCTCTTCTCGCTCTCACTCACGTAAGCTAGTTGCTGCTGCAGACACTTATTCTTTTCTTCAGCCTTCTCCTCTCCCAAAGGCTTAAATAGTCTTGTTACCCAGGAACGGGATTGCTGAGTCCTCTGTGGCTCACAGTTACTTCACACACCAGATGCAGGTCCAGCTGTGAGCTATCCAGGTGATGGCACCGAGCTGGACTGGGAGTACGACGAGGAGCGTATTCGGTACTATGTGCGATACCCGGATGATCAGTAGTGGAGACTCTTACTAGGATTCGATCCGCCTGTGGTTTATTTATTTAAGTTTGGTACCTTGCATTTGGATTTTGCCCTTAGAGGGTTGTGATCTTCTTAATGTATGATGATTGAGACTTGAATTGTAATTCTATGACGTGGCGAGTGTAAGCCAACTATTTTCTGTTTACAATCCCCTCTTTTACATGAGATGTGCAAAGATTACCAAACTTGAGATCATTCTAGGATGGATTTACGCCTTTAAGTCGTGCCTCGACATGTAGGAGGTATAACTCCATCCTGGGCATTACATCTCCTCCCTCATCCGGCGGTTACGCACGTTCTGGTGAAACACGCTGATAACCGCGACAGGGTGGACGTCGGGAATGTTGTGCTGGACGCGGCTGAATCTTTGGATGTATTTGCGCAGGGACTCTCCCTCCTTCTGGGCGAGGATGTGGAGATCGCTCTCCTGGCCGTGGGGTTTGTGGCCGCCCATGAAGGCGCCAACAAACTGGTGGCACAGATCTGCCCATGAGGAGATGGAGTTCTCCGGCAACTGCATAAGCCAAGACCGGACGTTTGGCTTAAGCACTAGCGGGAAGTAGTTGGCTAGGATCTTCTCGTCGCGTCCCCCGGCAGCTTGCATCGCAATGGTGTAGATGCTGAGGAACTCTGAGGGGTGTGTCTTGCCGTCGTACTTCTCGGGTACGTCGGGCTTGAAATTCTTCATGCTGGGCCACTGGACTTGCCGTAGCTCACGGGTGAACGTAGGGCAACCTGCCGTGTACGGCAAGTCGCCTGGTTCACCGGGCGCGTGCGCGTCGACAGCGGTCCCAGCGCGCTGATCTGACTGTCTTCGGGCTTCTCGTCGACGCTCGATGCGAGTCCTAGCGTCCTCTTGTCGCCTGTCGTCTAGGACTTGGCGCTAATCGCGGCGAGCCCGCGGATCCAACGACGCCGTAGAGTCGTCGTCGACGTTGATCCGGCGAGGTGGCGATTTCTGCTTCCGCGGCGGGGAGTGCACGGTAGTTGCACCCCCGGCTGTCTTGTTGCCATCGGCCTTCGCTTGGTTGACTTGCCGCGGCCGTGAAGTTGCCGGCTGCTGCGGCGCGTCGTTGTTGGCGAAGGCGATGAGGCTCTGGATCGTCGCCCTCCAGTCTTCGGCCTTGTCCGCCGCTGGAGGGAAGTCGAGGAGCAGCTGAGCCCTGGCCAGGTCTTCTGCTGGAGAGGAAGGAAATGGTGGCGAACGGTGCGAGGAACGGGACACGCTCGGACTTCTAACCGCGTTAGAAGGAGCATGTTCCCGTCCCGGTGACCGCGCCTTGCTCGTGCCGGGGCGGTGGCCTTGGGCGTCCCGTGATTCGCCGGCTTGGACACGCCCCAGCAAGCGTATGGTACCTCCGGTACCACGCCGCTGCTGGTCTGGCACCTCCTGAGAGGGACGTGGTGCATGAACAGACACCGAGGCTTTGGAGTTCGCCCGGTCGTCCGTCTTGTCCTTGGACTTGGCGGCATCGTGAGTCTCCTCACCGGCGGTCACACTTCCGCCGGCGTCTACCCCACCAACCGTTGGTCCTCGTGGTGGCGGGATCGACGCAGACGGGCCTCCGACCTCCAAAGCCTTCTTCTTCGGAGGCATATTGATGCTGTCGATGAGGTTGATGAAGCTGGTGAAGTTGCTGAAGGTTGCGCCCGCGTGAGCGCCGGATCAGGTTCGCACTACCTCGACGCCCCCTACCTAGCGCGCCAAAGATGTCGGGGGAAATAGTCCTCCCACGAGCACCTATGGGACCGGAGCCTCTTCTACGTTGCGGTAAGGGAGCGGAGGGAGCACGGAGAGCAGATCGAGGGGCACACGCGGGCAGTTTTACCCAGGTCCGGGCCGCGCGGACGCGTAAAACCCTACTCCTGCTTAGGTTGTATTGAGTTCTTGAGCTCGGGAGCTTGAAGATCTACAGTACTAGCTGCACCGAGCGAGAGAGTTGTCTAGGTTTCGAACCCCCTCTACGTTGTGCATGGGCCTTCTTTTATAGCTCAAAGGGGTCACCGACAGGTGTCAACATAGAGGAGGGTAAAAGTGTAAATTTGGTGGTAGTTGCAACAGTGCATGAACAGTATATGAACAGTGGTCTTCACCTAACTTTGACAGTGGGGGACAAGGGCATTAAATGCCCGTCGCCGTCGCCCCCAAAAGCGTCCGTCCATGCTTCTCCGTTCGCCACGGCGGTAGCCTCGTCACCGTGGCTTGCCACCGTGTGCCCCAGGCTGCACAGCCGTCTGCCACGTGCCCCTGGAAGGGCCCCAGGGCGATGCGTGGGCAGATGAGCTGGAGCGCGGGCACACAGCGTAGGTTTCCCCGGCAAGCACCTTGCCGGGGTCGTGATCTTGCCGGGCCCGGAAGCTTGTCGCTCTCCGGGTCCTGCCGGGGCGCATGATGCGCTGAGACATCTCTTGAGGTATGTGTTCCTTGGCCTTCCTGGCAAGCTCCTCTTGCCAGGGTCTTGTGCTAAAGTGATAACCTTGAGCCTGGTGTGGCCTTCCCGGCAATCTCCTCTTGCCGGGGCCTTGATCTTCTGACTTGTATACTTTGTTCTTGAATGGCTTCATAGGGACCAGAATGGTTCTTGGTGAGCACGTGGTAAGCCCTGCCACGGGAAGCTGCTACTGCCCGTGCGCAAGTTGGGGTACTAAAGTATTAAACCCAAATTTGTTGATTCGACACAAGGGGAGCGAAATAATACTCTTATGTATTAGCAGCTGAGTTGTCAATTCAACCACACCTGGAAACTTAGTATCTACAGCAAGATTGTTTAGTAGCAACGGAAAAGTAAATACGCAACAAGCAATATAGGTAAAGCTCGTAGGCATTGGATCGGTGATGGGAAATTATGTCGGATGCAATTCATCATGTAGAAGTTATAACCTAGGGTGACACAGAACTAGCTCCAGTTCATCAGTGCAATGTAGGCATGTATTCTAAATATAGTCATACGTGCTTATGGAAAAGAACTTGCATGACATCTTTTGTCCTACCCTCCCATTGCAGCGGGGTCCTATTGGAAACTAAGGGATATTAATGCCTCCTTTTAATAGAGTACCGGACCAAAGCATTAACACATAGTGAATACATGAACTCCTCAAACTATGGTCATCATCGGGAGTGGTCCCGATTATTGTCACTTCGGGGTTGCCGGATCATAACACATAGTAGGTGACTATAGACTTGCAAGATAGGATCAAGAACACACATATATTCATGAAAACATAATAGGTTCAAATCTGAAATCATGGCACTCGGGCCCTAGTGACAAGCATTAAGCATAGCAAAGTCATAGCAACATCAATCTCAGAACATAGTGGATACTAGGGATCAAACCCTAACAAAACTAACTTGATTACATGATAGATCTCATCCAACCCATCACCGTCTAGCAAACCTACGATGGAATTACTCACACACGGCGGTGAGCATCATGGAATTGGTGATGGAGGAAGGTTGATGATGATGATGGCGGCGATCTCCAGTCTCCGGAGCCCCGAACGGACTCTAGATCAGCCCTCCCGAGAGAGATTACGGCTTGGCGGCGGCTCCGTCTCGTGAAACGCGATAATTCCTTCTCTCCAATTTTTTTCTCCCCAAAACGGAAGATATAGGACCTGGGTGTACATCGGTGGAGCATCGGGGGCCCCTCGAGGCAGGGGGCGCGCCCTGGGTAGGAGGGCGCACCCGCCACCCTCGAGGACAGGGTGTGGGCCCCCCGATGAGTGTCTTCTTGCAGATATTTTTTATATTTTCTGAAATAATTCTCCGTTGATTTTCAGGCGATTCCGAGAACTTTTTATTCTGCACAAAAACAACGCCATGGCAATTCTACTGAAAACAGCGTCATTCCGGGTTAGTTCCATTCAAATCATGCAAGTTAGAGTCCAAAACAAGGGCAAAAGGGTTTGGAAAAGTAGATACGTTGGAGACCTATCAATGCACTTATGGTGGATCCTCTAAATGTTGGCCACACTACTTCTAATGAATAGTGTGTTTATGTCTTTCTAGGTCTGGCAAGCCTATAAATGGGCTATTTATCTCCCCTGCTCATGGGTTTTATTTTGTGGAAATTTTTTGTGTAATATTGGTATCACTAACTTATCTGTGTGTTATAGGAATGTGGCATTGCATGCCATGTGGTTTGTTGACCTTATGACGAACTTTTTCAATGTGTAATCCTTGTAGAAGTTGGAATGTTCTTTATTGGAATGTTAGCGGTTTGAATGCTGATACCAACAAAGGGCTATGAGGCAAAAAATTGATGAGGGCCAGTGTGCTATTGTAAGTTTACAAGAAACTAAATTCACCTCTTTTTATTAAAGAACAATTAGAAACTTATGTCCAAAGAGGTTTGATTGTTTTGCTTATTCTCCGTCTCTGGAGGCTTCAAGAGGAATCCATGTGGTCTCGAATTCTTCTATATTTGTTGGAACTTAATTATAAGTTCAACAATTTGTTGTGACAATTGAATTTGTTTCCAGGTAGAATAATGAAATATGGACATTGGTCTCTGTTTATGGTCCTTGCCAAGGTGAAGCTAGAGATAATTTTGTTAACTGGCTCTATAACTTACAGATTCCCTTCGAAGAAAATTGGCTGCTTTTAGGAGACTTTAATTTCATGAGGTCCCTGGATAATAGAAATTTTCCTTGAGGTGATTTGAATGATATCTTTATTTTTAATAAGATAATTGGGAATTTGTGTCCTTTCGAACTCCCTATAAAAGGAAGATCTTTTACATGGTCAAACATGCAGGACACCCCACTTCTTGATCAACTAGATTGGTTTTTCACTTCTAGGGAATGGATATGTAACTATCCTATGACTGAGGTTGTAATATCCCAAAATTCTAAATTTTGGAATGTTATACTAAATAAATAGTTTTGATTGTTTGTTTGATTGTGGTGTGGTTGCTTGTGTGAAATTGAGTGAAACTTGAAACTTTTTGAGAGTTGAATGAGAGGGCATGAAATGACTTTCTCAAACTTTCACCTTGCATTTATGATCTCCATGAATTCAAATTCATTTCATCACAAAATCCTAGAGTGAAGATGATATGACTTCTTCCATTTAAATAAATGAGAAGGATTTTGAAAAGATTTGAATTCCATTTGAAAATATTTCAAATTCAGAAACTTTATGCAACTCAATGATTTTCATGAGAGATGATAAAATGACTTCTTCAAATTATAAGAAATATGAGTTGGAAGTTTAAAATAAACAAATTGAAAGTCCCTTTCGAAATATTTTGAAACCCACTTTCAAATTTGAGGTATTTGGTTTTTATTGAAATTATTTATCTCTGAAAATAAAATATATGCAAAATAGGGTAAAATGATTCCCTACAATAGAAAATGGGAGAGAAATGAGTTTAAAATGATTTTGGTATTTAAAAAATATTTATTTGATTTTTAAATAAACCAATGGAACTGTTTGCTTTATTTAAATTTCTGTGAATTTTATTTGACTTTAGAAAAATGTTCATATTGTAGGAAATCTTTTCTGAATTTTTTGATATATTATATTTTTGTTTTATTTGGTTTTATTTATTTTCGTTGTGTGAATTAAAAAAAAAAGAGGCCGCCCCGCCGGGCCGGCCCAGCCAACCGGGGCTAGCCCACCGCAGCCCAGCCAACGCGCGCCCCTCACATGGAGCAGCCCCGCACCCGCTCGCCCGTTCGCATGTGCTCGAACCGCCACCGCTGTTGTCGCCGACAGGTGGGACCCACCTGTCGAGACCGTCTTCCCCACGCTAACGGGAGTCTGCCTCCCGCACGAGTCGCCGACCGCCGCCGTGTCCGACTCGAACTCCACGTCGCGCCGCGCCCTGCCTTGCCCCTTGCCCAAGCCACCGCCTCCTCCTCCCCCAATAAAACCAGGGCCCCTCTCTCCTTGCCTCGCGCCGCCACCGCACCTCCGCCCATTGACGCGCCGCTGTCACCGTCGCTCTTGCCTCCCGTGCGCCGCAGCCGACGCCCGCGCCACCGCCGTCTGCCACAGCCGCCCGAGCCAGTAGCCGCCCGAGCCACCCGCTCTCCGCCTCGCCGCCTCGCTTAGTCTCGCTGCCGACGAGCCGTCACCGCCGGATCCCACTAAAAACCGCCGGTAAAACCGCCCTCGAAAACCATCCGTTTTTTTAAGTTTTTGCTTATGGTTTTTTAATAAACCCAATCGGTTTTCTTTTGTTTTTTTCATAAAGCCTGTTTTGTTTTTTTAGTTTACTTATTTAGAGAACGCTCTCTGCTTAGATATTAATAGAGAGCGTTCGCTCGATAGTTTTTTCTTTTTATTTTATTTTCAGTCAGGGACCTGTTAGTAGTTATTTCTTTTACAGTTTAGTCCCTGCTTTTCAAACTAGCACAACTTCTTTTCGTTTGTCCAAACCCAACTAAACCAATGCCAAATTCTTTGTCATGATCTCATCTATCCAGAAAACCAAACTAAAATTATTTTTGAAAGTTTTAAAATTTGAATTCAAATAGATTTGAATTTAAACTTCTTTTTGTCATAACTTGAGTTTCGTAACTCCATTTGAGTTGATTTTTTTGCAAATCAAAGCTCTTGAACTAAACTTTATGATAAGGCCAAATTCACTTAATTCTGGTACTATTAGAAATTGCTTTCTGGTGCAAGAGTTATTTTCTTGTTTTCGTAGTTTGCTGAGATCTTATCTTCGATTTTTTTCCATGATTGCTTATGTGTGGTTACTATTCCTTGCTTACGATAGATTGACCGGAGTGTGACGAGTAGATCTATCATGAGGTATGAGTTCAAAAATCTCCATCAACAGAACAAGACAAGTTCACACTTTGATCATACACTTCAATACCCAGTTTTACTTGCATTAGTTATACCCTCAAAGATTCGCATGAGTAGAACTTGGATAGGGATGGCACCCGCAAGGTATGGGTATGGGTGGAGCCACCCAATATCCTTACCCGTCCCATTTGAGCTGGCCCATCACCCATACCCATACCCGCTAGTGGGTACAATTTTTTCCCATACCCGTCACCCGACAGGGTAAATGGGTACCCGCGGGTAAAAATACCCACGTTTGAATAACATTAATTTGAGCATAACATAATTACAAACAACGATATATAATCATAATTTATAAATAATAACACATAATAACATCAATACATACTTATAAACAACAACACATCCTAAAAAACAACACATTCTATAAAAATCAAACACTTGTAAATAAAACATCAAGACATGGTCATAAAAAGTAGCACATAGGCATACATTTTAAATTTACAAACACATAAGAAAGTATAGAGGCAATTTTTCCATATTCATTAGATTTTATGAGGGTACATGGGTACGCGGGTATGGGTTATGTGATCCCATACCCATACCCGCTCTACCCGGTGGGTTTGAGATTTGCCTATTTATATACCCATGGGTAACGTTTTGTCTCATACCCTTACCCTAATAGGGTGTTTACCCGCAGGGTACATGGGTAATGGGTACCCATTGCCATCCCTAAACTTGGATACATGTGGGATTGTTTTGTAGTTCATGAGGTAGGAACCCAATAACTTGAGATAAATCTCGGGAATATACGCTTTGTTAGTTATTGCTTAGCCATGCCCATAGACGTAGATTGGTATGTGAGATTCATGAAAGGTTTGAGAGTAATGTGAACTAAGGGAAACTTAAGGTGGCAACATTAGCACACATCTCGGTGGAATGGTTGGGGCACCCTGGAGAAACCAGTGGCTTGCCCGGGCACCTGGAGAAACCAGTGCTTGCCCTAGGGGATCCCGGAGGACCCGTGTGATCACCCTATGGAATGCCACCCAGGCTCAAAGGGATCATATTATTATTTCATACCTAGAAACTTCCATGTGCAGCCACAAGCTATTATGGGCTCTAGCATAGTTAAGTAAGTTGTGGGAAACATTTCCATGATGCGCTAGCGGATGTAGGGGGATTATAGGTGTACCGGCCTATCTATCGGTTAAGGGGACCTCTTCGGAAAGACTATGTCTCGTTCATCCGGTTCTTAAACATCAGCAGTGCGAGAAATTCAATGGAGGAGATCGAGTCTTGTGGGGAAAAGTGCAAAAACATCTGCAGAGTGTACAAACTATTCATGAATAACCGTGTCCCCAGTTTTGGACAACTTTGAGTTTCTAGAAGTGGATTATTTTTTGATCTCATAACTTTATCTATTGAACTTGTTGGGTTATCAATGACACTGTGGATTTGGGATTGAGATGGAGGAACCAGTCTCAATATTGATTAATTCAACTTAGTAGTAAATAAAATTTATTCCTTTGTTCTAGGAAAAAACTAGCTTTATGCAAAATTAACCTTACAGCCTCCAATAGCCAAATATGCATGTAGTGATAGATATTGTTCATCATTATTCTATAGTGTGAATTTGCCAGTCCATTCAACGTACTGACCTACACGGCTGCAACGTCTAATGTTGCAGGAACTATTCGATGTGTAAGTGATATGTTAGGGTTGAGATGTGTACACTCAACTTTGTCGTTGGTGTTGATGGCACTCCACAACCTTGTTGTTACATCCTCTATGTTGATTGAGGTAATAATATTTACATTACTTTATACATGTGATTTACCTCTGTTATAAATCCTCGAGTACTCTGTGTGTTAGCATACCGATCCAGGGATGACACTTAAGCACATAAACTTCGATCCATTCGGGTCAGGTCGCTACAAGGTGGTATGATAGCAAATGTTGACTACACGACGTGACCCTGGAAACTGGCAAGCCCATAGGAAAGGATGTCTCTAAAACTTTATTTTCAAAAATATTATTTACCTCTCTTCTTTCTGAGCTTTTTAAAATCTTCCCTTTTACCTTAAATGGTTAGACAATACCCCTTTCCATTATGACCACTTTGGAGTAAAGAGGATTTCACCATGCATTAGAAGTGTTGAAGCTACAACAGTGGATAGTCCGAAGATTTGAAGAGTTGTCGACTTTGAAGAGATATTGACCTTTAGAAGACCAAACCCCTATTATGTACTTACGTTAGATGCGACAATTGTGAGCTGTCATTTGTTTGATGTTTTTCCGATGGCCATAAAATAAGACCCGTCTCTTCAAAACTATTGTTTGTATTGAGTGTATCTCTCTCCATCTCCCGAATCTCTTCCCAAAACATTTGGACCCAATTGAGGATGAATGAAGATAGACTTGTATTCTCTAGACCGATGACCCAGCCGGAGGTAGCGCTATGGATACAAAATATCAGGAAAAATTTGATTGCAAGGAAGTATGAGGTTCAATACGCTCTTCAATACTTTGCAAAAAGTGCTCCAACATGGTAGAAAATGCATCAAGCCATACAAGGATGTAATGGAGCAAAAAGTTGGGAGGAATTCAAGAAGACTCTGTTAAAATCCTGTCTCATCCAAAAGCATGGTGACAACCCGAAGAAGAAATCTTGTGCCTGCAGGATTTGTGTAGAAATATGACACACCCAGGAGGAGCACAAGGATGAATGCCCTCATTGGGAAGAAAGTCACCCAGCTAAAGAATGCCCAACTAGGCAGATTACTGGTTTCTTGTGTGAAGGGACTACCCACTACCCTGCTCAGTGTCACATTTACCCCATGGTACAATGAACTATTCAGCAGAAGAAAGAAGCAATGAAAGAAGCCCTCGTGTAAATTTTAGAAGAACATGTGATGAAGGAAGCTATGGAGGGCACGCACGAAGAAGACCCAATTAAACTTTGCACCAAGTCATGCTATTCATGTGGAGACGGACACATTTCCTAGCATTGGTCGAGGGAGTACCTAGTAGAATTTCCGGCAGTGGAATTTGAGTATGACCCATAGGAAATAGAATCCCTAATCAGAACGAACAAGTCGAGGAAGAGAAAGAGCATGTGTCCCCAGAACAACCCATTTTCTGTGAAAAAGGACCTGAGTCACATCACATGTTACAGGTGCAAGGATTTAGTTTATTACGCTAGCAACTGCCACGCAAGGAAGCCAAGAACCCACGGAACGAAGATAGTCACCATGAAGTCCCGAGATCTGTCTGATGTCATTTGTTTACGTTGCAAGGAAGTGGGGCACTTTGCCACAGAAGGTTCAGACCCGAGGAAAGACTAAGCAGAGTAGTTGAAATCTTGATATTGGAATAAAGCATGTAAATACATGTGGAATACACTTTTTCATTGGGATGTTGAGTTGAGTTATGGAATGGACATTGTAATAGTTCGTGAAGCAGTAGAAGGTGATATGTTTGGAATCTAATATGAAATGTTATGATTTGTTGGTTGAATGTGAGTGCCTCTCTTGCAATCGCACCCAGACTAAAACCTTGAACCCATGGACAAGCTGACCCCAAACCTTTCTCGAAGAAGCAACCACATTTCACCCAAGGAAATACATACATTATGCCGAGTACCCCTTCTATCTTATACCTACAGATGACAACCCTTTACGAGTCTTTTCTCAAGGGCCCAGAAACGATCATGACCCGACTAGCGATCAGGATTACCCAAAGATCCTAAAGGACATGATGAAGCATATTCACCTTGAAGGAGTTGCAATCTACAAGGGTTATCCTTTCTTGGAGAATGGAGTTGAACTTTGGTACGTGGAGGTAAACCTCCACCGTGTGAAAGGAGTTTGCCCAAAAACTATGGGTCAATATTTTTTCATCTCTCGAGTACCACGAACAACATTCTTCGACTCTGTCCGTGAAGTTGCTACGGAGGCCATCCGTCAAATTGGACATATACTTGAAGCAAGACTTCGTCACACTTAGGAATGCTTGAGTGGGGTGCATGTAGAGATGATGGAGATGAAGCACGTGGCCACTATGATGAAGCAAAAGATCTACGATTTCAAGAATCACATTGCACAATTCCAGTGGGACAGAAGCATACTCAGCAAGGACAAATGAATAAAGATGGAAGGAATGCTTGACCATACCAAATTATGTGGATGGCAGCATTTTGTAGTGAAGTACCTATAAATGAGAGTGCTAAATAGTGGTTCATGATGTAATAAAAGATTGGATATGAGGAGAATATGAATTACGGATGAACCAGTGCATTTTCATTTTGGTGCGATACTTTTCTGTGTGAACACTAGACCAATGGAAAGGAAAATGTTGCTCCAAAGAGTGGAGTTTGCACAAAATAAGCTGGAGTTTGTTCTTGATATGATGCTTACCCCAAGGGTATGAAGGAAATAAGTACAATTGGATTTAAAGAGGGTGTAATGCCGGAGTGTGGAGCAATAGTGACACCAAGGATTAGTTAAGGATATACAAGTTCTGAAGTGGGCCCATAAGCCGAGGACCTAAGGAGGTTACGTAATCACAAGGAAACCACGAGACTTGTTAGAAGTAATATGTTTCTGCAGTAATGAAGCTGGGCACTTTGCGAGAGATTGTCCCAAGGAGAAGGAGACTTGTGCTAAGTAGTTGAGTTGAACCAAGAAATGGAAATTTAGTAGATTATAATAAGATGAGAATCAGTAAAGTTAGCATCAGGGTATTCATACTGGATTTTTGTTAGTTGTTACTACATAGGCAATGAGTGAAATCATGCTACGTGGAATATGATTTTGAAGAAACTAGTGTTTTTCAATTTAAGGGTGGTAGAAACCAACACCCGAATACAAGAGTTAGTTATGTCAGACCTTGGAATGGAACACTCAATGATGTGTCTGAGTAATTACATCGTAAATTTTACCAATAGAAGGAAGGAATACAATACAATTGGATGGATTCAATAATGCTAGAAAGCTGGATGTTGGAATGATGGTCAGTTGCCACCCAATGACGAGTCCAAGTGTTACAAGTGATGAGATGGACATAACCCACAGGCCCCAGGACTTGTCAAGAAGCTAGCACACTATTGCTGAAGGAAAACCCCTGGAAGAAGTTACGACTTTATCAACAGACAATCATATAGGTGTTTATGCAAAAACTTGAGAGTTGTGAAGAACGATAGATGTTTTGTTCAGCTTGCAGAAGTAATGGATATATCCGAACTCAGTTCGTCGATGAGAGAAATTCTACAATGCTTGTGAGGATGACCGAGTGTTAGAATGCGAGATTCACTAAACCGTATACAAGGTAATGATTTGGGTGCAGAATGGATTGATCACCATGCTGACTTAATCTTATTATTTGCCTCTGTTATACCAGATGGTAAATCTGAGTGACTTACCCATAGTAGAGAGACGACGAAGTCAAATCCTTGTTTAAAACTTAGAATTGTATGACAAATTTTCCCTCGTACAAGGAAGTTGTTGCCAACCGTATAATATACAGTGAGAATGAAGCCTAGACCCGTTTTCTGCAGGCACCCAGTCAAATTATTTGATGACCACCATGAGATATCGATAGTTGTTTAGTATTGGCGCCAGTCATGTCAATTAAGAAGAACCAGTCTCGAAAGAACCTTACCAAGATGAAAGGACACAAGAATTGAGGACAAAGGTTATGCCACTACTGGAAGAGTCTAGAGAAGGAATTATCGCGAAGATTTGAGAAGACCGACCCTTTCAACAATAAGGATGGGGTATATAAGCTTTTGATGGAACCATAACCATGCTTCTAAGTGTGTTAGCACACTAGACCATACCAATCAATGGATTTGTTAGGAGACCCCGAACCCCAACCTATTTCTTGCTAGGCTCTTAGAATCTCGAGGACGAGATTTATCTTAAGTGTGGTAGGTTTGTAACATCCCAAAATTCTAAATTTTGGAATGTTATATTAAATAAATAGTTTTGATTGTTTGTTTGATTGTGGTGTGGTTGCTTGTGTGAAATTGAGTGAAACTTGAAATATTTTGAAAGTTGAATGAGAGGGAGAGAAATGACTTTCCCAAACATTCACCTTCCACTTATGATCTCCATGAATTCAAATTCATTTCATCACAAAACCCTAGAGTGAAGATGATATGACTTCTTCCACTTCACGCCGCAGCCGATGCCCGCGCCGCCGCACACCTGCACCACCGCCGCTCCGCCACAACCGCCCGAGCCCGCAGCCACCCGAAGCGCCTGCACTTCACCTTGCCGCCTCGCCTAGTCTCATCTCGGATGAGCCGCCGCCGCCGTATCCCGCCGAAAACCGCCGGTAAAACTGCCGTCGAAAACCGCATGTTTTTGCTTACGGTTTATTTAAAAAACCTGATCGGTTTCGTTTCATTTTTTTATAAAAAAAACCATTTTAATATTTAGTTTATTTATTCAGAGAACGCTATCTTTTTAGATCTTAATAGCGAGCGTTCGCTTGATAGTTTTTTATTTTTATTTTATTTTCAGTCAAGGACCTGTTAGTGGTTATTTCTTTTACAGTTTAGTCCCTGCTTTTCAAACTAGCACAACATTTTTTTGTTTGTCCAAATCCAATGAAACCAACGCCAAATTCTTTGTCATGATCTCATCTATCCAGAAAACCAAACTAAAAATATATTTGAAAGTTTTAAAATTTGAATTGATACAGATTTGAATTTAAACTTCTTTTTGTCATAACTTAAGTTTCGTAACTTCGTTTGAGTTGATTCTTTTTGCAAATCGAAGCTCTTGACCTAATCTTTCAGATAAGGCCAAATTCACTTAATTTTGGTAATGTTAGAAATTGTTTTATGTTGCAAGAGTTATTTGCTTGTTTTCATAGTTTTCCGAGATCTTATATTCGATTCTTTTCCATGATTGCTTATGTGTGTTTACTATTGCTGCTTACGATAGATTGATCGGAGTGTGACGAGTAGATTTATCACGAGTTATGAGTGCAAAAACTCTCCATCGACAGTAAAAGGCAAGTTCACACTTTGATCATACTCTTCAATACCCAGTTTTACTTGCATTAGTTATACCCTCAAAGATTTGCATGAGTAGAACTTGGATACATGTGGGATTGCTTTGTAGTTCATGAGGTAGGAACCCAATGACTTGAGATCAACCCCGGTAATATACACTTTATTACTTATTGCTAAGCCATGCACGTAGATGTGGATTGGTATGTCAGATTCACGGAAAGTTTGAGAGTAATGTTAACTAAGGGAAACTTTAGGTGGCAACATTAACACACATCTGGGTGGAATGGTTGGGGCACCCTGGAGAAACCAGTGGCTTGCCCAAGCACCTGGCGAAACCAGTGTTTTCCCTAGGGGATCCCGGAGGACCCGTGTGATCACCCTATGGAATGCCAACCAGGCTCAAAGGGATAATATGATTATTTCATGCCTAGAAACTTCCATGTGCAGCCACAAGCCATTATGGGCTCTGGCATAGATAAGTAAGTTGTGGGAAACCTTTCCATGATGGGCAAGCAGATGTAGGGGGATGGTAGGTGTACCGGCCTATCTATCGGTAAGGGGACCTCTTCGTAAATACTGTGTCTCGATCATCCGGTTCTCAAACATCAGAAGTGCGAGAAATTCAACGAAGGAGATAGAGTCTTGTGGCGAAAAGTGCACAAACCTCTGCACAGTGTACAAACTATTCATGAATAGCCGTCTTCCCGATTATGGACAACTTTGAGTATCTAGAAGTGGATTATTTGTTGATCTCATCACTTTACCTAATGAATTTGTTGGGTTATCAATGACACTGTGGTTTTGGGATTGATGTCGAGGAACCACTCGCAATATTGATTAATTCAACTTAGTGGTAAATACAATTTATTCCTTTGTTGTACGGAAAAACTAGCTTTATGCAAAATTAACCTTACAACCTCCACCAGCCAAATATGCAAAATTAACCTTACAACTTCTTCTTCTTGGGGACAACCTCAGGAGGGTAGATGATGCTGTCGGTGTCCGGATACTCGACTGCTGCCGCCTGGTAAGCGCGCTCGAGTGAGCACGCTGCGTCCTTCTGTTCACAGGCGATGGTGATGACGCCGCCGCTTCTCAGCATCTTGAGGATGTTGTAGCTGTGGTGAGTCACTGCCATGAACTTGGCTAGGGCTGGGTACGCGAGGATTGCGTTTTAAGGGAGATGGATGTGGGCGACATTGAAGTCGATGAGCTCAGTGTGGTAGTTGTCGTGCTTGCCAAAGGTGACAAGCAGGCGGACCTGCCCTACGGGGGTGGTGGAGCCGTCAGTCACTCCGGAGAAGGGATTGGTAGGCAGCAACTGATCGTAGGGTACTTGGAGGCTATCAAATGTCTCGATGGACAGGACATTTAGCCCTGCCCCACCATCGATGAGGGTCTTGGTAACTTGGACGTTGCTGATGACGGGCGAACAAACATCGGGAGGGCGTCGGCTGTAGCTGCGCACTTGAGCTGGTCTGCTGAACTGAAGGTGAAGGGGCACCTGGACCACCTGAATGGGCGAGTAGCGTCGAGCTTGGGGAGAGCCGCGTTTACTTCCTGGGCGAACTGCTTGAAGAGGCGCTGAGAAGCTGGGGCCTATGCTCCGCCCAAGATGCAGTCGATGGCACGTGGCTCCTGGAAGCCCCCAACCCCCTCGTCCTGGTCGTCGTTTCTCCTTGGTGGCCGCAGAGGTGGAAGGCCAGCCTTGCCCTGAGGGCGGTGCTCATGAGGCTGGTCCCTCCAGGCGCCCTCACGGGGCTGATCGCGCCAACGGTCCTCCCGAGGTTGATCACGCCACTCCTAGCAGGGGCCGCGGTCGTCGCAGCGTCCCTCGGTCCGGCTTCCCCCATGGCTGTAGCCACGGTTACTGCGCTCAGGGCGTTGGATGACGCGTCCTTCGCGAAGGGCCCTTAGCTCTTGACAGTCGTGGGTGTTGTGGCAGTGCACGTTGTGGAAGGCGCAGAACCCCCGACTGTTCTTGGATGATTCTTGGTAGTCGTGACCACGCTTCATCTCTGGTTCAGCCGCGAGTACCGCCGCTCCTTTGCGCTTTACGTCCTTGCTCTTGGCCTTCTTGTCTTCAGGTTCAGCAACGGGGAGTTCGACGAGGGAGAGGCACCCTCCTCAGTCTGGCACACTAGGTTGCAAGGTTGAACATCTCCAGGGACGTGCATAGATCTTCATGGACGGTGAGCTCCTCCTTTATCTTGACGTCGCAGACACCATCTGAGGATGCCAAGATGATGGCCTCGTCCGTGACCTTGGGGATCTTGACGCGGACAGTGTTGAAGCGTTGGATGAACTTCTGTAGGGTTTCTCCTGGTTGTTGCTTTATACGCCGCTGATCACCCGCGGCCGGGGCGGTCTCGGGTGCCCTGTAAGTTGGCGATGAACCGCTCACGCATGTCGCTCCAGGTGGAGATCGATCCCGCGGGCGGGTTCAGGAGCCACGAGCACGCGCCATCTTTGAGGGCCATGGGGAACCAGTTCGCCTTGATCTTCTTGTTGCCGCCGGACGCTTCGATGCTCAGCTTGTAGAGCTGCAGGAACTTCGCAGGGTCAGGGGTGCCGTCGTAGCATGGAGGCAGGTCGGTCTTGAATTTCCCAGGCTAGTTGACATTACGCAGCTCGGGGCGAGGGCCTTGCAGCCTACTGTCGACACCAGAGTTTGTCGGGAAGGCGGAACTTGATCTTGGTCCTCGCGCGCCACCACGTAAGGGGGCGCGCGGTCTTGACACGGTGGTGGGGGGAGCGCTGGCGCTCCCCCGTGGGGCCGCTACATCTCTTGGCAGCTTCCTTCTTCGTGCACTGGGGTCGCGCGTGGGTGGTCACGCCGCGGGGTCATGTGCCTTGGGTCTTGGACGATGCCTTGACGCAGAGGTAGCAGTGAAGCTTCACGGGCCATGTCATCTGCATGGGGAGGTGGACGAGCTAGGGAGAGGGACGGCGCTGGAGAGCCCCCAGCGGCACTGACGAGCTCAGCGATGTGGTCGAGCCATTCTTCGTAGAAGTCATCGACGAGGCGGTAGCGCAGGAGCTCGCGTGCCATGAGCAACGTAGCCTACGCGTCCTCGAGTCCGCGACGAGCATGGGATGACGAGACTGCTTGGGTTAGTGATGGGCGCGGTGCGTCTGTCTCGCCGCACGAAGGGGTGCAGGGACGAGGCCTGCTGTTCATGACGCACCGGGCCAGTGGCGGTGTTAGCAGCAGGCGATGGAGAACGGCGGGGCGGTCCCATCGGCAGGAGTAGTTTGAGCGACGAGGGCGGCAAGGGCAGCCCACCGCTCAGCATGGGATCTGTGAGCGTCGGCCATGGAAGTGGTGGGACGACGGAGCGCGGATCAACAGAAGGGAAGTTTCGGCACACCCCTACCTGGCACGCCAAATGTCAGATCTTGGGTTCCGGCAAAACCCTTGTGGTTCGAACTGTGAGGTGCGCACAAAGATCTCTCCTTCCGCCCTAGCTCGTCCTCTCACCGATCCCTAACCCTAGCTCGTCAGATCCGAAGAACAAGGGACACAAGGTTTATACTGGTTTGGGCCACCATTGTGGTGTAATACCCTAATCCAGTGTGGTGTGGTGGATTGCCTTGTTGGCTATGGAATAACTAGTACATGGGGAGAACTTACTCCTGAGGAGATGTGTTCTTGTGCTCGAGTGAGCTTGTGGGTGTGTGGCCTTCTATCTCATCAACTCCAGATCAGATGAGATCAATGGTGGTGGCTAGTCCTATTTATAGTGGCCCGAGTCCTCTTCTCAAATATTGAGCGGGATGGGATCCCACATTGGCCAAATTTGAAGGGGGACAGCTTGAACAAGCTATCCTGACAAAAGGTGGTCTTCGCCTGCAAAAGCCTCTGGTGGTGATGCCATCGTGGGCTCCGCGATGACCTCCACTCTGCTGTCCCGCTGGTCTTGGTCTCGTTGCACCGATATGGAAACCTTTGCCTGACGCCTCGGGACTCCTAGCCTACACCTGCTCCTTTAGCAGCAAAGAGGAAACTGGCACTCTGCGCCCGCTGGCGCCCGCCTAGCCTTGGTCGTCACTGCTCACGTCACGAGGACCTCGCGAAGTGCCCCTCACCTTGATATCTTCGATCCTCAGGAGCCAACCTAGTGAGGCCGCCCCAGGGGATGTCTTGTGTCGTCCTCCTCGCGAGGCTCGGTCCTTCGCGAGGCTCGGTCCCTCGCGAGGGTCTTGCGTGGTTGCTGACGAAGTTGGGTTGTACCAGGCCGCCTGATGAGTCATGCCCTGGCCCGCAGGCAGGCAAGTCTGGGTACCCCCGTTCCCAGAACGCCGATAGTTTCCCCCTGTGAATAGGCACAACAAAACAAATCATGGGTTTCCTCGCTTGTTACAGATGGGCTCGTTCCCGTGGGAAGAGCACGGACCCTGGATGCGCTCCATGTTGTCGCAGATGGGCTCCTTCCCCTTGGAAGAGCACGACTATAGGGTGCCCTCCCTGATGTCGCATATGGGCGCTTTCCCCTTGGAAGAGCAAATGGGATCGTTCCCATTGGATGAGCAGGAGAGGTCGCTCTCCTCGTGGTCGCCATCGTTGAGGTCTGACTTGGAAGCTGTGGATCCCAAGCCAGCATCGCAGAACATGTCATTTAGAAATGACAAAAGGGGCTCGATTGTGATGTAGGATGGCAAATTGTTGACAACAAGCCCGAGGAGATTAGCGGCACGGCCATGGATGAGATCTCCGGTGGTTGAACCCGAGGGGTTGGGAGTGGGCCACTTAACCTGTGACATAGCCCTCCTCAGGCTGTCACTGTCGATGACCTCGATGTCGTAGCCGGCGGTGGAGACACGCCCGCATACTCTACCCCGCTGCTTGAGTGCCTGCCGCCAGTAATGGTCGTCAGCTTCCTCGGCGACATCGGGCGAAGAGACCGTGATACACATCTTTTGGGTCAGTCTCTCCTCGAGCTCCACGGGAATCTTAGCCGGGCTTAGGCTACGACGTTCTGGAGTGGGGATGGGGATGGGGATGGGGATCTTTGGGAAAGGGGGCGTTTGGCAGGCGTCATCTAAGAAACTCAGGGCGGCATGGGTATGGAGATCGGTGGGTAAGCTGCACGGACAAACCGGCAGATGTTGACAATGGAGGACTTGCAACGGCGGCAGTGACGGCGGGGACCTTGCTAGTGTTTCAAGCGAGGGAGGGGGTGTGTGTGTGTGTGCATGCCCGAGGAGGTTTTGATGTGTGTGTGTGTGTGTGTGTGTGTGTGTGGAAGGGGGGCAGGGGGTGTTTGAGTAAATGACTCGAGTACTGCAAATTTTACTACGCGGGAGTGAAATGCCGGGGCTAATGAAAATTTTGATGATAGTATACCGCACACAGTCCGGAGATAACAACCGTGTGTTATGAAACAGAAAAACCTTCGAGGTGGGCATATATTTTTCTAGGGATGCAGGCGGGATTGGGAATAAGAAACATCGCACACGGTCCGGAGATAACAATCGTGTGTTATGAAATAGAAAAACCCTTGAGGTGGGTAGATATTTTCTGGGGATGCAGGCGGGATTGGGAACAAGAAACGTCGCACACGGTCCGGAGATAACAACTCTGTGTTATACAACAGAAAAACCCTCGAGGCGGGCAAATATTTTTGAGAGGGGAAGCCTCATGGATCCCAATGTACCGTGCGGATGTGTGCGTGACAGGGGCACCGGCGTGGCACATGTTTAGTTTGAGTGAACTGTCTCTGTTGCGTCATCCGACTTGTCTAATGTTCATAAATTTGGCAAAAATGACGCGGGAGAGGGTCAGAACACAAACACACTTGCATGTGGACAAAATTTATGTATGAAAAGGGTGGTTTGATTTTCAAATACCAAACGCAACTTCGATGTGGCACACCTATCTCGCAAAGCGCACGGTATTTCTTGCCCCCACCCCCCTCGTGTCGGCACGAAGGGAATCCTAAGCTATAAATGCATGCCCCTCCCCTAACCGAGGTTCACCTAGCAAAGTGCGAAGTCGCTAGCAGCCCCCCTCCTCCCTCGTGTTGGCACGAATAGGATCCTAAGCTATGAATGCTTGCCACCTCCCCCAAACAGAGGTTCACCTAGCAAAGTGTGAAGTTGCTAGCAGCCCCCCTCCCTCGTGTCGGCACGAAGGGAATCCTA
>LR738712.1:265954310-266035249 GCA_902687465.1 Secale cereale | reverse complement strand
AGCAAAGTGAGAAGTAGCTAGCAGCCCCCTCCCTCGTGTTGGCACAAAAGGAATCCTAATCTATGAATGCATGCCCCCTAACCGAGGTTCACCCAGCAAAGTGAGAAGTAGCTGGCAGCCCTCCCTCCCTCGTGTTGGCATGAAGGGAGTCCTAAGCTATGAATGCATGACCCCCCAACCGAGGTTCACCTAGCAAAGTGTGAAGTAGCAACCCCCTCCCCCACACACACATTAGGTCGGCGGGCCAGAGAGGCATATCTCACCAAGATGGATCGTAAAACAGACGAAGAATAATGCACCTTGGTCATACAACCTCTCTCTTGTTGTTGGTCAAAGTGATGGCCATCCATGCAACCCCGGAGATGGGCTAGCTCGCCAATAATCTCGCAAGTAGCTAGTCCCCGAAGACAACTGTTGACACCAGATTTTGGCATCAAAAACACAATTAAGATGGCCTCAAATGAAAAAGTTCTCAAAGGGAGAAAGCTCTATAACGTCGAAAGGAGAATTTTTGATATTTCGGACATAGCCATCTGATGTCATCTCTAAGGCCAAAGTTATGTTTGAAGTACTCAGATTTTGTACTTAGAACACTATTTGGCTAATTACGCCCCCAAGACGGCCTCGTATGAAAAAAATGATATATATACGAATTATCTTTGTCTCGTCGAAACGATTGATTTTAATATACATATCGTTCCAATCCGAGGTCGTATGCAAAAGTTAGAGCCATCGGAATACAGCTCTGTCAGGAGGCAAAAAATGACGTGCCCCACCTCACACCCTGTCTGATTGGTAGCGCGAATAATAATCTGTTTTGCGCGAGCGATTAGACCCTGAAGATGAGCTCTGATCAAAATACTTTCAACATGAAAGTTGTTCGTCTCGTCGAAATGGTCAAGATAGCTTTTGGACTCGTTCCCATCCGAGATTGTTTACCACCAAAAAAAGACCTACAAGGTGCAGCCAATTTAAACCGAATAGTATTGGAAACTTCGGACAAAACCAATCCGAATTTGACTAGGGTTTTGGACGTGAATCCAAGCCTTTTCCTTGCACGGAAAGTCCAGCCGCCTCTTATATACCTAAGAGCTGACGGCCGATTGAACATCACACAATCGCAAAACCCATCTACAAACTTTCATCTCCTACCCTAGTTTTCTGCTCCTCGTTCATCGGTGTTCTTCGTTCGGAGAGCTTTGATCTACAAAGCCCTAGGGGCGGGCGAATCGGCCTAGGGCAGCCCATCACCGCCGTGCATCCATACCGGCTCTCACCCGGGTGTGTGGGGTTTCGGGTCTTCAAAAGAGCTCGCCGGATTGTCTTGCATATCACTCTTCCAGTGAGCCTCCTTCGGTGACGTGTCCTGCGTATCGCGCTCGTCGCCGAGAGTACACGGTGACGTGTTCGTGTGCGAGCATACTTTTTGGCGACTCCACTGGGGACGAAGCTTTGAACGGTCTCCAGCCTGTTCTTTCTATGAAGAGATCGTCATCTAGAGTTTGCAATCTACAAAGGTAATATGAATACCCAATTCCCTACTTTAGATGCAAATAATTCATATGGTGTTACTAGATCGTTTTATGAGTATACTCTGTCGGTCAACCATAGTATTTTTAATAATGCATCTAATTACATGCAAAGACCGATTCAAAGTAATTTACATGCTTTAACTTCTTATGATACTAGTAACATGCACCATATGTAGTCCAACTCTCATGCATCGGCAACCCCAGAAATCGTTATGCCGATGAACAACATGATGAGTTTGGTCAATCAAGTTGAAACACCTCTTGTAGGAACTTCCAATAGCATGCGACAAATAGTTTCACCTTTTTATTCATAGGCAACTAATTTGCAATATACTAGTTCAACCATGCCGATGGATGGGAGAATTGGCCATGCTACTACTAGCTATTCGGCCAATTACTTTCAACCGTCATATGCTACACCTCATGTTAGTAATTGTTTAGCACCATATATAATTGTAGATGTTCATAATTCGGCTTCACATCTTCCTGGTCATAGTCGAATAAATGTAAATTTTACAGGAGCGGTTGTGCCCAATATTGTAGAACATGAGGTAGTAGTGGCATCATTGAAGAGTTTAGCCCAAAATAAGAGGATTAGTGCTCTTTGCCTTGAACAACATCAAAAGGGGCTATTTTCTGATTATGCCGCAAAAAAGCTAGAGTTTTGCAAGAAGATGAATCTTTGCCAATTGATAAAATTGGCGAGCAAAGATATGGTTTTACAACAATGCATATGCCTTAACATAGTACTACATCATATTATACACCCCCTACACAATTGCAAAGTTTTGACAACACCCATGTGTCATCGCCGAAAGAATCTAAAAGCATTGGGGGCAATCATATCCGGAGTGGGCTGAAGTTGAGAAAAAGCTTAAAGCCAATTTTGTCGCTCACCGCCAGAACAAATAGAAAAAGAATTGGCTCAGATAACAGAAGCACTGCCAATTGGTAGTATCAATGAAAAGAAGGATGATACAAAACATGAAAGTGCTTCCGTTGAAAAAGCCGAATCAAGTAGTATATATTCCGAGTCCATCAAATCCAAAGAGGCAAGTAGTATTGAGAAAGGGCATGGAAAGCATGGAAAAACGACCATGCTTGATTTTTATGAAGTTAATGGAACCTATTTCCTACCCTATGAGTTTCGTGCCATAGAAATTGATGAACTTCAAGGACAAGAACAATTAGCTCAACAATGTTCGGCTAATAAAAATCTTCAATGTAATGATACACGGAATCAAGAAAAATATGATGAAGAGGCGTTGGGGATCCATCCAATGGCGAAGCAATATATTGTTCAAGACACACCACCATCATGCCGTCCCAACATATTTGAAGAGGTATGTTTAGCAAGTAATTTACCTATTTTCAGATTCGATCAGAACTTTATTGTTGAAGCATCTATTAGAAAAATCCTCATAAGTAACTTTGAAAGACCAATGAAGAAGGGTAATTTACTTGTTAGCAATAAAATTGTTATGGAACATATCAGTCAACCCATTGCGCCATTTATAAAGATCGATAATGACTTATTGTTGCGGCCAAAGCTTTCCCCGTCCCTTTATCTACAGTTCATATCTAGTTAGGTAGCTTTGCTTATTTCGTACTTGGCTTGCACTTGGTCTCAATTGAGACATGTGTGTTCTAAATATTTTCGTTTCAAAAGTTTAAAGCCAAGGTTAATTCTTTTGAGAAATCTGATGCTAATATAATATTTTATCCAAAGACATCAGAGATAGAGTGGAAAACACAATGCATAGCCGAATGGGGAGATTCCAAATCTAAACCATTCGTTTGCTTATCTCCTAAGCCGTTCACACAGCAAGATCGGCTAGAAAACAAGAAGTTTACTTTCAATTCAAGCATGTGTAACCAAATATTTGATTTATTTCTGAAAAATAATTACATAAGAATTCTTGATCACCATGTTGACCCATCTATCCAAGGACGAATGTACTGCAAGTTGCATGATTCGTTCAAGCATAATTTTGAGGATTGCAACATGTTTCGTCAAATAGTTAAATCGGCCATTGAAAAAGGACGATTGAAGTTTGTTGAAACACCAAGAGATGACCAGTCTATTCCGATTGGCCCCGATGGCAAAAAGATTTTTGCATCGGCTACTTCAAGCCGATTCATTTAAAGAGAAAGTAAAAATTGCAGGTGATGGGATCAAGCTTTCAAGTAAAGAAGTTGTTGAAGATCATAATGAAGATAATCTTGAGGGCAAGTCCATCGAAGCTACAATGGAGACACCAAGGACTGGGGGGCAAAAAGCAAATCCAATGGTCGATGGAAGTAAACCAAAAGAAAACAAAGGCCCAAATAAGCACAAATGTAAGAGATCAAAAATCACTTTCGCTGAACTATTGGATAAATATCAAAAGAGGAGTGAAGAGAAGAATGCTTATCGGCCAAATCATGCAAAGAAACCAAGATCACCCCCAAGGCACAAATATGAGGATCGGTATTGGCAAAGGGAGATATTTAATGCAACATATTCATATCATCATTTTGGGATACCAATGCCAATGCTGTGGATGCCTCCCTATGCTCATATAGATCCATTTTCATCATGGGACAGGTATGATACAAGGGCACATTCTCCATCTTATTTTAGACCATCTCACAAATACTATGCAGCTCCAAGAAGATCAACATCTGAACAATCACGTGTGAAAGACCGTTTCAATCATAAGGAATCGGTCCAGAGCTCAAGGAAGAAGAAAGAGGTGGTAAAGCAAGTTTACCGCGTGAAACTAGATGGTCGTAAGTGTGCTACTTCAGATTTGATCTCAAATAACAAAGAGCCAATTAAAGTGTTGACATTGGCTACAGAAGGCAAAGAAGTGAAGCAATCAATTCATAAAAATTAGAGTGCTAAATCCGAAGAAAAGAAGTTGACGATGCACAATGCCCAAAAAGAGTTGCCATTGGTTGAAACAAAATCACAGTCGAGGTGCTCACTCGGCTTATCGTATTGGCAAAAGAAGGTGTTACAAAAGCTTAGTGCGCAAGAACTTGAAGAAAGGAACATGGCATGGGTTCCCAAAGGAAGTACTCAAAATAATAATTATGTGCAAGCTTCCATTAAAAGAAGTGCGGCGAAGATGAAGAAGGAAAAGAGTGAAAACTATGAAGGACCAACCCAAAGGTTTCAACATCTTCAGTCTACACATTATCCATATTCTTCAACTATGCCATTAACACCTATGCCATGGAATTCGTCATCAGGTATGGTTGGTAACCCTCAATGGGCTTATTTTAATCCATGGATGCAATATAATTTCTTACATCATGAAAGGGTATTGCCAAATCACTATACATTTGATTAGCTATAAGTTTGTTGCTGATCCAAAGGGCCGAAATACTTGATTTGTCATTTCATTTGTTTATTTCGGCAATATGTGCTTTGAATGAAGTATACATGGTAATGGACGACATTTATATATCGTCCTAGGATTATGTCAATGCATGGACGGTGTAGTACTCTAACATCATCCTTAATTCGATTGGAGAGCGAGATAAGGTACGTGCTCATGAAAATTTATATGTATGCCTATATTATGATTGAATGGAGTTGAGATATCATGACCGAAGTCATTGAATATATGTTGCATAGGCCAATTCATAGTTGCAGAATTGGCTAGTGAGATTATTCTTTGTTTGGATATGATTTGGCTTATTCATCTTTGAGATCTATAAGAGGCCAAATCATAGCTCATTTTATTACTGAACATCAGATTAATGACATGCATAATGTTGATATTAGCCTTGTCTTTCTAGTAATGTGGAGATTATGTTTTGATGGTTCAATTCGTAGCAATGGCCAAAGTGTTGGTGTTGTCTATATATTTCTTTATGGTACTATTTTTTAAGCCTCATGCCGCTTAGAATATTTTTATGCACAATTAATCAAAGCCGATATGCATTGTTATTCGGATTGAATATTTTATTTGCTATAGGTGCTATACACATTGAGGCTTTCAGAGATTCGTTATGAGTAGTGCAAAAATATCTAGGGTTCATGAATGTTTTGACGAATCCTTATAGTTTATCTTGGGGTATGTCTAGATGCGAAATTTACCTTGGGTTGCTTTAATATTGTTCATATTTCTAGACATGACGATTGGAGAGAGTTGGCATAGCAAGCATCCGGCTACCATGTCCATCATGGTGAATTGCACATCTATCAATAGCCGATGCTTATTCTTGCCAACATAGGTAAGGCCGAATTGGAGCTCACCACCTCGGCCACTAATGAAACTTTTATGAAAGCAAAGCAAGGATTGGAGGAAGTTCATTCTTGATTATCTACAAATCCTAGCAAAAGGGTGAATAATATGATTCAGAGGATGGCTTTGGGATACATATCTATGGAATCTTATCATCGTATTGTTATATAAGATGAGAAATTTTCACCCAAGTTGCATCAAAAGGTACAAATAAGCAACGACCAATATATGAATATCGTCCTAAGCAAAGACATGGGTGGTAAATAACTATCGCCCTTAGCATAAACATGGATAATATATAATTATCGCCCTGAGAAATATAAATGGCCGATGGAGTGTTGACATCGTCCTTAGAACAAATACATTGCAAATTATTTTTCGGCACGCAAGTTTTGCCAAAAATCAGGGGGGCATGTGTTGACACCAGATTTTGGCATGGTCAAAAACACAATTAAGATGGCATCAAATGAAAAGGTGCTCAAAGAGAGAAAGCTCCGTATCGTCGAAAGGAGAAACTTTCATATTTGGGCCATAGCCTTCCGATCTCATCTCTAAGGACAAAGTTGTGTTTGAAGTACTCAGATTTTGTATTCATAACACTATTTAGCTGATTACGCCCCCAAGACTGCCTCGTATGGAAAAATGATCTACACGGATTGTCTTCGCCTCGCTGAAATGATCGATTTTGATATAAAATTGTTCAAATCTAAGTTTGTATGCAAAAGTTAGAGCCATAAGAATACAGATCTGTCAGGAGGCAAAAAATGGCGCGCCCCACCACACACCCTGTCTGATGGGTAGCATGAATAATAACCTGTTTTGCGCGAGCGATTTAACCATCAAGATGACCTCTGAATAAAAAACATTCAATATGAAAGTTGTTCGTCTCGTCGAAACGGTCAAGATTGATTTTTGCCTCGTTTCCATCCTAGATCGTTTACAACCACAAAAAAGACCCGCAAGGTGCAGCCAATTTAAACCGAAAAGTTTTGGAAAGTTCGGACTAACCAATCCGAATTTGACCAAGGTTTTGGACGTGAATCCAAGACTTTTACTTGTGTGGGATGTCCAGCCGCCTCTTATATACCTAAGGGGTGACGGCTGATTGAACAACACAAAATTGCAAAACCCATCTACAAATTTTCATCTCCTACCATAGTTTTCTGCTTCTCATCGATCGGTGTTCTTCGCTTCGGAGAGATTCAATCTACGAAGCCCTAGGAGCGGGCGAACCGACCTAGGGCAGCCCATCACTGCCGTGCTTCTAGACGGGGTCCCTCAGGGCCGCGTGGGGTTTCGGGTCTTCAAAATAGCTCGCCGGATTGTCTTGCGTATCGCGCTTCCGGTGAGCCTCCTTCGGCGACATGTCCTGCGTATCGCGCTCGATGCTGAGGGTACACGGTGACGTGTTCGTGTGTGAACAACAACCACTGCATCCGTGTGGCCCAAACATATGTATGGAGAGGTGTGTTTTTGAGTAACAATGGAACACCTTTGATCTGGCACCGTGATTTCGAACTAGAAATCCCCAAAATGAGTTAGGGTTAGGTTGACGATGCATATGATGTTAGACCACACTTCAAGCCAACAACGGGGATTCATGCATGCATGCGTGCATAGTATATGCGCTCAAACTTAAGGTCTGAATCTCACCATGACCTATACTATGATAACACGAACCAAATGAAGAATCCACCATGGTAACCAATCTTGTTGTTGGTCAAGGTGATCCTGGATGTCTACGCGAGCCCACGAATATATAGGCTTGTCGCCGATAACCACGTGCGGGAGTGTACCATTTGAAGGCAACCACTACATGCATATGTATGGAGGTGATGCATGCATGCATGTTCGAATACCATTTCATTACATTGATATGGCGCGTGCATCAAAAATCATACACTAGCTCCCCACACAGAGCGAGATCAGTTCATGATGTGTCATTGTTCTAGCCACTTTGACTCGATGAGAGAGATTTATGCGTACACATGCATGTGTGTGTGCTCAAACTATATCATGCATGGATGTCATCCCAGAGCATGACCTATATATATATATATATATATATATATACCGTATTACAAGCAAAAATAATAATCCCCTCCTAAGTCAAATTAACCTCTCTTGTTGTTAGGAAAAAAATAGTGATGGACCAAGAGGGCCCACAGATGGAAAGCATCGATATTGCTGATAACCGCTTAAGTGTGTGCGAGAGGACAATTACCACCGCTTTGCATGTGGGCCAAACATATATATGTTGAATACCCAACATGTACAACTTTGATGTGCCACATGCCTCAAAAACCGTAAACCATGCACCCATATAGAGCGAGGTTCATGAAGCGTACTGCATATGATGGTCCCCTTCCCCCCTCTTCACCGCATAGTATATGCTCCTGCCGTAATATGGACAACCCAAAAGGATCCCCAATGATGGTGAAATTAATTAACCTATGGCCTCGGTGGCCCATAGATGGAAGTGTCACACATGAGTGTCCTAGCTAGGATAACCACCGCGTGCATACATGTGGCCCAAAGAAGTGTTGTGTGATGTTTGAATAGCCAATTAACCTCACTGTCGGCTATTCATCAAAGTGATGGACGACGACCTCGCGGGCTCATAGAAAGCGTTCGAGTGTCGTGTAGGACAACCATCGACAACATGTGGCCAAAACATGTATGTATGAAAGGGTTGTGTAATGTTTTACATAACGATTTCACGACTCTGATGTGGCGCCGGCCTGCCTAACAAAACAGCTAACCCACACGGTGGCTCACAACTCGTAGTGAACTGCGAGCCACCCGCCACCCCATACGTACACACGAACACACACACCGTGAATCCACCACAACTACGATGCATGTAAAATTAATTATCCCGCGGTAAACATATGCTACCAAAGGGGGGACGTTTTAATTTTGAAAAAATAACAGAGATCATTAAGATGTTTTAGTACAATAATTGATTGATTTTCAATGGGTATAATGTGCAAAAATCAAATTTGAGCTACATGCACACGTGACAGTGCACGTAAATGGATTGAAAAAACACATGTGTCTCACTAGGTGCATGTTTACTCTATCGGCGTCCTGGGAACGGGGGTACCTAGACTTGCATGCCTGCGGCCCAGGGCATGGCTCATCCAGCAGCCTGGTACGGCCCAACCTCGTCAGCAACCACTCAAGACCGTCGCGAGGGACCAAGCCTCGCGAGGCGAACGACACAAGACCTCACCTGGGGTGGCCTCACTAGGCTAGCTCCCGAGGAGCGGAGACATCAAGACTAGGGACACTTTGTGAGGTCCTCGTGACGTGAGCCATGACGGCCAAGGCCAGGCGGGCGCCAGCGGGCGCAGGATGCCAGTTTCCTCTTTGGTGCTAAAGGGACAGGCGCAGGCGAGGAGTCCCGAGGAATTACGCAAAGGTTTCCATATCGGTGCAACAAGACCAAGACCAGCTGGACGACAAAGCGGAGGTCATCACGAAGCCCATGGCGGCGTCACCACCAGAGCCTTTGGCAGGCAAAGACCACCTTTCTTCAGGATAGCTTGTACTAGCTGCCCCCCTTCAAATTTGGCCGTTGTGGGATCCCTTCTCGCTCAATATTTGGGAAGAGGACCCGAGCCTCTATAAATAGGACTAGCCACCACCATATCGGGGGGGGGGATCTAATCCGATTAGATCGAGAGCCAATGAGACACACACCAGCAAGCTCATCCGATCGCAAGAACACCTCTCCTCAGGAGGCTGTTCTTCCCTTGCACTAGTTCTTCCCCAGCGTATAAGGCAATCGACCAGACCACACTAGATTAGGCTATTACACCACAACGGTGGCCCGAACCAGTATAAACCTTTGTGTCATTTTGTTCTTTGGGCTCGACAAGCTAGGCCTAGGGATCGGAGTGTAGATGAGCTAGAGCGGAAGGAGAGATCTTCGTGTACATCCCAGTGTTCAAACGACAAGGGTTTTGCCGGAACCCAAGATACGACATTTGGCGCGCCAGGTAGGGGTGCGCTAAAGTTTCGCCTCTCCGCCAACCCCGCTCTCCATCCGCCAGGCCCCTCATGGTGGGCGCCTATTCTTCAACCGGCTCAGTGGGCGTGTGTGACGCCCGAAGACCGACGTCCCAGAAGATTCCAGATGTTCCGGGTTCTACCGTGTGTTTCATTTGTGCTTGTGTTATTTATTTTGCTTTGTCATGTCATCATGTGCATTTCATTAGCATGTTTTCAAAACTTGCATTCATTCGGGTTCCCCAGTTCTCTCCGTTGCCCGTTCTGAGCCCAGACACACTCACACGCGCCAGCGGCACCTCCGAATATTTATTTTTATGAGTGGCCGGAAAACGTTCTCGGAATGTGGTGAAACTTGGCGTGCGGTCTTATTATAGCGTAGGTAGACCGCCTATCAAATTTCGTTGCATTCGGAGTTCGTTTGATAGCCAAACCGTTAAACTTATAGCGGCACTATAGCCGGATAAACGTCGGATGTTTCAGTTCTCTGAGACCTGTTGTCGGGCTGCCATCTCTCTCTCTCTCTCTTGTCAGCCTACTCGCATTCTACACAGCCCATTTTTTCCCCTCTCCTCACAACTTATTTATTCCGGGCCGTCCGATTACGATTGGAGGGACCAGATGACCCTAAGTTTAGCCAACTTGCTATATATAAATGGAAACCCTAGATCCTAGGGGCTTGTCCCATCACTTCCGTCGCCGCCGCCACTCCACCAATCCCTGCTCGGGATCCCTCCCGGGCCAACCAGCACACTCCCCTGCCTCCCTCAATCCACCTTGTCCTTTTCCTCGTCCTCGCCGCGGTCGATGTCCTCGAGCAACTGCCCCGCCTGACCAACCCCTCGTCCCCGAGCTCCCTCACATGGCGGCCTCGCACCCGAGCTTTTCACCAGCCAACGCACCCTCACCGGAGATGGGTTCCCGACGCCCAGAGCTGCGTCTCCGGCCACCCTGACGCCCGCCGGACTCCGTCGCCATCCTCCCGCTGGAAACCGCCATGGCCTCGAGGCTCCCCGCCTGTGCCTCCCCGTGCTCCATCCGCCGCCGTTCCGAGTCCCCTACTACCAGGAGCTCCGGTCTCCTCTGCTTTGAACCCCCCTGCATCCTCGACCGTCTAGGAAGCCAGTTCTCCAAGTCCCACGTCGCCCTGCTGCTCAACTCAAGGTCGCCGCCGGGTCCCGCCAAGCCATCGACAGCGCCCGCTTGAAGCGCCTCGCCGTTGACCGCTCGCCAAGACCTGGAACCCCGATCCTGGATCGGGCGAGAGGAGCTAGCGCCCGCAGCCGCTCGTCGCCCGCACCCGCTGAACCGCATCGCCAGGCTGCGCCAGCGCCAGATCCAGCGCGACCATGCGGCCTGCCTCTCCTCTCCGATCGGGCCAGGCACAGAACACCTCTGCCCCGCCTACGGGCTTCTTCCGTGTCCGGCCCAGCCAGATCTGGCCGCTAGGTGAGCAGCCCAGATCCAGCGCTCTCCAGTTTCGGCCCGATGGGTTTTTTTTTCCTGTTGCGATTTTAGTCTTTATCTAATGTTTTACTGTTTTGCAGATTAGACCCTCTAGATCATGCATTTAATAACTCCACAACCGTGCATCGGATGGAAATGTTTAAACATGTAAAATGCTTAGAATTTTGTGTAGAATCATAATATGCCACTTTCACTCCAGTTAAAAATGTTTAACTTGCTGTTTATTTAAATTTGCTCAAATGCCATGCTAAAATGATTTATTTCATAACTAAATAACCGTAGCTCGGTTTTTAATAAACTTTATATGTAAATGGGGTGGAAAAATGTGTAGAATAACATGATGCACTTTATTTTGCTGTTTAACAACTTTAAAATGTGGTAATAGGCTGAACAGTACCAAATTCATAAATATGCACATGAGGAGTTTACGGAATTGTTGTTTGTCATTCCGGCCTCATTTAAACTTGCCTAAATATGTAGTTTGTTTTTGCTTCACCTCTTGCCATGTTAACAAACATTTAACCTTGTCTTGTAAATATACGAGAATCAACTAAATAAATAAAATGTGCTGTTTCGTCAATATGCAACTCGTTGCATATTGAGCTCCACTTAACTTGTAGTTTTGTTTGTGCACTTTGCCATGCCATGCAAAATTAAACCGGACATACATCATACTTGGATGTGCATCGTATGCCATGTTTATGCTTGTGTGTTTACCGTGTTGTTTGCTTCTTTCCGGTTGCTTCTCTCGTTAGCGTCGGTTCCGTTCCGGAGTTGTGAGGATTTGTCTTCTTCATGGATCCGTTCTTCTTCCTTGCGGAATCCCAGGCAAGATGATCATACCCTTGGATACCTTTACTACCATTGCCATGCTTAGTTGTCTCGATGCTATCGTTACATGTCGCGCTACCCATCTTTTATGTCAGCCTTTCCTTGTTGCCATGAAACATCTAACCTTTTGACACCTTCCTAGCAAAACCACTGTTTGGCTATGTTACCCGCTTGCTCAGCCCCTCTTATAGCGTTGTTAGTTGCAGGTGAAGATGAAGATCGTTCCAGGAGGGAAGTTGTTGTTGGAATATCACAATATCTATTTTTATTATAAACACACCTATATACTGGGCATGGGTGGAAGGCTTGGCCTTTTGCTCGGTGTTTTGTTCCACTCATGCCACCTTAGGCGCCGATAAACCGACATTATGTTCCTTGATTTTGCGTTCCTTACACGATGGGTGGATGGGGACCCCTTGACAGTTCGACTTTGAATAAAACTCCTCCAGCAAGGCCCAACATTGGTTTTAATTTGCTCATAATAACAACTTAATTAAATAATTAAATTTGCATAGGGGGTCGCACCCTCGGGGATTCTTTTCTACATAGCAGGGGGGCCAGTGCTGATGGTGTTGGTCCCAAACGGGGGTCCTGCGTGGCCACCACGGGGAAACTCGAGGATTGGTTTTACCTGTAGCATCGCCCATCCGGTTGTGGCCTGAGACGAGATACACGCGGCTACTATCAGGGTGTCGGCACGCCGGGAGGTCTTGCTGGACTTGTTTTACCATTGTCGAAATGTCTTGTGCACCGGGATGCCGAGCCTGATCGGATTTCTCTAAGATAAGGGGTGATGATATTATATTTATCACTTCAGCTAATCGTGAGAGCTTGTGATGGGCTAAGTTGGGACACCCCTACAGGTTTATGATCTTTCGAAAGCCGTGCCCGCGGTTATGTGGCAGATTGGAATTTGTTAGTATCCGGTTGTAGAAAACTTTACAGAGGATCCGAAGTAAAACACACCACTGTGTGAGTAACCGTGACTGTCTCTTTTCACTTTGAGAAGAGAACACGGTGGGGTTATGTTTGACTCGTATGTAGTTCAGGATCTTTAGCGATCACTTCTAGTTGCGATCGTGTTACGTAGATGCTCATCTTATTCTTGTACTCGTAAGCTAGCCACCATATTATGCTTAGCCGCTGCTGCAACCTCACCACTTTACCTCTTCCTATCCATAAAGCTTTGCTAGTCTTGATACCCATGGTTATGGGATTGCTGAGTCCTCGTGGCTCACAGATACTACAACACCAGATGCAGGTTCAGCCGAGAATGATGCAGGAGCTGGTTCAAGTACTTCACTGGGAGCTCGATGAAAAGAGAGGCCGTATGCTTGTGACGTTTTTCGATGATCAGTAGTGGTTTCTACCAGGGGCGATTCGGACCTATGGCTTTATGTTTTGGTATCTTTGTTTTGGATCTTCGCCCGTAGTCGGGTTGTGATGTTTTGAATGATGTTATGCTTATGTATTGTATTGTGTGACGTGGTGAGTGTAAGCCAACTATCCTTTTTGCAATTTCATCCCTATTTTCACATGAGTCGTGCAAAGATACCAAACTTGAGATCATTCCAGAATGGGCTTATACCTTTAAGTCGTGCCTCGGCATGTAGGAGGTATAGTGCCATCCTGGGCATTACAAGTTGGTATTCAGAGCCTTCTCCGACCTAGAAGCCCCCACTGATTGATCGAATCGTTGACGGTTGAGTCTAGGCACAAACTTAAAATGTTTTGAGTCCTATATATATATCGGAGAGTAGGATTTCTTTTGCTCCTCATCCCTTTTCACTCTGGTGAGGACTCCTGACGATTACTTTGTCTCTTCTACTCTCAAATTTCACCAAATTTTTTTTAGGATCACGCGAGTATTGTTTGGATTGTTCCGATGTCTTTGTGGCGAGAACATTATTCTCGATGCCTCCTGTCATTTAGGGATTGTGGCAGTGTCTCGGGGAGTTGATCTCCGAGGTGTTGTCGTCACAAATATATCGCATCAGTTCTAGAATACTTAAGACGGCCGACATCGAAAACTCTCCTATGCGGTTAGTTGCAAGATAACCCCGACATCACCCAGTACTGGGGAGGTAGTTCGGGAGTATTGCCATAGCTTGTATAGTAGATGTGTTTCGAAGGTCCGAGGTAAACGGTTTTCGAGAACAACTGGTTATGTGTTGAAGGATGGATACAACTGGATGTAGGATTAGAGTTGAGTGCGCGATGCTTCCCCTGTATCCCCAACACCTGATTGCATAACTGGAAACTTTCGGAAATTAGTAGGTGGGTTTATCTAGTAGCTCGTAGGCATTCTTCCAATGAATGCATGATATGGAGTTCGGGGTTCTACATTGAGTGAAGTGGTTTTATGGGCGTTGTTCCGATCGGGAGTTGCATCTTAAAGGGTCCTTGGCTATGCTGATCCGGGGATTGCAAAACCCTTTTGTAACACGTTCCATGAGCTTTCAGCACGAATATGTTGGACGAAGCTTCTATCTTGTATTTGTTCTATCTGCTCCTTGTTGTTTTTATTTACCTTTTGTTCTTCCAAGTGGCTTCTCGACAAGTTGATGTACCTGCGGAATTCATTCGTTCAATCCTCTGTTCGGATGCTATTGTGAAGATTATGCTGCAACATATCTATCCTTTGTTCTTGTTTTGATTCTGGTATTCGAGTTGCTTCGATGTCAAATGTGGATTCCATACCTTTCCTAAGCGGTGTTCTCATATTTCTATGGGAGTGCTAATTCTTCTTGACCATCGAGATTTTCGTGTTAATCCTTTTCAACCGGTGTGCCTTCTCTTCAAGTTATTCCATATGGACGCCGTTGAGAAATCTGACGATTTGTTTGTATTCTTTCATCCCAAGTTGTCTTTGTTTTTCCCCACCCTGCCACCCTTCTCTTTATGGAGCCAGCTATTCTTAAATGAAATATCCATTTTATTAATGTGATGTTTCTTCATTCTTTTCCTTCAATGTTCTTATCTGGTGATTTATCGTGAAGATGCTCAAGAGTTTCATGTTCATCATTCTTAATTCTAATATTCTTGTTTCACATGTTTTCCAATGTGAGAATTTATTATCCAGAGCTCTCTTATTTTATTCAACTCTCTCTATGTTCATATCTGGAGTGCTCAAGATATCTTAGAAGATTCACATTTCCATTCTCAATTCGTTCAAGCTATTTTGAGATTGTTATCTCATTCAAGCCATTTAATTCAACCGGTGCAATATCTCTTAAGCAATCTTTTTCAATGGTGATTTTTTTTGAGTGGGCCCTAACCCACAGGTCTTTTCCCAGGATCTTACCTGACTATTCTTTTTCTGGAGAATTCTTTTCAAGTGTGACGTAAGAATGATTTCCATCAGTCATATACCTTCTCCAAGATCGCTATCAAAATATTTTTCATCATTGGTTCAACCTTTTTAATTCTTCATTCCGGAGTGCTCAACAATTCTTCATGATATTCTCGTCGTTCTTATCAACATTTGGAGATCGAAGACGAGTTCCTCTTGAATCCTTACCCGTTCTTCCAAGATTCGTGGTTCTAGCTTCATGCCATCCTCATTATTGTTCCGATTGTGAGGAATTCTTTTTATACCCGTCCGAAGCATTTCATGAATTCTTTCCATTGTGATCCTCCGAAGGCCATCATTTCAGAATATTTCTTCGTTCTCAGTTTTCAACTTGTCCTCCAAATATTCTTCATTGATGTCTCTTCGTTCGTCTCCATATTCTTACGGTGGTTCATTCAAGTTTACTCTTCCTTGTTATCATATCAATTCATTTGTTCTTTTCATAATCCTACCGGTGAGTCGTTCAAGATTATTCTCAAGTTTGGCCATATCTCTCTCCAATCCTTTTCAAGAAGAATAAGTAGTATGCCAAATCCTTTGGTTGTTATCAATTTAAATTGGTGAAGGAGATGCATGACATAATTCTTATTCTTATTTCTTCAAGGTGATTTAATTCTTTTGTCTGGAGCTTGTTCATCATGTCATATCCTTGCTTCTAAGTTTTTTTCATCTTGTTTTCCGGAGCTCCAAGTTATTTCAATTGTCATTTCAAAGCTCCATCTAATTCATCGCAGGCCTTGAATCTTATTCTTTTCATCTTTCACTTCTCATGCTTTCATTACCGGAGTTCTTCATGGTGGTTCATCATGTTTTAATTCATCCTTGAAGTCTTCATCAAGATTCTTGTTGGACCTCAAGTATTCTCCATCTTGCATTTTGAAGTGCAATTCTTGCTCCCTTATCTTTTCAGGTGGTGTTATGCCATTTTTGACAATTTCCCTTCATGTTTCATGATTCACAAGTTGTCAAGAATGAAATATTTAAACCCTTCATCTTTATTTTCTCAGGAGATCCTTTCAACCTCCCATCTTGTTTGTTGGAGTTATTTGGGTTATATCTCACCTAAAAGCTTTCCCTAAGGATTGTTGCTATTATGGTGCTTATAAATGACCCAAGTTCTTCATTTATCCTTCTGGTGAAATAGGTTTATCGTCTCCTTGTTGATCTCAATCCAAGCAATTCGTTTCTGTTAGTGGCTGGTTGTCACCTCATAATTTTGAGATGTTTTCCATAAGCCCACATGAAGCTTATTCGTTTTCGTTGTTGATTTTCCACCAACTCCGTTCAACCCTTCTTCGTAAGGATGTTTTTCATATTCATTTGTCGGAGAAGTTGTCTTTTTCTTCTCCGTTCAAGTCTTTCATTGAATTATATGTTATTCTTTCATTCCGGAGGCATTGTGATGTTGCTCTCTCTTTGACCATCATATCGTTTTCATCAAGAGCATATCATTTCATTTGCTTATCCAGTTAACTGGAGTGTGGTATTCTTCATTCAAATTCTCTCATCTTATCAAGTTTTGCTTGTCTTTTAACCGGAGTGCTATCTGAATTCTTTCTTACCCCTTGTGCCATTCTTTCAATTGTTTCGGAGGCAATGTGTTGTTGTTTCCATCAAGTATCATTCCAACTTGGAAAGTTCATGTTCAATTCCTTACATTTTCAGTCGGAGTGCTGTCCAAATTATGTCATTCTTATTCCTTGGCTATACCGTTGCCGTTTCATATTCTGTTGGTCCATGAGCTCTTGTTTCATGTCTTTCAACCTTCAAGGTTCTCGTGGTGTTCCTTGTTCCTCATTTTACCGGAGTGTTTTCATCTTCATTCATCTATGTTGTTTTGTTCTTTCAACTTGTTTAATAGGGCTGGACCAAAAGCTCGAAGCTCGCGAGCTTAATGAGCACTCGATAGTTCGGCTCGTTAAGCTCGTAGCTCGCTTCTTAATGAATAGAGCCAATCATTGGTTTCAGCTCGTTAAGCTTAATGAGCTTAACGAACGAGCTAACGAGTTTCACGAGTAGCTCGTTAAGCGCGTTAGTAACAACATAACACATATTTTCACCTTACCTCATAAAATTTTCGTAGCACATCATCCCATCCACTCAATCTAATACACATAGGAGGCAACAAAATAATGCATTTTATTTTGTAGTCACCATCTTCCTTTTTAAAACCAAATCTACATGCTTATCGTGTGGACCGTAACACATCAAAATCTGTTAACGAGCCTAGCGAGCGCTCACGAGCTTAACGAGCTTTAAACGAATCGAGCCGAGCCGAGCAGGGTTTTCTGCTCGTTAATCTTAACGAGCTTAACGAGCCGAGCCTTAACGAGCACGAGCTTAACGAGTACGAGCTTAACGAGCCGAGTAGCTCGTTAGTCCACCCCTATTGTTTAACCTCTCAAGGTTCGTGGTTTCACTCGTCTGTCAAAGAAGCAACTTTGTTTTACCTCTTCTTTTCCATTTTTATCCGGTGCCATCTCCAGGATCTCGGGTCGAGATCCTCTGTTAGTGTGGGAGAGTTGTGACGCCCGAAGACCGACGTCCCAGAAGATTCCAGATGTTCCGGGTTCTCCCGTGTGTTTCATTTGTGCTTGTGTTATTTATTTTGCTTTGTCATGTCATCATGTGCATTTCATTAGCATGTTTTCAAAACTTGCATTCGTTCGGGTTCCCCAGTTCTCTCCGTTGCCCGTTCTGAGCCCAGACACACTCACACGCGCCCGCGGCACCTCCGAATATTTATTTTTATGAGTGTCCGGAAAACGTTCTCGGAATGGGGTGAAACTTGGCGTGCGGTCTTATTATAGCGTAGGTAGACTGCCTGTCAAATTTCGTCGCATTCAGAGTTCGTTTGATAGCCAAACCGTTAAACTTATAGCGGCACTATAGCCGGATAAACGTCGGCCATTTCAGTTCTCTGAGACCTGTTGTCGGGCTGCCATCTCTCTCTCTCTCTCTCTCTCTCTCTCTCTCTCTCTCTCTCTCTCTCTCTCTCTCTCTCTCTCTTCTCATCCTACTTGCATTCTACACATCCCATTGTATCCCTCTCCTCGCAACTTGTCCGAAACTGCCCCGAACCCGACCCGGACTCTTGTTACCGATGGGTCCGGATCATCCCAAACATCCCTAAAACATCTGCGTTTTGGTTATTGGACTCCCTAACTTATTTATTCCGGGCCGTCCGATTACGATTGGAGGGACCAGATGACCCTAAGTTTAGCCAACTTGCTATATATAAATGGCAACCCTAGATCCTAGGGGCTTGTCCCATCACTTCCGTCGCCGCCGCCACTCCACCAATCCCTCCTCGGGATCCCTCCCGGGCCAACCAGCACACTCCCCTGCCTCCCTCAATCCACCTTGTCCTTTTCCTCGTCCTCGCCGTGGCCGACGTCCTCGAGCAACTGCCCCGCCTGACCAACCCCTCATCCCCGAGCTCCCTCACATGGCGGCCTCGCACCCGAGCTTTTCACCAGCCAAAGCACCCTCACCGGAGATGGGTTCCCGACGCCCAGAGCTGCGTCTCGGCCACCCCGACACCCGCCGGACTCCGTCGCCGTCCTCCCGCCGGAAACCGCCATGGCCTCGAGGCTCCGCCGCCGGTGCCTCCCCGAGCTCCATCCGCCGCCGTTCCAAGTCGCCTACTACCAGGAGCTCCGGTCTCCTCTGCTTCGAACCCCCCTGCATCCTCGACCGCCTGGGAACCTAGTTCTCCAAGTCCAACATCGCCCTGCTGCTCGCCTCAAGGTCACCGCCGGGTCCCGCCAAGCCATCGATAGCGCCCGCTTGAAGCGCCTCGCCGTTGACCGCTCGCCAAGCCCTGGAGCCCCGATCCCGGATCGGGCGAGAGGAGCCAGCGCCCGTAGCCGCTCGTCGCCCGCACCCGCTGAACCGCATCGCCAGGCTGTGCCAGCGCCAGATCCTGCGCGTCCCTGCGGCCTGCCTCTCCTCTCCGATCGGGCCAGGCCCAGAACACCTCTGCCCCGCCTACGGGCTTCTTCCACGTCCGGCCCAGCCAGATCTGGCCGCTAGGTGAGCAGCCCAGATCCAGCGCTCTCCAGTTTCGGCCCGATGGGTTTTGTTTTCTTTCCCTATTGCGATTTTAGTCTTTATCCAATGTTTTACTGTTTTGCAGATTAGACCCTCTAGATCATGCATTTAATAACTCCACAACCGTGCATTGGATGGAAATGTTTTAAACATGTAAAATGCTTAGAATTTTGTGTAGAATCATAATATGCCACTTTCACCCTAGTTAAAAATGTTTAACTTGTTGTTTATTTAAATTTGCTCAAATGCCATGCTAAAATGATTTATTTCATAACTAAATAACCGTTGCTCGGATTTTAATAAACTTTATATGTAAATGGGGTGGAAAAATGTGTAGAATAACATGATGCACTTTATTTTGCTGTTTAACAACTTTAAAATGTGGTAATAGGCAGAACAGTATCAAATTCATAAATATGCACGTGAGGAGTTTACGGAATTGTTGTTTGTCATTCCGGCCTCATTTAAACTTGCCTAAATAGGTAGTTTGTTTTTGCTTCACCTCTTGCCATGTTAACAAACATTTAACCTTGTCTTGTAAATATACGAGAGTCAACTAAATAAATAAAATGTGGTGTTTCGTCAATATGCAACTCGTTGCATATTGAGCTCCACTTAACTTGTAGTTTTGTTTGTGCACTTTGCCATGCCATGCAAAATTAAACTGGACATGCATCATACTTGGATGTGCATCGTATGCCATGTTTATGCTTGTGTGTTTACCGTGTTGTTTGCTTCTTTCTGGTTGCTTATCTCGTTAGCTTCGGTTCCGTTCCGGAGTTGTGAGGATTTGTCTTCTCCATGGATCCGTTCTTCTTCCTTGCGGAATCCCAGGCAAGATGATCATACCCTTGGATACCTTGCTAAGTTGTCTCGATGCTATCGTTACATGTCGCGTTACCCATCTTTTATGTCAGCCTCTCCTTGTTGCCATGAAACCTCTAACCTTTTGACACCTTCCTAGCAAAACCACAGTTTGGCTATGTTACCCGCTTGCTCAGCCCCTCTTATAGCATTGTTAGTTGGAGGTGAAGATGAAGATCGTTCCAGGAGGGAACTTGTTGTTGGAATATCACAATATCTATTTTTATTATAAAGACACCTATATACTGGGCATGGGCGGAAGGCTTGGCCTTTTGCTCGGTGTTTTGTTCCACTCATGCCACCTTAGGCGCCGATAAACCGGCATTATGTTCCTTGATTTTGTGTTCCTTACACGATGGGTGGATGGGGACCCCTTGACAGTTCGACTTTGACTAAAACTCCTCCAGCATGGCCCAACATTGGTTTTAATTTGCTCATAATAACAACTTAATTAAATAATTAAATTTGCATAGGGGGTCGCACCCTCGGGGATTCTTTTCTACATAGCAGGGGGGCCAGTGCTGATGGTGTTGGTCCCAAATGGGGGTCCTGCGGGGCCACCACGGGGAAACTCGAGGATTGGTTTTACCTGTAGCATCGCCCATCCGGTTGTGGCCTGAGACGAGATACGCGCGGCTACTATCAGGGTGTCGGCACGCCGGGAGGTCTTGCTGGACTTGTTTTACCATTTTCGAAATGTCTTGTGCACCGAGATGCCGAGCCTGATCGGATTTCCCTAAGATAAGGGGTGATAATATTATATTTATCACTTCAGCTAATCGTGACAGCTTGTGATGGGCTAAGTTGGGACACCCCTGCAGGGTTATGATCTTTCGAAAGCCGTGCCTGCGGTTATGTGGCAGATTGGAATTTGTTAATGTCCGGTTGTAGAAAACTTGACAGAGGATCCGAAGTAAAACACACCACTGTGAGAGTAACCGTGACTGTCTCTTTTCACTTTGAGAAGAGAACACGATGGGGTTATGTTTGACTCGTATGTAGTTCAGGATCTTTAGCGATCACTTCTAGTTGTGACCGTGTTGCGTAGATGCTCATCTTATTCTTGTACTCGTAAGCTAGCCACCATATTATGCTTAGCCGCTGCTGCAACCTCACCACTTTACCTCTTCCTATCCATAAAGCATTGCTAGTCTTGATACCCATGGTTATGGGATTGCTGAGTCCTCGTGGCTCACAGATACTACAACACCAGATGCAGGTTCAGCCGAGAATGATGCAGGAGCTGGTTCAAGTACTTCACTGGGAGCTCGATGAAGAGAGTGGCCGTATGCTTGTGACGTTTTTCGACGATCAGTAGTGGTTTCTACTAGGGGCGATTCGGACCTATGGCTTTATGTTTTGGTATCTTTCTTTTGGATCTTCGCCCGTAGTCGGGTTGTGATGTTTTGAATGATGTTATGCTTATGTATTGTATTGTGTGACGTGGCGAGTGTAAGCCAACTATCCTTTTTGCAATTTCATCCCTATTTTTACATGAGTCGTGCAAAGATACCAAACTTGAAATCATTCCAGAATGGGCTTATACCTTTAAGTCGTGCCTGGACACGTAGGAGGTATAGTCCCATCCTGGGCATTACAGCGTGCGCGGCGGCGTTGCGGGCCACTGAGCCTTCACCCCCGCCTTGCAATAGGTGCAGTGGCCATCCAGGTTCAGGCCAAATCTACCGCGCCATTACGACGGGGTGGCAGATCCAATCGTCTTCCTCGGCCGTCTCGTCGGCCGGCGGCGGCAACAAGGTCATGGCCAACCGGCTCCACTTGGCACTCACTGGAGTTCTGCGTGCCTAGTTTCTCAGCTTGCCAGAATCGTCTGTGGCGTCCTGGGAGGAGCTGAGCGGCCTCTTCACCGCGTGCTTCGGGGTGACGGCGCCCCACGCGTCGCGGCCCTCCCCGGCGGCTCCCTAGCGCCGCCCTGAGACCGCCACGTCAAGAAGTTCTTCTGTGAGATTGGCATCGCCTCCTACGCCGAGGGGGCCCTCCCGGATGGGCAGCGCCCAAGGCTGACCTCACCTTCGACTTAGGTGACCACCCCGCTTTCGCTGCGGGCTCACGCGCTCTCCCGATGCTTTGCACACCCACCATTTGCAAAGTGGAAGTCACCAATAACCTCATCGACGGTGGGGCTGGCCTCAATGTGCTCTCAGTAGAAGCTTTTAGCCTGCTCCATGTGCCGCTCGGGCGGCTACACCCCACCAAGCCCTTCTCCGGAGTCGGTAGCGGTTCCGCCCGCCCTCTGGGTCAGATTCGCCTCCCGGTCACCTTCGACACCAGCGAAAACTACCGCACTGAGCTGATCGACTTCAACATCACCCGTATCGGCCTCCCGTACAATGCCATTCTCGGGTATCCCACCTTGGCTCAGTTCATGGCCGCAACCCATCCGGGATACAACCTCATGAAAAATTCTGGGAGTAGTGGCATGCTCACTGTGGCGGGGGACACCAAGGAAGCTTTGGTGGCCCTCAAGCTCGCCTTACGGGCCGCTGCGGCGGCACATCCGGCCAACGGGGATGCCCTAGGAGGCAAGGGGGCTGCACCAGCAAAAATGCAACAAGTATTCTGCCAAGATTGAGCCGTGGCGAAGTAGGTACTGGTAGTTGAATACGGGACGTCAGGCGCCACCTTCACCATAGGCGCTGGCCTTCCCCCAGCTCAAGAAAAGGCGTTGGTCGGATTTCTGCGTGCTAACAAGGAGGTGTTCACGTGGGAACCCAAGGACCTAGCGAGAGTCCCGAGGGGGGCGAGTGAACATCACCTGAACGTATGCCATAACAATCGCCCTGTGAAGTAGAAGGCCCGGTGCCAGTCTACAAAGAAGCAGTCCTTCATCGTACAAGAGACTCGCAAGCTAGAAGCGGCAGGTGTCATCTACAAGGTATGGTACCCGGAGTGGCTGGCATACCCCGTCGTTGTACCCAAGAAAGGCGGAAAAGAGCGCATGTGTGTCGACTTCACCAACCTCAACAAGGTCTGCCCACAAGACCAGTTTCCTCTGCCCCGCATCAACCAGATTGTCGACTCCACCACCGAGTGTGACCTTCTGGGCTTCCTGGATGCCCTCTCAGGCTACCACCAAATCAAGATGGTAGTGCAGGATGTTGAGACGACTAGCTTCCTCACCTCGGGCGGAGTATACTGCTACACTTGTATGATGTTCGGGTTGCGGAATGCAGGAGCAACCTTCCATCGATTGATGCATATCGCCCTGGGAGAGCAGATCGGGAGGAACGTTGAGGCATACATTGACGACATCGTGGTAAAGTCTTGGGAGGCCAAGACCCTCATCGTGGTGAAGATTTGGAAGAAACATTCGCCATCCTGCATAAGGTAGACCTGCCGCTCAACCCAGAAAAGTGTGTGTTCGACGTCGCGTCATTTTTGGCTTCCTGGTGTTGCACAGAGGGATCAAGGCCTACCCCGTGAAGGTCAAGGCCGTAGAAAAGATGAATCCGCCGAAGACCCTCAAGGAGATGCAGAAGGTGGCCGGTTGTGTAACGTAACTGGGGCATTTCATCTCCAAGCTGGGGGAGCGAGCCCTCCCCTTGTTCGAACTGATGAAGAGGAAGGGCCCGTCGAGTGGACCCCTAAGGCTGATGCGGCGTTCTAAGACCTTAGGAGATACATCACCAGCCCACCAGTAATGGTGGCACCCAAACCACAAGATCCCCTGGTGCTTTACCTGGCCGCTACACCACATTCTGCCAGCGGAGCGTTAGTGGCAGTCCGGGAGGAGCGCCAAGACAAGACCCCGCAGGGCCGGCAAGCGACTGCGCCCTGCAAGACGACATTCCTGAGGCCACAACTGCCCCTTTTGGCGACCATGCTCCTAAAGGTCCTTTACCCAATCAGGCTCCACAGCCCCAGGCGAGCCTGGGCTTCACCCCCGTCGAGCACCCGGTGTAATTCGTCAGCACGGTGCTCTGTGATGCTCGGGCACGCTATCCCATGACGCAAAAGCTTCTTCTCGTGCTCCTCGTCGCTTCGTGATACGTCTCCAACGTATCTATAATTTGTGAAGTATTCATGCTATTATATTATCCATCTTAGATGTTTTATAAACATTTATATGCTATTTTATGTGACTTTTGGGACTATATTAACCTAGAGCCCAAAGCAAGTCTATGTTTTTTCCTTGTTTTTGAGTTTTACAGAAAAAGGAATACCAAACAGAGTCCAATTGACGTGCCAATATTTGTTGATTTTTTATGGACCAATAAAAGCCCCTGAAGTAAAAGAGTTGGGCCAGAAGAGTTTCGGGATATCCACGAGGGTGGGTGCACGCCCACCCCCCTTGGGCATGGGCCCCTATCTCGTGGACGACTCGGAGACCCCCTGGATGTGATACCGATGCCAAAAATTCCTATAAATACAGAAACCTCTAGAAAATAACCTAGATCGTATGTTCCGCCACCGCAAGCCTCTGTAACCACGAGAAATCAATCTAGGCCCTCTCTGGCACCCTGCCGGAGGGGGCCATCATCACCGGAGGCCATGGAGGAGGATCCCGGAGGGGCCATCATTGCCATGAAGGCCAAGGACCAGAGGGAGAAACTCTCCCCATGTTGGGGGGAGGCCATGGAGGAGGAAGCACAAGGGGGAGAACCTCTCCTCCTCTCTCTCGGTGGTGCCACAGTGCCATCGGGAGGGGAATCATTGCCGCGGTGATCGTCTTCATCAACATCACCATCATCATCACCACCATCATCTCTTTTACGCGGTCCACTCTCCCGCACCCCGCTGTAATCCCTACTTGAACATGGTGCTTTATGCCACATATTATGATCCAATGATGTGTTGCCATCCTATGATGTTTTGAGTAGATATCCTTTGTCTTTGGGTTTATTGATGATCTATATTGGTACGCGTTGTATGTTTTATTTTGGTGCTATCCTATGGTGCATTCCGTGTCGCGCAAGCATGAGGGATTCCCACTGTAGGCTGTTGCAATACGTTCATGATTCGCTTGTAGTGGGTTGCTTGAGTGACAGAAGCATAAACCCGAGTAAGGGGATTGTTGCGTATGGGTTAAATGTGACTTGATGCTTTAATGCTATGGTTGGGTTTTTACCTTAATGATTTGTAGTAGTTGCGGATGCTTGCTAGAGTTCCAATCATAAGTGCATATGATCCAAGAAGAGAAAGTATGTTAGCTTATGCCTCTCCCTCATATGAAATTGCAATGACGACTACCGGTCTTGTTAACAATTGCCTAGGACAATTCCGCACACCGATCCATCATTATTCCAAACTCACTATTTATAATATTTTGTAATATAACAGCACCTACTTTTATATTTTAGCTCTCCGATATCATGCAAAGTTATCGGCTTCATAACCACAACGTAGTTTTATTTCTCATTTCAAGTTGGAAGCAAACGTTCGGTGTACATACATTAGTATCACTGGCAGATAGGACTTGAGAGAATATTGATCTTACCTTTAGCTCCATTGGGGTTCGACACTCCATACTTATCACTTCCACCATTGGGAATTGCTACGATGATTCCCTGCACTTGGGGACCATCAAGCTATTTTCTGGCGCCGTTGCCGAGGAGCAATAGCGTGGGGTTGATATTCTCGTGTGTGCTTGTTTGCGTTCTTCACTAAGTAGATTTTTTTTCCTTTTTGTTTGTTTTTAGTTGTGGGTGAAACATACATTTTTTTAAAAGAATGAAAATACAAAAAAATACTTGCCTCATATGCCTAATTTTTTTTCAAAAAGAGAAGTGAGTGGAAAGTTATGCATTGAAGAAGTGAGGGTCGACCTTGAGCACTTGTGTTCATGCTCACAAAAAAAATGTAGAATTTATCATTGAAGTTTCTCTGAAAATAATTATCCCCTTGTATATATCCATTTTATTATAAAAATAATGTGCCAAGCTTTGGCTTTAGGATGATTAGATTGCTTGTTTTCTATATGGAGAACAAAAAACAGAAACTTTGGCTGTAGAGCGTAATTTCACATTTTTTACTGAAAGGTCAAATGGGTCTGGATCTTTTTGCACATTACTTCTGTACAAATTTTTCAAATTTTCAAATTTTTTTAGAATTATTTAGAGTTACAGAAGTTAACTAAACTTCTAGATTACTACATACTGTCCTGTTTTTGACAGATTCTGTTTTCTATATGTTGATCGCTTATTTTGATGAATCTATTGGTAGCATCGGGGGTATGAACCATGGTGTAGTTGGAATACAGTAGATAAAGTGCTAATATGAAATTTGAATAAGTTTGTAACAGTACCTAAAGGTAGTGATTTGCTTTATTATACTAATGGATCTCACAAAGTTTTTGTTGAAGTTTTGTGTGAATGAACTGTTCGAAGATCGAGGAGCTATTAATATGAGAAGAATAAAGAGAGGCAAGAGTTCAAGCTTGGGGATGCCCAAGGCACCCAAAGTAAATATTTCAAGGATACTCAAGCATCTAAGCTTGGGGATGCCCGGTTGGCATCCCATCTTTCTTCTTTAACAATTATCACTATACCTCGCTTTTTGTTTTTTTCTTTGAGAACCATTCTAGTATGTGATATCACTTCTTTGATTTATAGAATTCTTCATGTGCTTGACATATATCTTTTGAGTATGATCTTCTAGAATGATCTTTGTGCTTCACTTAAATCTTTTGAGTGCAGTTTTATAGAATGCTTCGTGTGATTCACTTATATATTTTGAGCTTGGAAATTTTCTAGTCGATATTAATCCTAGAATACTCCATGAACTTTACTTATATCTTTTGAAGTATGAATAATACTACCATCTCAAGTGGATTTGGAAGAGTGTCAACTTTAGTTAGTAATGATTCCACTATTTCGAGTTTGCTCCCACTATTCCGAATGAGAAGAATTTTTCTTTTGTGGAGAGTAGTAAAATTTATATGCTTGTAGATCATGAAAAGAATGCTTTATGTGATGGTTATATTGTCGAACCCATTCATGATGCTACTGAATTTTTTTATGAGGGAGGAATACATGCTTGTAGAAGTTGCAATAATATCAAGTTTCCTCTCTATGTGCTTAAAGTTTTGAAGTTATAATTGTCTTGCCTTCCTATGCTAGTTGATTCTTGTTCCTATAAATTATGTTCTCACAAAATACCTAGGCATAGGAAGTGGGTTACATTTAAATATGCTAGTCATATTCTTCATGATGCTCTCTTTATGTTTCAATTCTTATCTTTTATGTGAGCATCATTGAAATCATCATGCCTAGCTAAAAGGCATTACAGAAAAGCGCTTGTTGGGAGACAAACCAATATTTACCCTTACTGTTTTTGTGTGTTTACATGATTAAGCTACTGTAGTAATCATGTTTTACAACTTTTGTTCAATAAAGTGCCAAGTAAGACCTTTGGGAAGACTTGGGTGAAAGTTAATGTGATGTTGCTATAAAAAAACAGAAACTTTGCGCTCACGGAATTAGCTTCCATTTTTTACAGAAGAGTGCTTTTTAGTTGATTCTTTTTGCAGAAGATTAATAGACAAATTCCTCACGTCCACCAATTTATTTCATAATTTTTAGAGTAGCAGAAGTATGGTTGTTGTTCAGATCATTACATATTGTTCTGTTTCTGACAGATTTTGTTTTCATTGCATAGTTTGCTTGTTTTCTAGTTTCTATGGTTTATATTTCTCAATATAAATTGTAGAATTGATATGGTACATTAGGCATTGTGTGAGAACAATTATGAACCTTGTCTTTAACATTACGAAAGTGAATGGTTTACTATTTATCATACTAACCTATCTCACGAAGTTATGTTACGTTTTGTGTGGTTGAAGTTTTCAAGCTTTGGGTGAGATATCGATATGAGGATAATAAGGAGTGGGAAGACCCTAAGCTTGGGGATTCCCAAGGAACCCAAAGGTAATATTCAAGGAAGACTCAAGCGCCTAAGCTTGGGTATGCCCAGGAAGGCATTCCCTCTTTCGTCTTCAAAACTATCGGTACACCTTACTCGGAGCTATATTTTTATTCGTCACATGATATGTGTTTTTCTTGGAGCGTATTTTCAATTTTACTTGATGTTTGAATAAAATCATTGGATCTTGAATATTGAATGAAAAGGAATCCTCCCATGGCTAGTTAATTATTTGACTACTCAGTGTCCTTCACTTATATCTTTTGGAGTAGTTTGTCATTTACTCACGTGCTTCACGTACATCTTATGAGTAAATGGTTGAATGAATTGAATATCATAAATCTGAATTTATATATGTTTCATATGCTTATACCATGGGGAGTAATGACTTCACATAGAATAAGTATAGGTAGTAAACTTATTGAAAGTTAGCAAACGCAGAATTGGTCACTTGAAAAATTCATGAAGGAATATTGAAGGAACAAAGATTTCACATATAAATATACTATCTTGGACATCTTCTGTAATTGTGAGCACTCATTAAAATATGACATGCTAAAAGGTGGATGTTGGACAAGGAAGACAACTTAATGGGTTATGTTTTCCTATATCCGAAACAATTATTCTCTTGGATCATCCAACATGTTGGGCTTGCCTTTCCCTCTCATGCTAGCCAAATTCTTTGCACCAAGTATAAATACTACTTGTGCTTCCAAACATCCCTTAAACCATTTTTTCCATGAGAGTACATCATACCTACCTAAGGATTGAGTAAGATCCTTAAAGTAAGTTATTATTGGTGCATTCAATAAAAATTGCTTTCTAAATATGTATGATATATTAGTGTGAAGAAAATAAGCTTTGTACGAACTTGTGATAGGGAAGAAATAAATGCGACGAACTGCATAATAAAGGTCTTTATGACAAGCGGCAATATAAAGTGATGTTCTTTTGCATTAAGATTTTGTGCATCCAACCATAAAAGCACATGACAGCCTCTACTTCTCTCTGCGAAGGGCCTATCTTTTACTTTTATCTTCTACCCTTATACAAGAGTCATGGTGAACATCACCTTTCCTTTTTTACATTTTTTCCTTTTGCAAGCACTTTGTGTTGGAGCGATCTGGATATATATATATATATATATATATATCCACTTGGATGTAGGTTTTCATAAATTATTATTGTTGACATTACCCTTGAGGCAAAAGGTTGGGAGGCGAAACTATAAGCCCCTATCTTTCTCTGTGTGCGATTAAAACTTTGAACCCATAAATATCACATGAGTGTTAGCAATTGTGAATGATTAAATGATAGTTGAGTATGTGGAGTTTTCTGAATCAAAGCTCTTAGATAGACCCTTCCTGAAAATAATATGAATTGCAATTGTCTGATGACTAAAAGAACTGTTTTTTAGCTTTCAAGAAAGTTTATGATCTATACTTTAACATGTGAATAGCTTGTTACTTGGTCATGAAAAGTTTTATGAGATGAGCTACTGTTATGACACATAATGATGCTAGAAAAGGGGATTGAAATTATCATTGATCAAACTTGTGCACCTGCTAGCATTCACACTTCATAAATTATTTCTTTTATCATTTACCTACTCGAGGACAAGCATGAATTAAGCTTGGGGATGCTGATACATTCCAATGTATCTATAATTTATGAAGTATTCATGCTATTATATTATCCATCTTAGATGTTTTATATACATTTATATGCTATTTCATGTGATTTTGGGACTAACCTATTAACCTAGAGCCCAGTGCCAATCTTTGTTTTTTCCTTGTTTTTGAGTTTAACAGAAAAGGAATACCAAACAGAGTCCAATTGATGTGCCAATTTTTGATGATTTTTTATGGACCAAAAGAAGCCCTGAAGTAAAAGAGTTGGGCCAGAAGAGTCCTGGGCTGTCCACGAGGGTGGGGGGTGCGCCCACCCCCCTGGGCATGGGCCCCTATCTCGTGGACGACTCGGAGACCCCCTGGATGTGAGCCGATGCCAAAAATTCCTATAAATACAGAAACCTCCAGAAAATAACCTAGATCGTAAGTTTCGCCGCCGCAAGCCTCTATAAACATGAGAAATCAATCTAGGCCCTCTCTGGCACCCTATCGGAGGGGGTCATCATCACCAGAGGCCATGGAGGAGGATCTCGGAGGGGCCATCATCGCCATGAAGGCCAAGGACCAGAGGGAGAACCTCTCCCCATCTAGGGGGGAGGCCATGGAGGAGGAAGCACAAGGGGGAGAACCTCTCCTCCTCTCTCTCGATGGCGCCGGAGTGCCATCGGGAGCAGAATCATCACCACTTTGATCGTCTTCATTAACATCACCATCTTCATCTCTTCTACGCGGTGCACTCTCCCGCACCCCGCTGCAATCCCTACTTGAACATGGTGCTTTATGCCACATATTATGATCCAATGATGTGTTGCCATCCTATGATGTTTTGAGTAGATATCCTTTGTCTTTGGGTTTATTGATGATCTATATTGGTATGCGTTGTATGTTTTATTTTGATGGTCCTATGGTGCCCTCCGTGTCGCGCAAGCTTGAGGGATTCCCGCTGTAGGGTGTTGCAATACGTTCATGATTCACTTGTAGTGGGTTTCTTGAGTGACAGAAGCATAAACCCGAGTAAGGAGATTGTTGCGTATGGGATAAAGGGTACTTGATGCTTTAATGCTTTGGTTGGGTTTTTCCTTAATGATCTTTAGTAGTTGCGGATGCTTGCTAGAGTTCCAATTAGAAGTGCATATGATGCAAGAAGAGAAAGTATGTTAGCTTATGCTTCTCCCTCATATGAAATTGCAATGACGACTACCAGTCTTGTTAACAATAGCCTAGGACAATTCCGTACACCGATCTATCATTATTCCACACTCTCTCTTTATAATATTTAGTAATATATTCTAACTTTATGATAACAACACCTACTTTTATATTTTAGCTCTCCGATATCATGCAAAGTTATCCTCTTCATACCCACAACGTAGTTTTATTTCTCGTTTCTAGTTGGAAGCAAACGTTTGGTGTACGTAGAGTCGTATCAGTGGCAGATAGGACTTGAGAGAATATTGATCTTACCTTTAGCTCCATGTGGGTTCGACACTCCATACTTATCACTTCCACCATTGGGAATTGCTACGATGATTCCTTGCACTTGGGGACCGTCACTTCGCGCAAGCTGCGCCACTACTTCGAAGGCCACCCCATCAAGTTCGTCTTCGCCTACCCGCTGGAGAGAGTATTGTGAAGCCCCAACGCGGTTGGAAGAGTCGCTAAATGGAATATCGAGCTGCAGGCGTTCCAGTTGGAATTCAGCAAGACCAGAGTCATCAAAGGACCTGCGCTTGCTGACTTCATGGTAGAATGGACTTGACGCCCCGAAGCTCGAAACAGGCGAAAACCGATCCCTCTGGCCGGGAAGTGAAGCGCTGGACCACTGGGTCATGTACTTCAACGGCTCGTTCATGCGTCAGGGCGTGGGGGCTGGAGCTGTGCTCATCTCGCCCACTCAAGACAACCTCTACTACACCGTGCAGCTCTGCTTTCAGCAGAGCGATAAGGTCTCCAACAACATCGCGGAGTATGAGGGCCTCATTGCTGGTCTCAAGGCTGCGGTGGCCCCGGGAGTGAAACGCCTCATCATCAGGGGTGACTCACAGCTCCTCATCAACTTCTCCAACAAGGTGTACGAGCCGAAGGACGAGCATATGGAGGCGTACCTGACGGAGATACGCAAAATGGAGAAGCAGTTCTTAGGCCTGGAGCTGCAACACATGCCATGTGGCACCAACAAGGAAGCCGACAACATCGCCAAGAGAGCATCCAGGCGCCTGCCCCAGGAGCCAGGCGTCTTCGAGGAATGGCTCCTCAGGCCTTCGGCGTCACCCCCATGAGAGGAGCGGGCAACGCGTCAGGAGGAACTCCCCCAACCACCGACCTCGGGAGCCCCCGCCTGCGGCCTAACCTCAGGAGCCCCCGCCTGCTCCTGGAGCTCGAGCCTCAGGAGGGATGCTGGACCGAGGAAATGAAGGCATACCTGGTGTGAGGGGCACTACCAGGAAAGGAGGACGATGCCGAACGCGTGGCCCGACAGACTACGACATATTGCATTCAAGACGGTGAGCTTTACAGGACACGACCGAATGATGGTTATTTGCGATGCATCTCTAGGAAGCAGGGAGGAGAGCTGCTAGCTGACAACCACGCCGGGAGTGCGGGCATAACTCATCATAGCGCACCCTGGTCGGCATGGCGTTCTGCAATGGTTTCTACTGGGCCACGTCGCTCAACAATGGCGCCGAGCTGGTGAAATCCTGCGAGGCTTGCCAATTCCATGCCAAGCAGATCCACCAACCGGATCAGGGCCTCCAAACCACCCTGCTCTCCTGGCCGTTTGCGGTCTGGGGGTTGGACATCCTGGGCCCCTTCCCTCGAGCACCCGAGGGCTACCGCTACCTCTATGTCGCCATCGACAAGTTCACCAAATGGCCGGAGGTGCAAGCCGTCTGAACCATCCCGGCCGGCTCCGCAATCAAGTTCATTAAGGGTCTCGTAAGCCGGTTTGTGGTCCCCAACCGCATCATCAACGACAACGGCTCAATGTTCACTAGAAACCTTTTCAAGACATATTGTGCTAACCTTGGAACGCAGATTTGCTACGCTTCGATAGCGCACCCCAGGGGCTACGGCCAGACCGAGCGTGCCAACGCAGAGGTTTTAAGAGGCCTCAAGACTAGGACCTTCAAGAAGAAGCTTGAAGCTTGCGGACGGGGTTGGCACGACGAGCTCTAGTCCGTGATGTGGTCAATCTGCACCGCCACCACCAAGCCTACATGAGAGACCCAGTTCTTCCTTGTCTAAGGAGCCGAAGCGGTTCTCCCTCACGAGGTCAGGCACCACTCTGCGCGAGTCCTAGCATTCGACAAAGCGCAGCAGGACGCCATGCGGGGGACGGAGCTCGTGCTGGGAGAGGAACACCAACAGGATGCTTCGCTTCGAGCAGCAAGGTACCAGCAAGCATTGCGGCGTTACCATTGCCGCAACATCCGCCCTAGGACACTCGAGGTGGGCGACCTCATCCTAAGGCGAGTCATCTCCACAGAAGGGATGCACTAGCTTTCGTCCATGTGGGAGGGCTCGTTCAAGATCACCCACGTCTCTAGGCCTGGTGCCGTGCGCCTGGAAATCGGGGACGACATCCCAGTCCAGAACACGTGGAACATCCGGCACCTTCGGAAGTTCTACCCGTGAAGTAGGGCCCCGTGCCTATGAAGACAAGGACCCATGCCTATGAAGACAAGGCCCTGTGCCTGAGAAGCCAAGGCACAGTGCCTGTGAAGCAAGGCTCATGCCTGTGAAGGTCTCCGCTCGTGACACTCTCACGTAATAATGAGTGGGGCTGTACACGCTACGGAGTCTCCAGAGTGCCGCCCTCGGGCCTCGGGGGCTTCCTCCCACGTCCTAGTGGCAGCACTTTGCTTCGCGCAGGTGAGAAGACTTGACTAGGTTCCAGACGCGTCTGTTCATTTGCTTTCTGGAGTTGGCTTGCCCCTTCTTTGTTTTAATGGACTTTGAAGGTTCTAGCATTTCTCGAATGGCTTGGTTTAGTCTTCTTTCTCTTTGGTTCTTACCTCGATTTTTGGCCTTGCATCAGAGGGAGCGGTAGTTGCCCAACGCTCTATCTAGCGCACTTCCCTTAGCCTCCACAAGGCGTCCATATTTGGGCTCGTGATTGACGCACCCCTCTCCTTATGTCCGTGCCCCACGGGTACCGCGACGGGGTACGTTAGGCCACGTTCAGCCCGTGCTAGGGACCTCGTGCGGTGAAGGTAATAGCCTCCAAACAAGTTTTTGTAGCCTCCCGAAGGGCCTCACGTTACGAGATGAGGGCTATCCGAAGTACGTCAAGATAAGTCTCCTCACCGTATGGGCGCATAATACACAGAACCCGCAATGATGGCTAGGTGCACTAAACCTGGCGCCAAGCATCATATAAACCACAGTTCATTACATGCCCTTCTAGGGCCCCATATTCGTTTGTTTAGATAATGCAGGAAGAAAGGGAGAGCGAGAACATGCGATGATGGCTCCTGAGATGCGGCTTCTCGCGAGGACCTGCTCCCCGAGCTCAACCAGAGTCCTCCTCACACTTCACCGGGGCGTGATGACAGGACGACCCAGCGCCGCCTTCAATGCGGGCGCGGCGGCTGGTCATAGCCACCGCTGCTGGAGCTGTCGCTGAAGGAGGAGCCGCCATAGTTGGATGAGCTGGGGCCATCGCCAAGGCCGAGCACCTCGCCGCCGTCATTGTCCTCGGGGTAGCACCCTGCATGGCGGCCATCTTCTCCGAACACCCTCACAAAGAGGGTCGAGTCGCCATCATACCTGAATTGAAGGGTGCACCACCTGCCCAAGCCACGCACGCGGGCAAACGCTTGCCAGCCACATGCCAGGGTCACGGCGCCCGCGACGGAGACCTCCACGCAACCCATGAAGCCTTGCAGCAGCAGCCTTCTGCTTGAAGCCAAAGACCGCCGGAGCTCGCGGCTGGAAGTTCGCCTGCTAGGGAGCGCGGGAGCTGGAGTCGAGTACCGGCCGGGCTCTCCGACCAAACGACGAACTCCAGCGTCACCTCTGCCGAATGAAAGTGTGGCCGTGGAAGCCGGGCGACCCCGGTGCGCCTCTCGTCATTCACAGGACCACAACAGCCTCGGCGATCCCCACCACGCGAGGAATCACCGCCGCGATTGCCGAGGGCGGTGCCGGGTGCTGAGGGGGTCCGCCCGTGCACGCAAGGAGCCGTGGCAGTGGTCGCAACGCACTGGCAGGGGCAGCCTCGTCCCCTCTTAGGTGGTGGTGAGCCGGGCCCCTCCTGATGAGTCTTCCCCTTCTCCGCGGACCAGAACTTACTCATCCGCGTCATGGGTGGCTTTGCCAGGCGAGGAGCAAGGAGGAAGAGGAAGAAGCGGGAGGAACAAAGGGAGAAGATGGGCAACAAGGGCTCCGCCAGTCGCCTTATTTATAGCCAAAAGAAGGCCAATCGCCGGCCTCCATAATCACAAGTAATGATGGTCTTTCGTGCATGCAGGAACTTGTCGAGTCGCGAAGTTGCCGAGGCTCCATGGGGAAGTGGAGACACCCACGTCCAGTCAATCGCCACACATCAATCGGGGCCGCAGGCTTTTGGGGCCCGCGACGTTCCGTACTTGACCCTTGGCTTTGTGGTGAAGCCAAGCCCGAGCGCGCATTGGACCCGAGGGCTACTGTCGGCATCCTGGGAATGGGGGTAACCAGACTTGCCTACCTGCGGCCCAGGGCGTGGCTCATCCAGCAGCCTGGTACAGCCCAATCTCGTCAGCAACCACTCAAGACCCTCGCGAGGGACCAAGCCTGGCGAGGCGAATGATACAAGAGATCATCTGGGGCGGCCTCACTAGGATAGTTCCCGAGGAGCGGAGATATCAAGACTAGGGGCACGTCGCGAGGTCCTTGTGACGTGAGTCATGACGACCAAGGCCAGGTGGGCGCCAGCAGACGCAGGATGCCAGTTTCATCTTTGGTGCTAAAGGGGCAAGCGCAGGCGAGGAGTCCTGATGCATCAGGCATAGGTTTCTATATTGGTGCAACAAGGGGAAGACCAGTCGAACGGCTGAGCGGAGGTCCTCGCGGACCCCATGGCGGCATCTCCACCAGAGCCTTTGGCAGGCGACGACCACCTTTTGTCAGGAGAGCTTGTACTAGCTGTCCCCCTTCAAATTTGGCCATTGTGGGATCCCTTCCAGCTCAATATTTGTGAAGAGGACCCGGTCCTCTATAAATAGGATTAGCCACCACCATATGAGGGGGGGATCTGATCGGATCGGATCGAGAGCCAACAAGACACACACCAACAAGCTCATCCGAGTGCCAGAACACCTCTCCTCAGGAGACTGTTCTTACCTTGTACTAGTTCTTCCCCAGCCTATAAGGCAATCCACCACACCACACTGGATTAGGGTATTACACCACAATGGTGGCCTCAACCAGTATAAACCTTTGTGTCCTTTTGTTCTTCGAGATCGACAAGCTAGGCCTAGGGATCAGCGTGTAGACGAGCTAGGGTGGAAGGAGAGATCTTTGTGCGCACCCCAGTGTTCGAACCACAAGGGTTTGGCCGGAACCCCAGATCTGAGATACTCCCCGTGCAACAAATTTCAAACATTGAGAATCTTGATTTTTAAATTCTTGTACATCCAAAACTTATTTAAAGTACATGAAACTTATTGTGTTGTCATATGGACACCAATACAAAGTGGCATTGTACTTTTTTTGTCAAATTTGAGACCAATTTTTATGTAATATTTATCTAATTACAAACGAAAGATTATTAATAATTGGCAACCAATATCCCAAATGGATTATTTATTCAAACTATGAGCGTTAGACCAACAATGGATACGTGCCATGCTTCTGTTAAGCAATAACGCGGCAACATTAATCATCCAAATAGAACAACAATATACGTGCTGTCGCGTGACCCGTTAGCCATGCGAGCAGGCGTGAGTTGACGGGACGCATGTGAGCAGTCCGCTGCGCAGGCAGACGGTGAGGCGTGCATGCAGGTGTGTGAATTAACAGAGGCATGCTCGCTGCGCAGTGTCATCGGGAGGCGTGTGAGTAGTTGTGTGAAACTTTGGTAGGCATGCTAGCAGTCCGGTGCGCAGGCTCACCGGGAGGCGAACCATCGGTTTAACCGCTGCCAGCCTCCCTCCCCCAAATCCCACTACTACATATTAATGGTGCGCCCGAGCAGCCGCACCCCCATCCTTGCCACACACACACAATCCTCTCTCTCCGATTGCATCCTCGACGTCGCTCTCAATCCTCAAAGCCGTCAGTGTATGAGGATGCCGCCAAAGCGCCCCATAGGAGGGAGTGGTGATGCTAGGGCTGCTAAAGTACGGGAGCACGGCATGGAGATGGAGACAGAGGTTGCCGTCACCGCCGACGAGTTATCACTGCACCCTGACGTCGTCGAGCTTCGACAATCGGAGGCGGAGTTCCACACCGACTCTGGTGACGACCGCGGCGATGACTCCGGCGTCGACCACTCTGACGACGACTCCGAACTTGACGGATAGCTGGTTAGTCATCTATACCCATTTATGTGTCAAATAGATCATAGGGTTTCACTGGTTACTCCTGCCTCCCCCTTTTTGGAATAGAAATCCTATGGTTATGTTCTCGCAATCCCTGAAATCTGAGTAAGTTTCATTAGATCCGTTTAGTGGATTGATTGTTTGAATGGTACAAGTGATAAGTGATTAGCTGTTTCATCTCTTCAAATGATTTCTGCTAGTAATCCAACTAGGGTTAGTGTTCGTGCTAATAATTTCTAAGCAGGACTTGACAACTGATTTTGAATGACCTACATATATTTGTGCCATTATTGTCTTCAAGATTGGTATGTACATAGACAAATGTGCTTAAGAATCAAACCATAATCTCTGTATATGTATAAATAAATAGCCATAAATTCATAATCCTACTTCATGGCATGTAATCATTGATTTGTTGCCAATTTTTGGCAACTTCCAAATATTTGCCAGAGATTAGTTTGTAGCCATTAATTTGATGCCACATTTTTTTTACGATTTGTATAGGTGTTGTCTGACGATGTGGACAACAAGGATGAAGATGTCTAGAGGAGGTACAAGAGGCAAATCTTGAGGGAGCTTTATTCGGGATTGCGTAACATGCGTATTAGGACCTGGAACGGCGGCTATCGATGCCCATTTTGCTACCACAAGCTTCATGACGTGTATCAAAGTGTTCTGGCGCATGCAAGAGGATGGGCCGTTGACTCCTTCAAGCAGAAGTATTCTCGCAGGGTGGAGCACGACGCGTACGCCGAGTACCTGGAGAAGCTTCAGGATCGTGCCATCATGTGAGATGAGATGTGGGATGGAACTATGTACGCTTCAACAATATTTAATGACAGTTGAACTATGTACTTATGGTTGAACTATGCTTGTGTACGTGTACGCTTATTATCTATGTCTGAGTATTTTTAATCTATATTTACTTATGTCTAACCGTGGGATATAGATGCAACAAGTTCGGTTGATGGAACTTACATCCGTCTTGGTTTATTGGTGCCCTTTTTAATTTGTGTTAAATTTCGACCAAAGGTTTAACTGACAAAATGTTAGTGTTGGTCAGCAAAAATTATATCGTTGGATTGGTATTTGAGCATAGTGTTCAATGATATAATTTTTGTTGACATGCATAAACATTTCTTAGTTAAATATTGGGTCAAAATTTGGTAAAAATTACAAAGTGGGACCAATAAACCAGGACGAAGGTAGTACGTCAATCACACACGGTTCCCAAAATTGGAACCATGTGCAATGCCTTTCATTTTGCCTGTTGCGTCAATTACACATGGTTCGCTCTAGCAAACTGTCGCCTCCAAAATTCTTCGTGGCATAGAAAACCTCATCACCCAATTCAAAAAGAAGAAAACCCTCACCATTCCGACGTCACAAAAACCCTCACCCCGCCCGCCACCCACTCCGGTCCCCATTCACATCTGCACAAGCTCCTCCGCGTCTATGCCATGGCACCGCCTATCTCACCGGTAAACACTTAGCTTGACGCCTGTCGGCGCCGCTAGGCTGCCAGCAAAGCTCACCACATTTCACCACTTCCGCTTGCCGCCACCGATTGCCACCGACTTTCTCGACGCTGCTCGTGGTCGACCCAGCTCCGCTCGGTCGGGAAATCTACCATACTGAGGGTTCTTTCTCATGGATGACAAGGTAACTAATTTAATGAGATATTATCTCATCTCTTCTCCCAATTCATCTACCTCCTTTAATCACCCGGCAGAAATCGCCGTGAATTCATTTTTATTTGAGCTGATTTGAGGGTTTTCTTTCATTATAGAATGTACAGTGCACCGACATCAGGACTTTGCGACCTCCGCCAGAGATTCCATCTCACCGTTTGAGATCACTTGATGACGAGCGCGGTATGTTCAATCTCACCCTAAATCGATTGGCATGGCCTACTTTCCTGAACATATTCCAAATATTGCTACATTTTGATAAAAGGTGCCACATCCACCATATACATCAAAGGGGATTTCCCCCCTCTTCTTTCTATATTAGGCAAATTAATGATGTATTGTTCTTTTGATTACTCTCATATTTCCATGTCATTATGTTTACCTTATCAGTTTAATTATAGATTTTTTTGACTGGAAACTGTAGGGGAAACCCCCACAGCAAATCAAACTTTTATTAAAAGGGATAAGCAGGCAAGTACAACAAAAGGATTACAAGGGGTAATCAAACTAATCTAAGAAAAAATAGAAAAGAAAGATACAAGGCCTCAAGGGGACAGAAAAGACACCCATCTTAGGAGCTCATCCTTTGTCGGTGTACTAAGATAGGGGTACCTTAGTACCCCAACTTGTGCACGGGCAGTAGCAGCTTCCCGCGGCAGGGTCTACCACGTGCTTGCCGGAAACCTCTCTGATCCTTATTTAAGCCATTCAAAAACAAAGTATACAAGACAGAAGATCAAGGCCCCGACAAGTGGAGCTTGCCGGGAAGGCCGTCCCAGGCTCAAGATTACCTCATTAACTCAAGACCCTGGCAAGAGGAGCTTGCCAGGAAGATCAGAAGATTGCCTCTTAGAAGACACGCCTCGGCGCACCCTGCGCCCCGGCAAGACCCGGGGAGCGACAAGCTTACCGGCCCGACAAGATCAAGCCCCCGGCAAGGTGCTTGCCGGGGGAAGTCTGCACTGTGTGCCCGCGCTCCAGCTCATCGGCCCACGCGTCGCCCTGGGGCCATTCCAGGGACGCGTGGCGGATGGCTGTGCAGCCTGGGGGACACGGTGGCACCCCACGGTGACGAAACTACCGCCGTGGCAAACGGAGACGCAAGGGCGGGCGCTTTTGGGGTCGACGGCGACGGGCATTTAATGCTCTTGTCCCCCACTGTCAAAGTAGGTGGTGACCACTGTTCATCCACTGTTCCTGCACTGTTACAACTACCACCAAAGTTACATTTTTACCCCTTTCTCCTACATTGACACCTGTCGGTGACCCCTTGAGCTATAAAAGGAGGCCCATGCACAACGTAGAAAGGGTTCGGAACCTAGATAGCTCTCTCGCTCGGTGTAGCTAGTTCTTCAACCTCCCGAGCTCCCAAACTCAATACAAACCAAGCAGGAGTAGGGTCTTACGCGTCCATCGCGGCCCGAACCTGGGTAAACTGCCCGCGTGTGTTCTATGATCTGCTCTTTGTGCTCCCTCCGCTCCCTTACCGCTAGAACAAAGGGCTCCGGTCCCATAGGTGTTCGTGGTGGACAGTTTCCCCCGACATCTTTGGCGCGCCAGGTAGGGGGCGTCGAGGTTGTGCGAACCTGATCCGGCGCTCACGCGGGCGCATTCTTCATCAACCTCTCCAGCTTCATCAACAACCTCATCAGCAACAGCATGGCCCCAAAAAAGAAGGCTTCGGAGGTCGGAGGCCCGTCTGCGTCTGTTCCACCACCACCAGAACCAACGGTGGGTGGGGGAGACGCCGGCGGAAGGGTTGTCGCCAGTGAGGAAACTCACGGCGCCACCAAATCCAAGGACAAGACGGACGACCGAGCCTCGGTATCCGTAGATGCGCCTCGTCCATCGCAGCAGACGACAACCCAGCAGCGCCGTGGTACAGGAGGTACCATCCGCTTGCTGGGCCAAGGGCAAGCTGGAGGTTCGCGGGACGCTCCGGGCCATCGTCCTGGCACGAGCAAAGTGCGGTCGCCGGGGCGGGAAACTGCTCCTTCTAACCCTGTTAGGAGTCCGAGCATATCCCGCTCCTCGCACCGCTCGCCCCCACTTCCCTCCTCTCTAGCAGAAGCGCTCGCAAGAGCGCAACTGCTCCTCGATTTCCCTCCAGCGGGAGACAAGGCCGAAGACTGGAGGGCAACAATCCAAAGCCTCATCGCCTTCACCAACAACGACACGCCGCAGCAGCCGGCGACATCGCGGCCGCGGCAAGTCGAGAAGACGAAGGCCGATGGCGACAAGACCGCCGGGGGAGCAACCACCGTGCACTCCCCGCCGCGGAAGCAGAAGACGCCTCCCCGCCGGATCAACGTCGACGACGACTCCACGGCGTCGTCGGATCCGCGGGCTCGTCGGGACCAGCGCCAGGTCCTTGACGATCGGCGACAAGAAGACGCTCGGACGACGATCGAGCGCCGCCGAGAAGCCCGGCGACAATCAGATCAGCGAGCTGGGACCGCTGTCGATACGCACGTGCCCGGTGAACCAGGCGACTTGCCGTACGCGGCGGGTTGCACTGCGTTTACCCGTGAGCTGCGGCGCGTCCAGTGGCCCAGCATGAAAAACTTCAAGCCCGACGTACCGGAGAAGTACGACGGCAAGACGCACCCCTCGGAGTTCCTCAGCATATACACCATAGCGGTGCAGGCTGCCGGGGGGCGCGACGTGAAGATACTGGCGAACTACTTCCCGCTGGTGCTTAAGCCGAACGTTCGTTCTTGGCTTATGCACTTGCCGGAAGGCTCCATTTCTTCATGGGCAGATCTTTGCCACCAGTTTGTTGGCGCCTTCACGGGCGGCCACAAACCCCACGGCCAGGAGAGCGATCTCCACATCTTGGCCCAGAAGGAAGGAGAACCCCTGCGCAAGTACATCCAACGATTCAGCCGCGTGCAGCACAACATCCCCGACGTCCACCCTGCTGCGGTTATTAGCGCGTTCCACCAGAACGTGCGTAACCGCCGCATGCGTGAGGAGATGGCCATGACCAAGATACGGGATGTCAGCGAGCTTTATGCTCTAGCTGATAAGTGCGCGCGCGCCGAAGAGGGGAGGATACTGGCGCAGGGGGAAGCGATAGCGAGGATGCCGCCCCGCCAAGGAAGAGCCGGCGGCGGAACAATAGAAGGAAGAAGAGCAAGGAAGTGCTTGCCGTCGAGAAGTCTGGCAAGGAGGCTCCCGCCAAGCAAACACAGGCTGGCGGCTCCGGCAAGGAGCCTGCCCCTGTAGCGGCAGCCGACAAGCAGGACGGCTCCGACAAGCAATACTGCAAGATCCACCGCACCAAGGGCCATGACCTCTCCAACTGCAAGCGCGTCGAGTACCTCGTCGAGCAGCAGAAAGCTGTGTACGAGCGGCGTGACAAGGAGAAGGCCCAAGGTGGCGGAGGAGAGCCCAGCAAGAAGCGGCCATTCAATGGCCGGGGAGGACGCCGCGGCAAGGCCAAGCAGCGGCAAGGTGATCGACCTCCCCGGGGCCACGACAAGGATGAAGAGGACGACGAAGATGACATGGAGGAAGATGACAACAGCGAGCAGGAGTTCCAGAAGGCCACGGAAGTCCTGTGCGTCGACGGCGGCGCCTCTCTGCATACTTCCCACCGCCAACTCAAGCAGTGGGTGCGGGAAGTAAATGCAGCTGAGCCGCCAGTGGAGTCGCGCAGGCTCCTCAAATGGTCCAGCACGCCCATCATTTTTGATCTTGAGGATCACCCTGACCGCACCACTGCGGTCGGGTGCTTGCCGATGTTGGTATCACCAACCATCCGCAACCTCAAGGTCACCAAAATGTTGGTTGACGGCGGGGCCGGCCTGAACTTGATCTCCTCGGCTGTGATCAAGAAACTCCAAATCCCAGATGGCGAGCTCGAAGAGACCGGTTCGTTCCAAGGAATAAACCCGGGAAGGAGCAAGCCCAAGGGGAAGATCACTCTGCCAGTGACCTTTGGCGGGGAGCTGAACTTCAGGACGGAGATGATTACCTTCGATGTTTCCGATATCCCATTGCCATACAATGGGATACTTGGACGTCCTGCCCTCGCCAAGTTCATGGCAGCTTCCCACTACGCCTACAATGTACTCAAGATGCCGGGGCCGATAAGCGTCATCTCTGTCCATGGCGACAAGAAGGACGCGCTTATCTGCGCCGACAAGATATACCGGGATGCAGCAGCCACAGCGGAGATCAACACACTTGCCGCTGAAGCTCCCGGGGGGAAGAAGACCAAGACCAAGTCCGGCAAGTGCTCTGGGACCCACTCCGGCAACCGCACCTCTTTGGAGTGCTGCGCTGCGGGTCGAGGACGTTCCATCGAGCTCCACCGGCAAGTGCAAGAAGGGGATGGCCGCTCCACCGGCAACCAAGAAGGTGTCCGCCAAGGAGGATGGCACTGGTGGTACCTTCACCATCAGTGCTACACTTGACAGCAAATAGGAAAGCACGCTCGTTGCCTTCCTGCGGGCGAATGTCGATGTGTTTGCATGGCAACCATCTGACATCCCCGGTGTTCCCAGGAAGGTGATTGAGCACAAGCTTGTTGTTTGTCCTCATGCGCGGCCCGTTAAGCAGAAGGTCAGAAAGCAAGCCGTGGAGCGCCAAGAATTCATTGCCGAAGAGATCAAAAAGCTAGAAGCAGCGGGCCTAGTTAGAGGCGTGATCCATCCGACGTGGTTAGCAAACCCAGTTGTCGTGCGTAAGGCCAACGGGAAGTGGAGACTGTGTATCGACTTCACCGATGTGAATAAAGCATGTCCCAAGGATCCATTTCCCTTGCCGCGCATTGACCAGATTGTTGACTCCACTGCTGGATGTGAGCTGCTCTCCTTCCTTGATGCATATTCAGGCTACCACCAGATTTTCATGGCCAAGGAAGATGAAGAGAAGACTGCATTTATCACTCCATGTGGCACATATTGCTTCATACGCATGCCCTTCGGATTGAAGAATGCAGGCTCCACATTTGCAAGAGTAGTCTACACTTCTTTTGAGCCACAGATCCACATAAATGTAGAGGCCTACATGGATGACATAGTGGTGAAGAGCAAGAGCAAGGATACACTGATCCAAGATTTGGAAGAGACATTTGAGAATTTGCGCAAGATCCAGCTTAAGTTGAACCCCGAGAAGTGCGTCTTTGGAGTCCCCTCCGGCAAGCTTCTCGGGTTCTTTGTGTCACAGAGGGGAATTGAAGCCAACCCCGACAAAATTAAAGCCATCGGGCAGATCGAAGCCCCGAAGCGCGTCAAGGATGTAAGAAGACTTGCAGGTTGTGTGGCTGCCCTCAGTAGGTTCATTTCAAAGTCTGCAGAACGCGCCCTGCCTTTCTTCAAGATCTTGAAGAAGGCAGGTCCTATGAAATGGACTCCGGAAGCGGAGGCAGCGCTGCAAGACTTGAAAGGGTACCTATCCTCCACTCCAATACTTGTCGCACCTAGGCCACAAGAGAAGTTGCTGCTATATCTAGCAGCAACCAATCAAGTGGTTAGTGCTGCATTAGTAGCGGAGAGGGAGGCCGACGAGGAGCCCGCACCACCGGCAAGCGAATCCAGCGACAAGCAGGGGGCTCCTCCGACAAGCTCTGGCCCCGATGGTGCAGCGCCCGGTGTATTTTGTGAGTTCCCTCTTGCAGGGGGCTAGATCAAGATACTCCGGGGTGCAAAAGTTGCTTTTCGGCCTCCTCATGGCCTCGAGAAAGCTGCGCCATTACTTCCAAGCACACGAGATAACAGTGGTCACTCGCTTTCCGTTGAAGAGGATATTGCACAATCCAGAAGCAACAGGCAGGATCGTCGAGTGGGCACTAGATCTGTCAAGCTTTGGTCTCAAGTTTGAGAGTACTTCAACTATCCAGAGCCGAGCTTTGGCAGAATTCATAGCTGAATGGACCCCAACGCCTGATGAAGAAGTTTCAGAGACAAGTGTACCCGTACAAGAAGCGACGAGTGAATGGGTAATGTACTTTGATGGTGCCTTCTCGCTGCAAGGCGCCGGTGCCGGCGTGGTACTCATCGCGCCCACCGGAGAGCACCTCAAGTATGTTATCCAGATGCACTTTCCCAGGGAGCAAGCGACAAACAATACTACTGAGTATGAGGGCTTGCTTGCCGGCCTCAGGATTGCGGCCGAACTTGGGATCAAGAAGCTGATTGTGCGGGGAGACTCTCAGTTGGTGGTCCGACAAGTTAACAAGAGTTATCAGAGCCCTTTGATGGAAGCTTATGTAGATGAAGTGAGGAAGATTGAAGAACACTTTGAAGGTCTGCAAATGGAGCACGTTCCAAGAGCTCAGAAAACCTGTGCGCGGAGGAACCTACCCGTAGCTAGCCGCACCCTTATCTTGTTTTCGAGTACGCTCAATGACTTAAGTGAGCTGCGACAAGTGTCGCTCCCTTGCTTCGTTTTCGAGTTCGCTCAGCAAGCTAAGTGCGTTGCGACTAGCTGCGGCAAGGTTGCTTGCCGGTAAGACCTTAGCCAGCAGGCTGCTCAGAGTCCAGCACTCAGCGCTCGCGGCAAGGGCCCCTTGCCGGCAAGTTCCCTAGAAGCGTAGGATTGAAAGCATACAAAGTAAAGGACTAAAGCAAGGGAGACAACATTGCACTGATTGCTCAAAATAAGATAATATATTACAAGGGATAACTTGTCGCAATCACTAATAGGTTCATGTTCATGACACACTTTGCAGCAGCAAAAGAAATAAAAGGGAAGAGGCCTAATCTACGCGGTCGCCTTCACGCCTGGAGATCTTGTTCACCTTGGCGTTGATGTGGGCGACCTGCGCCTTCAGTGCCTCCTGATCTGCGTCGGCCGGCAAGCTGCGGAGAACGTTGACAAGATTTATACCAGGGTTCCGGTAGACAATCTTGGTCAAGACGCGCTCCAGGGTTCCCGCGCAGAGTTGGCGCGACTCCTCGGCCAGCTGCGCGGGGAGCCTCTGCTGCAGACGTGCGAGCGCCGGCGCGATCCCCCTGAAGAAAAGACTGAGCTTGGCGCTGTGAGGGAGATTTGGATCCGGAGAGTATATGAGATGCTCAAACCTCAGCGCCATCAGCTCCTTGTCGATGTTGCCAGCAGAAGCCACCAGATCTTCAGTCCATACCTCGACGGTCTGGCGAAAGTTGTTAGCTGAAGTAACGGCGCTCTCCACCAGGCCTCGCTCCTTGCGGAGCTCGTCCTTCAGCTTGGTTTCGCGGTCCCGGACGGCGTCGACTGAATCTTTCAGCGTAGAGACTTTCAGCTCCAGATCTGCAATTGAATCCTTGGCGGCCTTGAGCTTGTCGCCTTGCTTGGAGAGGCGTACCTGGAGTTCAGAGTTAGTGTGGGCGTCCTTCTCGCGCTCTATGTTGAGCGCGGTGATCCTCTCCGTGCTCGCCTTCAGGAACTCCTCCAGCTGCGCCACCTTAGCCTCGAGGTCCTTCTTGGCGGTCTCCGCGGTGGCAGCGGCGCGCTTCGCTTCCTTTAGTTCTCCGCCAAGGGCCTACTCCCGGGCGGTAAGGTCTTCCTCGTGAGCGTCGAGGTCGACCTTCCGTTGGGTGAGCTCTCCTTCTCGCCGGGACAGCTCTTCACCGACAAGACGCTGCTGCTCCTCGGCCTCTGCTTTCTCTAGGAGGAACTCCTGCTGCTCTCCGGCAAGCCTCTCGCGCTCCTCCGCCAAGTCGCGGAGGGCCGCCTGGTTAGCGGCGCGGAGTTCAGCAGCGCGCTTCTCCAACTCTGCTGCAGCCTTGGCGGCGAGGACTTCCCGAGACTCTAGTTTCGCCTGCCTGGCCCGGTAAAGGGCCAGGAGCCGGTGAAGCAGTTTCTCCTCCTCGGGCTCGTCACTCCCACCAGGCGCTTCGACGATCTTCAACCCCGCGGAGGCGAGGACCTCTCCATCAAAGGCCTCTCCCTCCTCGGGGGCTCGCGACGAAGACCCCCATGACACTTGTATGAAGACGCAGTTGGGGGCCTCAAGGTAGAAGCCCGGCTGCTCCTCGCCGGCGGAGGGATCGGCGGCCGGCGCAGCGCTGGACGCTCCTGCCGCCTCCGGGCCGGCAGTATGGCCGCCGTCCCCCTCCCCGGCCGCTGCGTCCGCAGTCGGGGCAGTCTCCTCAGCCGCAGGCTCGTCGGCTCCTGCCATGTCTTCGACGACAGGGGCGTTGCCGTCGTCGCCCTGCGCGCCTTCCTCGCCGATGACCTCGATCTCCATCCGGTCCGGCGCGGGAGGATCTAGAAGAAGAAGAAAAAGAAAAGAAAAGGTTCAAGCAAATATCCAAAAAAGACAAGTTCACGAAGACAAGGTTGCGAGACTTACCTTCGCGGATTTCGTCGACAACTGGCTCCCTCGCCGGGGAGTTCACCCTTGGCGGGGTGGCCGCCCTCGCCGGGCTGCTCGCCCTTGGCGGGGTACTCGCCCTTGGCGGAGTACCCGCCCTTGGCGGAGCGCTCTCCCTCGCCGGGGAGTTCGCCCTTGGCGGGGATGGCGGGGCCTGCGGCTCCTCGGGAGTAGTCTCCGGGCGCTCCTGTGGTTGCGGCTCCACCTCTGCACAAGACAAGCAAGACAAACGGAGCAACGAGATGTTAGTACAAGGCAAAGACCTCAAGTGCGCCCGACGAGCAAACAGCTCAAGACCAGACTTACGCTGGGGGCTGCGTTGGGGGCTGCTCCTCGGAGCAGCGGTTGGGTCCGGCAAGTTCGTCGCCAGCACGTCCCCTGTCGCCGCGACGGGCGAGTCATCCTCGACCACCACCACGGGAACCTTGGCCTTCTTCGCCGCTCGCTGGGCCAGGGTCCTGAAGTCAAAGCAAGAAGCAAAATCAGAATCATCAAAGAAAGAATCGAGACAGAATTGAAGAAGCTACAAAACACAAGTGCTTACTCCTGTTCCTCGTCGTCGTCATCGCTCAGGGCGGAGAAGTCGAACTCCACCTGAGGCGCTTCCGCGTGAGGAGCGGGAGGAGAAGGCTCCCTCGGGCGCTTGGCGGTCCCCGGGGCTGGGGGCTGCGAAGACCCAGCCTCCGTTGGCGCCGAGGCCCGGGAGCAGGTGGAGTAGCCGCTCCGCTCTGGGAGGCTCCTCCTCCGCTTGGCACTGGTGCGCGGGGCGCCTCCGTCGCGGTCTGGCTCGCTCTGGTGGCGCGCGCCGCCTGGCGAGCGGGCTGCTGTCGGGGCGCCTGCGTCCTCGTCGCCGTAGCCGCCTTGCAAAGGCGCTTCGGCGGTGTCCTCTTGAGACTTGCCCGGGGCGGGGAGCTCTCCGAGGACAAGGAGACGTCATCGTCGAGCCCCAGAGATCCTCCAGTATCCTCGTCGGCTCCGGCGTCCTCCTCCTCCTCCTCCTCGGTGGGCTCGCTGGGCCCAGCACCCTGCCCCGCGGCCTTGCTCCTTCCGGTGGCTCCGCTCCCTCCGGCACCTCTGCTTCCTCCGGCAACCTCACCTCTTGCCGCGGCCTCGCTCACAACCCCGGGGATCCCGGCGTGCCTCAGTGAGGGGACCCTGGCGAGCTCGTCGGGCGGAAGTTTGAGAAGTCTCCGGATCTCTGCCTCCTCGGCCTGGCACGACGCGTCCTCGGCCTCTGCCTCTTCAATGGTGAACCCGAAGTCTCCTACCGCTGCGGCTGCGGCGGCCTCTTCCACCCGGGTAGCAATATAAGCAATCTCTCGATCCGTGGTGGCCCGGGTGAGACCCTTGATCTCCTCGGAGTTCTTCGGCACCTCCACCAAGTTATCAAAGAAGCTCATGATGGCGTCTGGCTTGGGCACTATCCAAGTGGGGTCGACGCCATGAGAATCGCACGCAGGCATCATTGCGCGCAATGCCTCCCGGGCGGTGCTGTTGCATAGTGGTACTACTCTCCCTGGAGGTCTAAACCACTCCGGGTGGGCTGGGTCGTGCTTGAAAAGCTCCCGGAGCATCCCCTTCAGCTCCATCGCCGTGAAGTTGTAATTCAGTCCCGGGCGCAACCTCATTATGTCCGCCGCATTGCCAAACTCCCATGCTGGCCTTTTCCTTTCCTGTAAAGGAGCAATGCGGCGGCGGAGGAAGTCTGCTCCTACCTCTCCGATGGTCAACTTGGCTACCCGGAGATGAAGAATCCTAACAAGGGCAGCGTTGAGTTTGATGTCATCTGCGGCCAAATCACTCCAGTCCCTGCCGCGCACTATAGGTGTTGTGCGCGGCGCAGTGAAAGGCTGCGGCTCGTCCTCCACTATCCAGCACCAATCCGCGCGCCACTCCTCCCACTAGCCGCGGAGCTCTCCTTTCAGATACGACTCCTTCTTGTTCAAGCGGAAGACCCAAGAAATACCTCCGGAGAGGGGGGCGCCGGCCTCTGCTCTAGGCATGAAGAAATGCCTAAAGAGCGCTACGTTTGGATAGATCCCTATGTAGTTTTCGCAAAGATGTGCGAAAACCGCCATCGTGAGGATGGCATTGGGGGTGAAGTCTAAGAGATGGAGGTTGTATGTATTCATGATATCGCAGAAAAATTCAGAGAATGGGGGACACAGGCCGCAGTGGAAGAAGACAGCAAAGAAGAAATACCCGCTGGGGTACAGATCTCTGGCGGCGGCCGGGTAGACTCGGGTGCGGGGGTGCGCCTTGGTCTTCTTGGCCCAGAACAGATAGTACTTGTTCCAGAGCTCCCTTGCGCTGAGCCTCGGCGTGAAGACGACGTTCCTCTTCCGCAGGGCGACAAGCTTCGCCGCCTGCTCGGATTTCTCCCTCTTGGTCTTCTCCGCTTTCGCCTTCTCGGCCTTCGGGGCCATGGCGGAGGCGGCGGAGGAAGGGGGCGAGAAGCTCGACGGCGCCGCGGTTGCGGAATAGGGCGGAGGAGATGAGGAGGCGGGGCGCAGAGGGGGATTTCTGGAGGTGGAAGAAGCAATGAAGACGAAGTAAGGTAACTGCCCCTGCTTCCTCTGCTTTTAAGGGGGAAGCGGGGGACGCTCCGCATTTCCCATTAAAGAACGTGGCCACGTTCTCTCCCACGACGCCGCAATCGACGCGTGCCGTTAGGGAGGGACGCGGCGGATGCGGAAGGGGAATTACGGCTCGCCGTGGGCTGCGCGTGCCCGTGCACTGTTTTGGGCCTGGCCCAACAGCGCTCGGCACCGTGTGTGGCCCAGGCCCGGGGGCTCCTGTCGGTGTACTAAGATAGGGGTACCTTAGTACCCCAACTTGTGCACGGGTAGTAGCAGCTTCCCGCGGCAGGGTCTACCACGTGCTTGCCGGACACCTCTCTGATCCTTATTTAAGCCATTCAAAAACAAAGTATACAAGACAGAAGATCAAGGCCCCGGCAAGTGGAGCTTGCCGGGAAGGCCGTCCCAGGCTCAAGATTACCTCATTAACTCAAGACCCTGGCAAGAGGAGCTTGCCAGGAAGATCAGAAGATTGCCTCTTAGAAGACACGCCTCGGCGCACCCTGCGCCCCGGCAAGACCCGGGGAGCGACAAGCTTCCCGGCCCGACAAGATCAAGCCCCCGGCAAGGTGCTTGCCGGGAGAAGTCTGCACTGTGTGCCCGCGCTCCAGCTCATCAGCCCACGCGTCGCCCTGGGGCCATTCCAGGGACGCGTGGCGGATTGCTGTGCAGCCTGGGGGACACGGTGGCACCCCACGGTGACGAAACTACCGCCGTGGCAAACGGAGACGCAAGGGCGGGCGCTTTTGGGGTCGACGGCGACGGGCATTTAATGCTCTTGTCCCCCACTGTCAAAGTAGGTGGTGACCACTGTTCATCCACTGTTCATCCACTGTTCCCGCACTGTTACAACTACCACCAAAGTTACATTTTTACCCCTTTCTCCTACGTTGACACCTGTCGGTGACCCCTTGAGCTATAAAAGGAGGCCCATGCACAACGTAGAAAGGGTTCGGAACCTAGATAGCTCTCTCGCTCGATGTAGCTAGTTCTTCAAGCTTCCGAGCTCCCAAACTCAATACAAACCAAGCAGGAGTAGGGTCTTACGCGTCCATCGCGGCCCGAACCTGGGTAAACTGCCCGCGTGTGTTCTACGATCTGCTCTTTGTGCTCCCTCCGCTCCCTTACCGCTGGAACAAGGGGCTCCGGTCCCATAGGTGTTCGTGGTGGACAGTTTCCCCCGACATCCTTATAAGTAGCTTTCACTCTGTATTGCATAAGGCTGATGTCATGGATAAAAGCACATCTCCATTTATTGAATCTTGCTCTCTCACGCCTGAATACTTTAGCATTCCTCACAATCCATATATTCCAGCAGACAATGAAGACCACTTCAGTGAAGAAAGGTTTTCCAAAGCTTCTTTTAGCATTGATGACCAAATCTGCCATGGAGGTACCAGGTGACCAAGAAATTTGTAGGTAATTCCACACTCTGACATGAAAATTGCAATTGAAGAACAAGTGGTCTATGGTTTCCCTAGTCAGCAAAGGGCAGAGAACACAATTGATTCCATCATCCAGATGCCAGTTTCTTCAGTCCACCATATCTTTTGTATTCAATTGTCCATAATAAGCATCCAAGCAAACACCTTAATCTTCATTGTGCAAGATGATTTCCAGATCCAAGATGTCAAGGGGTTAAAGTACTCTGAAGCAAAGCTATGAGAGTAGAACATTTTAGGTGTGAACCCTTTGGAAGTGCGTTTTCAGAACCAGACATTTTTGACTCCAGGAGTTCTATTGTGGCCTTCCATTAGTGATTGAAGAGTATTCAACTCATGAAAAGCTTGAGCAGATAAAGGAAGATGGAAATGTTGGTGCACATCTTGCGTGTCAAAGAAGTCTTTAACAGTGACCCAAGGATCCTTGGCATAGGAGAACAGCCTGGGAAATCTGAATTGAAGAGTATAGACTTCTTGATCAAGCTGCCAATTGTCTGACCACATGAGGGCAGTATCTCCCTCGTAGATGTGCACCCAGGAGCAATCTCTGAAGCTTTGCATGACTTTACAAATGTCTTTCCACCAGAAAGAGCCACAATCAGTAGTTCCCTGAGGCACCCTGCCATTGTAGTAGGAATCCCAGATGAGAGATACCCAGGGAATATCCTTCTTGTTAAGAAAGTTGCTAGCATGTTTAAGAAGAAGAGCCACATTTTGAACACCAAGACTGAGGATGCCAAGGCCACCCTGATTTTTTGGTCTACAAATAAGATCCCAGGCAGCAAGGGAGGGTGCATGCTCAGCTCTATTTTTTCTCCAGAGACATTACCTCTGAATTCTTTCCAACTACTTTAAAATGCCAGCTGGAACAGCAAGACTGCAAAGGAAAAACATTGGCATAGAAGACAGAGCAGAATTCAGAAATTGCAGGCTTTCACCTTGGTTTAAAAATGAGGAGCTAGCTGTCATTCTCCTTTCCATGCAATCCACCAAAGGCATAAAATCAACCATTTTGGCCTTGTAGTTCCCACAGGCAACCCAAGGTAAGTAAAAGGCATCTTACCAATCTGACACCCAAAAGCAGCAGCCAAATCCACCATCAAAGTAGAGTCCACATTAATTGGAATAATAATAGATTTGTGATAGTTAACATCAAGCCCTGTGGACAAAGAGAAGACCTTCAGCATGCCTTTCAGAGCAACAAGTTGATCTTTGTCAGCTGGTAAGATTATCATTGTGTCATTAGCATACTGAATCATAGGGAAATCCTGATCATGGCAAGGAATAGGCAGGTGGAGGACTCCTCTTCTAAACATGTCATTGATGACAGTTTGTAAAAGGTCAGCAGCTAGAACAAAAAGAAGGGGGGAGACAGGATAACCTTGTCTAACATCCTTTTTGCAAATGAATTTCCTCCCAGGAACACCATTTAGTAAAATAGATGAGGTGCCAGTAGATAAAATCTGCTTCATCTAAAGAATCCGCTTCTCATTAAAGCCTTTGAATCTTAGAATTTGAATTATAACCTCATGCTCCAAAGAATCAAAAGCCTTCTCAAAATCTAGCTTAAGAATTACAATTGGCCTCTTGGATTGGTGGCACTGGTGCAAGTACTCAAATGTCCAACCAATGCAATCTTGGATTGTTCTGCTTTTAATGAAACCATACTGGTTCTTGTGAACACAATGCATAATCACATCTTGTAACCTATTAGCTGCCATTTTGGAGAGAAATTTTAAACCCATTCCAGTTAAGGAGATGGGCCTAAAATCCCCTACTTCATGAGAATGTTTTTTACGGACCAGTGTGATATAAGAATCATTGATGTTTCCTGTTTAGCAGTACCAGCATAGAATGTCTGAGCTAGCTCATAGAAATCTGTGGAAATTATGTGCCAACATTTCTTGAAGAATAGACCATTAAAACCATCAGGACTTGGAGCTTTATCCACTGTCATATGCTTGACCACACTATCCATTTCTTCCTTCTCAAAAGGCCTAGTTAGAACATCCAAACCCTCCACTGGAGTAATGAGAGAGGATATGTTAAAGCCCGTAACAATTCCCCTTGAAGAGCCCATTCTGTTCTTGAAACAATTCCATATAACCCCTTCCATTTGTCAGTGATCAGTCACCATAGTCCCATCAGGTAGTTTCAGACTGGCAATAGAATTCCTTGACTTCAACCGTTGTTGTCAGATTTCATGTTCCGCAAACCCTTCAGTGGTTCGAACTCTGGGGTGCGCATTAAGAACACTCTCTCCCCAGCGCGCTAGCCCTAAGATTCCGCAGCCTAGCTTGATGAACTCAAAGAACAGGGGACACATACGATTATACTAGTTCAGGACACCTTGCTATGTAATACCCTACTCCAGTGTGTGTGGTGGATTGCCTCGTGGGTCTGAGGATGAACTAGTACAATGGAAGAACAGCCTCCGGAGAAGAGGTGTTCTTGGGTTCGAATGAGCTTGTGGTGTATGTAGGTTGGAATGGATCCGATCCCCCTCGATGGTGGTGGCTAGGTCCTATTTATAGAGGCCTTGGTCCTCTTCCCAAATATCGGTGGGAAGGGATCCCATAACGGACAAATTTGAAGGCGAACTGCTAGTACAAGTTATCTTGACAAAAGTAGTCTTTGTCTGCCAAAGGCTCTGGTGGTGACGCCGCGCCGGGCTCCATGATGACCTCCATTCTGCCGTCCTGACGATCCTTGGTCTTGTTGCACCGATATGGAAACTATTGCTTGATTCCTCGGGACTCCATGCCTATGCTTGCCCCCCTAGCACCAAAGGGGAAACTCGTACAGTGCGCCGGCTGGTCCCCGCCTGGCCATGGTCATCATGGCTCACGTCACGTGAACCTCGCGAGGTGCGCCTTACATAGATATGTCTGCTCCGCGGGAGCCTAAAGAGGCTGCCCCCAGGGAGGTCTTGTCGTCATCTGCCTCGCGAGGCTTGGCCCCTCACGAGGGTCTTGAGCTGCGGTTGCTGAAGTTGGGTCGTACCAGGCCGCCGATGGAGGCACGTCACGGGCCGCAGGCAGGCAAGTCCGGGTATCCCTGTTCCCAGAATGCCGACAGTAGCCCCCGGGCCCAAGGGGCAAGGGCGATGCGCCACGGGCCCTAATTACCTGTGGCTTTGGTTGGTGTGTGGCAGCTGATTGGACGTGGATGTCTCCACTCCCCCATGCAGCCTTGAAATCCGCCAGGCTAGGCGGCCTCCGTTGCCCACACAGTTCTGCCTCCCTCGCCGATAGTTTGCTCCCAAAGCTCCTCCATCTTCCAAAAAGTAGTGGCTTCCTCCCCTAGCCTAGTGCGGTACCAATCTTCCCCATCGCCATGGCGCCGAGCCAAAAGAAGAAAGGAAAAGGGAAAACATGTACCTCATCCCCTACGCCTCCGGCCTTCGAGCCCGCCCTCGAGCGGTCAGTGGTGGTCAACCTGGAAGGGCTGAGCAAGGTACGCCCCTCGCTCGCCGCTGATTCCAATGAGTGGGAGGCAACCATGGCTTGGCCGGCTTCTCAATTCGCGAGCGACATGACGACCACCAAGATCCCTATCCATCTTCATGCCCTCTGGGCTGGCCTAATTCCTCCCTTCTCTGATTTCTTCAACGCCATGCTCTCCTACTACCAAGTCAATGCGCTGCACCTGGATCCCCAATCCATCGTCCTCCTTGCCGTCTTCGCCTTTGTCTGCGAGGCCATGGGGGGCATTGCTCCTTTCTTGGTCGTATTTTATCATTTCTTCTCGCTGCGTTTGACTGATGATCTCTAGTGCTTGGAGTGCGTGACATTCCAGGTTATAGCGGCGATGGCCTGCTCGAGGATCGACTTTGAGCTCTTGCCGGCCGTGGATGGATTTCGGAAGCGATGGGTGTTTGTTGATGTTGGTGTGCAATCCTCTACTCCTGCTTCCACGGGCTCCGGCTGTCCCAAGCTCTGGCTGCAGGCATGCGAAGCTTGTCGACACGTGGCTCGCCCCTAGCTTGCGCCGGCTGGCCAGGCTGAGAGACCTTAGGGTGACGGCGCCCATCATGGTGAAGGAATTCATCCACTGCCGCATCGCTCCACTCCAGCGTCACTCCCGTCCGTTGTGGACCTTCTTCGGCAACGATGACCCCATCAGGCAATATGTGCCTATGATTCCTCCTGAGGTGCAGTGGACAGTGTTTGAGCTCTTGATGGGTGACTCGGCATCGGCCAATCTGCCGGAGGATGGTTGCCTCTTATACTGCTGCTCCAACAAGGTTGAGTTCGTGAGGCAGATGCCCCTTCTCAACGGATTGGGGCTGCGCCCGGCTGGCCTTTAGGGGCCCCGTGAGAACCCCATTCCCTTGGTTCCCCTACATGCGGTCACCTCGGCACCCACCTCAGAAGCGGGTGCAGGGAGGCGGGCATCGTCGGAAGCCGACGGGGTGGCTGCTGAAGAAGTGGTGTGTGCTGCGGGTCGCGAGGCGCCGGCTCCTGGTGCTTGGGAGAGCTGTCCTGAGGCCGTGGCTAGTGGGCCGTCGCGGCCCGAGGCCCCCGAGGTTGTCCTCTCAGGAGCCCCGAGTACTGCCCCAGGCGATTGCGGTCGTGCCCAGGGCTTCGGCCAGCTTTGCTTGAACTTCGGAACCCTCCGCAAGAGGTAGGCGCCTCCAAGCTATAATGGTGACGCTTACTAGCCATTGAAGCAGAGGAAGTACATAGCCAAAGACGAGTAATTACCTTATCTGTGTAATTTCCTAAGTGTTCCGTTCCTTCCTGACCCCAACTCTACAGGGCTCTGTCGGCTGGAGCGGCAAGGTCTCCTGGGGAGCGTCCTCTGCCCCTTTAGGGCTCTTCGCTGGACTTGAGTGCACCTAACTGAGCTGCCGGTCGTGGTGCGAGGCTTGTGGAAGAGGTGAATGCGTCGTCTGGGTTCCTCGACCTTACGTTCCCGTCGTCGCTCCTTCACGGTCCAGCGTGGAGCGTTGGAGGCCTGCCGAGAGCTCCTCCGTTGATTGTCACCCACAGCTGGGCGACGCCAGCCCCGGCTACGTCTTCGAGCCGCAAGGCCATGTCTTTCAGCGCCCCCGCCGAGGCTTGGCCGGACGCGGGTAAGGCGCCGGCCTCCAGCCCCCAGCCAGAGGAGGGCATGCCATCTCGAGCCTCCCCAACAATTGATGACATAGAGGACGGGCCCGGCCGCGTGTTTGATTTTGCATGTGGGTGCGGTGCTGTCTGCCACGAGCTTTTCTGGGATGCGATGGGTGCGCTGAGACAGCTCGGGGAAGAGCTCGTTGATGTTGTTGCCAGCTTAGAGATGGAGGGGCTTCGACTAGAGAATGAATGAGGTTGGTTGGAGGTAGCCATCAACCTTGGGCGTCTCCAGAACGAGCATGCCGGCACGAAGGCCGAGGTGTCCAGGAAGGCGGATCTCCTCCGCGAGGTCTCTGAGGAGCACCGACGAGAGCTTCAGCCCTTGAATGATTCCCTCGAGAAGCAGGTCGAAGCGCACAAGGCAGTCTTGGCGTCGATGAGGGGTGCATCATTCGAAGAGGAGGAGATCCAGAAGCGCGAGGAGGCGCTAATGCAGGAAGCCTAGGATCGCAGCCTAGAGCATGAGCGGCTGGAGACATGGGAGCGCCAGGTGACCCTGGCCGAGGATGCTGTCTCCATGCGCGAGGCCAAGGTCCAGGTGGAGGTTGACCTGAGGGTGGCGAAGGCTCGCGCAGATCATACCAATGAGTACGACCTGAAGTTGAAGCTCATGTAGGAAGAAGCTGATGGGAGGACCGCTGCCCTCAATACGAGACTAGAGGAGGCGGAGCAGCGTGAGAGGGACGCCGCAGCCGCCCAGACCTCTGCTTAGGCCGAGCTGGCCTCCGCGTGGGCCAACCTGGTCTTGCTCCAACAGCAAGTTGATGAAGCTGTGGTCCTCGCGCAACAGAACAAGGAGGAGTCTTGTCGTCGGTAGACACTGCAGCACAAGCATACCCCCATGTTCTAGGCTCTCAGGGTGAAGGCTGACCGGGCACTGGGAGCCATCAGCGGGGAGAGCGTCCTCACCCCATGCGGAAGATTATGCTGGCCACCTTTGCTTCTTCACTGAAGTCATGACGCGCCTGGAGGGCCAGGCCGCGAGGGCTCGCGACCTCATCGAGGAGAAGAGTCGGGGCTGGCGTTCGTTCTCGCATGTCTTCAGTCATCTTTAGAACCTCGACCCTCACTTTGATTTCAACGCCGCCATAGCCCTCGTGCCCGTGGCTATCCGGGACAAACTAGTGCACTGGGTGGATGACCACGTGCATGCCTTGGTCAGGGTGTTCGCCACTGAAGACGGCGAGGCGGTGGTTGCATTGGATGAAGATGGTGTGGTCGACGATGGTGAAGACGACGCCGGCGATAGCGCTATGAGCACGTATGAGAGTGACTAGGGCGCCGCTGTGGGCAGCACATTTTGTTGGTCCTGTATTCCTTCGCTTGAACCTGCATGTAAAGACTTGGGCACAGCATGTGTATGTAAATTAAGATTCTTCCTTTAAGCTAGCCCTGAAACTTTCCTTCCTGACTTGTGATCCCCTGAGCAGGGTCGTGGCTAAGACTCACCTTGATCCCAGCATGTCTTGAGCGTGTCCTAAGGTGGCTGATGTGTCGTCCTCCCGAGGGGAGCCTCTTGGTGGCCCACCGGGTTTCAGGCCTCTCGTGGGGCCCACTGAGTCGCCCGAGGAAGCCTCGCGAGGAGCAAACGCCAGGTTATGGCAGGTTGTGCGCCTGGTGACGCCGTGGCAATGGTACTCCTGATACTGGGGTGCTCACCGCCGGCCGGGCTTGCCCGAGCAGGGTTGATGTGCCTATACTACACCTAGTTCCGCGTTCAAGGTGCTCGCTAGGGCTCGGTAGCAGACACGAGCCTCAAAATAAAGCATGCAACCAAAACCCAAGAAATCAACACGAATCACAAGAAGGTTTCCCCAAGCTTGGCAAAAAAAGAGACTCCAAGTTCAATTCAAATAGCGCGGTGAATCGAGTTACAGAAAAGGGGACGAAAGCAAACAGCCGCGTCTAGCACCTAGCTAGTCTTCTTGTCTTCCACCAGCGCGGAGCTAAGTGCATTCACTCGCTGTGAGCATAGTCAGTGGGGGACAGTGTCGACGGCTAGTGCAGAGCATGGTGCTTCCACTAGGACGTGGGTGGGACCCCCGAGGCCCGAGGGAGGCTCTCCGGAGACTCCGGCGCGTGTACAGCCTCACTCATTATTACGTGAGAGTGTCACGGGCGGAGACCTTCATAGGTGTGAGCCTTGCTTCATATCTGCAGACGAGGGCCCGGCCTTGCACCACCCCCGACCACCGTTGGGGCGTCCGGAAACCAGGATGAGACCAAGGGGCAAGGGGGACGCTAGCGGCGCCCTCGGCGACCATGGGCCCTCTGCCGGGGAGAAGGGCCCTCCGGCGCCTCCCCCGACAGAGGACCTACCTCCGTGCAGCGCCTTGCTCGTTGTGGCACGGGGAAGGCCCTGGCTCTGGGCTCCTCCTGCGCAGCCCCCAGAGCGTCACTCCCGCCTGGAGCGGAGCCGCCGCTCTATGGTCTTCGGCTGCCGCCGCGGGCTGGTTCTCCTGCAGCCCAAGGTTAGTGTATGCCTGCTCCCGCGCGTACTCCTGGTTCACCATAGAGTACGCTCCTAGCACCAAAGGGGAAACTGGTACACTGTGCCCACTGGCGCCCTCTTGGCCTTGGTCATCATAGCTCACGTCACGTGAACTTTGCGAGGTGTGCCTTGCATAGATATCTCTGCTCCTCAGGAGCCAGCTTGAAGAGGCTGCCCCCAGGGAGGTCTTGCCATTGTCCGCCTTGCGAGGCTTGGCCCCTCGCGATGGTCTTGAGCTGCGGTTGCTGAAGCTGGGCCGTACCAAGCCGTCGATGGAGCCACATCACGGGCCGCAGGCTGGCAAGTGTGGGTATCCCCGTTCCCAGAACACCGACAGTTGTACAGTTCTTTCAATTTGGGCCCATATTTGCATGTTACCATATTTTCTTTAACAATCCTACCATTTTCTGCAGTGCATCCCTTGCTATGCAACATATTATGTAGTAAAAAATCTTTCCCTTTACATAGATATAGACTGCACGAATGTCATACTGCACATAAACCATGGATTTACAATCGTTGCTACTTTGAGACTTGATGAACGTGGTGATTCCTATTTTGGCACTGGCTATTGGAAAGAAATTTCTAAGTTTTATGTACTGAAAGCTGGCACTAAAATTGCACATCACATAAAAGGGCCTGGTCATCAGATATATGCTAACTTCCCAGACAAAATCATCCGTCCAGGCTTTGTTCGAAGTAAGTTTTCTTTTCAACTATCTACATGTTGACTTACCCAGCAATGTCAAATGAATTGTGTAGTATTCAAGCAACCAATTGTTATTCCCGTTTCTTACTATATTCCTACCTAATAACTTCTAGTTACCAATACACTTTTCTATTGCCCTATTTTAACTAAATATTCCCTTTACTCCCATTTCTATCAAAAAGCGCCGTTGACAAGGAGACTCCGGAGGTGAAGAACGGGGCTGCCAACAAGAGGAGGCGGGGCGAGCTAGAAACGCAAGCCACTCCAGCAGGCCTAGGCTTCATCAGCAGCCTCTCTGATGATATGTTGACAGTCATCATCTCCCTCCTCCCAATCAAATTTGGGGCGCAGACAACCATCCTTTCCCGTTGGTGGCGCCCCCTATGGAACTCCAGCCCTCTCGGCCTCATTGAAACCGGCGAGCTCTGCCATGGCTATCGCAGAACCTTGGATGCGTTCTCCAAGATTATTGGCAGTCACCTTGACCCAACCGGAGGCCTTAGAATGTGAAGGTTCCATTCCAACGGCAAGGACCGAGCCAAGCTTGACGACTCGTTCCGACCCCCCGCCCTAGATCAGCTCGAGGAGCTAACTTTTGATGATGGGCATATGCGGTTGCTGCCAGTGTCCGCACTACGCCCTGCGCCCATGCTGCGCGTAGCCAAGTTCAGGAACTGCCATTCCTCCTTGTCGGATTTCGGGTTCCGGCAAAACCTTTAAGGTTTGAACTCGGGGGTGCGCATGAAGATCTCTCCTTCTGCCCTAGCTCGTCTACTCAACAAACCTAGGCCTAGCTCATCAGATCCGATGAACAAGAGACACAAGATTTATATTGGTTCGGGCCATCGTTGTGGTGTAACACCCTAATCCAGTGTCGTGTGGTGGATTTCCTTGTAGGCAGAGGAAGAACTAGTACATGGATGAACTGCCTCCTGAGGAGAGGTGTTCTTGGGCTCGGGTGAGCTTGTGGTGTGTGTGAGGTTTCGATGATCCCATCCCCTCTATGATGGTAGCTAGGCCCTATTTATTGTGGCCAAGGTCCTCTTCCCCAATATTGAGTGAGAAGGATTCCCACAATGGCCAAATTTGAAGGGGGACAGCAAGTACAAGCTATCCTAACAAAAGGCGGTATTCACCTGCCAAAGCCTCTGGTAGTGACGCCGCCATGGGCTCCACGATGACCTCCGTCCTGCCATCCTTTGGTCCCGGTCTCGTTGCACCAATATAGTAACCTTTGCCTGATGCCTCGGACTTCTCACTTGCACCTGCTCCTTTAGCACCAAAGAGGAAACTGGTACTCTGCGCCCGCTGGCACCTGCCTGGCATTGGTCGTCACTGCTCACGTCACGAGGACCTCACGAGGTGACCCTTGCCTCGATATCTCCGGTCCTCACGAGCCGGCTTGGAGTGGCCGCCCCAGGCATCCCCCGCGAGGCATGGCCCCTCGCGAAGGTCTTGAGTGGTTGATGAAGGTGCTGGGCCATACCAGGCTGCCTTGTGAGCCACGCCCTGGGCCGCAGGCAGGCAAGTCTGGGTACCCCCGTTCCCAGGACGCCGACAGTAGCCCCCGGGCCAAAGGACCGCTTGGGCTTTGCTTCACGACGAAGCCAAGGGCCAAGTGCGGAGCGCTGCGGGCCCCAAAGCCTGTGGCCTTGTTTGACGCGTGGCGCTCGATGGGACGTGGGCGTCTCCACTTCCCCACGTAGCCTCGGTCAATGCGCGACCCGTCAAGTCTCTGCGCGCACAGCGGACCATTATTACCTGCATTTATGGGGCCAGCAGTTAGCCTTCCTCTGGCTATAAATAGGGCGGCAGGCTGAGCCCTTGCCGCCCATCTTCTTCCTTCGCTCCCTTGCTCCTTCGCTTGGCCGAACCGCCCATGCCGCCGCCCAGGAAGTACTCGTCCGTGGAAAAGGGGAAGGCTCACCAGGAGGAGCTTGGCTCACCACCAGCTAAGAGAGGGCGAGGCCGACCTCCTAAGTGTGCTGCATCCCCCGTCTGGGTCGTGAGCGGGCCTGGGAGGACCCCCACAACGCCCGTAGCCGCCCTTGGTAGCCGCGGCGGCGGTCCATTGAGTGGCGGGGGCCGTCGTGGCATTGGCGATCCGGTGAACGAAGGGAGGCGCTCTGGGGTTGTAAGACCTCCCTAGCCGCATTCCCACCTGGCGGAGGCGGCGCTGGAGTTCATCGTGTGGTCGGAGAGCCCCGCCGGCACTAGGCTCCAGCTCCCGTGCTCCTTGGCCGGTGAACTCCTTGATGCGAGCTCTGACGACTTCTGGCTGCAAGCGGATCGTTGTTGCAGCATGGCATCGTGGGTCATGTTGGAGGTCTCCGCCTCGGGCGCCATGGCTTTGGCCCGAGGCTGGCAGACGTTCGCTCGCGCACGCGGTTTGGGCGGCTGTTGCACCCTTCACTTCAAGTCTGGCGATGACTCGACCCTCTTCATGGGGGTGTTTGGAGAAGACGGGCGCCGCGCCGAGTGCTGCCCCAAGGACAATGGTGGCGGGGAGGTGCTTGGCCTGGGCGATGGCCGCAGCTCGTCCGGCTACAGCGGCTCCTCCTTCAACGGCAGCTCCAGTAGTGGTGGCTATGACCAGCCGCCACGCCTCTGCGCCCATCTGGAGGGCGGCGTTGGGTCGTCTCGTAGTCATGCTCGCGTGAAGAGTGAAGAGGGCTATGCCTGAGCCCAGGGCTTAGGTCCTCGCGAGCAACCGCGCCTCGAGGGTCGCTGTCATCCTTCTTTAGTCTCTCTCCTTTGCCCTACATCGTTTGATCAAACAAGCATGGAGCCCTAGGGGGCATGTAATGAACTATGGCTTCATGACATTCAGCACGATGCATAGTGTTCCTGCCTATTGTTGTGCGATCCGTGTTTTCATGTCCTTAGGGTGAGAAGACTTATGTTGATGCGTTCGAGATTGCTCTCATCCCGTGTCCTTTGACTCCTCGTGAGGCTGCAAAAACTCGTTAGATTATTATCCTTTACTGCTCGAGACCTTTGACACGGGTCGAGCGTGATCGTCCACCCCTTGTCACCGTACCTATGGGGCACGGACGTAAGAATGGGGGGCGCGTCAGTTACGAGCCCCTATTCGGGCACCTTCTACCTCTTGAGCTTGCGTTGTATTCCCTCGAAGAGGAAAGGGAGATGCAGCACAATAGCGTAAGTATTTCCCTTAGTTTTTGAGAACCAAGTTATCAATCACGTAGGAGACCACGTGCGAGTCCCTCGTACCTGAACAAACAAATAAGAACTTCACAGCCAACATGATATGGGGTTGTCAATCCCTTTATGGTCACTTACGAAAGTGAGATCTGATAAAGATGATAGTTTATATTTTTGGTATTTTTAGTTTAATAAAACAGCGAATAAAAGCGGTAAAAGTAAAGTAGATGTAGATTGATATGTTGAGAATAGACCCGGGGCCATAGTTTTCTCCAGTGGCTTCTCTCATGATAGCGATATTCTACGGCAGGTAAACAAATTACTGTCGAGCAATTGATAGAAAAGTGAATAATTATAAGACTATTTAGGCATGATCATTGTATATAGGCATCACGTCCGAGACTAGTAGACCGACTCATGCCTGCATCTACTACTATTACTCCCCACATCAACCGCTATCCAGCATGCATCGAGTGAATTGAGTTCATACGAACAGAGTAATCCCTTAAGCAAGATGACATGATGTAGAGGGATAAACTCAAGAAATATGATGTAAACCCCATCTTTTTATCCTCGATGGGAACAATAGAATATGTGCCTTGCTGCCCCTATTGTCACTGGGAAAGGACACCGCAAGATTTAACCCAAAGACAAACATTTCTCCCATTGCAAGAACTATAGATCTAGTAGGCCACACCAAACCAATAATTCGAAGAGACTTGCAAGGATATTAAGAGCACACATAAAAAGTTCAGAGAAGAACCAAATATCTTTCATAGATAACCTTCATCATAAACTCACAATTCATCGGATCTCGATAAACACACCGCAAAAAGAGATTACATCGAATAGATCTCCTCAAAGACCGAGGAGAACTTTGTATTGAGATCTGGAGAGAGAGAAGAAGTCATCTAGATACTAGCTATGGACCCGTAGTTCTGTGTTAAACTACTCACAACTCATGGTGAGGGCGATGATGATGATGATGAAGGCCTCCGTGCTGGATCCCCCTCCGGTGGAGCACCGGAACAGGATCCAAGATGGGATCTCCAAGGGAACAGAAGCTACGGCGGTGTAATTAAGGTTTTCTCTCTGCTCATGGAGTTTCTGGGGTACGTGCACTTATATAGGAAGAAGGAGGGCACCGGGGACGCTCGAGTGGGCCTCGAGGCAGGGGGCGAGCCCTAGAAAGGGGGGCGCACCCCCCACCCTCGAGGGCCACTCGATGCTCCCCTGACGTGGTTCTCAAGTTCCTCTGGCATGATTTTCTCCAAAAATATCTCTCGCGAAGGTTTCATTTCGTTTGGACTCTGTTTGATATTCTTTTTCTACAAAACCCTGAAATAGGCAAAAACAGCAATCTGGACTGGGCCTTTGGGTTAGTAGGTTAGTCCCAAAAATGATATAAAATTGAATGATAAAGCCCATTAAACATCCAAGACTTCATAAATAATAACATGGAACAATCAAAAATTATAGATACAGAAATAATTTGATGAGACGTATCAAATATCCTTAAGCTTAGTTCCTAATCGTCCTCGAGTACGTAAAATGATAAAGAAATAATTTTTGATGTGGAATGCTAACCAATATAGTTTTGTATGTAATTCTCTTAATTGTGGCATGAATGTTTAGATCTGAAAGATTCAAGATAAAAGTCTATATTGACATAAGAAATAATAATACTTCAAGCAATACTAACAAAGCAATCATGTCTTCTCAAAATACTATGGCTAAAGAAAGTTATCCCTACAAAATCATATAGTGTTGGCTATGCTCCCTCGTTATCACACAAAAATATCCATATCATGCAGAACCCCGATTTCAGCCAAGCATTTGTTTTCATACTCTATCTTTTCAAACCTTTCAACTTTCACGCAATACATGAGCGTGAGCCATGGATATAGCACTATGGGTGGAATAGAGGTGGTTGTGGAGAGGACAAAAAGGAGGGAGATAGTCTCACATCAACTAGGCGTATCAACGGGCTATGGAGATGCCCATCAATAGATATCAATGTGGGTGAGTGTAATGCCCCGGATGTAATACTTTCCCTTTTGGGTATATAATATATCTCCGGCTTCATCTATTTCCATTCCGGGTTCTTTGTCTTTCGGGTTTCGTCGTTTTGTTGTGTGAGTGTGTGGCATTCATTCATATCATGTAGACATGTGCATCGCATTGCATTTGTGTTGTCGGTTGCATCCGGTTCCGCGTGTTTCTTCCCGTTGTCCGTTTCGCGTTCCGGAGCTCCCTCACGTGTCCGTGACGTTCCGTAGGCCTACTTTGTTGTTCGGGCGTTTTACGTTACCGGTGTGCCGCGAAGTTGTTGTGTGTGTTGTTGTTTTGTTGTGTGCAACCCGCCTCTCAAATCTCGTCTCGTTTGGACTCCGTTGACTATCCCATCCGTTGTTCGTGTGGGTCCAAAGTGCCTTCACTTTGTGTCCCGGAAACACCCCTACTGCAGTCTACTTCTATTCCCTAGTCCCTTCTAGACTACCCCGCGATCAGATCCGTCGGATCGCGATCGGAGGGCTTCTAACACCCCAAATCTCCCTAACCCTAAAAATTCCTGCTATATATTAGACCCTAGTCTAAATTTGGCATCCCTTTCTTCTTCCTCTCCCCCCTCATTTTTTTTTCTCAGATCTGCCACTTGGCAAGTTCCCTCCTGGGAACCAACCAGCCACCGCCGTTTTCCTTCCGCAGCAGCAGCAGCATCGAACGCAGCCCCGAGCGCCCGACCAGGCGAGGCCAGGGTCAACGCCCCGACCGATCGCCTCGGCCTCGAGGCCTCGTCACATCCGCACCGCACCAGGGCTCCGATCGGGCCAGATCTGGATCGCCGCAGGCCCGACCGCTTCCTCCCTCCGTTCGCTCCTCCTCGCCCAGACCGCAACGGGCCCGTACGCTGCCGCCTTCCACCCAGGACCACTTCCCCGCCTCCCTTCGGCCTCTTTGCCAGGCCCGAGTCCCCCGGCCCATCTTCCTTCAGCCGCCTCCTCGCCAGGAGCGGGTGCTCCCTCGCCCCGGTAGCGCCCCAGCCGGGCCTCGCCGCGCTTCGGCTCGGGTGGGCCGCCGCCTCCTTCCGGGCCGGGCCGCGCCGCGCCCTCCGCACCGCGGCCTCCCAGCAGGCCACCGCCTCTGCCTCGTCGGCTGGGCCGAGCCCAGCGCGCCAGGCCACCGCGCAGATCCGCCGCCTGGGCCCCAGCCGCCGCGCCGGCCCGTCTCCAGATCTGAGCCCGTTCCTGTTCAGATCCAAAGAGGTTGACCTTTGTTTTCCCTAAGTCCCAGAATTGTTGATCTGTGTTACTATTTTCAAACTGCTAGATCTCCTTGTGTGTTGCTCCGATTCGCGCGTGTAGCATGTCCAGACGTTCGTGGAGACTTGCTCTACGTTTTATCTGTTGTTGTCATGCATGCTAGAGATCATTTAGGTGCTCGTTTTTTTGTTGCAAGAGTGCATCATGATATAACTGCTGCTATGTGTTATTTTTATGCCACCTTTGCATGGTGATATCTTTTAGCTCGTTTGTCCGAATGATGCAAATGACATGTCCACGTGTTCGTCTTGCCATGCTCTATGTGTTGTATGTGATAGGTTGCATGGTAGATTTATTATTGCCTTGTTATCATCGTTGCAAAGTGCCATGTGGCTGTAATGTGTTTTCACTTGTTATGAAATGCCATCTTGTTGAGCTCGTTGCTATCGTTGTGTTTACCTACATGAAGCATGCTTGTGTGTTTCGGGATCACCTTCATGTGTACTTTGATGAGGTGCTTACCTTTTGCCATGTTTAGTTTCAAGGTGACTTAAACATGCTCTTTTATATGCCATGATGATATTGCTGTTTTAGGACTTAGTGATTTTTCACTAAGTCTGAAATCTGTAACGTTCCGATGCCATGTTCGTGTGATGTTCTAGGACAAAGCATGATAGTTTTGGAGTGGATTTTGATTGTTCCTTGTAGTATATATTGTTGTCTTTCCATCCATGTCCTCACATGTCTATTTAAGTGGTTGTAGCATGTTTGTCTTTTGCTCCAAAGTTTCAATAAAATTCTGCTGCCAGAATTTTATTGTCAAGTTCAATATGTCCAAGATCATTGCTATTGATCCGTGACTCCGTTGGGGTGCACCTTTGGACTTAGTTGCTGTAGTATATGTCTAGTTTGTGTTCATGTCTTTTTCCATGCTTTTTGGGTGCTGTAGCTTAATTATTTTGAGCTCCGAAGATGCCATGTTGCTGTAATTTTCAGCTGTCGCTCAAATCTTGTTTCGGGCATAACTTTTAGCCCGTAACTCCGATTTCAGCGAATCTTATATCAAACTTGATTGATTTTCTGTGTAGATTAATAATATCAGATTGTTATCATGTTTTGAGGTGATTTGCTTGAGTGATATTTTCCGTGCTCCGTGTGCATCCTTAGTGCATCCATCATGCATTCATCTTTTTCGAGTGCGCATTGCATCTTGTTGATTGGTGCTTCGTGTGATTGTTTTGTTTAGAGCCGGAAGCTGAGACCGAGTACGAGGTTGAGCACGAGGTTTCCAACGAGGTTGAGCACGAGGACCCTTCTTACGTTCCGAACGACTTCTCTTCAGGCAAGATGACCGAACCCCGATAACATTACTATCTTTTCCTATTGCTAGTAGTCTCGATCTACAGTTTTGCCTCGATGTCCATGATCTTCTTGTCAGCCTCCTACTTGTAACCAATTGCCATGTTTAACCAACCTACCTATGCAAACCGTTGCTTGGCTAAGTACGCTTCGCTCAACCCTTCTTATAGCATTGTTAGTTGCAGGTGAAGATCGAAGATGCTTGCTTCATGTTGAAGTTTGGTTGGGTTATATCACACTATATAAATGCTTAAAATGAAATCATCTATATATTGGCAAGGGTGGAAGGCTAAGCCTTTTGCTTGGTGTTTTGTTCCACTCATGCCGTTAGGAACCGTATAAACAGGTGTTATGTTCCTTGATTATGCGTTCCTAACACGGTTGGGGTGTATGGGACCCCCTCGATAAACCGCTAAGTGCTAATTCTTTACCAGCAAGTCCCAACATTGGTACTATTTGCCTAATAACAAACTAAACTTGCATAGGGAGTTATAAACCCTTTTCTTAATTCAACAACCCGGGCCAGTGCTCCACATGAGTGTTGGTCCAAACTGGGGGTTACGCGGGGCCACCTCGAGGGAACTCAAGGTCTGGTAAAAACCTGTGGGATCACCCATCCGGTCGTGGCCTGAGACGAGATACGCGCGGCTACTATCAGGGTGTCGGCACGCCGGGAGGATTTGCTGGATTAGCCTTACCTTAGCTCGGTATATCTTGAGCACGGGATTCCGAGGATACTCGGGTCTTCCCACTTTGGAGTTGCGACTCCGCGGATCGTGGGCTTGTAATGGGTCAAGTTGGAACACCCCTGTAGGGTTTGAACTTTCGAAAGCCGTGCCCGCGGTTATGTGGCAGATGGGAGCTTGTTAATTCCGGTTGTAGATAACTTGACACAATGTTTCTAATACACTACCAGCGTGTGTTCCGTGACTGTCAATTTCCGAATAGGGATTCGGGAGTTGAACACGGAGGGGTTATGTTTGTTGAGCTTGTAGCTAGGATCACTTCGTGATCACTTCTCGCCGAGGCTTTCTCTTCTCGCTCTCACTCACGTAAGTTAGTTGCTAGTTGCTGCTGCAGACACTTATTCTTTTCTTCAGCCTTATCCTCACCCAAAGGCCCGGAGACGGGATTGCTGAGTCCTCTGTGGCTCACAGTTACTTCACCACACCAGATGCAGGTCCAGCTGTGAGCTATCCAGGTGATGGCACCGAGATGGATTGGGAGTACGACGAGGAGCGTAGTCGGTACTATGTGCGATACCCGGATGATCAGTAGTGGAGACTCTTACTAGGATTCGATCCGCCTGTGGTTTATTTATCTAAGTTTGGTACTTTGACATTTGGATTTTGCCCTTAGAGGGTTGTGATGTTCTTAATGTATGATGTTTGAGACTTGTACTGTAATTCTGTGACATGGCGAGTGTAAGCCAACTATTTTCTGTTTACTATCCCCTCTTTTACATGAGTTGTGCAAAGATTACCAAACTTGAGATCATTCTAGGATGGATTTATGCCTTTAAGTCGTGCCTCGACACGTAGGAGGTATAACTCCATCCTGGGCATTACAAGTTGGTATTCAGAGCCTTCCCGACCTAGGAGCCCCCACTGTTTGATCGAATCGTTGACGGTCGAGTCTAGGCACACACTAAAAACTTTTTGAGTCCTATATTATATCGGAGAGTAGGATTTCTTTGCTTCTCATCCCCTTTCTCTCTGGTGAGGACTCCTGATGTCTACTCTTGTCTCTCCTATCTTCAAAAATTGCACAAAATTTTTTTTAGGAATCCCGCGAGTATTCTGGGATTGTTTCGATGTTCTTGTGACAAGGATATTGTTCTCGATGCCTCCTGTTACCGAGGAGTTGAGCTTCGGGGTATCATTGACACAAGCATATCGCGGCAGTACTAAATACTTAAGACGGCCGACATCGAAAATCTCCCCTATACGGTCAGTGGCAAGATATCCCCGACATCACCCAGTACTGGGGAGGTAGTTCGGGAGTATTGCCATAGCTTGTTATAGTGGATGCTTTTCGAAGGTCCGAGGTACACAGTTTCCGAGAAAGACTGGTTATGTGTTGAAGGATGGATACACCTGGATGTAGGTTTAGAGTTGATTGCGCGGTGCTTCCCGTGTATCCCCAACACCTGATTGCATAACTGGAATCTTTCGGAAATCTATAGGTGGGTTTATCCAGTAGATCGTAGGCATTCTTCCAATGAATGCAGGTTAGTGAGTTCGGGGTTCTACATTGAGTGAAGGGGTTATATGACCGATGTTACTATCAGGAGTTGCATCTTAAAGGGTCCTTGGCTATGCTGATCCGGGGATTGCAAAACCTTTTCGTAACGCGTTCATATGCTTTCAACACAAAGATGTTAGAACGAAACTCCTCTCTTGTGTTTGTTCCCGTCTGTACCTTGCTGTTTTCTTATTTTATCCTTTTTGTCCCCTATGTGGCTTCTCGTGAAGATTGATGTTATCATTTAACTGAGAATATCATTCGTTCCTCTTGTTCGGATGATTTCATTCATTCTTATTGTTCGAATGATTATTGTGAAGACTTGTTGCAATTCATTCCATTGATTCAGCTTATTCCTTTTGTCAATCAATTGCTGATTCGTGGTCATCTCTTACAGGATGTCTCCGAAAAAGGTTCCCAACGCTAACCCAGAGGTGGAAGAGGTCCCAGATCATCCTCCTTCCCCTCCTCCTCCGCCTGAGGCTTGGAGAGCAATTATGCAGACTACAGCTCAGAACACTCAGTTGATGATGCAGATGATGCAGCAGATGCAAGCTATGCAAGCTAATCAGGGTGTTCCAGGGAACCAAGGCAACTTCTTCCAGCAGCACCATGCTACCCTCAACCAGTTCCTGGCTAACAATCCTAAAGCTTTCAGTTACTGTGTCGACCCTCTTGATGCTGAAGATTTGTTAACCGATATCAAGAAGCATTTTGAGTGCAGTAACGTGAAGGAAGATGATTATGTGAAGTTTGCAGCCTTCCAACTGAAAGATCAAGCAGCTGACTGGTGGCAGCAGTACAAAGACTCCAGGCCGGGTCAAGTGATCTCTTGGGAGAATTTCTGCAAGGATTTCCGTTCGCAACACATTCCTACAAGTGTCATCGAGGGTATGCGTGAGCAATTCCGCAACCTGAAGCAGGGCTCCATGACAGTCTATCAGTATAATGTCAAGTTCCAAAACCTCGCTCGCTATGCTAAGCAAGACATTCCTGATGCCAAGAGTAAAATCTACTAGTTCCGTGGAGGTCTCAAAGATGAACTTCAGCTTGCTCTCACTTTGTTCGAGCCAGATGAATTCGACAAGTTCTATAACATGGCTTTGAAACAAGAAGCAGCTCAGCTTAAGATGGAGGCTTCTAAGAAGAGAATTCGAGATGCTGTTCACTCTTGCTCATCGTCTCAGATGGTCTCGAAGCATCAGAAATTCTGGCTTCCTCCTCCTCCAGTGATTCGAGCTCCATACAACAACTCCAACAACTTCAACAACTCCAACAACAAGAACTCTAGTGGTCGTGGTTTCTTCCACCCACCCAACCCAAGCAACCAGTCGAAGAAGCAGTTTCAGTCTCAAGGCTCCAAGTCAAGTGGCTCTCATTTCCGTCCTCTCTCAGAAGTGACTTGCAACAAATGCACTCAGAAAGGTCACTATGCCAACAGATGTCCGAATCCGAAGCGTCTTCCTCCTCCTCCACCTGTGAGTTCAGCTATTGTCAGGCATGATCCAAAGGCAGCAAGGGTCAATCTGATGAATGCAGCGCAAGCGGAGAATTCTTCTGATGTCATTTTGGGTAACCTTCCAGTTAACTCTATCCCTGCTAAAGTGTTATTTTATTCGGGTGCTTCATGCTCTTTCATGTCTCAACCATTTGCATCCAAGAATAATGTTGACATCCAAAGTCTGACTCAGAAGTTGCAAGTTATTTCTCCGGGGAGACGTATGTCTTCCAACATATATGCTCCGGATGTTTCTATTCGCATGGGTGATTATCGATTTTTGGCTTCTCCGGTGATTCTTGGTAATTCTGACATCGACCTCATCCTCGGAATGGATTGGCTTTCTCAGCATGATGCTCACATTGATTGTGCTCAAAAGGAAGTCAAGTTGACTCATTCTGATGAAGATGTGATTATCTTTGCTTCAAGGGATAATACTATCCGGCTTTTCTCTCTCAATGATAAGGACGAAATTAATGCCATATCTCAAATTTCGGTGGTGAACGAATATCAAGACGTCTTTCCTGAAGAACTTCCAGGCATGCCTCCACACCGTCAGGTGGAGTTTGTCATTGAACTCGAGCCGGGCACTGAGCCAGCATGCCGGCGTCCGTACAAGCTCTCTCTGGATGAATTGAAGGAATTGAAGAAGCAGCTTGATAAGCAGGAGAGTATGGGTCTCTTCAGGCCTAGTACGTCTCCGTGGGGCTGTGGTGTCTTATTTGTCAAGAAGAAAGATGGCACGGAGCGTCTCTGTGTTGACTACTGGCCATTGAACAAGAAGACGATTAAGAACAAGTATCCGCTCCCCAACATCAACGAACTCTTTGAGCAGCTCAAAGGAGCTAAAGTGTTCTCTAAGCTTGACCTCCGAATGGGCTATCATCAAATTCGCATTCGCGAGGAAGACATTCCCAAGACGGCCTTCAGAACGAGCTACGGTTCATACGAGTATACCATCATGTCCTTCGGTCTCGCCAATGCTCCTCCTAACTTTTCAAGGATGATGCATTACATCTTCAACCCCTATACTGGCGAGTTTGTGCTTGTGTATCTGGATGATATTCTGGTGTTTTCCAAGAATGAAGAAGATCACGAAAAGCACTTACGTCTGGTTCTTGATCGACTCAGAGAGCATAAATTCTATGCCAAGTTCTCCAAGTGCGAGTTTTGGCTCGATAAGGTTTTGTACCTGGGCCACATTATCTCAGCTGACGGTATTGCGGTTAATCCCGAGAAAGTTGAAGCAATTGTCAACTGGGAAGCTCCTCAGAACGTCAAGCAGCTCCGTAGTTTTCTGGGTCTTGCCAGCTATTGCAGAAGGTTCGTTGAGAACTTCTCCAAGATTGCCAAGCCTCTTTCCAACCTGCTTCAGAAGAATGTCAAATACTTTTGGTCTCCAGAGTGTGAAGTGGCATTCAAAACCCTCAAAGATAAGCTTGTCTCTGCTCCAGTTCTGACTCCTCCAGATGAATCCAAGCCCTATGAAGTATTCTGCGATGCTTCTCTTCAAGGTCTTGGTGGTGTGCTTATGCAAGATAAGAGAATTGTGGCGAGTGTAAGCCAACTATTTTCTGTTTACTATCCCCTCTTTTACATGAGTTGTGCAAAGATTACCAAACTTGAGATCATTCTAGGATGGATTTATGCCTTTAAGTCGTGCCTCGACACGTAGGAGGTAAAACTCCATCCTGGGCATTACAGTGAGTAGGGATTGCCATGCAGTGGATGCACTAGAGCTAAATATGAATGAAATCTCAACAAAAGAAACTAGTGCTGTGCATCCAACTTGCTTGGTCACGAAGACCTGAGGCATTTGAGGAAGCCCATCGTTGGAATATACAAGCCAAGTTCTATAATGAAAATTCCCACTAGTATATGAAAGTGACTAAGCATGAGACTCTCTATCATGAAGAAGATGGTGCTACTTTGAAGCACAAGTGTGGAAAAACATAGTAGCAATTGTCCCTTTTTTTCTTGTCTTTTTTTTTCTTTTTTTTCTTGGGCCTTTCTTTTTTTCTTTGGCCTTTCCCTTTTTTCCTTTTTTTTTCTTTTTTTGCGGAGGGGCTTTATAGATTTAGCCTTTCCTCCCATGGGACAATGCTCTAATAATGATGATCATCACACTTTCATTACAACACGATATTACAACTCGATACTACAACAACAAAGTATGACTCTGTACGAATGCCTCCGGTGGTGTACCGGTATGTGCAATGAAACAAGAGTGACATGTATGAAAAGTTATGCATGGTGGCTTTGCCACAAATACGATGTCAACTACATTATCATGCAATGGCAATATGACAATATGATGCGTGTCATATGAACGGAACGGTGGAAAGTTGCATGGCAACATATCTCGGAATGGCTATGCAAATGCCATGATAGGTAGGTATGGTGGCTGTTTTGAGGAACAATATGGTGGCTGTTTTGAGGAAGGATGTATAGTGGGTTTATGGCACCGACGAAAGTTACGCGGTACAAGAGAGGCTAGCAATGGTGGAAGGGTGAGAGTGCGTATAATCCATGGACTCAACATTAGTCATAAGAACTCATGTACTTATTGCAAAAATCTACTAGTCATCAAAACAATGCAATCAACGCATGCTCTTAGGGGGGAGGTTTGTAGGAGTTAACCATCGCGCGCCCCCGACCTCCACACAAAGGTTGACACTCTACAAATACCAAATGCTCTAACTTAGTCTCACAACAGTTCACCATACGTGCATGCTACGGGAATCACTAACCTTAACACAAGTATTTCTCAATTTCATAATAACTCCACTAGCATGACTCTAATATCACTATCCACATCTCTCAAAACAATTATCAAGCATCCAAAATCTCATTCTATTTAATGGACTTGGTGTGATTTTTTTTACTACATTGACATTGGATGTCTATCATGTGAAGACTAGTTTCTTTAGCCTAAACACATTACCATGCTGTTTTAATAGACTCTCAAAAGGATATAAGTGAAGCATGAGATTTCAGCAATTTCTACAAAATATTACCACCACCGTGCTCTAAAAGATATAAGTGAAGCACTAGAGCAAAAACTATTCAACTCAAAAGATACAAGGGAAGCACATAGAGTGTTCTAACAATTTCTAGGCCATATTTAACTCTCTCAAATAGGTGTGTCCAGCAAGGATGATTGTGGCAAACTAACAAGAAAAGACTCAAATTATACAAGACGCTCCAAGTAAAACATATATCATGTTCTGAATAAAAATATAGCTCCAAGTATAGTTACCGATGGATGAAGACGAAAGAGGGGATGCCTTCCCGGGGCATCCCCAAGCTTAGGATTTTTATTATCTTGAATTTACTTGGGGTGCGATGGGCATCCCCAAGCTTAGGCCTTTTCTACTCCTTGTTCCATAGTCCATCAAAGCAATACTCAAAACTTGAAAACTTCACAACACAAAACTTAGACAAAAATTCTCGCGAGCTCCGTTAGTATAAGAAAGCAAACCACTACTCAAAGGTACATAAATGAATTAATTCTTTGTTTATATTGGTGTTAAACCTACTGTACTCCAACTTCTGTATGGTTGATATCCTCCAATACTACTCATAGATGCATCGGAATAAGCAAACAACACACGAAAAATAGAATCTGTCAAAGATAGAACAGTCTGTAGTAATCTGCAAGATTCGCCTGCTTCTGGAACTCCAAAAAATTCAAACTAAATTGTTAAATTTACACAATTTGTCTACCAATCATCTACGAAAATAATCAACTAAAAATCACGCTCCAGTAAAATCTGAAGACTACTTTAGCCAGCGCTAACGATTCTATTTTTCACAGCAAGATCACATAAACTTCACACAAGTCTTTCCAAAGGTTCTACTTGGCACAAACACTAAACAAAACATGAAACCACATCTAATCAGAGGCTAGATGCAATATTTATTCCCTAACAGCAACAAAAACAAAAAACATAAAATTGGGTTGCCTCCCAACAAGCGCTATAGTTTTACGCCCCTAGCTAGGCACGATAGAAGATAAATCTAGGGAATGCCATAATGATATGATTTGTCGCGAAAGCTCATCTCATATTCCCTATGTTCAGCAGCAAGCTTCCTTTGTGGCAAGCAAAAGTAATGAAAAGGCCTAATTTTAATGGGGCAAAACTCCCCCAGATGAATCTCGGGAGGAACATGTTCCTCTTTTGGCCCTTTGTAGTGGATAACCAATTCATCGTTATAGGCATTCTTTTGGCAGAAGGTCATAAGCCTTTGCTCAGGGGAGAAGCCTAATCCATTATTTTGAACAGCAAAATCATCATTTATCTCGGAAACTCTATCAATCAAGATCTCAACGGGAACCTTTTTTCTAAGGTTTTCATTAAAAGCAACATGATCAGGAGATCGCAACCGCATTAGGTCTTCTTGATTGAACAAGATAGCCTCTATAGGAGGTCGCCCGACATCTACTCCGTAATGACTAAAGATTTCTCTAGACTCTTTCATGATATATCTAAATTCATGAGGCAAAAAGATAGTAGCTGCACGCTTAACGAAAGAATGCTCAATATTGGAAAATTCTAAAAATATTCTCTAAATACAGGGATGCATATGGATAAATTGCCGTTCAATTTCTACTATAAGCATAGATACAACATCCGCAAGGCTACTAGTTCTGTGAAGAATAGAGCCACCCACATTGGACAAAGCACCGGCACAAGTGAAGGAGTCTTGATGAACTCCTTTTCCAATAATATTACCGCTACCAACCCGGAATTTCTTAATATGTAAAGTGGTAGCTTCATCCGAGGGATCAACATGGACGTTGCCCTCGACATTACTACCCTTCTCGATAGGATCGTCCCCCATCTCATACATGAGGGAAATCAGGCAAGCAAACAACACACGAGCAAACAAGAAGCAAGCGAACGATAAACACACGGCGGAATAAGGGCAATTAAAACGGCAAGGGTGAAGTGGGGGAGAGGAAAACGAGAGGCAAATAAATGTAATGCGAAGGATAAGGGTTTGTGACAGGTAATTGGTATATGACTTTTGCGTAAGCCTCCTCGGCAATGGCGCCAGAAATTCTTCTTGCTACCTCTTGAGCTTGCGTTGTATTCCCTCGAAGAGGAAAGGGAGATGCAACAGTGTACCGTAAGTATTTCCCTCAGTTTTTTGGAACCAAGGTATCAATCCAGTACGAGACCACATGCAAGTCCCTCGCACCTGCACAAACAAATAAGAACTTCGCAACCAACGTGATAAGGGGTTGTCAATCCCTTTACGGTCACTTATGAAAGTGAGATCTGATAGAGATGATAGTTTATATTTTTGGTATTTTTGGTTTAAAAGAACAACAAATAAAAGCAAGAAAACTAAAGTAGATGTAGATTGATATGTTGAGAATAGACCCGGGGGCCATAGTTTTCTCTAGTGGCTTCTCTCATGATAACGATATTCTACGGCGAGTAAACAAATTACTGTCAAGCATTTGATAGAAAAGCGAATAATTATGAGACTATCTAGGCATGATCATTTTATATAGGCATCACGTCCGAGACAAGTAGACCGACTCCTACCTGCATCTACTACTATTACTCCACACATCGACCGCTATCCAGCATGCATCTAGTGTATTGAGTTCAAAAGAACAGAGTAACACCTTAAGCAAGATGACATGATGTAGAGGGATAAACTCAAGCAATATAATATAAACCCCATCTTTTTATACTCGATGGCAACAATACAATACATGCCTTGCTGCCCCTATTGTCACTGGGAAAGGACACTGCAAGATTGAACCCAAAGCCAAGCACTTCTCCCATTACAAGAACTATAGATCTAGTAGGCCAAAACAAACAAATAATTCGAAGAGACTTGCAAGGATATTATGAGCATACATAAAAAGTTCAGAGAAGAACAAAATATCTTTCATAGATAACCTTGATCATAAACCCACAATTCATCGAATATCGACAAACACACCGCAAAAAGAGATTACATCGAATAGATCTCCTCGAAGACCGAGGAGAACTTTGTATTGAGATCCAGAGAGAGAGAAGAAGCCATCTAGATACTAGCTATGGACCCGAAGGTCTGTGGTAAACTACTCACAACTCATGGTGAGGGCGATGATGATGATGATGAAGGACTCCGTGATGGATCCCCCTCCGGTGGAGCTCCGGAACAGGCTCCAAGATGGGATCTCCACGGGAACGGAAGGTACGGCGGTGGAAATAGGGTTTTCTCTCTGTTCACGGAGTTTCTGGGGTACGTGGACTTAAATAGGAAGAAGGAGGGTACCGGTGGACGCTCGAAGGGGCCACATGGCAGGGGGTGTGCCCTGGGAAGGGGGGCGCGCCCCTACCCTCGTGGGCTAGCCCTCCGTCCCCTGACGTGGTTCTCAAGCTCCACGTGGGTGATTTTCTCCAAAAATATCTCTCGCGAAGATTTCATTCCGTTTGGACTCCGTTTGATATTCTTTTTCTGCAAAACCCTGAAACAGGCAAAAAACAGCAATCTGGACTAAGCCTTTGGGTTAGTAGGTTAGTCCCAAAAACGATATAAAATTGAATGATAAAGCCGATTAAACATCCAAGACTTCATAAATAATAGCATGGAACAATAAAAAATTATAGATACGTTGGAGACGTATCAACCCGCCGCCTCTAGCCTACGAGTCTCCTGCACAATGAAGGACTGCTTCTCCGTGGAATGGCGCCTGGCCTTCTGCTTCACGGGGCGTATGTTAGGGCATACGTTTAGGTGATGCTCGATCACCTCTCTTGGGACTCCCGCCAGATCATTGGGTTCCCTCGTGAACACGTCCCTGTTCACACGCAGGAATCCAACCAGCGATTCCTCCTGAGCTGGGGGAAGGCCAGCTCCTATGGTGAAGGCGACGCGTGATGGATCATCTTCATCCGTCGGCACCTGTTTTGTCTCGGCTTGGTCTTGGGAGAAATGTTGCTTCTTTTTTAGCGGGGGCAGCCCCCTTGGTTCTAGGGGCGGCTTCCACGTCAGGGCGCGCTGCCGCAATGGTCCGGAGGACACGCTTTTGGGCCGCCAGGGCTTCTTTGGTGTCCACCGTCATGGTAAGGAATCCGCGGCACCCCGGCATCTTCATCAAGTTATAGGCCGGGTGGGTTGCGGCCATGAACTGAGCCAGCATCGGGTACCCGAGGATGGCGTTGTATGGGAGATCGATTCTGGCGATGTCGAAGTCGATCAGCTCGGTGCGGTAGTTGTCTCGGGTGCCGAAATTGATCCGGAGGCGGATCTACCCTAGGCGGCTGGTAGAACCGCTGCTGACCCCAGAGAAGGGCTTGGTGGGGCGTAGCCGCTCGAGTGTCACTTGGAGCATGCTGAAAGCTTCCACCGAGAGCATGTTGAGGCCAGCTCCGCCGTCGATGAGGGTCTTGGTGACTGCCATGTTGCAGATGGTGGGGCTGCAGAGCATCGGGAGAGCGCCGGAACCCGCGGTGGAGGCGGGGTGGTCTGCTGAGTCAAAGGCGAGGTCGGTGTTGGGAGCAACCCACCCAGGAGGAGCCCCCTTGCGTAAGGAGGCGACTCCCGTCTGGCGAAAGATCTGCTTGATGTGTCGGCTAGAAGGTGATGCTTTGGAGCCACCTAGGAGGGCCGTGACAGCGTGGGGAGCCGGAGCCTCGAAGGGCGCAAGGAAGAGACCTCGTAGCCCTTCCTAGGATGCCACAGACAATTTCGGCAAGCTGAAAAATAAGGCACGCGGCACGCCGTTGAGTGCCATGGGGAGCCAGCTGGCCATGACCTTGTCGTCGCCGCCGGCCACTGAGATGGCCTCCTCGTAGGCTGGGAGGAAGACAAACAGGTCGGCCTCCCCGTCGTAGCGCGGTGGTAGATTCAGCCTAAAACTGGGCAGCCACTGTACCCACCACAAGGCGGGGGTGAAGGCCCGGTGGCCGGGAGCGACGCTGCGCGTGGCCATCTAGCCCGTCGGAGGAGGGACGCCTGCCATGGGAACTTGGTGAGCGGAGAGTGAATCGGACAGGGAGAAAACTTTGGCACACCCCTACCTGGCATGCCAAATGTCGGATTTCGGGTTTCGGGAAAACCCTTAAGGTTCGAACTCTGGGGTGCGAACGAAGTTCTCTCCTTCCGCCCTAGCTCATCTACTCAACAAACCTAGGCCTAGCTCGTCAGATTCGATGAACAAGAGACACAAGATTTATACTAGTTCGGGCCACCGTTGTGGTGTAACACCCTAATCCAGTGTGGCGTGGTGGATTGCCTTGTAGGCATAGGAAGAACTAGTACATTGGATGAACTGCCTCCTGAGGAGAGGTGTTCTTTGGCTCGGGTGAGCTTGTGGTGTGTGTGAGGTTTCGATGATCCCATCCCCTCTATGATGGTGGCTATGCCCTATTTATAGTGGCCAGGGTCCTCTTCCCCAATATTCAGCAGGAAGAAATCCCACAACGGCTTGAAGGGGGACAGCTAGTACAAGCTATCCTGACAAAAGGCGGTTTTCGCCTGCCAAAGGCTCTGGTAGTGACGCCGCCGTGGGCTCCGCGATGACCTCCGTCCTACCGTCCTGCTGGTCCCGGTCTCGTTGCATCGATATGGAAACCTTTGCCTAACGCCTTGGGAATCCTCGCCTGTACCTTCTCCTTTTGCACCAAAGAGGAAACAGGCACTCTACGCCCGCTGGAGCCCGCCTGGCATCGGTCCTCACTGCTCGCGTCACGAGGACCATGCGTGGTGCCCCTTGCCTCGATATCTCCGATCCTCACGAGCCAGCATGGAGAGGCCACCCCAGGCAATGCCTGGTGTCGTCTCCCTCGTGAGGCTTGGGCCCTCGCGAGGGTCTTTAGTGGTTGCTGAAGGTGCTGGGCCATACTATGCCGCCTTGTGAGACATGCCCTGGGCCACAGGCAGGCATGTTTGGGAACCCCCGTTCCCAGGACGCCGACACCCACCTTAATGGCATGCCCGCTCTTATTCTACCACGACTGAAGCACCTCGAGCTTGTCGCCATCTACCTGTCAAACGGTGACATGGAGCTCCTGCTCCGCTGTTGTACTTCACTCGAGTACCTTCGTCTACAGGCGACCAATGGGTTGAGTACCTTCCACATCACCTCCATGAGTCCCCGGACTATTTATGTGTGTTGCTGGTGTGGCAGGAAGACATCACAAGATGTTTACCACGGTATGGTCATTGAGGACACACCTGCACTTGAGAGATTACTTGTAGCTGATCAAGAAGGTCCAACAAGAATCAATGTCATTTCTGCGCCGAAAATGACAGCGGTGGGCTAGTTATCCGACAAATACTCTGAACTTGTTATTGGATCCACACCCATTCAGGTACAACAGCCGCCTTCTACCTCTCCTTCTACAAATTAACATTATTTGTAATTTTGAAGATGCTTGTTCGTCTATCATTTAGAAAATGATTCCGACAAGCTTGACCCCGAAACTGCACACAGTGAAGGTCTTGGCACTAGAATCTATCGGCCTCAACCTGGAGCAAGTTGTCAGTTTCCTGAGATGCTTTCCGTGCCTAGAGAAGCCATATATCAAGGTGATGTTCCTGTCCTATTAAATGTTAGCCATAAGGGAGTTCAATTTGTGACACCTTTTTCCAAGTTTACAATTACAATGTACTACGATTTCTGAAGGATTCCTTTGGAGGATTTCAGTACATACATGTTCCACCCCCCCCCCCCAT